>CAMZMU010000115.1:9297626-9897626 GCA_947311845.1 Poa pratensis | reverse complement strand
TATGGATCCGTGTTGCTTTAAGCAGGGGTTATAGAATGTGCAGGCCCATTTAGAGTGTCAGCCCAAATTTTTCTAAAATCCCATTCTGAATTCTAAAGGGCGTAGCCCAAAAGTCAGTCTATCCACTTCCTTCGCCCTCTCTGCTCTCCTCCTGACTTGCCGGGCGGGAAAACTCCAGCGGCGGCAGCGGAGACTGTCGGACCATCTCGGAGGCTGCTCGCCACCGGCGCCATGGGCATCAAGGTACTCTTCTCCAGCGGTTTTCCAGTTCGCGCCTCCCGTTCCGCTCGCCCCTGGTCTCTCGATGTGACGACCCTTTCCTCCCTGTCTCTGCCGCTAGGGTTTGACGAAGCTGCTGGCGGAGCACGCGCCGAGGGCGGCGGCGCTGCGGCGGGTGGAGGACTACCGGGGCCACGTCATCGCCATCGACGCTAGCCTCAGCATCTACCAGTTCCTGGTGAGCCGCCCCCTTCCACCTACTCCACTGACCCCCTTCCGCTTCGATTCGATTCGGGTGCTGTGAGTCGTAATTGTGCAATCGGTTCATGCTTGCTGCCAATGCCATTGGGTGATCGATTGTGCTTGTGTTGGTTCACATAGTAGCATTGTGGCATGCTGCCCACCAACAGTTCGAGCATATGCCAACACATTTTCAATCTGTATACTGTGTAGGAGCTCAGTGGTTGCCATTAGTGGAATTTATGTCAGAGAGTGTAAATTAATGAACACGTTGTTTTCTTCTAAGAGCAAATTTGTTAGCATGTGCAAGCTTTCTCATATGTCGAAAAAAGATGCTTATAATATACTGTTAGCATGTGCCAGATATCCATATGTTCACGAAAGGGTATGCTTATTTGTAAAACAATTATAGAGTCTGCTGGTAACAAATAACAATGCCATTTGTATCACTCGCTTGTTCTTGTGTATTATAGGAGCATTTCTAAAGTCTAAACCATGTGGTTAGGCCATCTAATTGATTTTTCTGTTGTATAATACTAATACTGTGATCCATTTCTCTAGGTTGTGGTTGGAAGGAAAGGAACAGATGTTTTGACCAATGAAGCTGGTGAAGTCACGAGGCAAGAAAAATTAGAAAATGCAATTCTAGTTCATTGTTTGCCTATCATTTTTTTTATCTTGCTGGTCATGAACTGATGATGTTTATTAGCTCATATGGATTTTTCATTTGTAAATGGCAGTCATCTGCAAGGCATGTTGAACCGGACTGTAAGATTGCTAGAAGCAGGAATAAAACCTGTGTAAGTCTGATCCGTTTCTGTGGTCGCCTGTACTATAGTTTTCACTCTGAGAGGGGTTAACTGCTGAACCTTTATGCCAGCTTTGTGTTTGATGGTGAGCCACCTGACCTGAAGAAAAAGGAACTGGCCAAAAGGTATGCCGTAAATCATTCCTTCGCTTCCATCCTTCACTTTCATTCCCAAGTCTCAGTACACATGTTGCCATATGTTTGATGTTTATTAGGTCTTTGAAGAGGGATGATGCTTCCAAAGATCTTCATAATGCTATTGAGGTCACTTGCTCCTCACCATAGTTTGAGCTTCTCCAGCCCTCCTCCTTACCCGCCGTGCTTCTCTATTTGTTGTGTTGCTGGACTTCTAAGGTGGCGGTTGCATTACAGGATGGAGATGAAGATTCAATTGAAAAATTTAGCAAAAGGACCGTGAAGGTAATTGTCCTACAATTTGGGGAAGGAGGCTGTAATATTTTGCGTGTATTAACTGCATAAATATGTGTATATTTATTTTGGATATAGTACCCCTCACATTTATTCTGCCATTTTGAGCTTTGTCTGCAAACTCGATAATATTCTTTACCATGTCCTCAAGTGGTTCCAACTTCCAAGCATGTATTTTGACTTTTTTTTGTTCCTTTTCTTTCCAGATGACAAAAAAACACAACGATGACTGTAAGAGGCTGTTGAGATTGATGGGTGTTCCTATTGTGGAGGTATCGTTGATACTTTCGTCCATCAGTCGCTTCAAGTATTTTTGTATAGTGCCCCATAGTTTCCTAATTGATGTGCTTTTTCAATGCCGTGGAGATTTAGTTGAACATACAGAATCTTTTGCACACAAAGTAGTAATCACCGGACTTCCACATGAGAAAAAAAAACCAGCCCCACTTACACAGTGCCTGCTTGGGAGGCCTTAAATCTGCCTCAAATCTAAGTTGTCCTGGCTGAAAATGTTTTCTCAGTTGGGAGGTGTCAAGCAGACGAGTTATATTTTCTCAAATACAGGATGTTTGTATTATGGTCTCACATTTTTTTTCTGCAAATTGTTCACTGGTATGCATACCGCATGAGGAATAGTGATACTTTGGCAATCAACAGGTGTTCCCCATTATATAGGCAATATCCTGAAATGAAAGTATACTGGATGGGAGTTGCTCCTCATGGAGAAATATTCTTCTGACTGAACAACAAGCCGTGCTGTAATTCCATGGGAAAGATGCAAGCATGTTACTTGTCCTTTATGAGCTTTTACCATTATATGTATATACCCAATCACTTTGTCTGAATACTTATGCACTCTGCTTATGCAGGCACCAGGTGAGGCAGAAGCACAGTGTGCATCACTTTGTGAGAACCATAAGGTGTAACAAACAAACAACTTTGTAAGAACTCCTATTCTTTTACCAAGTACAATGAATGAACTATATTTCATTGTGAGTGTCAGGCTTATGCTGTTGCTTCAGAGGATATGGACTCACTGACTTTTGGCGCGCGAAGATTTCTTCGCCACGTAACTGACCTTAGTTATAAAAAATCTCCTGTAACAGAGTTTGAAGTGTCCAAAGTAACTTCTACTACCTCTGTTCCTTAATATAAGACGTTTTGGCAGTTCAAATTGAACAGGTTTTATCTAATATGTTTTCCTTCTGAGTATCATGGCTATTCTTCGCTTTTTTACAGGTTTTGGAGGAACTTGGACTCACAATGGATCAGTTCATCGACCTATGTATCCTGAGTGGATGCGACTACTGCGAGAATATTAGAGGTTTTACCGCTTCATATGTTCTCTTACACACTTCTGATAATAGATGACCCACAGTATGATGCAGTACATGGTTTGCTTAAAGGTGTAACTGCTTCATATGTTTTTTTACACCTATTGATATTAGATAGGCCGAGAATATGATGCAGTACTTCATGATTTGCTTAAAGCTGGTACAGCTGTGAACATGTTGAAGACTCTTTATTAGTTGCTCATGTTTTGGGTGGACACAATGTACTCAGTTTTAAATCTGGATTCAGCAGAACTGTGGAAGTGTAATGTCGCAGCCTTCAGAATCATATTTTCCACCTTATACTCCCTCCATTCCGGGTTATAGGTCCGGAATGGAGGAGTATAATTTTAATGTATGCTTCTGCTAGCTAGAAGGTGAATTAGCGTTAATTAAAGGTGTTATGGAGGGATTTTGCTTATAATGCAGAGAAATTGGCTGCTGTGTATGTTGTTTCTATTCTTGACAAATCTTTGCCATAACTCAATAAAATTGGTCCGAAATCCACAACCTTTTAATATTTGTAGTACCTCCATCTTGGTTCGAATAGGAATTGGGGGACAAAGAGCCTTGAAACTAATACGTCAGCATGGCTGCATAGAAGAAGTTATGCAAAATCTTAACAAGAGGTATGTTGATCCTTGCTTGTGACCAAAGTATTATTTTTCAGTCCATCAGTTTCATTGTGCAATCAAACTCCTTGTGGCAAAAACTATGTTGTTGAACATTATGCACATGTTTCAAATGTAATAATGATATTTTGATTATGATTTTCCATGTGGACATTCTAAAACATGTTTAACATAGATTCGGTAATACTACAATATATGCCTTTGAATGTTAACTGTGCTGCCACTGTGTCCAGTACAATGAATCCTAAAGAGCTGCCACCGTCCCGCATTCTTGAACTGTCCCTGTTGCCATGGCACTGTGCTTAATGCACTATGTTCTGGTGCTTTGCCTATGACGCTCTTATGTTCCTGCACATATCATGTCACTATGTCGCTCCTGTGCTGCTGCTCTTTGTCACCTTGCCTACTGCTGTTTGCCTTGTGTCCAGCATGTCTTGACTTTTGATGACTAGTTCGGGATTAATGCATTAAATATTGTTTCTTACAATGTAAGATTTTAGTGGGCAGTTGCTTACTGCCTCCCGGTGTCGAGGTGAAAATTCTCAGTTTTGTCAAAAGCTCGACGCACTCTTAGTAATTTGAAATTTTAAATCCGCCTAGAACTTGGAATTCCTTGGCCTTCAGGGCAGATAGCTCTTCCTAGTTTTAACGAGGTACGAGTAATCTTGAAATGTTAGGTTTTACTGAGCACACTCACATTTGATCAATAGGTACACTGTTCCAGAAGATTGGCCTTACCAGGAAGTTCGGACCTTGTTTAAGGAACCTAATGTTTGTACAGAAATTCCAGATTTCGAGTGGACCTCAGCAGACAAAGAGGTTATACTTGATAACTCATATTATATGGTCCATTGTTTCCGTAAGCTGACGGCTCTTTGGTTTCTATTTTCAGGGCCTTGTGAATTTCTTGGCATTCGAAAACAGTTTCAGTTCTGATCGAGTAGAAAAGGTACGAATGCATCTTTATTTCACCTCTCCACTCTTATTTAATCTCTCGTAGTTTGAATTATCAAATGATGGATTTGTTGAAATATTTATGTGTTTACTTACTAGGCGGTAGAAAAAATAAAGGCTGCTAAGGATAGATATTCACCAGTGCGGTAAGTGTAATCTGCCTTTATCTCATGGGTAAACTCATAAACATCGATGCACCTGTAAAATGATCTCTTTTTATTGCCTCAGAGCAAAGCTTTTGACACCAGTAGCTAACATACCAGGATCTACAGAGAAGGTGGGTGCTACTCCTAGGCTTGTACTATTTGTCTCGCATTGTTCAAATGGACATTCCTTCCTTCTACACCTGTATTATTGGTTTCACATTTTTTTCAGGAGAAGAAAATAAATAAAAATAATGCAAAATAAATGACACACTCCACATACACTCTCTTCCTCTCTTTCTGTTTTTTCTCTTACAATATTCCTTTTTTTAATTTATACATTTCCTGGAAGTTACTATTCTCTGTTAAGTATGAATGGTATTAGGTGAAAATTTGGTCAACAAATAATTTAAGCAACTGCTCCATCCATTTCATATCCTTCTTCATTATGTGCATTCAAGTGAGCCCTCTCTGTAGATGGACTCACGGTACTGTGGTACAGGTATTCATGAATGGCGCAAATAACTGTTAGGGTGAGGAAGCCTGTAATATTCCATTCAGAAAGGGGGCAGTGACCGCGCTTTAAGATGTGATACTAGAATAGGGCGAAATAGACCATAAGGTTTTTTTTTGGGTATGCTTTGAATTTTAAGGCTGGATAGAAATATGTCAGTTTGCACTTGCGTACAATTCTTAAAACTAAGAAAGACTGTAATGTTGATCCATATCTTCTCCATTCGTATTTCACTGGATAACAGGAATCCAAGTGCGTTATAGGTGCTTCAGGACAAGGTCTGAAGAGCAGGTCTGCTGTACAAGTATGCGGGAGCTCAAGCTCTGATTTCAGATATGGTAGTTCTAGTTCAAGGCCATTGGTGCTGGGAAAGCAATCAGGATTTCATGCGACGCCTCACGCTTTTTCTTTCATCTAAATTTGGATTCGCTCTTGTTCTCAAGATCACCAGGCGAAGCTATTACCGAGCTAGACGAAGAATGGATGATCACTTGGAATATGTCAAGCCTATGCTATGATTGTAATTTAGGCTTTTGTCTTGTAATCTAGAGAATGAACTTCAATGCTTCAGCTTACTCACATCTAACGGTTCTTCCTGCTGAATGTTCCATGGAGGCCAGCAAGTATTTCATCGCCTTTGGGCTATAATATGAAAAGATGTCAGTGCATGAGTGTTTTCGCTCATAAAGTATACATATGTCTCTTCCATTATCTCGAACTTAGTGAGTTTATGTTCCTGTGTGTGCTATGTTAATCATGTTGGTTTGCAAATTCTGCATTGTATTACTCCCTCCGTTCCGAATTAGATGGCTTCCATTTGTCCACATGCGGATGTATCCATACATGTTACGGCTTCCATTTGTCCACATGCGGATGTATCCATACTTGTAACATGTCTAGATACATCCGCATGTGGACAAATTGAAGTCATCTAATTTGGAACAGAGGGAGTACCTTTTAACGTAGCATAGAGATTTTAAATTAACGTGTCATGCATGCCCGTGATATTCATCAAATCGACAAGTATCATTTGAACCACAATACTGCCACAATATTTGGCACGCACAAAGGAGGCATCCACGCCGATGTGCTTGGTGAGCTCATGCTTCACCGGGTCACGCGCAATGCTGATGGCACCTGTACTGTCTGACAATAGAGAAGTCGGTGCAGCAGCAGAAACACCAAAGTCTGCTAGCAACCATCGCAACCAGGTCACCTCAGCCGTCAACATAGCCATCGCTCGCAACTCAGCCTCTGCACTGGAGCGGGAAACTGCCTTCTGTTTCTTCGTCTTCCAGGCAATGAGAGATCCTCCAAGAAAAACACAATAGGCAGACAGGAGCGGCGATCAGAAGGATCACTGGCCCACGTAGCATCAGAGTAGGCCTGGAGCTGGAGAGAGCTGGAGCGAGGAAAGAAAAGGCGGCGAGAGATCGTGCCACGAAGATATCGTAGAACACGGAGAAGGTGACTATAGTGGACAGAACTGGGAGCAGATACGAACTGACTCAGAATGTGGACAGGATATGATATGTCTGGACGAGTGACAGCCAGATAGACAAGACTCCCAACAAGATGGCGATAGCGTGTCGGGTCTGTGAGGGGATCACCATCGGTAGCACGAAGCTGAACATTGAGCTCCATAGGAGTCTCAGCAGTGCACTCATCACCAAGAGCGGCGCGAGCAAGAAGATCCTGAATATATTTTTCTTGGGAGATGTAGAAGCCATCAGAAGTCGAAGAAACCTCAATCCCAAGAAAATAGCGAAGAGGCCAAGATCTGACATCAGGAACTGCTCACGGAGGCGGGCCTTAACAAAGGCAATATACTCAGAGTCATCGCCAGTAATGATCATGTCATCAACATATAAGAGGAGGAGCGTCCGACCACGAGGTGAGGTGTGGACAAACAGCGCAGGGTCATGGTCGCTAGGCACAAAACCAGCGGCAGTCACCACAGAAGCGAAACGCTCAAACCAGGCGCGAGGGGCTTGTTTAAGGCCATAGAGAGAGCGCCGAAGACGGCAAACCATACCATCAGGAACAGAGTACCCCGGTGGTGGCTGCATATAAACCTCCTCACGCAACTCACCATTGAGAAAGGCATTCTGGACGTCAAGCTGAGACACAGACCAATGACGAACAGAAGCCACAGCGAGAAGAGTGCGAACAGTGGTCATGTGGGCAACAGGAGCGAATGTCTCATCATAATCGCGTCCCTGCTCCTGCTGAAAGCCACGAGCCACAAGACGAGCTTTGTAACGCTCAAGAGAACCATCGGAGCGAGTCTTGATCTTATAGACCCACTTGCAAGTGATGGGACGAACACCGGAGGAGGGGAAACAAGATCCCATGTGCCAGTGCGCTCAAGTGCAGCAATCTCCTCAGCCATCGCAAGCTGCCATTCAGACTGAGCCATGGCATCCCGATAGGAAGTGGGCTCAACAACAGCAGAAAGACCGTACTGGGAAGGAGAATAGCGAGCAGGAGACCGTAAGGAAGGACGAGAACGAAGGTTATGAACCGGTGTAGATGGGGAAGGTGGCGCTCCGGAAGTAGAGGGTATGTCAGAGGAATCATCCACAGCACGAGGACGACGAGTGTAGTGGAGAGGAAAGGGGAAAGGGAGGACACGCCGAGCGGTAGGTGGAGAGGCAGGTGACGAGGGAGGAGAGGAAGAGGGGAGGGTGGTGTGGAGGTGTATCAGAAACCGTGGGACTCGGCGGAGGTGGAGGTGGAGGAGGAACAATAGGCACAGAGGGAGATGTGTCGGGGAGTATAAGGAAGGAGAGATCGTCAACTGAAAAAGGGAGGTGGTAGGACGCGGATAGTATGGACGAGACTCATCAAAAGTCACATCACGTGAAATACGCAGACGACGACCAACAGGATCCCAACATCGGTAACCCTTGTGCTCATCACTGTAGCCAAGAAAGACACACTCAACCGACTGAGCAGTTAGTTTGGTGCGTTCTCGCGGAGCAAGAAGAACATAGCACACACACCCAAACAGACGAAGAGCGGAGTAGTCAGGAGAATGACCAGAGAGACGCTCCATAGGAATACCACCCTGTAAGGCAGCCGAAGGCTGGATATTGATAAGATAGGTGGACGCGGAAATAGCCTCAGCCCAAAAGTGGGGAGGAAGAGAGGCGGCGATCATCATCGCACGAGTCGTCTCAAGCAGGTGGCGATGCTTGCTCTCAGCAACACCATTCTGAGCATGGGCACCAGGACAAGAGAACTGGGCAAGAGTACCCTGCTCGGCAAGGAAACCACGCAACATCTGGGAGATATACTCACCAGCCGAGTCAGCACGAAAAACACGGATGGGCGTGGAAAACTGGGTGTGAACCATGGCAGCAAATCGCTTGTATATGGAGAGAACCTCACTGCGAGATTTCATCAAATAGAGCCAAGTATAGCGAGAGAAGTCATCAATAAAAAGAACATAGTAGCGATGACCCCTTTCGAATCAAGGGAGCAGGACCCCATACATCAGAATGAACTAAGTCGAAAGGACGCTGAGAGACTGACTCACTCGTAGGATAAGGTAATTGAGTCTGTTTGCCAAGTCTACAACCATTACAATGTAAAGAAACATCACCAGAGACAGACCCTAAACACCTTGCGCACTAGAGACAAGCGAGAGCCACAATATGACCAAGTCGATGATGCCACTGTTGGAAGGACGCAGAGAGGAGGCAGCAAGAGCATGTGAACTGGCGGGTGTGGCAGCGGAAGGAACACGAAGCCAGTCAACCTCCCAAAGGCCCTGAGCATCACGGCGCCGAGGGCCAGCTCCAACTAGAGCCTGGGTGCGACGATCCTGAACAGAGCAAGAGTCGGTATCAAGAATGACACGACAACCAGAATCAGTAAGTTGAGCAGAGAAAAGATTCATGGTAAGACGAGGAACATGAGAAACACTAGGAACAGAGAAAGACGGAAGTAGAAAGAGTGCCACGACTAGCAACAGGAAGCGGTGTGCCATCGGCAGTAAGAACATTGACAGGAGAATCAAGAGGTCGAAGAGAAGACAGAGCAGAAGAATCAGAAGACATGTGAAAGGAAGCTCCAGAATCCAGAACCCACGGAGATGTACCTGACTGTGTAGGCGGTGGTGGCGAGTAGCAGTAGTGGAAGCAGTCAGCGAGGCAACGGTGCCCGTCGAAGAAGAGCCAGAGGAAGCCAGCATACGCTTGAGCTGGGCAATATCCTGGCAGTGAAGGACTGTGCAGACGGAGGCGCACGAACCGCAGGAGAGGAGCGACCCATGTCACGCTGCTTCTTGAAACAATCAGACTCTGGGTGGCCCGGCTTCTTGCAGTAGTCGCAGAACATGTGAGAGCGAGGCCGACCCCCCTGCAGAGGGCCGCCCGCCCACCCCCCTGAAGGAGTGGGTAGTAGCGGTGGAACAGACGACACCGGAGCGCGGGCAGCAAGCACAGTGGGAACCACAAGCAGCCCAGCAGAACGGAGCCAGTCTCCTCAGCGCGAAGCTCTGCAAGTACCTCTGAGATGGGAACACGTCGACCACGGGCAAGCAAGTGTGCACGCCGAGGCTCAAACTCGGGACGCAGGCGAGACAAGAACTCATGGACACGCTGAAACTCCAAATCTGACCTCACTGTCTGACAGCAGCGACAAGTACCACAAACAACAGTCCGCAGAGAGTCAAGCTGACGCCAGATGGCAGAACACTGTGTGTAGAACGCATCCACAGTGAGTCACCCTGCTGAAGATCATGCTCCTGACGGACCACAGATAGGTAGAGAGCATCACCCGAGGGCTGATAGCGCTGACAAAGGTAAGTCCACATAGCAGCAGAAGTGCCTAATCCCATGAACTCAGAAGCAAACTGAGGCAGAACACTCGCAGTGAGGACAGCAGCAGCACGAGCATCATCATTGCACCACTGAGTGTAAACAGACAGAGCATCCCGATAAGGAGAGAGAGAGTCCGAGTAATCCGATACCTGCTGGTCATAGGCTTTAACTGCAAGATCATCAGCATTCTTGGCGGCAGCACGATCAGCCTCAGAAGCATCAGCGGCAAGAGCAGGTGGCACCGGTGGAGTAGGAGCCACAGGAGCAACGGGGCACGGCGGACAGGAGACCTCGCCAGAGAGAACGCCCCACAACAGGAGGCCGCGCATGTGGATGCGCATAAAGCCCACAAACTCGGCGTAGTTGGTGCCATCAAAGATCACAGAGCACCGGGGAACATCAATATAGCCCGAAGAGGACATCACGGGCTCTCTGAATTTTTTTTTACACTATCCGGACCAGAGGCCGGTCAAACCGGGCGAGCGACCGGGGCCCCCACAGAGGAAGCCGGCACAGGGGCCGGTCCAAGCCGGGCGGGCGACTGGAGCCCCCACAGAGGCAGCCGGCACAGGGGCCGGTCTAAGCTGGGCAGGGGACCGGGTGAAGCACGAGCTCTCCTGCTCGATGCGCGGATGCGGCCACGGACCACGGGAGAGCGCGGCAGGGGAGGAGAGGCCGGGGAGGGTGCGGCGCCGGAGGCGGCCGGGTCGGCGGTGGCCGGGGTCGGCGGCGGCCGAACGAGGCAGCAGCGGCGGCAGGCCGGTGAGAGCAGGACGGCGACCGGCAGGGGGACGGCGACCGGGAGCGGGAGAAGCTCGGGCCGGGGGCGGCCACGGCAGGCACGCGTGCGGCCGACGACGGCAAGCACGGGTGCGGCCGGACGGCAGCAACGGCGGCGGAGGAGAAGCTCGGGCCGGGGGCGGCCACGGCAGGCACGCGTGCGGCCGGCGACGGCAGGCACGGGTGCGGCCGGAGTAGCGGCAGCAACGGCGGCGGAGGAGCACCCGGAGTTGCTACGGGTGGGGAGAAGAGCACCTGTGCTCTGATACCATGTTGTGGAATGAACAACTGTATTCAACAGGGGCCAAAGGCCAGGTACATATACATGTATACATGTGTGATGAACAGTAACTGTACACATCTAACACACTGGAGCAAGGACTTGTTTTTGGCTTATCATGCTGGATCGAGGTATCGTGTAGATGTATTAACACTTAGGTAATATCATAAATTCAGAATATACCTTCGACTGGGTGGGAACATAGTGAGGTGTAATCTACAATGCTTATATAAGATGTTCGTACCAAAGTTTAACCTTATAAATATTTGTTATACTGAGTTGTAGATTGCAAATGTTAACAAATGTTTAGCATGAGGGTTAAGTTCCCTACCATGCCAGTCAAAGTGATTGTTAAAGTTTCTAATGTTAACAAATGTTTAGATTGCAGTGATATAAAGTGATTGTAGATTGCTAAAGTTTCTCGTTTGGCTGCTTCAGTTTGATTGGTCGGAAGATTTTGTATGGAATGACTTGTTTTGCCTGCCGTGCTTGATTGTACCTGGCACATTGCAGAATTTGTTTTAATTAATCTCCTAGGGACTATATTGGTTATTTATGAACTGCTTATTGTTCTTTCAGGTTGCTCTCTAACTATATTTGGCAATTGCCTCTGCTTTTGACTATAGAAGATGGCTGCTATTGTTGAAGGTCCTACTCCTAATTACGAGTGCTTGCTGTTTGGTATGTACCATGCTTTAAAAATCAGAAGTTATTGTTTGTTGAAGTTTTTCGTTCCTTTTATCTTGTACACTCCAATAAAAGTTGTTTGCTATTTGCAACTGCAGATCTGGATGATACCATGTATCCCCTAAGTGCTGGCATTAACTTTGCTTGCCGCAAAAATATAAAAGGTGTGAATGATAATAGTCATTTCTTAATAACTTCCTGCTTTACGAATTCTTATGTCCAGAACTTCTTGATAAATAATCTGAGAGATTAACTTTGAAATAAATGGTAACCAGATTACATGCGTGATTATCTGCAAATTGAAGAAAGCCAAATAGCAGAAATGTGCCTGGAACTTTACAGGGAATATGGCACGACAATGGCTGGTCTTAAGGTAGAATATGTGTTTATTTTTATTGTTTTCAGCGGAAGAGCTTATGATTCCCCCCCAAATTATATGACTCTTACTTCTCTGCAGGCATTAGGTTACGAGTTTGACAACGATGAATTTCATGCAAATGTTCATGGTAGACTGCCATATGACAATCTGAGGCCAGACCCCGTTTTGAGGACCCTTCTGCTTTCCATTCCACAGAGAAAAATAGTATGCAAATTTACCTTATTTGTTCTTACAATGTAAAATTTAATGCCTTGTATTAGCAATCAATTAGGGAAATACTTTCGGGCAGTATCAGTATCAACCGAAAATTGCTTGTTGCAGATATTCACAAACTCAGACAAGGTTCATGCAGAGGAGGTTCTTCGCAGGCTGGGTTTGGAGGACTGCTTTGAGGGTGTGATATGCTTCGAGACGCTGAATCCACCAGCCGTGTTGAGCAATGGCCTATGCAAGTCCCAGGAGGATTATGTGGTGCTCTCTGGTGAACCATTTTCCGACTTAGACTATCTCAATAGTTCGGATGACATACCTAAATCCCCCATCCTCTGCAAACCCACTATCGAATCCATGGAAGCTGCAATCCGGATCGCAAATGTTGATCCCAAGAAGACGGTACGAACAATCCCTCTTTAATAACATGGCCAAGAACACTTTTTAATGGCAACTACATTCCGGTAGTCGGTAATTCAATTTCTTTTTTCTAGATCTTCTTTGATGACAGCACCCGGAACATCGCTTCAGGAAAGGCCGCAGGCTTCCACACCGTGATTGTAAGACCACAATTCCGAACTAACATACTGCGCCTCCCACATTCAGTGAAAATGTTACATCTGCTACTCTTGTGAATTTGCTGCAGGTTGGCAGGTCAGAGCTTGTCACAGGGGCGGATCACGCCCTGGAGAGCATCCATAACATCAAGGAGGCTTTACCCGAGATATGGGTAGACCATGATTGGTCAGAATCTGATGCTGTTCCTGCTTCTGTTCCTGTCGAGACAGTCATTGTTGCTTGATGTCGTGTTTGAGAATGGATAATCAGCGGGAAAGGAATGTTTGGGATATAGTAAGATGTGAGAGTATGGGGTCCATCACAATTGGGTAGAGTACGCTAAAGACGTGTCCTGCCGTAGAACGCAAAATGCAGAAGGTAACTTAGTGGAGAGCAAGCATCTGCAGTTGGCCTGTTTGCATCTTGGTGTAACCAAACTATAGCAACCAAACATTTGGACATATGTATGAAGAATAAAGAGGCAATTCTCTCAGATATGAAATTTAATAATAACGCCTGTAATTTATGTAGTATTACCATAGCATGCAGAGAAGAAACAATCATAATTTGGAAAACAAAAAGATAAACTGTATGAGTTACTTGACAGAAAATGATGAACCAACATGTATGGGTTACTTAAGAGAGGGAAAATTAAGAGAAACGTATATGCTTGTTCATCCTAGGCTCCATCTTCATGTATATAGAGGCCTCTGCTATATCACGCCTATGCTGCTGCTGCTGCTTCTTCTTCTTCTTCTTCACGGGGATGGGGACTCCTTGATCATCACAAGGTCCAACTAGAGCTTTAGGGCCGATGCCGCAGGAGACGAATTCATCCGAGGTCTCCCCCAGAGGTACAGAGGTGACTATCTTCTTCCGCATGTCAACGGCGAGGAGGTAGCTGGCGCCGCCCGCGGTGAATTCCCCATGGAATTTATGGTACTCGCCGAGCGCCAAGAACACGATGTCCTTATTGTTGGAAATAGGCTTGTGTGTCCAGTCGACGTTACTTCGAAGGAGTCGACAAAGTATTTCGAGTGCCGACTTCGGGGTCTGTCCCAAGTCGAGGATGTGTTCGACTCCAGGGACTGTCCTGAGTCGAACTAGTTTCCGGGTACGTGGAGTCGAACTCTCGACTCCTACCCGAGGAAGTGTCGAGTGACGGAGTCGGCCTATCGACTCCTGCTCGTGGACACGTCAGCGCGGGTGTTGGCGGTCTGGAATCTGCTAGGAGGTTCTAGAAGCACAGGTGTCCTGGACACCTGTGTGGCCCGCGCGTAGTGGTGTGACACATGTTCCTGTGTGGATATGTTCGCCAAGCTGGCTTGAAATATCTAGCCAGATATTTGTAAGAATAGTGTCTACCCTATAAATACCCCTTGAATAGAAAAATGGAAAATTGAGGCAAACCATTTCTTTGGCACACACTCCTCTCTCTCTCTCTCTCTCTCTCTCTCTCACGGGCAACAGTTGGTATCAGAGCCTAAGTTCTTGAGAGATCTCACCGGAGATGGGCGACGGAAAGGCGCTCTTGCCGGCGGAGGTGAAGGAGGCCGCGAGCACGCTGGCAGTCCAGCGTGTTGTGCGGGAGGCCGGTAGTTCGTGGCCGCTGCTCACGCGGTCAAACTACGCGGACTGGGCGCTGCTCATGCAAGTGAAGCTTGAGGCACGCCGTGTTTGGTCCGCCGTGCACGATGGCACGGAGGAGCGCGAGACGGACCGGGCAGCACTCGAGTAGCTGCTCGCCGTTCCGCCGGAGATGATCTCCACACTGGCGTCGAAGAAGACGGCCAAGGAGGCGTGGGAGGCGATCAAGACGATGCGGGTCGGAGATACCCGTGTCCGGGAGGCGAAGGCGACTGCGCTCAAGAAGCAGTACGAGGCCATCAAGTTCGGCGACGGCGAGAACATCGACGACTTCGCCATGCGGATGTCGTCACTCGTGTCGCAGCTTGGGGTGCTCGGCGTCACCATCACCGAGCCAGACACAATCCGTAAGTTTCTCTCGGTCGTTCCCACGAGGTTCTCGCAGATGGCATGCTCAATCGAGACTCTGCTCGACCTCGACAAGCTCCCCATGGAGGAGCTCATCGGCCGCCTCAAAACGGCTGAGGAGCGACATGAGGCGGAGAAGCCGGAGGCCAAGCAGGCTGGGAAACTACTCCTCACGGAGGAGGAGTGGTTCTCTCGGATGCGCCTGCAAGATGGAGGTGGATCCTCCAGCCATACCGGACGCGGCGGCGGCAAGCCGCGCGGTCGCGGTAGAGGCAACTCAGCTCGTGGAGCTGGGAACCCTGGCACGTCGAAAGACACGTGCAGGTACTGCGGAGTCGCCGGCCATTGGGCGGGACTGCCGCAAGAAGAAGCGCGAGGAAGCACACCTCGTGCGCGCAGAGGGTGCGGAAGCACACCTCGTCCGTGGCGGAGACGATGAGATGACAGCGCACTCCTCATGATGGAGACCTGCACCATCGCGACTGCCCCACAGCTCCCTGCTTCGACTCGCCAGGCGGAGTCGAGCACCTCGGAGGCGGCACCCTTGTCTCGACCGGTGGCAGAGTCAGCGACTCGACCGGTGGCAGAGTCGGAGGGATCGTCGACTCCTCCGAAGGAACTCGCGCCGATCCAGTGGATCGCGGAGTGGGACATGTCGACTCGGGAGGAGTCGACAGCATCGTCGAGTCAGGAGGACTCGGCAGGATCGTCGAGTGGCAAGCACTCGACTGCCCCAGCTCGGGAGGAGCTGGGCTCGGCGACTCGAGAGGAGTCGGCCGTCTCGGGTCGCAAGGATCCGGGAGTGTCGAGTCAGGAGGACTCGACAGCCTCGTCGGGTGGAGAGCACCCGATAACTCGTCGAGTGGAGAGCACTCGACTGCGTTGGCTCAGGAGGAGCTGACCATGGCAACTCGGGAGGAGTTGGCCACCCGGCTCCAGCAGCCGGGAGTGTCGGGTCGCAAGGACTCGACAACCTCGTCGGGTGGAGAGCACCCGACATCCTCGTCGAGTGGAGAGCACTCGACTGCGCCAGCTCGCAAGGAGCTGGCTGACCCGACTCGCAAGGAGCCGGTCCTCCTCATGCTAGAGGAGAAGGCGCAGGTGAACCTGGCGCAAGAGGGGGACGCCAAGAAGGGCGTCTGGTACCTCGACTCGGGCGCCACCAATCACATGACTGGTGACCGCGCCGCGTTCGCGGAACTCGACACAAGCATCATTGGAACTGTAAGTTCGGTGATGGCTCGCGAGTCGAAATCTGCGGGCAAGGGACGGTGCTCTTCGTCTGCAAGTCAGGCGAGCATCGGGCCGTCACCGGGGTGTACTACATACCCCGGCTGAACACGCAGATCATCAGCCTGGGCCAGTTCGACGAGAACGGCTGCCAGGTGCTGATCGAGGATGGGATCCTTCGAGTGCGTGATAGGGAGCGGCAGCTCCTGATCAAGGTCAGGCGAGAGCCGAACCGGATGTACAAGCTGCACGCGCGAGTCGCGCAGCCAGTGTGCCTAGTCGTGGGCACTGGCGACGACCCGGCGTGGACTTGGCATGCGCGGTTCGGGCACCTCAACTTCGACAGCTTGCGCCGACTGGCGAAGGGCGAGATGGTGCGTGGCCTCCCTCTGGTGGAGCACGTGAACCAGCTCTGCGACGCCTGCCTAGCAGGGAAGCAGAGGCGAGCCCCATTCGCAAAGCAAGCGAAGTTCCGGGCGAAGGAGCGACTCGAGTTGGTCCATGGCGACCTCTGCGGGCCGATCACCCCGGCCACACCGAGTGGGAAGAGGTACTTCCTCCTGCTGGTGGACGACCTGTCGCGGTACATGTGGCTCGCCCTTCTCTCGACGAAGGACGAGGCCGCAGCCGCCATCATTCGACTCCAGGCGGGAGCCGAAGCAGAAACAGGCTGCAAGCTGCGCACGCTGCGCACGGATCGCGGAGGCGAGTTCACCTCCGGGTCCTTCACAGCATACTGCGCTGAGCTCGGGATGGAGCGTCACCTGACGGCTCCGTACTCCCCGCAGCAGAATGGCGTCGTGGAGCGACGCAACCAGACGATTGTGGGCATGGCCCGCAGTCTGCTGAAGGCCAAGAAGGTACCCGGAGAATTCTGGGGTGAGGCAGTGACGACGGCCGTGTTCATCTTGAACAGGTCGCCAACCAAGAGCGTGGACGGCATGACGCCGTTCGAGTCCTGGCATGGCCGCAAGCCGAATGTGAGCTTCATGCGCACGTTCGGGTGCGTGGTGCATGTCAGAGAGACGCGCCCCGGGCTGAAGAAGCTCGACGACCGGAGCAGGCCGATGATCTTCGTCGGGTACCAACCTGGGACGAAGGGTTATCGGGCCTATGACCCGGTGACTAACCGCGTGACCATCACGCGAGATGCCGTGTTCGACGAGAACGCGAGCTGGGACTGGAGTTCGCCGGACACTCCGGTGAACACCTTCGGAGTCGACACTTCGCGGTCGAGCACATGGTGTTCGAGCCGCAACCAACTTCGAGTGACGGGAGTGCGGGTCCAGCACCCGACTCGCCGACTCCAGACTCGCCAACTCCTGGAGTGCATCCCCAGCTGGTTCTCCAACAACACCGGAGCACCCGACAGCCGAGATTTCGACTCCGGCTGTCTCAGGCGTCGAGTTCGTCACGCCACCCTCGAGGTACTCAGGTATGCTCGATGGAAAGACGACATGAGCTTCGACCACCGGTTCCGCACTCTGCAGAACGTGCTCGAAGTGGGTTCGGCCCTTGAGCCGGACGAGGAGCTCCACTATCTCGCCTCCGAAGAGCCAGGCTCGTTCGATGAGGCGAAGGTGCATGCCAGCTGGAGGCAGGCGATGCAAGA
Source organism: Poa pratensis (assembly GCA_947311845.1). NCBI lineage: Eukaryota > Viridiplantae > Streptophyta > Magnoliopsida > Poales > Poaceae > Poa > Poa pratensis. Next base: position 9,879,796 of record CAMZMU010000115.1, on the reverse strand, counting down.
GGAGCTGGAGGCCATCGAGTCCAATTCGACTTGGAGGCTGGCCACCTTACCACCAGGTCACCGCGCGATCGGCCTGAAGTGGGTGTACAAGGTGAAGAAGGATGCGCATGGCGCAGTCCTTAAGCACAAGGCTCGCCTGGTGGCGAAGGGCTACGTGCAGCGGCACGGGGTCGACTACGACGAGGTTTTCGCACCCGTGGCCCGTCTCGAGTCCGTCAGGCTACTGCTAGCCGTGGCGGCGAGTGCGGGGTGGGACGTCCACCACATGGACGTCAAGTCAGCCTTCCTCAACGGCGAGTTGGAGGAAGAGGTGTATGTGCAGCAGCCAACCGGCTTCGCTGCAAAGGGGAAGGAGCACCTGGTGCTTCGACTCAGCAAGGCGCTCTACGGCCTCAAGCAGGCGCCAAGGGCATGGAACACCAAGCTCGATGCATGCCTCGTCAAGCTCGGCTTCGCAAGATGCGAGTCGGAGCATGGCATGTACGCGCGAGGAGCGACTCCGAGCCGGCTCTTAGTCGGTGTCTACGTCGACGACTTGGTGATCACAGGCTCGGATTCCAGCGACATCGACAGATTCAAGCTGGAGATGCGGAGCCTATTCCAGATGTCCGATCTCGGGTTGCTAAGCTACTACCTTGGCATCGAGGTTCGACAAGGACCCAGCGGGATCGATATCTCGCAGGGTGCCTATGCCCAGAAGCTGCTCGAGAAGGCGGGGATGGGCGGGTGCAACCCCGTCCACGCACCCATGGAGCCACGCTTCAAGCTGTCCAAGTGCAGCACGGCACCCGCGACAGATGCGACCGAGTATCGGAGCATCGTCGGGAGCCTCAGGTACTTGGTGCACACGAGGCCGGACCTGACCTTCGCAGTCGGGTTCGTATCGAGGTTCATGGAGGCTCCAACTCTGGAGCACCTCGCGGCTGTGGCACATCCTACGCTACATCGCCGGGTCTCAGCGACTCGGGTGTAGGTATGGGAGGAGAGAAGGTGCACCGCGCCTGGTCGGCTACAGCGACAGCGACCTGGCGGGCGACGTCGACTCGCGCAAGAGTACGTCGGGCACCCTGTACTTCCTCGGGTGCAGCCCAGTGACCTGGCAGTCACTCAAGCAGAAGGTCGTGGCTCTGTCGAGCTGCGAGTCGGAGTATGTGGCGGCTGCCACAGCTGCTTGCCAGGGGATCTGGCTGGCTCGGTTGCTGTCCGAGTTCAGCAACGGCGAAGCTGAGCACGTGGTGCTCAAGGTCGACAACAAGTCGGCTATCGCGCTCGCCAAGAATCCCGTCTTCCACGAGCGATCAAAGCACATCGACTTGAAGTACCACTTCATTCGAGACTGCGTGGAGGCGAAGAAAGTCGAGCTGGAGTTCGTGCCCACCGAACACCAACTCGCAGACATGCTGACCAAGCCACTTGGTCGAGTCCGCCTGGCGGAGCTGCGGACAAGGATAGGCATGGTGGAGGTGTCTCCGGAACTCAAGCCTAGGGAGTGATTGTTGGAAATAGGCTTGTGTGTCCAGTCGACGTTACTTCGAAGGAGTCGACAAAGTGTTTCGAGTGCCGACTTCGGGGTCTGTCCCATGTCGAGGATGTGTTCGACTCCAGGGCCTGTCCTGAGTCGAACTAGTTTCCGGGTACGTGGAGTCGAACTCTCGACTCCTACCCGAGGAAGTGTCGAGTGACGGAGTCGGCCTATCGACTCCTGCTCGTGGACACGTCAGCGCGGGTGTTGGCCGTCTGGAATCTGCTAGGAGGTTCTAGAAGCACAGGTGTCCTGGACACCTGTGTGGCCCGCGCGTAGTGGTGTGACACATGTCCCTGTGTGGATATGTTCGCCAAGCTGGCTTGAAATATCTAGCCAGATATTTGTAGGAATAGTGTCTACCCTATAAATACCCCTTGAATAGAAAAATGGAAAATTGAGGCAAACCATTTCTTTGGCACACACTCCCCTCTCTCCCTCTCTCTCACGGGCAACACTTATCGCTGGTGCTCAGGAGCGGGTAGATGGGCGCCAAGTTCCTGGGTAGCTTGTTGCTGAACCCCTCGAACTCCCACAAGGTCTCCATGGTGAACTCGTGCTCCTTCTCCCACCCCTCGTCGTGGCCCAGCAGCCTCCACACGGTCAGGGTGCATTTCTTTATCTTGAAGCCGTCGATGGAGACGAACCTGATGGAGTCAGAGACTACACCCATGGTTCGGTACGCGCACGGCTCCACCACCCCCTGAGAGTTGTGGTGGTAGCCCAACAGCTCGACAGGCAAGTGGATGAAGCCGCCGGACTCGACCACGCTGGTGTTGTCGTGGAAGAGGGCGTCGCAGCTGCAGTAGGAGACGCCGCGCAGGAGGTCCACCCAGTAGGCGTGGCCATTGAAGGAGAACGCCGTGTGGGACTCGTAAACGCTCGCGTCTGGGAAGCTGGACTTCTTCTTGTCCGACCAGGGCAGGGGCGACGAGGACGGCCGCCACAGGAAGAGAGAAGCGTCCTCATCGTCGACGTCGCTGCCCTCGTCGTCTTGGATGTCGTATTCATAGTCGTGAGCCAGAATCCCCGCGTGGACCAGGGCGTAGTCGCCACCATGATGTGGGCGCGCGATGGAGACGCGGGGGCCAAAGGTGTAGGGATTTTCGGGCTGGGGATCATGCGGAGCGACAAGCTAGGCGACCGCGTCATAGATGAGAAACGAAGCGAACGATGAAGAAGACGACGCTGAGGATGAGGACGATGATATTGTTGCCGCTATAAAAAACTCCCCTCGTAATCTCGTAAAACCGCCCTATAGAACCCGAGTAAAAATCGGCATGAAAGGAAAACATGGACGGAAAACAAACGCTACAAACCCCTTTCGGGTCCCTCCATATTGGGACCACTGGCGGAGCTACCTTGTACCAGCCGGGTGCACAGGCACCCGGGTAGCTTTATTTTTTACCTTACAATTAGCTACAAAATCAGGGTGTGCACCCCTGTGATCAGCGATTAGTGCACCCTGGTGAGAAAAATCAGCACATATTACATAGTATTGCACCCGGATTGAGTTTGCTCTAGCTCCGCCACTGATTGGGACGTCCAAAATTGCTTTGAGATCTGTACACTGAATTCTGGACATTGCAGAAAACTCCTAATATGTCGGTCCATCCTATATTGCACATCATAACGTATATATACATTCTATTTATCCGGTTCATGATATATTTGTTTCCAACATTATCATGTTAAAATCAATAAAAAAACATTATCATGTTCATGATTAGCTTTTAGCAACAATATTACAAATACTTTTCTATTCATTGGGTCAAGATTACTCCAATATTTAATCGCAAAACCACTTTACGAATTTCATAATTAGTTAAAAAGCAGAATCTGTTCCGAGCTCCAACACAAGAAAATCAGTGCCCATTTTTTTATCTAGCTCCGAAAAAATTCTGTTCCAAACTTGCCTTATATTGCTCTGAATTTGTAAAATTTCACAAAAGAAAATCACATTTAATGTACGAAGAAAAGAAAATCTTATAGAAGAACAAATCATGGAAGATGTGTACTATACTTAATATGGATGCTACAATTGGCATCACAAATGTGCAACAAATGTGAAAATCGTGGAGTATCCAGACTCCCTCAAAACAAAAAAGGAAAAAAAATTGAACATCCAGCTTCGACATTTAGAACAAAAAAAGCTACTCCCTCCATTTATCAAAAATAAGGCTTATGAATTTAGTCCAAAGTCAACACATAATAAGTTTGATCAAATGTATAGACAAATATACAAACAGACATAACAGTAAAGTAATAACACACTAAAAAATATTTTCATAGTATATTCATTAATAAATCTTGATAAATATACATATTTTTGTCTATAAAAGTGATCAAATTTATATTAAATTGACTTCAACAAAAATTATATGCATTTTTCTAACAAACGGAGACAGTACAATTTAGGCTAGGACGACCCTCAGAAAAAAAAGTTACAGTTCATGCTGGGATGCGAAAGACCTCGTAGAATCTCTGGGTCAAGCATCGACATTTGGCACCAAGTGACGGGGCTCCGGTCTAGACAATCCTTCAACGCTTGCATGATTGTAGCATTTGATAGCTTTGGCCGACAGAATTGGGAGCTTGCATTTATTCAGTGGCGGGACTTCCTCAGTGTGAGTTCGACACCTACGTATCCACCATAGATACCAACATGGAGCTATCGTCTCCTTCAGTTCAACTATGTCGAGCGAGTCGCTGTGAGTCAGAGAAAATGCTAAAGGACCGCTGGTCCTGCTCAATCAACGCTAGTCACCTCCTCGATCATATCATGCAGGCCTAGAGATCTCCAAATATCTTGAGCACATGGACACCAAAATAAGAGATGTACACCATCTTCGACTCCTTGATTGTAGGTAGGACATTCACCACTGGTGCCAATGTGACAATTTTCAAGGATGCATTTCAATGGAACAATGCCATGGAGAGCTCGCCAAATAAAGATCTCTACCTTACCAGACAATTTTAACCTCCAAATTGAGTACCTTCCATGCTAGATTTGTTGCAGATCGTCCTGGTAATGCAAGCTGGCACGCGTTTGGCCCGAACTGGTGCCTCCACTATAAATGATATCTTTTTTGAACCTATAAATGATATCTTGACACAACAGTGTACTGACCGTGCTTAGTAAAACCCCAAGTGTTGAAAATCTGAAATCCCTTGATTGTTCAGTGGGATCTGTATAGTATTCTTATCACATCAATTGAGATGAAAAACTCATAAAACTCCCCATCCCAACACCCAACTGCTAGTAGTGGGGTCAATTAATTCACTGACTTTAGCTATAATAGCAACTCCTCTTAGTGAACTTGTATTTTTTACCACTACAAAAGTTGATACCATCACCATTGTCTACTGGTCAAATATATCCTCTCTTTAACGTAGTAAAGCCAGCTATGATACTGCCACATGACTATCGTTTCAAGAAATAAAAAGTTACATGGTTTTTTACAGTTGAAGCCAGTACACATGCGCAAATGTTGTTGCGAAAAAAATCAATCAATCATTCTGCTACCTATGAGGTTTTGATGATTGCTTTGTATGTTATCTACCAAGTTGTGCTTTGGTCATGTAGAGTCATGAAAGTGCAGATGGACACCCGTACGTCTTTGAGGGTGCACACTTTAGCCGAGCTGCTTGTGAAAGCCTGGTTCGAGATCGAAATGTTATATGCACAAGTATAGCTAGAACATCATTAATTGTTTAGTTGCCTTAGATTCTAACTCATTATTCATTGATCCATGTAATCAATGTCAAATAGGTATCATAAGTAAATGGACCCCGGTTGCTTAATCTATCTGGATCTTCAATACGCTGCTTTGGTGGTGCACAAACTGGAACTACTTGATCTGCCAACCTACGCTGAAACATCTGACCTACATGACCCGTACCTTCGGCTTTTAATAGGACCAGTTTCCCGTATTATTCCCCCTACGAAATAAGAACATCTTACCCACGAAAAGGTCAAAACTCTTGATCTAGCCCCACCTTCTGTTGAAGACTTCAGTATTTTTCTTTCTACTTGATTTCCTTTCAAATTGATATGCCATAGATGATGGTGGAATGTATGCGCCAGAAAGAGTTTACACATGTTCAAGACTGCATGCAGAACCAAGAATGTCGTGGATAGCCCCCTCGTGAATTCTGAAATTCGTTAATCAGAAATTGACTTCGTTCACCGTTCTTCTCATTTTCTTGCATTTCACTGCTCCACATACCACCAAGGGCTATTAAAAAATTGAAGTCTGGTTGAACAAGATACGTCTTATTTGAAATGAATTTCCCAAGCATGCCGGTAGATTGTAAATTGAGATGTCCTCAGCAAATTAGAAACCGACATGCGAAAACCAAGGGTTGGTGGTCTGCGATCTCCCATGCATAGTTCTTCCCTTCTACCTAAGATTGTCCAATAGATCGATTCATCCAAAGCTCGCCCTGCTTGTTCCGCTCACAAGTAGTGTTTCCATTAGGCAAACCAAGAGTTTATTGCTACCTACTTCCAGAACATCCGTGTCTAGGTCCTGCCCACCTAGGCTTCACATTGCTGATCACTCCTAAATCTACCTGGTATGGACTGCAAATCCATTCCTCTTGGCTTTCCGATCATACACAATACAAAAGCATGGCCCGATGTGAAAATGCAAAAATAATTACCCGAGGATGGGACCTTTTATCGAAGGTTGGAAAGTCCCATCGTATTTTTGGATGAATTACATGGGGCAAGGTACTTCTCTAAGGTAGACATCATATGACAATCAAAAACCACAACCATTCAAGCCATTATACAATAATTACGAGGATATTACTTTAGGCTAAACATATGAATTATGAAGATCCAACTTTCCAATTGGACAAAAGCAGCAGCTAGAAAGAGCACACCGAGACTGCCCATAAATATGAATATAAAAGGAATTGTGGCTTAATTAGTTTCCATAAGCATTTATGTTGAGAGCAAAGAAGATTTTTTTTTGCTTTTCTGACCACACCTGGCTAGGCACAGTAGGATTAATTTATGTTATGTTTTGCGAGGCAAGAGGATTGTTGCTTTACCAAACAAGTTTGGGATTCAGGAAAATAAAAGGTAAATACCTACCAATATAGCATTAATTACAAAACATCATACTTTCTCACTCACACAAAAGCAATGCCAACGAAAAGATAAACACATGCGCCAAAAAATGAAAATCCAGTAGACAAAAACTTGCCATTTAAACTAGTTGTTGATTTCCAAGCAATATCCACTGAGTAAAACAACGAATAAGGATTTGCACACAAGAATGAACGAATTTGAGTTATGGACTAGCTACTCCCTCCGTCTTTGAATAAGTGTACTTCTATCTTTAGTACTAAGTCATTTTTTTAAAATTTTACCAAATTTATAGAAAGAAACATATATGACATCACATTGGTATATTTTGAAACTTCATTTCAAGATTAATATATTGATACTAGTTTAAGGTCATAAATGCGGGTATTTTTCTCTATAAAGTTGGTCAAAAATTAATAAGTTTGACTTACCCTAAAATGTAGAAGTACACTTATTCGGGAACGGAGGGAGTAAGCATATAGCCATCCAGAAAAATGATACTACTACTCCTACAGAGTAACAAGATCGATGCAACATAAGAGCCATCTGCATGTCTGCTAGGAAATTCACAAAAGCAAGGACCTTTCAAAAGTTAAAGGTGAAAGGGGTCCCTACAAGTAACCCAACATACTCCATAAGTATAGCAAGATGCAATTGAATCTTGATGATTAAGCATCAAAGTTGGAAACAAAGAACTGGTTGAGCTAGCTAGTCAAACTAATAAACAAAAAACAATGATGGAAGTGCAGCGGGCATAAAACAAGAGATGAACAACCATCCATCTCAGAGAAACTGCATAACATAAGCTTGCTGCATCCATATGCTGCTCGAAACATGATAATTTCTAAATGCAAGACTGCAATACAACCGATGCATATAAATATTCATCATGGTCGGTCAATAGATGATAAACAATGTCACGCTAGCTCAAGAGAAAATTAAGATGATAAGCATCAAGTCGAAAACAGATAGCTCGACCCCCGCGTCACTCCGCTTGAGCGACACGGGGGACCCAAATCGCGCCGCCACCGGCCGGCCGTCTTCCCCTGCCCCTCCTCCGCCGCTGCAGCCGGCCTGGCCGCGGTGGCGGCACCCCTAGCCTCCACATGGCGGCGCGGGGCGAGCTCGCGGTGGACGCGCGAAGTGGCTCCCGATCTCCCGCGACGGCGACGATATGGTGCTGCGGCGGGGCTGCTTCTGCAGCGAGCTCGGCACGGCTCGACGTCAACATGGCCGGGATGGATGCGGCAGGTGGTGGCGGCGACCTTCAGCGCGGCCACCGGTGGTTTCGGCCAGGGGCCATTCTGGGCCTCGATGGGCTCGGCAGGCCGCTGCTCTCGGCGACCTCCCATGCATCGCACTGCTGTGGTGCCGCACGGGGCTGGCTGCTGCTGTGCGGTGGTTCTCGAGGAACTGCAGCGTTGCCGACGGGAGGTAGAGGCTCCCCATCCGTTTTCCCTTGGCTGACACGTCGTGTTGGCTTCGGGGGCGGCGTCATTCGTGCGGCTGGGCGTGTGACTGTCCTGCATCTCTTGGACGCCGAGGCGGCGGCCCCGGACTGGTGGTGGCGTCGAGTTGAGCTAGGAGGTGGCTCAGCGCGAGACTGACCTAGACCCCGGTGTCTAGCTCTGTTTGGTGGCCGTGGACCGTCGGGCGCGCGGGGCTAACGGTGTCTGCATGCGGGTCTGCGTTGGTGGGCTGGTCGGTCCGCGTGTGGGTGGGCGGACAGAGACCGCCGGGTGAAAACCTTGCCTTGGTCGACGAACAGGACAGGCGACGGTGACGCTTCCGGGCGCCACTTCCTACTTGTAGGCGTCGTTGTGGCGGTGCTCCCACTCCTCCGTCCGGAAACTTCTGGGGGAAACCCTAGATCCTCGATGGATCAGGCGAGGGCGGCGCTTCTGTGTCGTATTCTCCTTGGGGCCTCGTCTTTGATGTTTTGCCGGCCAGAGGGATGCGTGGATGTTTGGTGGCCAGCGGCGACGATCTTCTCGTCTTCGGCTAGGTGGTGCGTGGCCCTAGGGCCGGCGTGGATGTCGGAGCGGCGGTGATGGCCCTTATATGCGTTAGGTTGAGACTCCAAGTGCAGAGTTTATAGTATAGGAAAGACTTGTTTTCCCCACGAAGGATGACTCGAGGGTTTATATCGAACTCTCGGGGAATCTGTAGTGAAAGCTTTATCTCATTATCCTTCCCTTGGGAATCTGCAAACAAAGTAAATTGTTTTGTGCCCTCAACCTCACCAAGTGGTTGTCAAGCACACAAGGTGTGAGAATGATACTAAGATAATATGAATGCAAAACAGTAAATAAATATGCAATGATGGTAAATAAATATGCAAGGATGGTGGAAACAATGATAAATGATATTTTTGGGTTTTATATTGTGAATGCAAGATGCAAAAGTATTTTTGTATTTTTGGGTTTAAAAATGGCAGAAAATGGAAATGCTTAAAAGTTGTTGGAAATGTGTTTTTTATGATTAAAAATGGACCGGGGTTTATGATTTCACAAATGCACTCTCTCTTTAATAAAGTGGTAGACAATGGAACACTAGAGTTAACATATGAGATTGCAACAAAAAGGTTTCATGACAAGTTACTAATCATATGGGCATCACGTCCTAACATAGAGATCTTTTGGTTATTAATCTCTCTTATACTCCACCAAGATGCAAACTAAATCATAACACCTTAGTATTAAGATAAATCAGAGCATAGCATTAAGTTTCATGACATGAAGTTACAATAAGAACATGCTAGATCTAGTCATGGAGTAGTGGCAATGGTCACACCCACATCTCCGGTAGCAAGGTATTTTTCTTTATCCCTAGTGAGTTAACAAAGTAAGGTAAAGTACCCAAGTGGATCGTGGAACTTTCTGTCCTTTCACCGCACAAGGCACCCCCCGTTACTCCATCTAATGCACACGTTCCCTCTCACACGCTCTCATACACATGCTTGATCAAAACAAGTAAACAAGAACGGGGTACATAATATGCATCTACTTTCGTAACTGAAACAAAACAATTGCAATCTCAAACATATATTAACTCATAAAAGATCCACCACAAAGGTATTACATAGATGACCGTAATCATGTTCGACAGCTCATACGGTACTAATTAGTGAAGCTCAAGAGAGGGGAGAGATACATAAGTTACTACTAGAGCGGCGTGCCCGGGTCGTGGCACTGCAGGCGGATGATCTGCTCTGGAGAATGTGATTGGTGTCTCTGACCCTCTCAGGTAGTCGAGTACTACAGGTGGACAGGTGACGGCCTGGAAGACTTGACGAGTGATGATCTTCTCGGTCCTGTTTGAGGGGCGCCCCTTCTGTATCATGTTGAGTTATCCGCGTGCCGCTGGATATGCGTCATGGACCGCTGGTGGGGCTTCTTGCTGCGGCTACTGCTGCTGTGGAAAGGCTCCCGCCGCCTGTGCTGGATTAGCGACTACAGGTGCGGGTGCGGGTGCTGCCTGGACAGCTAGCTGCGCAACTGGCTGCGCTGCGGGTGCTGGAGTGACTATCTTCTGCATTGCTTCGTATATCTTGCGTGCCTTTCGACAGTCCTTCAACAGGTGGTTGGATCCCCACTTGCCCGTTTCCGGGTTCCTGAACATGTGGTGCCTGCAGGGTTGTTCCAGCTCTTCCGCCTGGCTCAATGTGCGTTTCTGCCACTTTCGTTTACGGCTCCCGTCGCTGCGGTAGCTGCTGCCGCTGCTTCGATTGTATTGCCCTTGGCTGTATTGGCGACTCTGGTCATCGCCGCTTCGACTGTACTGCCTCTGGCTGTATTGGCGACTGCTGTCGCGCGCTTCATCATCGTGAGGGGTTTGGAATCCCGCCGCTACTAACTCGATTGAGTCGTTGCTGTTGTATCGCGGCTTCTTCTTGTGGCCTCCTTCTCGCCAGTTGCTTGGTCCGGCTTCGTCCTTTGGGGAGTAGCGTGAACTATCGCGAACCGAGTCCTCTCTGTCTGCCCACTGGTTGGCTATCTTCATGAGCTCAATCATGTTTTTCGGCCGGAACCTATCAAACTCCTCGCGGAGGTCGCGGCGGGAGACGCCATGCATGAAGGCATCCATCACTCGGTCTTCCGAGGCGGTTTCCATGATGTACGACCGGAGCGACTCGTCTCGTCCTTGCTTGCATGCTTGTAGCTCGACGAAAGTCATCGGTCTCGAGTACGTCCCCAAGAAGCTCTTAAAGAAGGCCTCCGCGAACTCGTCCCACGTCCTGAAGGCGTTCTTGGGTTGAGTGTTGAGCCACCCGCGTGCAGAGCCCATGAGCATCAGCTGGATGTATTGCATGGCCGTAGTCGAAGTACCGCCCTGGCAACTGCTGGCTATGAGGTAGTCTTCTAGCCAGAGTCTCAGGTCCTGCTTCCCGTCGTACTTGACTGCTTCTGCCGTGAGCTTGAAGCCCTTGGGCATTCTTGTGTCGCGGATGTTGAAGTTGAGGCATGCGGCGCCGCATGGCTCGAAGTCGTCGTCATTGCGGTCATCAGTATTGGGTGTGCTGACCGTCCGCTGGGTGCGGCTGCGGTCCACCATCCTCTGTGTGATGACGTTGCGGAGGTCTTCGCCTGGCTGCGGTTGTCGCAGTTGTCTTGCCGCCGGGCCTGCGAGTGATGTGGGCTCGCGGTCGCGGCGGCCCCGATCTTCTCGCACCTTTTCTGTCAGCGCCTTGTTCATCAGAGCTTCTTCGACTGCCTTGATAGACATGATCTGCTGCTTGTGGAGGAGAGCGCGCGCATCGCCTCGGGCGGCTGCGTCAGTCGCAGATATGTTTCGACTGCCATGAGCGCGGCTCCGGGCGTTTTGGGGACGGGTATCCCGTCTGCGTCTTCGCTCATGTATGATGATTCGAGGTTGCGGGTGACTCTAGCGCGGTCGGCCTCCGTCATCAGGGGCACGCGGGCTCTGTGGCGCCTTGCTCCTTGCGAGACCTCTGTCGAGGCAGTGAATGAGTAAGCGGCCCTCCTGGCGCTCGACGAGTCAGCCTCGTCCTTGCGTCGGAGTAGCTCGGCCTTCTCTACGCGGAGTCGTTCGCCTTCCTTCCGTAGCAGGTATTGGACCGCCATAAGGTCCTCCCGGGGTGCGTCTGGTGGGGGGTACGTACCTTCCTCGACGTGCTTCAGGGCTCTGATTGCTATCTCTTGGGTGATGGTGAGCCGCGTCACCTGGTCCGGCATGACCACCTCCAGTGGGTATGCGGGTTCATCGCCGTTGCCCTGCGTCGGGCCGATCATGAAGACTTGTGCGGGGTATGTCTGGGGATTGGGCCGGGCGCTGCCACTACTGCTTCCTTCGTCCGAGCCGTGCTCGGAGCCGAAAATGGACGCAACGTGGTGGATACCACAGTCGCTGTCGAGGTTCCATCCCTGGAGTCTCGCGATCTCCGCCGCGGACATGAGGAGTGATGTCACCGTCGTCGATGCGGGCGCGATTGGCTTGTTGACGATCTTGTAAGTTGACGGAGACGCAAGTGGCCTGGGTGAGAGCGGCGCGACTTCCGTCGCGCGCGAAGGTGTGGTTGACGTAGATCTTGGCCTTGCCAGCGACGCGATCGAGGTAGTCGAAGTAGACTTGATCCGCACGGTGGTCGTTAAGGTGGTCGATGTAGTCGTAGCCGATGCGATCTCCTTGACGGCCGGAGACGCTGATGGCGTGGCCGCGTTGGGCGCGATCTCTGCCACGGTGGAGGCGGATGCGATCTTTTTAGCAGTCGAAGATGCTGTCGCCGCAGTCGCAGCAGATGCGATCTCCGGAGCACGTGGGGGCGTGGTTGGGGCAGCCGCGGCAGATGCGGGTGCTACCACCGCGCGCGGTGCGATCGCCGTGGATCTGAGTACTCCACAGCTGTCTATGAAGTAGTGCATGGCACCGAAGGTGAGGCACATACCTACATGCAGATCGGCGTACACCGAGCGGTGGGCCGGCGGGTGGAAGGTGTACTCGAAGGAGCCGAGGCAGATTGGCTCCTTGGTGGTGCAGACGTCGGTCTTCAAAGTCGATGGGGCCGGTGCGACCATGGTTCCAGCGCTCGTTCTTTCGCACAGACGGCGCCAATTGACGAGGTGTGGACTCGGCAAATCCCTGGGTTGTGGACCCCGGGTTGATTGAGGGGAAGAGAGATGAGCGCTGGTGATCACGACGGCTGACAAGCAAGGCGTTTTACCCAGGTTCAGGCTCCCGGAGGATAACACCCTACTTCCTGCTTGTCTGATATTGAATGGCGAGTTGTGGCTACAATGGCGAGATGGAAATCTCGCTAGGGTTTGTGATGGCGGCTATGAGCTTACCCTAGACGAAGGACCCTCCTAGCCTTTATATGGTAGGCTAGGTCTCAGGTGAACGGTGCCGATGGCGCTTACAAGATGATAGGAGTCGCATGACCTATCCGTCGACTATCTTGGGCCGCACGTCGTCCTCCTTGGGCCTTCCTTGGGCCCTCATCATAAGGCTGATAGGCTTGGCATGACCCAGGTGTCCCCACCGTGGGGCAGTCGAAGAGTGACCCCACGACACATAGACAAAAGTACATGATATCAACTAAATATAAATAAGTGCAATGTTGAAAGCTTTCCATGTGACAGCACATATGGGCTAACTCCCAACCAAGACTCTTGTCAAGCTCACAACTTCATAATTTTAATCACAATGGTTCATGTTCATTAAGTGTAATAAAAGTAAAGTTTGCATCAAGTTCGTGAGAGCTTTTTAACCAACTTTTCCCATGACAAACAACAACATAAGCATTTTAATTCAGATGTATAGATAATACAAAATAACATGATAAACATACTCGGAATAGCATAAAACTAATAGGTAGATATGGTGGACTCACTGGAAAAACTTTGTTGAAGGTGTTGGAAACAAATTTTTACTTGTTGGAATTTTTGGGCTAGCAAGAGGGAGAAAGTTGACCGTCTAAATGCATGCCTAAGTGTCCATAGAACTAACCAATCCATGTTAAACAAAGTAAAGTAACATTCAGCATCAAAACATGAATAAATGATAGCTCTTGATAAAACACTTGCAAATTAATATTCATTAAAAACATATGAATCATGTAACTATATATATATATTTTTGAATCAACTCAAACATCCCTTTCCCAATCTTTTTAATAGCATCCAACTTAATTCAACCCAAATTTCCAGTATCTCTCTCATATATAAATGACAGTGGTGGTCTCAAGACAAACAAAAATAAAACCAAAATAAAAAGCAAACAAAAGACGCTCCAAGTTTATGCGATAAAGTGCATTGATCGAAAAACATAAGTTAGACGTGTGCAAACCGAGAGTGTGTTGGTTCAGTGGGGTTGTCTTCACATCCCCAAGCTTATGGTCTTCACCATCCTTGGATAGCTCTTGGTGCATCTCCTCTAATCCCTGTGAAAAAACTTCAAAACACCGTTTCTCCCATTTCTTTTCTGTGTGGTGACATTAGTAGTGATAGATAAATGCATTTCTTGCTGCATAAAATCCTTAAACAAAAATTTATATGAATGTCCAGAAAGTGTATAATGTTGTATGCCTACTTATAAACTCAACTGGATCAAAAAGATTCAAGTTAAAAGTTCAAAGAATGCATCAAACAAAATGGGTCAGAATCTGTCCAGAAAAACAGCAGCAGCAAAACGTATTTCTCTACCCCACTTAAATATGTCAAATTTTTTTAAAAAAGTTCATGCTTACAGAGGATGAAAATTTGCAACTACAGTTATCAACTCATTCGAAGTTACAGAATAGGAATCAAAAATCATACCGTGCACAGATTCGTGCTGGAAAAAAAATCTCCGAATGCAAATAGCAACTTTTTCAAACCAAAATAGGTAAAACTTGGCACTTTATTAAAAATTCCAGAAACAAAACTAAAAACTAAGTCTCTTGTTACAGCAAGAGGACACAAAAAAATCAAAAATAAAAACAACCGGGTTGCCTCCCGTAAAGCGCTTTCTTTATAGCCATATTGCTAGGCTTCTTACCTTGGTGATCATGAAAGTTGAAACTCATGAGGGAGCTTATATTTGGTGTGTACCTCTTCCTTGGGAAGTGCTTCATGCAAATACTAGGATCCCATGGTGCTCTCAAGCCAATCAAAATAATAGTTAAGTTGAAACCTAGTAAAGAGAAAAACAAAACATAAAAGTAATAACAACGAAGTCTAACTTTGTTTCTATGCATTGGCATTTTGTATATGAATGAATCACAATAAATAGAAATTTCACAATGCATATTAACACTAGTTACTTGCAGCATATATTTATTAGTAGCATAAAGAGGGTTCTTATTACCTCCTCTTTTATAATAGTTGCAAGTAGAAGAAATAAATTCAACCATATAATCACAAGAATCATTCAACTTAGATAATATAGACACATAAAGAGGATCATTAAATTTATTTTGGAATTCATTAGCATGCTTCCCTCTTTCAAAATAATTATTAAGATGAATATCAATTTTAATATCATGGTTGCAACAAATATTTGGAACTAAAGATAATTGCAAACCACATAAGTATTTCTCAACATAAGCAAATTTCTCCTCCATGGTGTAACTAGGAGAATTTAAGAACAAAGTAGGACTCTCACGAGTAAGAGTACCATCACAAACAGCAGGTATATCATTTTTATCCTCACATAAATTTGTAACAACTTCTAAACATTGAGGACTATCAATAAGCATAGGACCATCATGTAAAGCATTATCATATAGCATATTTAAACAACACTCCTCATCATCATCAATAAGTTCACTAGTAGCATCATTAAAAAGTAAAGGAGCATTATTAGTTTCATCATAATAGCATGGGTTATCATATAGGACCATAGAATTTTCAGTTTGACACTCATCATAACATGGGTTCTCATAAATAACAAAAGATTTTTGAATTTGAGTGTTACTATCAAATGTTGATGGTGAAGTTGGGAGATCCAACTCTTCCCCAAGCTTAGGTTGGAACATATCCATTTCAATCTCCTCTTCACATTCTTCCTCTTCCAAGCTTATGTTTTCATCATCTTCTTCCTGCAAAATATTAGTACTTTCCATGGAAGTAAGAATTCTTTCTTTAACATAAACATTGTCACTAAATTCTTTTTGCAAAGTTGGAGAATGATAGAAATGTGTCCTTTCATTACACGAGCTTCACGACTAGCTGCAAAAAAATTATCAATAAGAAATTCTATTTCATGGGCTGCAACATAAGCAATATATTTCTCAACTTGTTCTATATCAGGGCATGAAAATTTATTTTCATGATAACAAGCAATTAGAGGATCACTGTTGTGCTTACATTGATAGGAAGAGTGTTTATAGTCTTTTCTAAAGCAGCAAGTTACATCATGTAATTCACAAAACTCAATAGCCATGTCATTGAGATGTTCAAGTAATTCAAGCATTCTATTTCCTTCTTTGGTTGATCGATATTCATAGTAAGCTCCCATAGTTTTGACATAACCAATAGGTATAGAGATTCCAGAAAGTTTCTCCATACTTTAACACACATATTAAAAACAACACTTTTTTTATGATTATAAATGAAAAACTGAAAGTAAAATGATACTAAACAAAACAAACCGAAATAACAAATGCAACACAAAATGCAAAACTGAAAATAAAATGATGCAAACCGAAATATAAATATGATATGCAAGACAATAACAAAACAAAATAAAATGATTTGAAGGTAAAGATGGATAAGATGGTGCTCACGTAGGTGCAACCTCCCCAAGCTTAGGTGTTTGCACAAGTTGGTGATGAAGTTGAATTTGTTGTGAGACACCCTTGGATAAAACTTTACATCAATGATTCCCCGGCAACGGTGCCAGAAAACTTGTCTTGATGGCCCTTATATGGGTTATGTTGAGACTCCAAGTGCAGAGTTTATAGTATAGGAAAGACTTGTTTTGCCCACGAAGGATGACTCGCGGGTTTATATCGAACTCTCGGGGAATCAGTAGTGAAAGTTTTATCTCCTTATCCTTCCCTTGGGAACCTGCAAACAAAGTAAATTGTTTTGCGCCCTCAACCACACCAAGTGGTTGTCAAGCACAAGGTGTGATACTAAGATAATATGAATGCAAAACAGTAAATAAATATGCAATGATGGTAAATAAATATGCAAGGACGGTGGAAACAATGATAAATGATATTTTTAGGTTTTATATTATGAATGCAAGATGCAAAAATATTTTTGTATTTTCGGATTTAAAATGGCAGAAAATGGAAAATGCTTAAAAGTTGTTGGAAAGGTGTTTTTTATGATTAAAAATGGACCGGGGTTTATGATTTCACAAATGCACTCTCTCTTTAATAAAGTGGTAGACAATGGAACACTAGAGTTAACATATGAGATTGCAACAAAAAGGTTTCATGACAAGTTACTAATCATATGGGCATCACATCCTAACATAGAGATCTTTTGTTTATTAATCTCTCTTATACTCCACCAAGATGCGAACTAAATCATAACACCTTAGTATTAAGATAAATCAGAGCATAGCATTAAGTTTCATGACATGAAGTTACAATAAGAACATGCTAGATCTAGTCATGGAGTAGTGGCAATGGTCACACCTACATCTCCGGTAGCAAGGTATTTTTCTTTATCCCTAGTGAGGTAACAAAGTAAGGTAAAGTACCCAAGTGGATCGCGGAACTTTCTGTCCTTTCATCGCACAAGGCACCCCCGTTACTCCATCTAATACACACGTTCCCCCTCACACGCTCTCATACACATGCTTGATCAAAACAAGTAAACAAGAACGGGGTACATAATATGCATCTACTTTCGTAACTGAAACAAAACAATTGCAATCTCAAACATATATTAACTCATAAAAGATCCACCACATAGGTATTACATAGATGACCGTAATCATGTTCGACAGCTCATATGGTACTAATTAGTGAAGCTCAAGAGAGAGGAGAGATACATAAGTTACTTCCACAAACCCATAGTCCAGGGGTGGACTACTCCCTCTTCATCATAGATATGGTGGAGAAGTCGTTGGAGAAGGTGGAGACCTCTCCGGCAGCGCCCCACCGGAGTTTTCCCCCTCCAATCTGCAACTCTAGGTCTCTGTTTCATGGTTTCTGTGTTTCTGCGGCGCTCCTTTTCGAAGGGCGTCGGAGACTATTTTTACTAGCAAAATGCCCGTGCGTTGCAACGGGATTAAAAAAGAAACAAATTAATTAAAAAAAAGATGACATAACCCAAATTTTTCTCCAAAGTCGTCCGACCCGTGTAAACCTAGATTAGTTCACCCTTTCAACATAACATTTAATTATATTTTATAGCAAATATACCCGTTCTTTCAAAATATGAAAACTTGTAAGGGATGCTACGCGATCGCGGGCCGACAGATTCGATTGGACACGGGACACTTAAGCAAATGGTTCAACCTCTTTCATGCTCATGCATAAAAGATATGGTCACACTGATATGTTATTGTATACTCTTTTGAGTCGAGAATTTTATGCTGATGCTTATTCAGACCTATATATATATTTGTGCATGAGAATCCTTCTACCCAAGTGTAATAAAGTGGTATGGTCCTATTATAGTTTAACAAATACCAAATAGACGTTTATCCAAAACAACTTGCTAAGACGAAAATTTATAATGAATTATTTTTGGAATATTTGAACATGTTTTGTGTATTATAAAAACTAATCTCATCTCTACTAATGTTAGATCCTATATATGCAAGTTGTCCCCGCGATGAAGCGATTGTTGTACTTGCTATTTTCTTTTAGCGATGGAAGTGATCTAGAGTTTTCCTTTAACCGCGTAGTACGGCTATGTTTTTTTGCAACTGAGTTCGGCAATATTTGTGCCGTTCATTTAACCAGTACGAAGGCCAGTTTAAGTGTTTAACGCACGTACTACTGATGGCAGCCACATGGAGACCGAGGAATAAGAATAACCGAATAACCATCTGATTAGTGCCATGACGCCACTTCACCCGATCCCCATCCTCCTCGGTCGACTTCTTCCCAGCGCTAGTGGTAGCAGCCGCCGCCGCCGCTCACCAGATCCATCGCCGCTGCCAGCATCTTCTCTGCTCCCTCCCTGCCTGCGCCATCCCCTCTCATGGAGGCCGTGGATCTGAAGCCCTCTCACCGGATCCATCCATCCACCACCTCCTCCTGCTGCTGCTGTTCACAAACGACGGCCGAGGCCCAAAAATGGTGCTCCACGCCTCGACCTCGTGCCCGCCGGAAGAGGAAATCCGCCGGCCGCAGTCCACCACCGCGTCGGCCAACCACCAGGAGCCGTGCGCCGGCGGTTTTAGGTCAAGACGAAGCTTCTGGAAATAAGATCGACGGCAACGGAGCCTCGAGGGCATCCGTTTGTTCGCTTCCTTCGCTCCTACGCTTTGTTCCTTCCAAAAACTGATGCTCTTAAATTTTCAGGTCATTTGGACGTCGTTTGGGTCCTTGAAACATCAAAATATAGAAAATAGGGTTTTCTGCCTGTGCAGGGTTAATTCCAGAAAAAAAGGGAAACTTGTGAAATATTCCCAAAATTAATATAAATCAATGATATAATCCTTATATGATGCAAATATGATTGAAATATAAGCAATATAATGCAAAGTTCATGTATGCATTTTACATGTATCAGGCGGCTCCGATCTCGCCTCCGCTGCGTCGCGTTGAGGTGTGTGTGGGTGTCGACCTTTCCTGCTTGGGCGGTTTCGTCATCGACCTGTGTGGAGCGTGGCCCGTGGCCAGCGTGGATGTCGGAGCGGCGGCTCCGGACTTCGCCTCCGCTGTTGCGTTGAGGGTCTCCGCTGTGGCGTTGAGGGGTGTCGGCCTTGGCCGCTTGGGCGGTTAGGCCGTCGACTTGTGTGGTGCGTGGCCTCGGGGCCGGCGTGGTGTGTTGTGTTGTTGTATCCGGTTTTCGGCCACTTTTCCTTATAAACTGGCAAATTCACTTCTTCTATATAATAGGAAAGGCAAGCCTCTTGCCCGGTTTCAAAAAAAAAGATGATAAGCATCACATTCACAAGCCACAACTGTAAGAAATAGATAGGGTCCACAGCAAGGAAGTGACGAATCAATCTTTTAAACATGTTTGCCAACACTTGGCGATGTAGGCCTCCAACATCAGCAGCAGATAGGCTTCTCCGGCCTAGACTTCTTCTTCAGGCGGATAGGGGACTCCTTCATCATCACAAGGTCCAACTAGAGCTTTACGGAGATACTAGCTGAAACCGCATGAGACCAGGCCGAGAAGCCAGACCTTCGGATCCATAGGTAGAGAGGTCCGGACGATCTTATTCCGCATGTCAACGGCGAGCATGTAGGAAGGGTAGTACGGGAAGAACTCCCACTCTGGAGGTAGAGAGGCCCGGACGATCTTGGTCTCGCGGTACTCGCTGAGCCCCAAGTAGACAATGTCTCTGTCGTTGGTGCTTAGGAGGGGGTACATGGGCGTCAAGTGCTTGGGCACGTCGCCGAACCCCTCGAACCCCCATAGTGTCTCCAGGCTGAGCTCATGCTCCTTCTCCCACCCCTCGTCGTGGCCCAGCAGCTTCCATACGGTCACAGTGCGCTTCTTGAGTTCTACGTACTCGTCCTCGAAGCCGTCGAGGGCGAATAGCTCCCGTGCGACGTCGTTGAGGGCAATTGTCCAGCATGCGATGACGTTGGCTGAAATAGCCCTGGTGTGACGTCTTTTAGCGTGGGAATAGCTCAGACAGGACTAACTGATAAAACGACTGTCTGGCTCTTAACGGAGGCTGACATTAGGTTAGGACTTGGCTGGTTATGTGCTCCGACTGGTGGGATCCACTCAGTTGCCACGACACCACACGGACCAACCCCCTTCCCGCTCGATCCCCCTTGCTCGACGGCGGCGCCCCCTTGTCCGGCGGCGGCAACGATTTCTTCTCGCCAGCTGTGGAGCGCCTTCTCGGCGGCGGCGCAGCTTTCTCTGGTGAGTAATTTCGCAGCCCTAGTCTCGTTCCCCTCAATTTTGGATGCGTCTGTGGCCTATATCTGTTTCCCCCCTGTTTCCCGGCCGATTTGAAATCAGAGAAGCGTGGAGAGGTGCGCGTGGATTGAATGAGATGGAGCCCGGAGAGAGTTCAAATCGGTAATGCGCACCTCTTCTAGCTTATTTGAACTCGATTTGGTTTTCGTCCCCTGCACCCCTAGCTGACTGCCGCTTCCCGCCCGCCATTGACAGGGGAGATTCTGCACCTAGCTTCGAATTTACAGTTGAATTCTTTCCTTGTAAGGCCAAGCTAGGTGATGGTAGCGTTCGAAACATTGAGAGAGACACGAGGATTATTTGGGAGGTCAAATGTACAGATATTGATCCCCAAGAACTTCAGAGCATGGAGGAGAAGGCAGTGAAGAATTTGGTGGAGAGAATTGGGGAGAGCGTTATTTGGGGTCCAGAACAAGAGGTATCACTGCTACGGTATGATGATTGCATGAACGCTTATGTCCGAATTGAGGATGGAGAAGATATGGTTGATGAAATTGATCGACAAGAAGGTTGGACAAGCAAAAAAGCAACCTTTTGGGCAGAGCTCATTGATTTGAACCAAGATTCCAGGGTTGGTTATGTGCCATCAAAGATGGCTTCACAGATGGCAGATGCTGAGTGGGCTGCAGAGAAGCAGTTGTTGTTGCCAATGCTCCCTGAACTGACAGTGATATGTGAAGACACGAGGGCTGCTGCAGATGCAGAACAGGGGGTACCCCAGAACAGGGATGCCATGATGCTAGGAAGGTTGTTGTTGATTGGAATGAAGTAGAATTAGCTGAACGCACAGATTTGGTCATTGAACCAATAGCTGACACTAAGATGGCCGAAATGTTTGGAATTCCAGTTGATGACAGAGATAAGGAGAAGGATGACTGTACTTTGCCTGCTGATGGTAACACAAATTCAGGCAATGAAGAAGTGGATGGAGAGTTGATGTTAGATGCTGCAGATGATGTAGATGATGCACATGCTGATGAGCTGGTGCATGTGTATGACAGAGAGAACCCTGTCATTGAGGTGGGGAAGATGTGGCCAAACATGGATGAGTTTAGGATGTGTTTCAAGACCTATGCAGTGAGACATGAGTTTGAGGCCAAGACTCTGTGGACTGATCGAAAGAAATTTTATGCTAGGTGCCAAGGTTTTGATGGAGGTGCCAAACCTTGCAAGTGGTACATATCTGCTAGACGACAACCTGATGGCCATACAATCAGGGTAAATCAAATTCCACATGAGCATACATGTATGAGCAGTTCACAGCAAGTTTCAAGGATGACATCACAGCTTTGGATTACACAAAAGATTACTCCTATTTTAGCCAAGACACCAAACACTACAGCAAAGAGACTTAAAGTTGACCTGGAAAAGATGTATCCCATTGTGCTGAAATATACACAGTGTGGAAGGCAAAACAAAGGGCAATGAAAGCATTATATGGTGATTGGGCAAATACATTTAGGATGTTGTATAGTTTTAAAGCAGAGGTGGAGAAGAGGTCACCTGGCAGTGTGGTGGAGATAGATACTGAGGTAAAAGAGGATGGCAAGGTTTATTTCAGCAAATTATGTGTTTAAAGCCTTGCGTAGATGGATTTAAAGCAGGGTGTCGTCCATATTTGAGCATCGACTCATCTTTTTTGACTGGAAAATGGAATGGTCAGTTGGCAGCATGCAATGCTCTTGATGGACACAACTGGATGTTTCCTGTTGCCATTGGAATGTTTCAGTCAGAGACAGAGGCATCATGGACATGGTTCATGATGCAGTTGAAAAGAGCCCTAGGGTCAGTATCACCTTTGGCCATCCACACAGATGCATGTAAAGGGCTAGAAAATGCAGTGAAGTTTGTTTCCCTCATGCTGAGCAGAGGGAGTGCTTTGGCCATATGTGGATGAATCTGATAAAAAAATTCAGAGGAGAAGAATTTGGGCGCATGTGGCCGGCAGCAAGAGCCTACACTCACAGACACATTCCTATCACCTTGGTAAGATAATGGCAGCATGTAGTGAGAATGATTTTGCTTCATGGTTGAACACCTATCATTCTCTGTTATGGTATAGGTCAGGTTTTAATACTGCAATCAAGTGCGATCATATCAACAACAACTTGGCAGAAAGTTTCAACAACAGGGTGAAGGAGTTGAAAGACTTGCCTGTGCATGACATGGTGGACCAAATCAGGATCATGATCATGCGCATGTGGGAATTGAGAAGAAGAATTGGTGAGATTTTGGAAGGGGATAAGCTTCCGGCAGTGGTACAACAAGTGGTCAACAGGAGCAGAAAGCTTTCACATCTATCTGTTGAGAAATCTTCATTGTGGGGTGCTGAAGTTAGAGATACAAAGACTGGCAAGAGGCATGTTGTTGACACTGATTTGCATGAATGCACCTGCCTAGAGTGGCAACACACTGGGAAACCATGTGAGCATGCCATAATTTTTTTGGCATCTAAACCCAAGTTAAATATGCACCCATATTTGCATGATTATTACTCGGTGCAAAGATTCAAGGCTGCATATGCAACTCCAATTCCAGCACTGACAGACCAATCGCAGTGGCCTGAGGTGGAATTTGAATTTTCTATGTGTCCACCCCTCACTAAAAGGAAGGCTGGGAGGCCCAAACAGAGCAGATTCAAAGCTTGGTTTGAGAAAGGTGGGAGTAGTAAGAAAAAGAAAAAAGATCAAGATGAAAAGCCAAAAAGGCCTAAAAAAGGTAACAAAAACAGATGCAAGTTGTGTGAGGAACTTGGGCATAGAGTTGGTTCCACACAATGCCGTTACACTCCGGAAAGGCCAAAGTATGTTAATTTTGTTGTTTGTGTGTTGTTTTTGATTTTGCTGCTTTTTTCAGTCTAACCAAGCGATATAATTTATTTTTCAGAAGGAAGCGTGCAGAAAAAGGCCCACCTCTTGTTGTTGAACAATGCTGGCCACAGAAAAAAGCAAGACTCAGTGGCAGTAGAAAGAAGAGAAGTTTCAGTTCACAAACTGAACCTGTTCTGGATGCACAGGAGCAAACTGAACCTGTTCTGGATGCACGGAGCAAACTGAACCTGTTCTGGACCTTGCTGTGCAAACTGAACCTGTCTGGACCTTGCTGTGCAAGCTGAACCTGTCCTGGACCTTGCTGTACAAGCTGAACCTGTCCTGGACCTGGCTGTGCAAGCTGAACCTGTCCTGGACCTGGCTGTGCAATGAACCTGTCCTGGACCTTGCTGTGGTGCAAACTGAACCAGATGTTGCTGATGTTGTCCAAAATGAACCTCTTGGCCGTGCTGTGGGTAGGCCTAGTGGTTTTGGTAAGAAAAGAAAGAGTATCAACAAGTTGCTTGCTGTACAAGTTGAGAAGGAGAAGAAACCGAGTGGTGCCCGTGGTAAGAAGAGGCAAAATAAATAGAATGATGTTGTACTAAACTTGATTTGTTATACTAAACTTGATTTGTTGTATTTGTTGTAATAACTATGAATGGTGTTGTTGTAATAATTTGCCACTTGGTCATTTGAATTCAAATTTGAACCAAAATTCAAACTTTTATGCCACTTGTGTTATGCTAAGCTTGGATGTTGCAATGATTTCAAACTATTATGCACTTTGTTTGATCTAAATGGTCATCAATCCGAGGCCTTTTGCTAACTCCTGAAAAATGTGTTTCAAATGAGCCCCAAAGGTAGGGTAAACGGCCCCATTTCTAAGCAATTTTTTCCACCTTGTCTAAATGAGCCAAATAAATTTCCTAGACATCTATTCTACCTATAAAGTGTCATTCCGAAGTCTCACTATTTTATTGAATTAATCTTCATATTAATTATTTTCTTTTGCATAATAATGGTTTAATTGCAAATCATAAATAAATAAATTTAAAACATGAAAATGAAAAAATAAGCTCAGATCTATCTTAGTCACTCCAAAATGAAGCTTTGGTGGGGTTTTGACAATTTTCATTTTCAAAAACATTTTCAATCCACCTACTCTCTCCTTTGAAATCCATACTACTCTGTACAACATTTCACATTTGAGTGAAGGCATTTTCGTGCAAATGTATGTACACCATCTTTATATTTTTTTTCGTTACTATATGACATAAGAAGACTATGTGCGCAGGTTTCTTCATTTTTTTTTTTTTAATTAATTATGCTCATTTGAAAGTGTTCGAGGTCTCTCACTTGATTTTAGGATTTTTCGTAAAAATGCATATAAACCATATTTATATTTTTTTCTAGTTACTATACAACATTACAAAACCATGTGCGCAGGTTTCTTATTTTTTTGATTTTTTTGAATTAGTTATGCTCAACCCTAGTTTGGTCAACCCTCACAAAACCCCGTTGACCGAGGCGAAACCCCGCATAACCCCGCTAACCCTAGCTCGTATTTTTGGCCGTTGGATAAGCCCTACGTTGACCGTCCGATCAAGCAACTCCCGCGTTTTGGCCGTTGGCCGTTGGATCGACGCCTTCTAGAAGGAATCTAGCATGGACGGTTGCGATCGGCTGAGCCATGGCGATCCGCGAGACTCGCATTTTGTACTCTGATTGGCTGGCCTGTTTTCTAATGTTTTCTTTTTTCCAACACGCACAGGGTTCGGGGGTGGGCAGTTGGGGAATGGATTTGAGTCACTGGCTCGTGGTGCCCACCGTGTGCGTTGTGCTACGCGCCCGTCTAGCCTCTCCGCATGTGTGACCTAGTCAGCGATTCAGATTGCATGCATGCCTCCTTCCACGTCGCACCGCAGCAATTTCGGCCGCCGTTTCAGACGCACGCCTCGCTGCCACCGAGCCGTCGCACCGCAGCAATTAAACGCGTCAGACTTTGATTCAGACTAAAAAACCGAGCTCTTTTCAGACTTTGACCCGTCGCACCGCAGCAATTACACAGGAGAGTAATCGCACGCCGATACACATGCCAACCCTCTTCTCTCTATTTATACATCTCTCTTCCTCTCCCCTCTCCACACAAGCCACAGCCAGATCCATCTCCTCTCGTCTTCCTCTCCTCTCTCGAAGCACAAAGCCACAGAAGCCAGATGGAGTTCACCGGAGTCACGTACTGGCCGCCGCGCACCTACCCGGAGGAACTCTACCCCCGGCGTGTTCGTGGAGAACAGACTCCGCGTGTGGGTGATCTCGAGGTGGAGGACCCCGTTTCAGCTCGCCCGCGAGTTCCTCGCCTCCGGCTATCGCCACCTCAACCGCCCAGCGGGCATGCGGCCCATGTTTAGCCTCGACAAAACCCGTGACAATCTCGGCAACGTCGTGATGCTCACGGCCACCTTCGCCAACCCTGGACGCTCGCTTCCTCCTCGGGACCGTCTGGTGGTGCGGCTGCGAGTTCATCGCATTCACCATCTACAACATCTACACCAACTACGAGGCGGCCTTCCCCACCCCCCGCCATGTGCACAGGCTCCCCTACAACATCCCCAACGACGAGGAGTGAGCAAGAAGGGGCGCCCGAGCAAGAAGATGGTGCCTGAAATAGCTCGCATGCAAGAAGAGGGCGAATAAGTTTTAAGTTTTATTTACTTCGTGTCATTTACTTTCCCTTGTCCTGTCGTGTCGTGTCTCCATCTAGTTTCTACTTATTGGTAATGAGTTGTAAGAGTGTGTTTTCATTAGTTGTAAGGGTGCTACTATATGTAAGGGTGCTACTATATGTTTTTATGTATTGTTCGTGCTAATATATCTATGTTTCGTTCAAGTAATATTGTACTTTCTTTGCATTCTAAGACGTACGTGCCCATAATAAAGACAAGCAATTTTTACTTTTGAGCTAAGACAAGTAAAACATGTAAATACAAATAATATTCACATTTTGCCGAAGCAACGTAATAAACGGGCCCATATGTTTTAGTTGAAGCATTTTTAGCTAAACATGGGTGCCTCTATGCTATATAAAAAAAGTTGCCCCTACGCGGGTGGGCTGCTTTTCTATTTGAGCCTGATTACTTTCTCACGGCCCAACATCTATTCGGTAGCCTAGAATGTTTTTTTTTCTCGAAACTGAACTTTGGTCTACACTCTGTTAACTGAGGGCACCCGCTAACTGAAGAACAAAAATTGCGTGAAGAACAGACGAACTTTCCAAATTATTTCTTCGATTCAGTTACATGAACTTGGCATGGCGCACAGATCGCGTCCTCTGCCGTCACAGACCGAGCTAACTGACCAACTAAACCCTCAAATAGCTAACGATGGATGAACAACAGGTAAAAGAAAAATGAGCAGCACATAGACAACTCCAAGAGCAATTGCACACAAATAGAAAATTGCAGCCATCCGATTGTCCTGCTTCTTCAGATCGACGAGTTTATTTAGCTGTTTGCTCATTTTATTCAGCTCGGCCTTCACTTCCGCGAGATCTGCATTCTACACCGTAGCAGATCCCAGTTGCTCCACCGCCGACGGCAAATTGGGGGCCAGGGTTGTGCCCGCCTTTTCAATCCTCTTGATATACAGATCAAGCCACTCGAAATGATCGCATGGAAGCAGATCCTAAAAAATAGTATGCAGTTAACCCAGATCGGATGAAACCCAAAATTGAGGAAAATAAAACGAAATTGGGAAAATTGGGTGAGGGGAAACCCAGGGAAACTTCAGATCTCACCTTCCCCGGCTCTAGTTTGCTCTCGCATCTGACATACTCGCGCCCGGCGTTCCCGTTCTTGTCGCTGGTGGTGACCCGCCGCTTCATAGGCGCCGTCCGTGGGCAATCAGGGCAACTAAATAGCGGAACTGGACCGTAGCGCGGCCAGTTACGCTGGGAGGCGGAAGCAGAGCTCGAAGACATACCTCTACCGCCGGCGTAGATGCGCGCTGTCGCCGGAGAAGAAGGGGGACGAGAGGATGCGGGCAACGGTCGGAAAGCTCGCTCGCGGGGGATGGCTCTAGCATGGGGGCGAGATGGATCTGTTTTGTACCAGCTGATGACACGCCTCGCCACGGCCCAATACCAAGATCCAAACGTCTCGCCATGGCCCAATACCACGGCCCAACGCCACGCCGACCGCCTCCCGTTCCCCTTCTTATCCACCCAAAGGTGTCGTGCCCTAGCTATTTTTCCCCACTGACTCGCCGCTCCCACTGTCGCCGCCGCCGGCAACCAATCCACCTCCAGCTGCAGATCCAGCACCGTGTAGCCACAATGTTTAGGCGGGGGAGTTCAAAAGCGGGCCATTCCGGTGGCGGTAACCGCTCCGACGAGGAGCGGAAGGAGCGAAAGAAGCGGCTGGCGCCGGAGCCGAAGCCGGAGCCTGAGCCGGACGATTTGCCGGCGGAGGAGGACGACGATGAGTTCGTCCTTCCGGACGATTTCCCGCCTATTCCGCCGGGCGGGTGCCGCGTCACGCGCGGCGGCCGAACCGGCACCTACAGCTTCCGCGTCCTCCAAGACGTCGTGTTGCCAGCATGGAAGAGGGTGGACGACGCCGACGCCGAGCTGGCCGCTGCGGAGGAGGCGTTCAAGGCCGGCGAGGAGGGCGCTGAGCAGCGCTTTCGTGTGGCGGTGGACGCGCGGGAGGTCGCCGTGGCCGTCCTCCGCATCGTAGAGCAGGAGGACCTCGGCGTCGATCCGTAGATTGACGACACCGCCGCCGCCGCCGCACCACCGCCGCCGCATTAGTTTTTATATTTTGTTATTATTAGAAGTACTATGTAAAATGGCCGTTTGTGGCCCACCCCCCTAAATATGAATGAAAATGGCCCATATATGGCCTGTTAACATTTGCTGACATGGACAAAGAGGTGGGTCCCGCGCTCGAAGGTGCTCCTGTGGGTCCTTTGCTGATGTGGATAAGTGGGGGTCCCACCAGGCTCACATAATTCCAACCCCTAACCTGTCCCTTGCGGTTAAGCCCGACTGTCGCACGCGAACTATTTCAGCAGCGTGATGGTGTCGCACGCGAGCTATTTCAACCAACGACGTCGCTGTCCGTCGATTAGCATGAAAAAACGTCGCATAGGAGCTATTCGCCCAGCCGTCGATGGACACGAACCTTATGAAGGAGTCGCCTACGACGCCCATGGTCCGGTACGCGGCCGGCTCGGCGACTTGTTGGTCGAAGTCCCTTGGCTCGACCAGCAAGGGGATGAACTTCAGCATGCTGCTGCTCTTGTCGTCGAAGAGGGCATCACAGCTGAAGCAGATGACGCCGGATAGGAGGTCAACCCAGTAGGCGTGGCCATTGAACGAGAACTGCGTGCTGGTTTCGCTCCAGGCTCTACAGCCGATGAGGTCCAGGAGGCCAGCCTTCTTGTACTCCGACCAGGGCGGCGACGACGAGGAGGGCCGCCACAGGAAGAGAGCATCCTCGCCGCCGGCGAACAGCTGACGCGTGTGGACCAGGGCGTAATCGGAGCCACGGCATGGATGTGCGACGGAGACGGTGGAGCTAAGTATAAAGGCCCAGGAGGATGTTCCGTTGCGGGGATCATACGGAGCGACATGGCGACGGCGTCGTAGATGAGATAGGACAGCGGGGCTGCGCGGAAGTTCAGCCTGATGACGATGACGGTCTTGTCAACGGCTACGATATCAGCGATCGGTCGGTCTCGGGCACCCAGGATGGCCAGGTAGGAGACAGCCGGAGGCGCGTCCGCGAGACGCACTCCGACGACCATGTCTTTAAGCCTCTTGTTGAAGATCTCGAGTGCGTCATCTGCGTACCCCTCCACCTTTCTGTCATTGCACTTCAGGATGAAGAGCGGGAGGTTGGTGGAGGCGAGGTCATCGTCGCCGTCCGCACGCACGCGGCAGTCAAGCACGCACGTGGAGGGGAACATGAGGATCGATCTATGGAGGCGTGTAAAGATTAGGTTTGAGAATAGATTGGGGGGAACGGCTCTACCTCTATGGGTGGCCGGGGTCATATATTTATATGAGCAATGTACACGTACGAATACAATGAGTAACCGACTCGGTTAGGACTTGGAAAAAAAAAGGTAGATCTAGTCCTATTATATTTAGAAAGGTTAAGAGAGTCCCCTCCCCTCTCCTCTCCTCTCTTCTCCCCTCCTGATAGTTGGACTATTGATGCATTAATTTAAGGCGTTTTGCTAGCACGGTTTGGTCTAGCAGATTAGCAGTACAGTACTACAGTCACATCAGTTCAAACCTGTATTTGGATCTATCTTGTTTGTCAGGTTACTCATGTTGCATACTGATTGTTTTCGTGGCAGGCGTACATGTTGCAGAGGCCGGCTCCAACAACAGTAAGGTGATGTTAACTTGTGTTTCCATGATTGCAGCTTCCTTTAGTATTTTTAGATAAAGAGTGTATATTAATATCGCGGGAATACAAATTTACACCCAGCCTCTGCAACAACGCAACAACCAAAGCTGTTACGGATGCACACAGCCGAAAGACAATAAGAAGAAGAAATAAAAAAGAAAAGTCCCGCTACAGAGTTACAGTCATTGCAGCAGCCGCACAGCCACCACCAATACACCACCTGATGTCCAAATCTTCAAAAGCAACGTCTTCAAGAAGAACAGTGCCAGGCACAACCAATTAAGGCCAGACCTTGGGTTTCACCCTGAAGATAATAGTCCCCGCTCTCAAAACAATGTCTTCAGCAAGAGCATTGCCAGGCACAACCAATTAAGGCCAGGCCTTGAATTTTCACCCTGAAAGGTAGAACCTTGAACTTCACCTGTGATGTTGCCCCCACTAACATACCGCTGCTCCGCCTCCTGCAACTCCAAGCAAGTTCCTCATCGCCGCAAAGCCTCCAATCGCCATTTGCCAGTGCTTCAATTTCAGCTTTCATGACATTCCCCGCCTCCGACTACACCATGGATTTGCCCATGATGGCACGGAAGCAGAGCTTCACGCCGCTCCCTCCGGCGCGACCGAATCCCTCCGATCCAGCAATCTCTAGGAATTTGCCCATGAAAGATCGCCGGCGGAGCCTTCCGAAACGCGACACTCTTGCCAGATCAATGATCACCGGCGACAAGCAGATCTTCGTCCTTGTGCGAGTTGAAACCCTAGGACCGCCACCATTATTTGAGCACACCGGCAGACCCCCACGCCGCCGGACGGAGCAGCAAAGAATCGCCGCCCCGGCTAAGAACTCCAGCGAGATAGCAACGGAGGAGATAGCAGCACCATGCCCGACTGCAGAAATCCCACAGTACAAGCACGGGTTGGATCAGTCCAGATCGAGCCCAGATTGGATCCTGGCACACCGTGGCCCCGCGGCCGCCGGCGGCACGCCGCTGTCTCCTCACCGCCGTCCCGCCTCCCTGCCTCCAGCAGACGCCCGCCACCGTCGCCCTGTGGCGAAGGAGCGCCGCCGCCATGGCCTTCGTCTCTCACCTGCGCCGCCAAAACGGACCCCCGCGCGAGAGGACCCCGACGGCCGCGCCACCCCCCGCCCACCGCCCTCGACGGCCAGGGCGTGGCCGCCACCACCGGATCCGGCGGCAGCGGCCGGAGGGAGAGGGTCGGGCGGCGCTCGCTGGGGTTAGCCGCCGCCTCCGGAACCGCCCCTCGCGCGAGCGGTTCGGGAGGAAAAGAGCTATAAATTTGGGGCAGCTTCCTTTAGTATGGCTTTCTAATTCTATCTTTCAATCTTACAACTATTACTTTAATAAACCACTAATTGACTGCCCGTGCGTTGCTACGGAAATATAATACGATGTAAATTAATTAATTAATCAATGCGTTTATTCTGTTTCATCCATCAAGCTATTGTTGCTCCCTCTCTGGTTGTCTATAGCCACCATGTTGTCACTTCGGACATCAACAACCCACTCCGCATCGATGAAGCACTGCTTCATCGCATACATATTCGTGGTTGATCGAAGTCCCCTGTGATCATTTCTATTGCGTGTCAGCCTAATCCTGCTAGAAAACGGAGCATTCACGTAGCTTTGTCCATCACATGTTGCCTCTGTACAATCAAGAGGACATGGCACGAGTACCCCAGAAAGGACCTTGGACCTCCCCTTCCCCGTCTACAGTAAATGAAGGCGATTTGTAAATCTCCTGAGCTCTCCACCTAGCCGGCGCTGTTTCGTCGGATCTCTCGGCCTCCGCCGGCCGCTTCGGCGGCGGGAGGCCGGGGGATCCCCGTCTCGCGTTGTGCTTATAGTGTAGGAGTGCTTAGGTTTCCGGCGGCCGGCGTCTGGGAGGCGGAGGCGTGGCGGTCGGTGTTTGCTGGTGGTGGATCTCCTCTCCGGCGGTGGCGTTCCTTGGAGCTCCGCCGTCGATCTACCGCCTTCGTCGCGCTTGCATCTCTGCGGAGGTGTTGTGGGCGACTTCCCCTTGCTGGCTTCTGTGGACGGCGGAGCCGGCGTGTGAAGATCTGGTCCAAGTTGATGGCGCGGTTCGGAGCGACGACGATGATGACCTCTGGTGTAGGTCCTTTGCGGCCGGTGCTCGGCGACTTCCCGTTCGCCTGGGGAGTGCTTCTGATCCAAGGTTTGGGAAGCAGTGGCGACGGCGCGTCACCGACAGCTCCGGTATGTCGCCGGCATGGTCAACGTGCCGAAGGGCTGTTCTGTAATTTTGTTTTCTTTAGGGACCTTTCTATAATGTTTCCGAATTAATGCCATTTCTTGGCCCCCGCTAATAAAAAAAGAGGTCATGGCACAATGGTGATATTCGATCTCTTCTTGTTCTTATGTCAACTTGGAGACAATATAAATTGTTGTGTTTGGTGATAATAAAAGTAGCTCAAGATAATAGAAAAGGTATTGATCAATCTACTCTCAGTTCCTCCGCGAGCATACGATTAGCCAATTTAATTAAGAAAATCAAAATATTTACTGCTACAAAGGAACCAATATGACAATAAAACGAAAAAAAAATGTAAAGGGCTACAGAAGTTTTGGAAAGCCATCACAACCATCCATTTGCCCCCAACAGCGAATATGTTCCCCAAAACCAAAGGCATTTGTATATCCTGCATGAAATGGCACAAACGCCAACACAGTATTTGCAAGGAAAACTTAACTATACTCAGAACGACAAACACCTATAACACCCCCCAGCTTTATGCAGGGCATAATCGTAACTATACTGCAGTCCATCTATCGACTTCCTGTTCATATGCTGCCCAGGTTTGGTCGGGGGTCACTTCCAGGCTTCAGTTCCCGCCTCGTGCAGCGCCATCCATTGCCACTGATAACCTACAGGACTGCTGGATGTCGACGCCTGCCTCGCTGCCTAAGCCGCTGGCCAAACACTGGCGATCTATTGGTGGTCCACAACTGAAACTACTTGATCCGCCGACCTACGCTGAAATAGCTAACCTACATGACCCGTACCTTCGGATCTCAATAGGACCAGTTTCCCGTATTCTCCCCACTACTAAATAAGAATATCTTACCCACGAAAAGGTCCGAACTTGAAGACTTCTGTGTTTTTCTTTCTGCTTGCTTTCTTTTCAAATTGATATGCCATAGATGCCGGTGGAATGAGAAAGAGTGTACACAGGTTCAAGACTACATGCAGAACCAAGAATGTCGTGGATAGCCCCCTCGTGAATTCTGGGATTCGTTAATCAGAAATTGACTTCCTTCACCATTCTTCTCATTTTCTTGCATTTCACTGCTTTGCATACCACCAAGGGCTATTAACAAAATGAAGTCTGGCTGACCAAGATACGTCTTATTTGAAAGGAATTTCCCAAGCATGCCGGTAGATTGTAAATTGAGCTGTCTTCAGCAAATTAGAAACCGACATGCGTAAACCAAGAGTTGGCGTTGTGCGATCTCCCATAGTTCTTCCTTTCTACCTAAGATTGCCCGATAATAGATCGAGTCATCCAAAGCTCGCCCTTCTCGTTCCACTCGCAAGTAGTGTTTCCATTAGGCAAATCAAGAGTTTATTGCTACCTACTTCCAGACTCTCCGCGTCTAGGTCCTGCCCACTTAGACTACATTCATTGCTGATCACTCCTAAATCTACTTGGTATGGACTGCTAAATCCATTCCTCTTGGCTTGCCACACACTATACAGTAGATGTCCGGATGTGAAAATGCAAAAAGAATTTCCCAAGGATGGGACCTTTTATCGAAGGTTGGAAAGTCCCATCGTATTTTTGGATGAATTACATGGGGCAAGGTACTCCCTCCGTTCCAAATTAATTGACTTTTATTTGCCCACATGTGGATGTATCTAGACATGTTATAAGTATAGATACATCCACATTTGAATGAATGGAAGTCAATTAATTTGGAACGGAGCGAGTACTTATCTAAGGTAGACCTCAGATCAAATTCAAAACCACAACCATTCAAGCCATTATACAATGATTACGAGGATATTAATTTAGGCTAAACATATGAATTATGAAGAACCACTTTTCCAATTGGACAAAAGCAGCTAGAAAGAGCACACCGAGACTGCCCATAAAGATGAATAGCAAAGGCAATCGATAAAAGAATCAGAAAAATCTTGAATCGCACCCTTGGCTTTTAGCATAACTGGAAGCTCCCGGTTCCATGAGGGCAAAGGAAAGATTCTTCACAATGTCCCTCTTGCAGTCATCCATTTCTCTAGAGATGAAGTATACAAATTCAAACTCCCAAAATAGGCCATGGACTTGGATCGATCTACCAAATGATAAGAATGGCTCTGAGATTCAATCATAAACCACTTTCCTACGGATTGTGGAGGATCAACAGACTCTGCCAGCTGGGTGCCTTTTGAGTTTGAGTGGGGCTCCTAGTCTAGGCAACGCCTTCATGGAGCCAAGCCGAAGGAAGAGCAAAATGGCAACGCTAAGGAGCCGGTAGTGTAAATCAAACCCATAACCCCAAGGTCACGAGCCTTGTGAGCTACCAAACTGTTCTATCCTTCCGCTCGCTCTTGCCCTTGTTACTGGCTGTATTGGGTGTTCTTTAATTATCCCTGAAACAGATATGGAATTCTATAAGCAAGAATAGTTGTTTTTCCTTGAGTCAAGGTCATTCTTTAATCAAAGTCATCACTATCTATGATCTCCACTAAAGATTTCTGACTGCTGCTTTCCTCTCTAGATTTAGCCTTGGCAGTCTCTTGTTGAGTCTTTTCTGAAGTCAACAAGAACTATAACAATAAAGGAGCTTCTCCAGTTCCACAGGTCAAGGTACAATGGTAGAACTTGTCTCCTTGAATGGCTACTTTGGGAAGATATAGACCTCTGCCTCGCTCATCACATGGCTCCCATAGGAGGCTATTCATGCATTGTGGCTCAACCAAAGAAAAATAATAGAGAGTTTCCCGAAATGAGCACTAAAGACTTTTCGAGAGATCTTCAAATCACCAGAACATACGGTAAGGTGGGGGACCCGTACCTTTATTTTATTACGATGAAGCAGCTGATATCAGATCATACTACAGTACAACTAGTGTGTGCTAAAACCCTCCTTGTGTACTAGGCCTATGAATAAACTAAACTGTTGAGACGTCTGTAGTGTAGGTGAGAGGGAAGCCATGCTCGTTAGAAGAGGCTCTTTTTCGCCTTCAGCTTTAGCTTCCCCAACTATATTAGTTATTTACATGTTATATTTTATATGTGGAAAAAAACTTATTCCAAAAAAATCAAAAAATGTGCACATGTTTTTTATATGTGCAAAAAGAAAAAAGATTCCCCAAGAGGTTTTTTAGAACATAGCCCCATTGGGTGGTTGTTGTGCACGATACAGTAGTGAGCATAAGAACTGGCAATTGTATTAAGTCTAAATCTTCACAAATAAATTGTGGCTTAATTAGTTTCCACAAGAATTTGTGTTGAACAAAACATAATTTTTTTGCTTTCCTGACCACACCTGGCTAGGCACAGTAGGATTAATTTATGTTATGTCGTGCGAAGCAAGAGGATTGTTACTTTACCAAACCCGTTTGGGATTCAGGAAAATAAAAGGTAAAAATACCTACCAATATAGCATCAAATGCAAAACATCAGACTTTCTCACTCACACAAAAGCAATGCCAACGAAAAGATAAACATATGAGCCAAAAATGAAAATCCAGTAGACAAAAAACTAGCCATTTAAATTAGTTGTTGATTTTCATGCAATATTCACAGAGTACAACAACGAATAAGGATTTGCACACAAAAATGAACGAATTTGAGTTATGGGCTACTCCCTCCGTCCTTGAATAAGTGTACTTTTATCTTTGTTACTACGTTATTTTTTAAAATTTGACCAAATTTATAGAAAGAAACATATATGACATCACTATGGTATATTTTGAAACTTCATTTCAAGATGAATCTAGTGATCCTAATTTAATGTCATAAATGCGGGTACTTTTCTCTGTGAAGTTGGTCAAAAATTAATAAGTTTGACTTAGCCTAAAAGGTAGAAGTACCTTATTCGAGAACTGAGGCAGTAAGCATCTAGTTATCCAAAAAAAATGACACATAAGAGCCATCTGCATGTCTACTAGGAAATTCACAAAAGCAGGGACCTTCAAAAAATTAAAGGTGAAAGGGGTCCCTACAAGTAACCCAAAATACTCCTAAGTATAGCAACATCCAATTGATGCAATTGAATCTTGATGATTAAGCATCAAAGTTGGAAACATAGAACTGGTTGAGCTAGCTAGTCAACCTAATAAAAAAAACAAGGATGGAAGTGCAGGGGCATAAAACAAGAGATAAACAACCACCCATCTCAGAGAAACTGCATAAAATAAGCTTGCAGCATCCATATGCTGCTCGAAACATGATAATTTCTAAATGCAAGACTACAGTACAACCGATGCATATAAATATTCATCATGGTCGATAGATCATAAACAATGTCTCGCTAACAAAAGAGCAAATTAAGATGATAAACATCGCAAGCCACATCTATAGGAAATAGATGGGGTCCAAAGCAAGGAAGTGACGGATCAATATTTTAAAGATGTTTGCCAACACTTGGCGATGTAGGCCTCCAACATCAGCAGCAGATAGGCTTCTCCGGCCTAGACTTCTTCTTCAGGCGGATGGGGGATTCCTTCGTCATCACAAGGTCCAACTAGAGCTTTATGGAGATACCAGCTGAAACCGCAAGAGACGAGGCCGAGTTGCCAGACCTTCGGATCCATAGGTAGAATGGTCCGGACAATCTTGTTCCGCATGTCAACGGCGAGCATGTAGCTCGGGTAGTATGGGAAGAACTCCATCTCTGGAGGTAGAGAGTTCCGGACGATCTTGGTCTCACGGTACTCGCCAAGCCCCAAGTAGACAACGTCCGTGTCGTTCGTGCTAAGGAGGGGCTATATGGGCGTCAAGTTTCAAATTTTCTGAGCTGTTTCGATTCAAATCCATAAATACATACAAGTTTCATACATTTTTTCATAATACTCTCATTCAAGAATTAAAAAAATTGCAGTCACACAACATTTTATATAAGATTTTTTCAGAGAACATTAAACATTTTTCGTACAAGTTTCATACATCATTTCAATTTTTGTTTGCTTTCCTGACTACACCTAGGCGTAGCACGATTTATATATGTCATGTACTATGTTGCTTTACCAAACCCGTTTGTGATTCGGTAAAATAAAAGGTAGTAAATACCTACCAATATAGCATCAATTGCAAATCATCAGACTTTCTCACTCACAAAAAAGCAATGCACACGAATAGATAAACACATGAGCAAAAACTAAAATCTTGTAGACAAGAAAGTGCCATTCAAACTAGTTGTTTGCCATGCAATGTCCAACTTCAGGGAGAGAATAACAACAAAAAATCATTTACACACAAGAATTAACGCAATTTAGTTATGGACTGAGCATCCACACAAATGATACTACTACTACTACAGAGTAACAAGATGCATGCAACGAGTCATATGCATGTCCACTAGAAAATTCACAAAAGCGAGGACCTTCCCAAATTTAAAGGGGAAAGGGGTCCCTAAAATTAACCCAACATACTCCATCAGCATAGCAACACCCAATTTATGCAATTAAACCTGGTGATGAATATGCATCAAAGGGAAACTTTGAAGTGGTTGAGCTAGGCAAACTAATGAACAAAAAACAACACCCAATTATTGGAATCGAACCTGGTGATGATTATGCACCAAAGTTGGAAACATAGAACTGGTTAAGCTAGTCAAACTAATGAACAAAAAAACAAGGATGTAAGTGCAGGGGCATAAGACTAGCCACAATGGATACTAGTATATGATACTCTCCATTATGACAAGTCTAAAACAAGAGATAAACGGCCATCCATCTCACAGTAACGGCATAATCTAAGCTGCAGCAACCAATTAAAGCTGCTAGAAACATAATACTACTACAATACGATCTATGCTGCTATGCATATAAATATTCAACATGGTCCACAACAAAATGATAATAAATGTCTTGGTAACTGAAGAACAAATTAAGATAATAAACATCAGAAGCCACACCTAAGAAATACGTACTGTCAATAGGAAGGAACTGACAAATCGATCATTTTAAGATGTTTGCCAACTTGGTCCAACATCAGCATCAATTTCGCTTCTGCTTCTCCAGTCTAGGCTTCTTGATGGGGATGGAGGCCTCTGCTACATTTCTTCCATTGTACCAATGCTTCGTCTTCATGGAGATGGGGACTCCTTTATCATTACAAGGTCCAACTAGAGCTTCACGACTGAAACCGCAGGAGATGAATTCGGGACGCCAATCCTCCTGAGGCACAGAGGTGACAATCTTCTTGCCCATGTCAATGGCGAGGTGGTACCGGATGGCGGACGGGATGAGCCCCTGGTACTTGCCGAGGATCAGGTACACAACGTCCGTGTCCTTGGTGCTCAGGTAAGGATGGCAATGGGTAGGGTATGGGGCGGGTAGAGCAATACCATACCCATACCCGTGTAGTTAATGGGTACAAAAATCTACCCATACCCGTACCCACGGGTATCAAACTTTACCCATACCCATACCCGACGGGTACCCATACCCATTGGGTACCCAACGGTTGATCAAATAGTGCACATGTTATACATAATTTTACATTCATCGATAACATATTGATAAAAGAAAACATTTATCTGAACTCAGTAACATATATTTGAGTATATGACAATTATCTTAACTCAAATTGACAATTGATAACAACTTTATCATAGGTTTCAAAATTTCACGAGAATGAATGTTGGACCTACACGAGTAAAGTATATAAACGGGCAGGGTATGGGTATACCCACGGGTACGAGATTATACCCGTGCCCTACCCACGACTTAACGGGTAGGGTACGGGTACTACCCATGGGTATAAAATTGTGCCCATACCCTACCCATACGGGTACGGTACCCGCGGGTACCCATACCCGTGGGTAAAATTGCCATCCTTATGCTCAGGAGGGGATACATGGGCTTCAAGTCCTTGGGCAGGTCGCCAAACCCCTCGAAGTCACGCAGGGTCTCCATGGTGAGCTCGTGCTCCTTCTCCCACCCCTGTCGTGACCCAGCAGCCTCCACACAGTCACGGTGTGTTTCTTTTTTCTGAAGCCGTCGATGGAGATGAACCTGATGAAGGAGTCACCGACAATTCCCATGGTCCGGTACGTGCGCGGCTCGGCCATGCAGTAGCTGTAGAACATCCGCTCGACGGGTGGCAAGTGGATGAAGCCGCCAACCTTGGTTGTGTCGCTGAAGAGGGCGTCGCAGCTGCAGTAGGAGACACCGCATAGGAGGTCCACCCAGTAGAAGTGGCCATCGAACGAGAACTCCGTGTCGAGCTTGTCCACGCTCCAGTCGAAGGTGTCCGGGAAGCTGCACTTCTGCTCCGACCAGGGCAGCGACGAGGAGGGCCGCCACAGGAAGAGAGAATCGTCCTCGTCGCTGTCCTCGTCGTCCTCATCGCTGTCGTCATCGTCCTCGCCTTCAGACGGAACCCCCGAGATGACCAGGACGTAGTCATCGCCATGGCCTGGGCGCGCGATGGAGACGCGGGAGCAACAATAGGGATTTTCGGGCTGGGGGATCATGCGGAGCGACGAGGCGACAGCGTCGTAGATGAGATAAGACCTTGGGTCTGTCTCCTCGCCGGTGTAGGCCAGACTGATGACGATGACGGTCTTGTCGATGGCTACGATTTCGGCGAACACTGGGGGGCCTTGGATGGCCAGGTAGCAGACAGCCGGGGGCTTGCTCGGGAGATGCACTCCGATGACCATGCTCTCAAGCCTCTTGTTGTAGCGCTCGAGGAGTTCGTCGTTTGCATAGCCCTCCGCCTTCCTGTCCTCGCAATTCAGAATGAAGAGCTCGAGGTAGCTGGTGGCGACATGGCCCGAACGCACGCGGGGATCAAGGAAGAACTCAGAGGGTGCCATGAGGATAGATCTATGGAGGTGTCGGTGGCGGGGAGGGGAACGAGAGGCTCGGCTAGGTTTCCTTTCGGGCTCGGCGCAATCCTGTCAGGTCCCCGA
Organism: Poa pratensis; assembly: GCA_947311845.1. Lineage (NCBI taxonomy): Eukaryota > Viridiplantae > Streptophyta > Magnoliopsida > Poales > Poaceae > Poa > Poa pratensis. The sequence continues at coordinate 9,839,802 of CAMZMU010000115.1, read as the reverse complement.
TGGGATCTGACGAGCTGGGATCATCAAGAACAAGATTTTGAGGGATTGAGAGCTAAAACTAGGTAAATTGATGAACTGAAAGTAAGATAAAAATATAGATGATGGAAGATAAAATTAGGGTTCATATTCTTGGTGGTTTGCAACAGGATACAAAGGTGTTCATATAAAGACCTAGCCACTACTAGATGACAACATAGGTGGAATACCTAGAATACCCTCACAACTACTAAACCCACTAATAACCTCATATTACCTACTAATCCTATACCCTGACATTCCTTCCCCTTGAGACCATTGGTCACCAATGGATAAACAAGTTTCTTCAGAAACTTTTATCATTTTGAATTATCCTTCAGAATCAATTCATCCTTTGTCAAGGAGGTTGAAAATGGATCAGCCAAAGAGCAACTCCATAGCACTTGATGTCGCCATGGCAACTGATCTTTTCTTCTGTGAATAGTAACCACCATTTGGCCTTGTACCAAAGTAACATAGTAGCAGGGTCCCATACATAAGAAGCACTGATCCCTTGATTTTGCCAAAACGGTCTAGCAATTTCACTCCCTACTGTCAAAATATTCAACCAGCAGTACAAGGACACTTTAACTCCAGGATCCCATTGCACTCTTTTCTGGGAGCTGGTTGAGAATTCCAAACTAAAAGGTGACAGTTCAGTGCTCTGCTGGACAAACTGAACTTGTACTGCACATTTATCTAGTATTGTGTCTTTGAGTTTCGAAACACCAGGATCCCATGTGTAATTGGTGATGTTCAGTAGTAGGAATGGAGTCCCAGGTAGTGAGCCATGCCATGTAAGCGACTCAGATAAATGTGCAGCCCTTTGCATGATGAAGGAATTATCTTGGGAGAGAAGGAACAGAGCATGCTTTGCTACAGAGGTGGCTTCAGAAATTTGAACCGCTAAAACAAGTTCAGCTGAAGCGTTCACTACTGTCCATCCCCTTTCACAAGCAAGGTAACACACGGTAGCAGAAGCAAAAATGGTTGCGGCCTGTGCACCTAAATTCTCAGCAAGTACATGTACCAGCTCAAGAATGTAGACATATGTGCACTGTAATTTTGTAGCATCAGCAACTGTCGGAAACAGAACAGAGAATGCTGTAGCTCCTGGATCCCACAGAAAAAATGATATGGAATGCCCTGTAGCAGTTTGGCAAACAGGTTTCTCCCATAATATTTTTTCATCGCCTTGGGACTCTTCCTCATATGTACTGCATTGTGGAGCTGTGCTGGAGCAAATGAGAAGTTGTTCTATGTTTTGTTTCGCAAACAATAAGTTGCTACTCTCATTCAGTGTATCTAATTCACCGGTTGACTGCTCATTTGTCAAACTGAATACGCCAACAGTACCAACAATAGGTCTCTCAGGACTGAAATTTGACCTGCTGAAACACTTGGGAGGCTGTTCAGTTTCTCGTTGATCTTCTTCATACAGCTGCTGGTCCAGAGTACGAGCGACTGCATCAGCGAATGCATTTGACTGCTCAGGAATACCAGCGAACACTTGGACGAACTCATTTGGGCAGCGATCTGTCTCGTCATCATAGACATCGAATACTGGCGCAGGAATAGCTTGCTCTAAAGGATAACTTTCAGGTAACGCATAGTAGCTATGCTCAGTTCCATTTGCTCGAAAAACACTTTGGCAATTGAGATTATGGAGACCATAAGCTGGAGGCACTTCATCAATATTTTGCCAATTGGGACTGGTGCTCACAGTTTGCTGACATGATTTTTGAATCGGCTTTTCATGCCCAGGAGAGTAGCCAAGAACTGTCATTGTTCAGGAATTCGTTAACTGGTAACGGCTCGCTCGGCCACTGAATAGGGATTAATCGGCGAATCGGCCGATTAACTGGATTAACTGGTCGACCATTATTCTAGTTAACTAGCAAATGTCTACATAAAACAAATATATGAGAAGGAAATAGATAGTATATTGACATCTGCCTACTCAGCACATAGTTCTCTTGGCCCAAAAGCCCACTAAACCATCGACTTCCATCTGCCATGACCTAGACTTCCAAGTTCCAACCAAATATATGATTTTTTTTAGGCCTTTGTGCACCCATCGGACTGCAGTTAATCAGGAGATTCCCGATTAATCGGCTTGTCAGACTGATTAACGGGCCTGGCAAGTTAATCCACTGAATATGTTGAATTCGTTTCGGTGACCCACTGAATAGCGATTACTCGGCCAGTTAATCGCTGATTCGGCCGAATTTTAGAACAATGAGCCGTACCATGTTTTTTCTGCCAAGAGATTGGTGTGGGAATTGCACCAAACACCTGTTGGACAACATACTCAGGGGCTGCTGGTACGCTGATTTGTTCGGGTATAGTCTGCGTACTGGGATTATTGGTCCTACCCACCGAGGAAGCAAAACGAGCAACAGCTTCAGAAAGGCGAGAAATTTCACCTTGGATTGTGGCAAAGGAGGTTCGTTCATGTGTCTCCTGCTGATCCAGTCGAGCCTGTATGTTGATGAGCTCGCGCTGCAGCCTGTGGTGAGGCACGGCCTTCGCATGTGCCTGCCCGTCTGCCATTGCTAGAACAGCTGCATCATAGGCTAGGTACGTGTCCACCTCACTGGCGATGGGGGCGCGGGCTGCCTTTGCGTCCGACGATGTGAAGGAGCCCTTGCTCTGGGACGGACGGCGCTCTCGATTTTTGGAGGCGTGGGCGGCGTCAGGCTCTGGATCCTCTCGAATTGGAGAGTAGTCGAAGTAGGTGTGCTGGACCGGCGACGAGGAGTTGTGGAGCTCGAGCAATGGCGCGGGATCCGGCCATGGAGAGTGCTCAGGGTGGAGGGGCGCCGGAAAGTTTGTGGCAGGGGTGGATGGGGACGATTTGGGAACCGGCGGCGCTTGGAAGGGGAGGCGGCCGGACGATGAGGTGCTCGGGGCGGCGCCTTCTTGAACAGCAGGAACAGAGGTGGAGGGGAATGGCCACGCGGGTGCGACGGCGGCCATGGATGCGGCCAGTGGAGGAGGTGAGCTTGGGGGAGGCCGTCGTGGAGGCGGAGAGCTCGGCGGTGGGGGCTGGGCTGCAGCGTGGTGAGGATGCTAGGGGTTCCAGGGCGCGGGAGGCGGCGGCTGCATCTGCTGCACGCCCTGGTGCCAGTGGGGATTCGGGTGGGAGGGAGGAGGGAGCTGGAAGCGGTGGTGGTACGCGGCGGCGTGGTAGGATGGGGATGGTGGTGGTGGCTGATTTGGGTAGGGGATAGGAGGTTGGTAGTAGCAGCCATAGGGATGTGGTGGATAGGTGGTGGCGGAGGGGAAAGCGGGCTAGGGGGACGGCGTGGTCGCCATTGGTGCAGATCGATTTGGGCTTGGGTGGGTGGGGTTCGCTGCGGTGAAGAAAGGGAAAGTCGCCGGTGCGACGGGATCGAATCGAAGACGAGGGAGGGATGGGAGGGACCAGGCCGGCCGATCAACCTGGCTCTGATACCATTTGTCAGGTCGCCGATGGGATCTGACGAGCTGGGATCATCAAGAACAAGATTTTAAGGGATTGAGAGCTAAAACTAGGTAAATTGATGAACTGAAAGTAAGATAAAAATACAGATAATGGAAGATAAAATTAGGGTTCATATTCTTGGTTGTTTGCAACAGGATACAAAGGTGGTCATATAAAGGCCTAGCCACTACTAGATGACAACATAGGTGGAATACCTAGAATACCCTCACAACTACTAAACCCACTAATAACCTCATATTACCTACTAATCCTATACCCTGACAAATCCTTTCTGTTAGTAGTTCTCGATCGGTTGAGAATCGTGGTTGGATGTGGATTGTGCTAACGGTGACGGTGGATCTGCAGATCGCTAGCTAGGTTTTCTTTCGGGCACGGCTCAATTCTCAGTAATTCTGGCCTCGATCGGGAATCGACCTCGTTGGATGTGGGATTGTGCTAGTATCGGATGGTGGATCTGCATTTTCCGTATAAAATACTACTCCGTTCTGTATTTATTATTTCGGAATTGTTTGTGCTGCTAGCCGGTTGTCTGTGTTTTTGTTTTTGCAAAGAAAAAAGGTTATTTGTGTACCCAGAACCAGGAGGCCAGGCTTCGCCATAGGATTGGAAACAACCCGACCTTACGATCGTAATTAACCAGGTCTCACCCGTCACTTTCCGTTAATTGGGGACCGATTGCATGCTTCACAGCGTTTCTCTGCCTCGCATGCTGATTGCAGGAACAGATCCAACAGTTGTTTGTAACTGGAACCTTTGAGAAAATTTATTTTCAGTACAAACTTTGCTTCGTACCAAGATTTTGTGGGTTTTCCTGTGTGTTCGCGTAATTCTATGTATAGCTAGTACTCAGGTAAAAAAAAGGTATAGCTAGTACTCGGGTAAAAAAAAAGTATAGCTAGTACTCCATCCGATCCCATAAAAATGTCGCCAAGAATATACTGCACATGTACAACTGCAACGTACAACTCGCGTCATTCTCTATGGACCAGAGGGAGTAGAATCTTTGTTTTACAGTCTTATTTTGTTGGAAGCTCTTTGAAGTTACATAGGAAACACGAAAATTGTTTGAAGCTCTTAATATGTAGTAGAGTATCAGTGAAAATTAATGTATAGTTCATATGGTTATGTTAGTTGTACACATTTAATCTCTTTGCTGAAATTCGCAAATTGTTTTATCCATTCGTTGTGAACTTTTATTTCTAGTGCCAATAATTTTGCTTCCTACCAGGAATACTTTTGTTTTGTTGGTCAACAAAATTCCTTCAAAGATTGGAGAATTTTCTCCATCTAGTACGACCAGATCAACAGTTATGATCTATCATTAGATAGCTTTAGTGAATAACATATGGGACAATTGGTCATGTGCCCTGATTCTCTCTAGTTTATCTGTATGTACCCTACCTGCGTAGTTTCTCTTGTCCGTGCCCTGGCAAACTCGCGGATGGCCCGCGGACGGTCAAGACGGCCGTTTCCGTCTGGTCAACCTCGTTTGACTGTCACTTGGCCTGACTTGTGGGGTCGGCCTGGCGCGGCTCGTGAGTTGGAAGTGGGACCGGTTAAGTGGGGACAGGGAGCGAATTAAGTAGAAACATGAAGCGAGTTTAAGTGGGGTCAGGAAGTGAGTTTAAGTGGGGTCAGGAAGTGAGTTTATGTGGGGACAGGAAGCGAGTTTAAGTGGTGTCTCGGCCCCAAGATTAACACGTTGTTAACACTGAATTAACTGATTAGGAAACGAGTCATTGTTTAGTGAGTTGATACGTCGTTAACACTGAAATTAAACTAAAATTATGATTCATATTCACTGGAAACTAAAACTGAAATTACGTCGTTAACACTGAAACTGAACTGAAATTAGGATTCATAATTAGAAATTGAAACTGACATTACGATTAGCAGAAGATTATATTCCTATTAACATTGATTACAAAAGATGTCCGAGGCTTTACAGAAGATTAGCAGTGCTTTATGCACTGCTACTACACCGGCGGCGGCCTAATACTACTACTTTTTTTTTGACACCTATGGTTAAATTTCAATTATAATGATCAGGAGTCACCAAAATAGTGACAACCCGAAGTACAAAGTAGCAGTGCAACTAATGCACTGCTACTATGCCGGCGGCGGGGTTCCTCGGCCTCGGCTCCTACATGCGCCGCCTCTTGGCTGGCGGTTCACCGTCGTCGTCATCGGAGTCGGAGTCGTCGTCGTCCTCCTCGTCATCGTCATCCTCCTCCTCGTCGTCATCGGAGTCGGAGCCGTCCTGCGGCTCCAAATCCGGGTCCTCGTCCCCGTCGTTGTCGTCGGAGTCGGGGTCGGAGTCGGCGCCATTGTCGTCCTCTCCTTGGTCGTCGTCCTCGCCTTGGTCGTCGTCGTCGCCCTCGCCAAGGTCGTCGGAGTCGAGGTTCTCCTGCCAATACCCGTGGCCCTCTTCCCACCATGGGATCGGGTTCCCCTCGCCGTCGGAGTCACTCGGAATGGCTTCGCTCTGCCACCACGGATCCGCCATTGCAGAGAAGGATGGTTGGGGTTTTTGGGATTGGAGAGAAGAGAGAACTGACTGAACTGCTTTGGAACCGCAATGCAATGGGGTTGGGGTTTTATGTGTGAGGGGATAGAGATGAATTCACTGCCGCCGACGCGTAGATCGATAACCGCCTGCGGCACCGAACAAACGGATCGTTCGTTTTCTTGCCAATGCAGTGTGAAATGACAACACAATTTACGGATTATATTCACAGTGATGACATCGTGTGACCGCACTTAACGTCTAGTCGAATCACATGCATGTAAATGCTCACCACGTCATCTGGTGCCCCTTGACGTGTGGAGTACAAGTGTCGAACATTTGATGTGCGTCGTCGTTCTGGTCAAATGTACTGCAGTTGGAGACGTTGTGAGACATCTAGATGTATCGGGAGCATTTTTTGCCAGAATTGGCGCGATTAACTTTTTGTTTACGTCCATATCTGCGTCGGTGCATCCGTGTCAACACACCAAGCGCGATCTGAACGTGAACTGGCACCCACATTGCGCTCTTTGTGTAGGTGCGTGATCTGACACAGACCTTGTTTATCAACTTGAATCATTAGTATATGACATAAAACGACTATGTGCGCATGATTTTTCTTTTTTGATTTTTTTGAATATTTGAAGCTTATTTCAAATATCGGTCAAACTAACTTTGACCAACATTAAACAAGTTTGAAACATGAAAATGAAAAACTAAGCTGGTTCCGTCTTAGTCACTCTAAAATGAAAGTTTGGTGAGGTTTTTGAACATTTCATGTTGCAAATCTAGAACTCCTTCTCATCAACCTTGAGTTTATACGAGATAGTTCGAGTATATCACCTTAGATACATGAATTTTTCATCTGAATTGTATAGACCTTATTTATCAACTTGAATCGTTAGTATATAACATAAGACGACTATGTGCGTAGGATTTTCCTTTTTCTGATTTTTTTTTAATATCTGAAGCTCATTTCAAATATCGGTCAAACCTAACTTTGACCAACCTTTAAACAAGTTTGATACATGAAAATGAAAAACTAACCCTGGTTCCGTCTTACTCACTCTAAAATGAAACTTTGGTGAGGTTTTTGAACATTTCACGTTGCAAATCCAGAACCCCTTCTCATCAACCTTGAGTTTATACGACATAGTTCGAGGATATCACCTTCGATAGATGAATTTTACATCTGAATGTGTATAGACCTTGTTTATCAACTTGAATCGTTCACATAAGACGACTATTTGCGCAGGATTTTCCTTTTTTTTAAATTTTTTCTGAATATTTGAAACTTATTTTAAATATTGGTCAAACCTAACTTTCACCAACATTTAATCCAGTTTAAACATGAAATTTGAAAAACATAGCCTCGACCCTTCTTAGTCACTTCAAAATGAAACTTGGACACTTTATCAAACTTTTCAAAACCCTGTTGAGTGCCTCCAAACCCGCCGAACAATGACCGTCGATCTAACCCTAGCGCTGAATTGCAGCCGTTCGATCGTTCCTCTAGAAGGAATCTGTAGGCAGACTCAGAGCGATCCGCGAGAAGCTCATTCTGCGATCCGATTGGACGCACACGTGGGACTAGGGCTTTACCCACTGACGAGTGGACCACGGCGTAACCAATGGGGATTTTGGCTCGCCCACCCCCATTTGCCCCAGTCACACAAAATGGGGATTTTGGCACACCAAATGGGGATTTTGGCTGTAACCTGTCATCGTAACTTAAGGATAGCCATGAGCTTGGTCAAATCTAGCTTGAATCCATATAACTTTTCAAATGAGCTTACTCATCAATCCGAGGTATTTTAAAAAATGTGTTTCAAATGAGCTCCAAAGGTAGGGTAGACGGCCCCATATGTAATCAAAAATGGTGGACTCGCTGAAAAATGTGTTTGAAATGAGCTACAAAGGTAGGGTAAACGGCTCCATTTCTAAGCAAAAACGGTGGACTCGCTGAAAAATGAGTTTCAAATGAGCTCCAATGGTAGGGTAAACGGCCACATTTCTAAGCAAAATTTGCAAACTGGAGTAGATTTTGGCACACCAAATGGGGATTTTCACACACAATTGGAAACCTAAAGCACAAGGCCTTGCCGAATTTCATGGTAGTACAAAATTATAAAGTAGATCAACAACTAATAACTAAATTGGCACTTGCCCTTAATAAAACAACTAATAACTAAATTGGTACCCTTGGCCTTGCCACCCATAATAAAGCAACTAATAACTAAAATGGACTACCACTCGTCCTCATCATCGGAAACCTCCACCGGCCCGGCCTTGCCCTTGCCCCGGCCCTTGCCCTTGGCATCGACCTCCATTGTGGCATTGTTGTTCGATGGCGACCACATGTCCCTCGTCTTCCCCTTGCTCTTGGCCTTGCTCTCCGAGTTGATCTTGAGCCGTTGCTGCTCGGTGGCGGAATGCTTGGCCTGCTCCGTGGCTTTATAGTCGACCATGGCTCAGGCCATACCCGGGTCCAGGACCTCCGTGACCTCCTCCTTCCAGGCCATGGTCCAGTCCATACCCGGGTCCGTGACCTCCTCCTTGTCCTCGCCGGATAGATCGATGAAGGGAATGGGATCAGGAGCAATGGCCCTGCCCCTGCGCCTGCCCCTTGGAGACTCCCCGAATCGTGTAATCTCCGCGTATGAACGCATCCTGCTTGAACTTGGAGGAGTATGCGCACGCCCACGCCCCCTGCCGCTGCCCTCGCTCGACTCAAGAAACCAAGAATAGCGGGGATAGCGGACGTGTCGGCGGCGATTCGAGCTGGGAGTGGAGCTGCCATCACCACGAGCCATGGAGAGATAATGGACTAGGATATGGTGTCTAGAAGAAGAGGGGATCTGTGAGCGCAATGGGCAAGGAGATGGCTCCTTTTAAAGCCATCTTTGGTCTGGACGGCGTCGCGGTCTGGACGACAGTAATGGCGACAGGGCATTGATTCGGCTCTAGACTGCTCAGCTTGCGGCAGGACAGAGTAGGCAAGAGAGACGCGAGGACGGCAGAGCAGATGCGCGGCCGGGCCGACAGTGTAGGCGGTGAGGCAGCTTTTTCCCGGGCAGGGGGGCACGCCATTGAAGGCGCGGCACAAATTCGGGGACGGCGAGCACAGGCGTGGACGCGCTCGTACGTACGGCTGCATGCAAGCACTCCTCCGCCGCTGGCCCCACTTGTAAGGTTTAAGTGGGGATGGGTGCATGCACTTCGCTGGGTCCACATGTAACAGGTTCATTAACGGTCAAAGGGCTTGACTGGATGGAAACGGCCGTCTTCGCCATCCGCGAGCCAGCCAGGGCACGGACGAGGAAAACCACGCGGGTAGGGCACAAACAGATAAAACAGAGGCAGGCAGGCAGGGCACAAAAACGATTGTCCCATAACATAACATATTTGTTTGTATCAACAATGTTTTCAAATAAGATAATAAGTTTACTTCCAAAGCATATAATGTTTTCTTCTTGTGTGCATCAGTTGATGCAGAGGATGGTTTCGATGTGCATTGCTAGAAAATATAGAATTTGCTTCCAAGAAACAAATCATCTTTGCTTCCAACATAGATATAATTTGCTTCTAAAGTAAAACTATATTTGCTTTCCATTTTACAAAGTTTGCTTCGACGTTCAACAAGGGTCACACACGGTTTGGTCACCTAGGCATGATGCCACCATGATCCACCTAGATGGTGATGGTGCGCAATCAAGCGGAACACGTCAGTGGTAGCAACGAAGCACAAGTTGGACACACCAACGACCGACACCTGCTAGGCAACTTATGCTAGCGAAGAGGAGCATCAGCAAGATAGGCGCGATGCTCCAAGTTGGTTCACAAAGTCCCCTAACTGGTGCGCCAACAACTGGGGTTTGGTGCCCAGCCAAAAAAATTGTATGTAGGTAGGGTATGTGACCACGATCTGATGGGCTAGCAATATACGTCACACAATGATTTATGCAGATTCATGCCATGGGAATATCAACGGTAACCACGTGTGAATGTATTATCGAGCATGTGAGGTGCTCAAAGTTGCAACGGTGAGGCAGCCGGCTTTGCGGGGAGCCGCATAGTTCTGCTCATCTCTATGAGAGGAGTAGAGGTAGGTGTGGACGGAGGATTTGGGAACCCCCGACATGGCCATATAGACGGATGATTTGACGCTACAGTCCCTATGTAGAGGTTACGACGTGACCAGAGCTTCTCTTGGCCCGTGTCGCATGACGTCCTGCCAAGCACATCCCGTCACCTGCATTGTGTCGGCCCACCGTATAGCCGTCAACCGATGACTTTTGGTGCCGAAGTTTCATAGTGAGGGACTCAGCCCTAATTGTTCGGGACATGACCTTAATCTTCCATGGTGAGATGAGAGAATCTTGTAGGGAACGTTCGACCGTATCGATCAATCATGTCCGACATCTCCTATCGTTGTCAGCCCACGTGCAGAGCATGCATTGCATTCGGTCCATCGGCTTATCTTCTGATAACCGGCTGGTGGCTGGGCTGGACGACAGCTGATAATCAGCATCCTAAAAGTAGCAGTCTCGAAATTTCCTAACCGGATGGTAGTGGTTATCAAAAATAGTCACCATGTCTGCTTTGATCCGATTAAACATACGAATAGTACTTACCAGGACTCAGTCATGATCAAGATCACAATATATTGTACAAGTTCTTTCAAAGTAAACCATGTGATACAACACATGGATATCTATTATATTATTAAGACAATAAACAATAGACGGTGAAGATTTGTCTATTCAAAGTTAAGAATTATTAACGGTTAAGATGAGTTGCGCGTACCCTAAGCTGTATCGTATCAGGACTCTCTCTCCTATTCAACGATGAAAACCTAGGGATGGCAATGGGTACCCATTACCCTTTTACCCTGCGGGTAAAAAACCTATTAGGGTAAGGGTATGGGTTAAAAAATTACCCATGGGTACGTAAATGGGAAAATATCATACCCATCGGGTAGAGAGGGTACGGGTATGGGATCATATAACCCATACCCGCGTACCCATGTACCCATATAATATTTGACAAGTGAGTCTAAACTTTCACGCACGGATATATGAGTAGGGTCTATGCATGAGGCTACAATCGTAATTCAAAGATATAGGCAGGGATTGCTCGCTAACCCTCCGCGGATGGCACACTATCCGGTGACTACCTCACTATACCGATAATTTAGCTATTCCTAATATTATATCTAATCTTTCTGATTCACGTGATCACGTCTCGACTCCTGATATAGCAAAACAATGAAATATAACTCTTCTGCATGAGTTATGTGTTGTTTTTACGACTATTTTCTACCCAATTTTACGTGTTTTAAACGCGGGTATTTTTACCCGCGGGTACCCATCTACCCTGTCGGGTGACAGGTATGGGAAAAAGTTATACCCGTTGACGGGTATGGGTAAGGGTGACGGGTAAAATCGTGGTCGACGGGTAAAGGTATGGGTGGCTCCACCCTTACCCATACCCTGCGGGTGCCATCCCTAGAAAACCGCCTGCAATAAATTCATTGTGTATGCATCTGGCAAATCGTCGTGCCTATTCGTTGCACCCTATACTCTCCGTCGGCCAAGGCGGCGCCGCCGCGGCTGTTGTGCCCGCGTGTATGACTGCCGGCGCCTGTGCACCACTGCCCGCGCATCTGAGCTGGGCATCGCCGTTTCTATTGTTGTTGTGCGTCGCTGATGAGTAGCATATCGCCGCCGCTTTTCGTATGGCTTTTCCGAGGTGAGGTCGAACAATGACCAAGATTTAATTCGTAGCCTGGCGCCGATCTCCCCCACGTCTAGAAACAACAGCCCATCACGGTGGAATAGAAGAAAGTCCTGCTGGCTTCTCCTCCGCCTCTCCGATCTGATAGTCCAATGAAAGGCGCCGCCATCAATCGTTGAGTCTGCTTCATGGAGGAATTATGTTGGACTGGTGGTCTCAACGATTATAGATGTTTCCTTCCTCTAAAAGATGGAGAGATTGGACGGAGCAGTCATGCGGGCACTTCATCCAATCATTATTCGTGATGTTCCCTGGCTGACCGGCAGATCTCACCTTGGTTCTCTCTTTGTTGATCTTGCAGCAAGTAGGAAGCACTGCTATGCTTATTACGTTCAAAATTATTTTCGATTCTTCTTTTTTTCCAGATGAGTCATCAGCTTCCTGCGTTGTCGCACTCTCGCTCTCCCGTCATCTCTGGACAGGCTATGCTGCAATTTTACTGAAGATGAGCTCAGCGCTGCTTTTGCTGCGACGAGGGAAAAGAGAAATAAAGTTCAGGGTCAGCATATATAAATCAACGTCGACAAAGGCAGCTACATGCAAGGCATCAATCATTCTCTCACGAGTCTTGCGATCAAACCAAGCACACCACATCGGCCAGCTTATCACGCCTCCATATGTCTCAGGACAATTATAAGCAAGAGGTTAGTAGGTCGATCAAATACAATTTTAAGTGAGCGATCAAAATATGTTTAGAGACTGCAATTGTTGTCCATTGTCCGATGCCTTACATAATACTTTTTAAACCGAAATTACAATAATACATTCTATATAAATGAGGCCTCAAGTTCTCTGCTCTAGATATAAGTTCACATAGACTCGATGAATTCACAGGCTATACTGGTGTTGGGCAGGTGTCATGCGTTTCACTTCCTAATAAAAATGGAGCATGGATAACAGCAACATATTAAAATCTTTTTTCAGTCTCAGGTTAAGTCCGCATAGAGCTATTGTTGTGATTGCTTCAGCTTTTGTATTGGCACAGGACGAGGTAATATTTGTGGATGCCTTTCTTATTGCTAGCGGCCTGTGTTAGCCCTAATGGCTTATTTAAAATTCTCAGGAATGCCATGCATCTAAAAGCCCTGAAAACAGCTCTATATTTTCTGCCTAAATCTAGAGTTTTACTTGGGATTTGTAGTTGTGACTTCTCAGTCTGGAATTAATGAACATTTTTTGCAGGCGGGTTTAAGGATCGAACACTCATATTCTTGATCTCAAGCATCAAATAAAATATAGTATGTGTCTTATTTTTTGGTTAAATATAGTACTTACATATCCTCTATTCTTCCCCATCGATATGTGTAATGAATTTTTTTATGCTAGATTATATATGTGTCCGGACATTCCAGTCTAATACTTTCAGAGCATAACATTAGTATTGTGTGATGGTTGTATGCATGGCTGAGAGCTTTTATTGTGTGATTTACCATATAATGTGTCTTCCGTTATATACCACCCAATTGGTGAGAGCTGAAGAGGGCGTTTAATATTCATTGCTGGATCAGATATATTGTAGAACAAAAATAGAAGGATCAAGGTGGATCCCGGGTACTATCTGTCAATGAATTCTGTATATTTGTAGAACCAAATGATATTAAGGGATTACCTTGAAAGGAATTTAGTTATATTACTCTCATATGCATCTGATTTTTTTTTGGCTTATATGCATGTGATTTTGAGAAATGGATTCTGTTGATTTCCACATGATAATGGCATAGATGAGAGTAAAATTTGTCAAAATTTTATACGATGAAGATAGATTTTATTAACTCTCTGTTTTCATCAAAGCTATCACGTTATTCTGTTGTCCTCTATTCTCAGCTGTGCCGACTGTCTCGATGCCCTAGCAGGTAGAGCACCTCCACATAGCTATGCTGTCTATTTTTACCCTGTGTTGGATTGATCGGTAAGCAGGGAGGCGCGAAGCGGGTGCAGTTTTAACCACCAAGGATTTACACTAATCTGGATTGATGTTTGTTGGAGTTTAGAAGATCTGTTTGTTGTGCTCATAGTTCCATTCCTGGCTGTTCTGGGCTTCAGGCAGTTGAGTGTGTTGCACGAGTGGGAAGGTAAGTTTTCAGCTGGAGCACTTGCATGCTTTCTAGCAATTGAAGCACTCTGGTTTTTAATTGCACAAGCATAAAAAAATTCCCTTTTGTGTCAGGTACGTGATGACTGTGATTATTTCATACGCGAGAAAAAAGAGAACATGCTTTCCAAAGGAATGAAGCAAGTTCAGATATTCATTAAGAATTTATTTGATCTGGAGAACCTAATTTGGCCATTCTGAGTCCACCATTGTTATTGTATCTGGAGCAGCGGTTGCTTTATCATTCAAGTTCAAACTATCAAAAGTAGACACTTGGGTTTGTACACGGAACTCACTTTCATATTGACTGTGAGTGTTTTACAGCGTTGTTTAAACCTTCTATTGATGATAATCAACAAATTTATTATCCTTTTTCACGATTTTTAAATTTTACAAATACTTTATACAATAACACTGGCAAATAATATATTTCAGATTTTGTAGATCAATCAGTAAATATAGGAACACAGTTTTACTTTAGAAGATAAAGACGGGCATATCGAAGTATACAAATATCAGATAATTTATATCCAAATTGTAAACATCTACCATCCATAGAATGTCTAGCCGCGCAAATGCGCGGGCCACCCAGCTAGTTTCATATTAATCTACAACATATAATGATGAGGTCTTTGTTTGAATTTGAACATAAGTACATAGCGAGTGTATAATGGCTGGACAATTTCGCGGCCTGAGAGACGCCCGAGCTACTGTAGCTATCTACAGTTCGCACTGTAGATTTCTACACTGTTCTACAGTAAGCGGTGGTCCCCGCGGCGTCAGCCTCACAGCGGGGCACGGAATTTTGCGGGGAAGCACGCGGGCCGCCGAAATTTCCATACTCTTCTCAGAAAATTCCGCTCCAGGGACCTCTTTGCAATTACGGGAAAGTTCGGGTTGTTTTTCGTAAAATTGCCACGAAACGGCCCCCTCCTCTTCTCTCTCGCGAACGGCGCGGAGAACGCCACGGACGCCGACGCGGCCCGCCGCCGCAGCACGTCTCCGCGGCCAAATCGAAGGCCACGGAGCGGTGCGCCGTCGCGCGCCCTCCATCTCCGCCGACGCACGCGTGCTGGGACGTCCGCATCGCGTCGCAATCCTCGCCGCCGTGCGTCGGCATCCGCCGCCGTGTCCGTGCTCGCCGGCGACGCTCCGGCCACGATCTGCGGCCGCGCCGCCACCTGCGGGTCGTCCGCGTCGCGCTGCGCCCGATGCGCTTGCTCCCGACTCCTAGGTCGCTCCGACGCGGCGGCGCCGAGCTCGCCATGGCCGCGGCAGCTCCGGCCACTGCCGACGTCAGCGTGACGTCGCAGTGGGCCTGGGCTGCCCAGACGGGCCGGCTGTTGGGCTGGGCCGCCAGTTCGGCCTCTTTTTTTTCCCCTCTTCCTTTTCTTTTTCCTTTTCTATTTTTCAAACCTGTTGAAATTTCTCAAAAAAACAAAATCAATTGAGACCAAATTCTACAAATTTCTAAAAAATATATAATAGACATTGCATTTGAAAAAAAAAGTTTGGTTAGATGAATACTTTGATAAAATGCAATCTCATTTCCAAACTTCTCAACAATTCGAAATCAAATGAGACCAATTTCTACAAATTTGTAAAAAATTATAATAGACACTGCATTTAAAAAAAATATTTAATAAGACGAATATTTCAAGAAAAAAATGCGATTCCTTTTCTTTTTGCTTTTCTATTTTTCAAAACTGTTGAAATTTCTCACCAAAACAAAATCAGTTAAGACCAAATTCTACAAATTTATAAAAAATAAAATAGACACTGCATTTCAAAAAAATGTTTAATTAGATGAATACTTCAATAAAATGCAATCTCATTTCCAAACTTCTCAACAATTCGAAATCAATTCAGACCAAATTCTACAAATTTGTACAAAATTATAATAGACACTTCATTCAAAAAAATGTTTAATAAGACGAATATTTCGAGAAAAAATGCAAACTCATTTCTTCTAATTATGATTTGGTTTTACATTGAATCTAATAAATGCTCAAACAATATTTTTCCCTCCGATTATTGAACTAAATTAAATATTTAACACCAAACACGGATATATCATACCAGCTTGAAATAAGTTACTATTTATAAATGACATGACATTCCAAAAAAAAATTTGTTCCACTACATGAATATTTCGATAAAATGAAAAATTACTTCCTCTAATTGTGGCTTGATTTCAGATTGCTTTTAATTAATGCTTAAAATTTATTTCCTTCGATTATTAAGCTAAATTAACTACCTAATGCAAAACATAGACAAATCATACCGATTCGAATAAGTTAATATTTACAAACAACATAGCTAAACTCCTTTCAATTATGCAATTCAATTTAACAAATGCTCAACTTGAATTTAACTCTCTCTAACTATGTAGTCAAATTTTAATAATGCTTCATTCCATTCACACCTCAAGAAATCAAAAAATCTATTTCATCTAAAGATGGACTCAACTTAAAAGATGTTAACACAATATATTCCTCTAACCAAGGAACTAAATCACATATTTACAGCGAAATAGAAACATAATATTTAGACATAACCGTAATATATTTTCTCTAATTAGGGTAGTCCATATGAAAATTATATCAGAATGGAATCATATTTGACCATTTAAATTTACCTAACATATTTGCAAGTAATGCAACTTAAATCTCTCTAATTATGTACTTGCATTTTAAGAAAATGTTGATTAGATGAATATTTCCATAAAATGCAAACACATTTGCTTATCTAACATATTTGCAAGTAATGTCACTTAAATTTCTCTAATTACGTGCTTACAGTTAAAAAAAATGTGTTCCCGCTGCATGAATATATCGAGAGAATGAAAATTCATTTCCCCTAATTGTAGCTTTATTTTAAAATGCATTTCATAAATGCTCAAAAAAAAATTCCTCCAACTATTGAGCTAAATTCAACATCTAACACAGAACACAAACATTTCATACCGATTTGAACAAGTTAATTATTATAAATAATATAACTAAACTCCTTTCAATTATGCAATTCATATTAATAAATGCTCAACTTGAACTTAGCTCTTTGCAATTATGTAGTCAAATTTAAATAACGCTTCATTCCATTCACATCTCAAGAAATCAAAAAAAATTGTTTCATCTAAAAAATGAATTCAATTTAATAGATATTAATACAATATATTCCTTCAACCAATGAACTAAATCACATATTTACAGCAAAATAGAAACATAATATTTAGACATGACCATAATAGATTTCCTCTAATTACGATATTCCATATGAAAATTATGGGAAAATGGAACCATATGTGACCATTTAAATACATATTCCGCCAACTCAATTAGCTGACTATTCAAGTAAATGAACATCTCTAAATATATCCACTGAAAAATACAAGTACATATCAAAACAATTAGAAAAAATATGACGAAAAATACTTACGCTGATTTTTCGCCCCAAAATATTCAAATTTTGTCACCATATAGAAATAATACATATTCATTCTTCTCCTAATTTCAATTAAATATTAACACCAACATACAAACATGTTCGAACATTTCTAACTCAGATACATTTTTTAAATTACATTCAAAAATTCATGCCAACAAAGAAACATATTTAAATACTTCCATTTGCTATATATTTGGATATTCTCTAAACTATATAACAAATGCTCATAAAAACCAACACTAACCATCTATGGGAAAACACAAAACATATTTACAGAATTCAAAATAGTCAATATTTAGATGCAATATAAATTAAATTTCCCGAATTGTGGACTCGAATTCAAAAAACAAATGCATTACTACTAACAATGTACTTACATTAAATATTATTTGGAAGATAGAAGTATATTTGCATATTACAACTTCCTACAATATCAACATTTAGAGATGATCCACATGCCTTTTTCCTAATTCCAATTTAAAAAAAATTACCAGCATTTGGAGATAGTTCATGTGCACTTCTCCTAATCTCGATTAAATGTTCACGTCGAAATACAAACATGTTTGGACTTTTCAAACTACTAAACATTTGAATATTGTACAAAACATATAAAAAAATTGATCGTCAAAATTGCTACATACTCACACAAAAGTAAAAACATGTTTGAATATTCTAATTTGGCCAAAATTTACGCGAATATTCCGACATTCCATAAAATATAAAAAAAATACTATAGAAAAACCGTTATCTACATATATAAAAAATGTAAATATATTAATTCATCAAGAATTTTCTATTCAAACATACTCATAAAAAAAAATGAAGACATACCAACATAACAACACACAAAAAATGCTAACATTACGTGCCACATTGCCGAAAATCAAATTCGAAGATTCCAAGAAAATGCCTTACAAAAGACTCACACATTTTGTCTTCATTTCAAACAATTTAAATCTGAACATTTCTCTTTCTAAAAAAAATCCAAACCATCGTCAAATTTTCACATCAAGGGCGCGGCGTGCGCCGCGCCAAATACCACTAGTAATAATAAAAGGAGATGCGGATCAGATGGATATGCTGCATGACATCTTTAATGCACACAAAAACTAGATCATATACTGAACATGGAACTTTCATTTGATATTTTATATGCAAATTGCAGGTGTTGTCACGGAAACAATGGAAAATTATAGGCGGCCTAAATACGGCAGGTTCGAACACATACAATTGGATGCTAAACAACTACCTAATGCTCAAATATCTTCAATTATGACAAACACCGGACGCTGCAATCCAGCCACGCTGAACTATCAAACCATTTACTTTATTCTTATATAAAGAAACTGTAAAATAAAATCATAAAGTAAACTACTAAGTTTTCAAAGAAAGACTTCTCATCCAAGGTTTCACTTTGATGGTTCCAGGACCATATGTCTCAGCTAATGAGTATTTACCTTGTTAAAGGGTTTGTGCCATCTTAATACTTTTGTGACCATTCTTAGCACTTTGGTGACTATTGTTCCCTGCTATCCAAAGTTACAGGGTTTCTTACATGCACAATTTTTTTTGTGGATAAAAAGTTCATCAACGATTCTGCTGAGTATCATACCTCAGTTTACTGCTCTATCCGGATTTATGAAGTTCTGCTTTGCATCAAGTAAGGTGTCAAAACTGAACATGGACACCATGAGGGTGCTCATTTTTAGCAAACTGCTTGTGAAGGCCTAGGTTCTAGACTAAAATGTTAAATGGACAAGTATATCTCGAACTCATTAATTGTAATACTCCTTGAAACATGCTGAGACTAGATCGTTTATATGTGGTAACTGGGCCAAACTGACTTATACATGTTGGGTTGAGATTTTATTGTATGTTTAGTGGCTTGAATGTGTTAAGAGAGGCTAAAATGAGATGTTGTTGGCTAGGTTGCACGTACTAAAACATGCTAAGACTAGATCGTTTATTTCAACAATGTTAGTATTATGTTGTAAAATTAGCCTAATTTGTAAACTAAAACGATTCAACGATAAGAATTATAGTATTACGAATTGGCCCCTCAAGTCAAGGATTTAAAATTACAAGTAGGTCCAAATATTTACACATAGGTCCCTAGAAAGAATTACTCCTAAAAAGCTAATAGGATCCATGTCAGGGCCCGCAGTTCAGTGACACATAGATTTGGTGCTTTCTCGTTTCTTGTCTGCGTGTGTTGTTGGTATTGGCCGCCGGCGTGGGCCCGCAGGTGGACGCGTGGTGGAGATGTTTTCCCGTTCGCTGTCTTCTCCCGTCTCCTACTTCGTCCTCTCTGGCCAGGGAAAAGCGGTAGTGCCGCTCGGCGGTAAACGCTCGCAGACGTAGCGACAGAGGCGAAGGAGATAGCAGCGCCGCCGCTGCGGGCCAAGAAGGTGGGGCCACCAGGTGCTACCTATTGTCCTCCTTCTCCTACAGGCACCGTGGTGTACTCCCTCGACCTGTTCGATGAAATGCCTGCAAGGTGAGTGTTTCATCTAATTTTTCTGTTTCAGTTTCTTTTGTTCATATATGTATGTGCAATGTCGTTGATAAATGATTGACGGAGTTGTTCTCCAAATTTGAGCTATATGTACCACTAGTACAGAACGACACATCCGATACCCCTCTATGGAAACGGCACGAGTTAGGCGACAGAGAATCGCGACTTTAGCGTTGCAGACGAGGCCTGGCAGAGGCTGGTCCGTCAACATTGGTTACGGAGGATTTTATATCTCCGTTACCAAATATATCGGCAACGGTCATAAATTCATCTCCGTTTCCAATATGTGTCTCTATGGCAACGGTTGTTTATGTATATCCGTTTGCGATGTGCTTGGGAAATTGCAGTTGCAAACTGGAAGCGCCTGTTCAATGCGGGTTAATTCACGAGGGATTGGAACCGCCTGCTCGACGCTAACAAAATGTGACTGGAACCGCGCGAAGCCAGGCAGGTCCTGCATTCTCCCCTTCGTTCTCTCCCACGTTATCTACCACATTAGCACAACCGCCATGGAGGAACCCTGGTGGCAGAACGAGGAAACCCCGAGCGACGACGGAGCGCTGAAGACCGCGGTGAAGTTCCATGGTGTGATCAAGACGGGCCGCTGGACTCGGACCCTGACGACTCGGACCCGCCATCTTCACGCTCTATAGAAGACGACTCTGACGACTCGGACCCGCCGTCTTCACGCGAAGGAGAAGATGACTCCGAAGAGGACGAGTCGCCGGCGGAAGAGGAGCCGGAGGACCCGCCGGAGCCGTATTCTAGCCAGGAAGAATACGACGCCGACGACGACGAGGAGGAGGAGGCGTTGGAGGAGGCACCGAGGAGGAGGCATTGGAGGAGGTGCCGGAGGAGGAGGCACTGGAGAAGGACGCGCCAGAGGAGGACGCGCCGGAGAAGGAGGATCACGCTCCGGAGAAGGAGGCGCGAGAGGAGGATTCACCGGAGAAGGACGCACGGCCGGAGAAGGAGGAGCACGAGCCGGAGGAGGAGGAGCACGCGCCTGAGGAGAAGGCAACCGGCAAGAAGCGACGCCGCGCCGCGGATGACAATGGCGCGGAGGCAGGGCGTAAGAAGAACAAGTAGAGTAGATAGATAGTTCAATTCTACCGTATCGATCCTTCGTAAGTAGGTCCAGTGTGTCAGTGAAGAGATAAAAGGGAACGGTTGTTTATTGCCTCCGTTTGCGATGTTAGTGCTATATATGTGCCACTGCGGCAACCCTAACGCTCTCTCTCTCGCTCTCACTCCACAGTCACAGTATGGCGGCGGCTTCAAGCAGCACACCAGATCTAACCCTTATCTCGCAGATCTAAGTGGCGCGTCCGGCCGGCATCGCCGCCATTCATCTTCCCCCAGCTGCGCGTCGGCGAGCTGCCGCGCATCTTCCCCCAGCGGCGCGTCGTGAGCCGCCACGCATCCCCCCCAGCGGCTCGTCGGCGAGCCGCCGCGCATCTTCCCCGAGTATGTTGCCGATGCGGATCTACTGGTCTATTGCCGTGCATCTTCCCCGGGTATGTCGCCGACTTGATCTTACATTTTGTTTAAAGTAGCACAGAAAACTTGTCTAGTATTTGAAGTCTAGTATTGTGTTATGTCTAGTATTGTAATACTGCCGATGATGAATACGCCCATCGACACTAGATCTTACATTTTATTTAAAGTAGCATCTACCGATCTAGTATTGTATTACTGTCTAGTATTGTAGTATTGTGTTGTGTCTAGTATTGTAGTACTGCCGATGATGAATTCACCCCTCAACACTAGATCTTACATTTTATTTAAAGGACCATCGAAAACTTGTCTAGTATTTGAAGTCTAGTATTGTGTTGTGTCTGTTTTTAGTACTGCCGATGATGAATACATCCCTCAATACTAAATCTTGCACTATTTTAAGTCTACTAGGGTAAATTAATTTCAATGCTTTTTAGTACTACCGATGATGAATAGATCCCTCACTACTAGTAGTACCGATGATGAATAGATTAATTTCAACCCTTTGTCAATGTGTTAATCCTCGTTATGGTTTTGTGTAGCTAGTGTATGAAGTAATAGTATATTTCGGCGACAATGCATAAAAATGGTGAGGCAATTGAAGGTAACATCACCTTCAAGCTCTGCCTCCAAATCGTTTCGATCGGACAGCAAGCACACGGATATAGGCGCTTAAGGTGTAAACTGTTTTCATCTTAAATTGTATTTTATGTCATGTAGCATCATATTTTGCTCTTTTCTAACTAGACATCCATGTATTTTATATGCAGAAACACCATGCAGATCCAAACAAGCTTTAAAAGAGCTAAATACAAAGTGGGATCATATCCATGAACCGTCACTGTTGTGACGTTTCGCTGCACTGTTCAAAACATTTTTTTTAATTAAGAGTGTCTAGGACAGTGTGGCCGAAATGTCACAGCGATGACGCTATTATATTTCGGCAACACCGTCCAAGATGGAGCAAGCCTCGGTACGAAGAATTTGACAAGATTAATTTGCTAAGGAGGCTTGCGAGCTCGGTGTGGTTTCTGGTTTTCAGTTTCTCCATCTATTTTGTGTATGTGTGTAGCAATTTGGCTGCAGATGTGATTTGGAGAAGCATGAAATCGCTACTCGAGTCTTTTGCTAGGTCGAATTCCGTTTTCGGCGCTTCGGAACTGAGGAAGAAGATGGAGCTGGAGAAGAGTGGAGTGTCATAAAAGTTAAGTTTAGCGAGGCATGAGAATGATAGGATTAGTGAGGCATGTGTAACTCATCTTTTGATGCTATGTAATGATGACAATTCTTATATACGTTATGAATGGATTTGCTAGCAACTTTGTGCTTGTGCTGTGAGATTTTGAATGTCAATTGGCAACCGCATTGCTGCTGTAGGCTTCTGAACAAATCTCAATGCAAACGAGTAAAATAGAATCTCTGTTACTGATGCACCGATACATCGGAAACGGAGATTGGTCGGCAACCGTAGCCAACTTAGGCCTCATCGGTGACGGTTTTTTGCCTCCGTTACCGATGAAGCCCTTCACATCAGTGACAGGGTCAGGGACACGGACCCTTTCTCCGTTGCCGAAGGGTTTTTGGCCCGTTTCCGATGTGTCGTTCTGTACTAGTGTGCGTTGATTTGGAAGAGCACGTTTGAGCTATCTGTATGTTGAATTATTGATTTGTAGAGACCAAGCTTTTGAGGGTGTACAATCCTACTTGACATTATGGGTGACTATGTTCTGAGAGGAACTGGGTTCTACCGGGATCTAACTTGAAGATTAAACCGCCTACCTGAAAGTGCATGCTTGCCCCCATGCGTGGTTTTGGTAATTAATGACAATCCTTATGGACTAATGTTTGCATTGAGATATTCATGTAGATCATGTCCATAGGAAAAGATTGGAGTTCATGTGTTGGACTCTAGAAGATTACATGATGATCAATGCTCTATTCATGGTTTTATATGAAGAATGGTCATATGTAGAGAAGATGAAGTGCAAGTTCAAGAGAAGCATCTCGAAGAAATCATATGCATGAAGCTTGCCACCCATTTGGAGATAATGGTCAAGTGAAGATGTTCCTAAGAGTGGCACTCCCATCTTGGTGTATGGGGGAGCAACATTTCAATCTTCACCAAGCAAAGAGCAATCAAGAAAGGTGTTACATCTTGAGAGAGCAAGATCGTCATCATCGAGCTCAAGTGGAATGCGCAAGGCAAAGGTATGATGTTGATAGGTTTTCTATTTTACCGGTCTCATGTTGTTAGTGGGAGACCGGGTTTTAGGATAGACGGCGTACTATCAAGAGGGGTTCTCAAGTGAGTAACTTGATCGCATCGTTGTGGAGAGCTCATACCGTTGCATACTTGGCATATCATCTTTCTTGGTTCTTATTTGGTTTTTCTCCTTGTTGTGTTTTGGTGCTTGTCGTGATCTTCATGACAAGCCCAAGTTCTTCAAAAACGGATTTCTTATGAAAAACTTGTTGCGTTTTCGTGTTGGAAATATTATCGGTCCACCTTCGAGATAGGATCCACACCTCTCCATGTGTGGTATCCCCTCTATATTTGTGACCCTTAATATATCCCCTCTTTTTGTGGCAAAGCTCTTGTCGTTACCTTTCCAACGCAATTGGATTCACCTGTTTTGGAGTTCATACGAGAAAGTTATTGCATTTCAGGAAGAGCTTTTCTGTGTCTGGCGGTAGTACCGCTGTCGCAGCGGTAGTACCGCTCCACCTGGAGCGGGACTCCTGCAGCACAGCTGGTACTCCTCCTGGCGGTGGTACCGTGTGGTACCGCTGGTTTCAGCCAGCGGTACTACCTCTGGTGGTACCGCCAGGGGTACCACTAGGCCGGTTTTGCTCTCTGGACTCGCTACGGTACCCACCGGTAGTTGCCTCGTACTACCGCTGGTTTCCTTCTATTTTATTCGAAGGATCCCAGCGGTACTACCGGCAGTGCCGCGGTAGTACCGCTGTGCCTGGCAGCTACGGTACTTCTCCGAGGTACCGCTGCAGCTGGGTTGTGCAGTACACTGGGTACCGCAATGAGACCAGCAGCGGTAGTACCGCTGGGTACGAAAACTGGGCATAACGGTCAGATCTCCAGGGAACCTATTTAAGGGGTCCTCTTCCCCAATGGTTCCCTAGCTTTTCCAAGCACGTTTTCCCCCTCTCTCACCTCCTTTGTTGACCTTGGAAAGCTTGCCCCTCTCCCAATTCCTCCCATGATTCTTGCATATCTTTGAGGGATTTGAGAGAGGAGACCTAGATCTACATTTCCACCAATCAATCTCTCCTCTAAGTGAGGGGAACATAGTGGATCTAGTTCTTGGAGTTCTTGTGTGGTTCTCTTCTTTGTTCTTCCTCTCTTCTCCCCCCATAAGCATTATTTGCTTGTGGTGGGATTTGAGAGTGAAGGACTGGAGCATTTTGTGTGCTCTTGCCATTGCTTCATTGCATCGGTTTGTGCTCTCCACGAGGATTCGTGGAAGTTAAAAGCTTGTGAACTTGTTACTCTTGGGTCTTCGGGCCCTAGACGCCTTTGTGGTGGTTGGACCCTTGTGTGGTCACTTGAAGCCGTTCGGGAGCCCCCAATCCCATTGTGGGTTGTGCCTCGGATTGTTGTTGAAAGCCGTTCGGGAGCCCCCAATACCTTTGTGGGTTGTGCCCCGGATTGTTGTTGAAAGGCTCTGGATTTCCGCCTCGAAGGATTCCGATAGTGGAAGGTGAACCAAACCTTTGTGGTGCGGTTCATCGGAGAAGAAGGTGAAACCTTTGTGGTTGTTGAACCATTGTGTTGGTTCACACCTCTCCAACGAGACGTACTCCCTTAACAAGGAGGAACTCGGGAATACATCTTCGTCTCCGTGTGCCTCGGTTATTTCTATACCCGAGATCTTTACTTATGCACTTTACATTGTGATAGCTTTCGTGCTTGAAGTATTCTATATTGCTATCACCTTGTTGCTTGTCTTGCTTAGCATAAGTTGTTGGTGCACATAGGTGAACCTAGTTTATTTAGGTTGTTGGCTTGTTAATTTAAACACATAGTTTTATTCCGTAATTAGCAAGCCTTTAACCGGAAAAGTTTTAATCGCCTATTCACCCCCCCTCTAGGCGACATCATTGTCCTTTCACTACCTCAAGCCCCATGCTCGCCGTGCCTCCTCCAATGCAGTCGGTCTTTTGCGGGGGAGTGCAAGCCATATCTCGGTGCGGTGCGAGAGATCAACGTCGATCTGGACGAGGAGGAGCGAGATGGAGGCCTCGAGCATGTTCAGCGATGGAGCATGGTGAGGTCCGCGCCAGCACATGACACTCAAGCTGTCAAACTTGCTGCCATTATTGGCCCGAGTAAGTGTTAGATGTTAGAGAGCTTGATTGTTTTTTACATACTGAGGCCTTGAGGATTTATGACTCCAAAGATATGCTCATCTATATACAACCTTGATTTGTTTTTGTGCAGTGAGTCATGTATTTACAGAAAAATTGCAGATATATTATGAAATATACTGCACTTTGAAAGGAGTTACTTTTACCGAAGGCAAGATAAGAATGAAAATTCCTTACCATAATTCATTGCATAGTGCAAGCTTGCATGTAACTCTTTTTACCTTGACTGTCAAAGCAAAAGGTTTGCTAAATCTAAGTAATCAATCTCTTCTAGGTTTCAGACTGCCAAACACAAGTGACTTAATTTCATATATCTCTAAAACTCCTAATTGAACAACTAATTTCATGTTGTAAGTCTAATAATTTCTTTCTGTACCATCTCTTCTAGGTTTCAGACTGCCAAACACAAGTGACATAATTAAAGATGATTAGAGTATTTTATACAACTCTAAAACTTCTATCTGAATAATTCATTTCATGTTGTAAGTCAAATAATTTCTTTTTGTACCATCTCTTCAGTTTCGGAAGGGTGGCAAGGCACCAAGAGATCAACATCTTGACTCCCGTGTACAAGAAACAACTGAATTTTAGTGTAAGTAAATGATTCTGGTTGCTTGAGGAATTTTCCCTGCGTAGTTCAGTGGGACTCAAATATGGGTTCTGCTCGTGGAATATGTGCCAAATTTATTAGCGTGCTTGCTATATCAAGCCTATTTAAAAATATCTTGGATTTTGGATATGAAATGTTTTTCTATTTTTAGGCATGCAGTCTGCAGCTTTCCTCTCCATAAAAGAATGGCTTCCATTGTTTTCATCGGCAGAGGTGTCCTTATCAAGATCTTTTATCTGAGTTTTTTGAGATCTGGTGAGGGCCTCTTTGATCAACACATTACGTATGACTAAGATTGTAGTTCCATGCTGCAGTGTAAGAAGGTATGCAAAATGTGTTGTTCCATGCTGCTGAATCCAAGATACTTCTATTTTCTCCTGATTTGGGATTCACTCAAATTCCATTGTCTCTCTCTAATGTTGTTCCTGGTTAGATTTAGTAATTTTACCAGTATTTTACGGATGCCATGATTATTTTTCAGTCTATATTTACCTTACCTGCAGTATGCAGTAGGAGACATATATTTTTTTCACCTCAGATTAATCGATACCTTGAATTTGCCAAGATCTTGCTATTCTGAACTATTCAAGTTGGCTAGCTGATGCTATTTGCCAATCTCTTGCTATACTTGATTACTTCTATTGTCTCAAAAGTGGGCTTCACTGTCCTGTTTCTTACTAATATATAGTGCAAGTACATAGCAAAAAGAAGTCTAAGTTGAAGATATATGAGTTTCTTGCTGCAGGTCCATGTGTTCTATACTCAAGTTTACTTTTTTTTTTGGATCAACGGTTGCATGGTTTACATTTTGGAACATAATTTATCTTCCTTCAAACTTTTGATGTGCCAAGAGTGTAACTAAATTTTGATTTTTCTGATACTGCCCCATGATGGTATAATGAGCGTTGAACTTGTGCTTGACCCAGCTAAAAGTGTCCTCAATCCTAAACTAATCTCTGATTGATACTATTATGATACTATGAGTTTAAAACTGTTAACTCAAAACCAAACTTAATTTAGTATTGATCTATTTTTGTCAGCTTCAGTACATTAAATAAATGCATGGACTTTGAATAATATTATGAATTCTTTTGTGATAGATTTGCAAGTCGTACAAGGAGATAAATGATGCTACTGATAGTTTCCTTCCACCCAACCCCTCGGGCTGCTCCCCCGGCGGCGCCAGGGGACCTAGCTTGCGCCGGCGAGTCCCTCCCCATCCGGCGCACTCCTGCCACTGCCGCCGCCGGCCTTGTCTGGGGCGGTGGCGGCGCCCCCTGCTGTCCAAAGATGGTCAGGGGGGTCGTCCTCGCGTGCTCGTTCGGGTGGAGGACCGGCCCGTGGGATGCGGCGGCGGTCGGGGCTGGGGGAAGCCGAGCCGGTGGGCTCGGACAGAGATCGTGGCGGCGGAACCTTCCGGCGGCGTTGCGGCGTGTTGGGCGCCACCGTGCCGAGGTTGTCGTTGCGTAGGCGCCAGGGCTCGGATCTGGGCTCCGTCTGGCTCCATCTGGGCCTGGCGGGCCGTGCGGGCGGCGAGCTCTCCGGGCGCGCTGGAGGGCGCGCGGACGTGCAGGAGGTTGCTCGCGGGTGAGGAGGAGGAGGTTGGGATGGTGGAAGCCGGGGCGGTGGCCCCGGATCTTTGGCCGTGCAATGGTGGTGCGGCTTGCTTGCCGGCTTCCATGGCGTGAGGTGCTACAGGATTTCGGCAAGTGGTGGTGCACGGCGGCAGGCCACGGATGCATCTCGCAGTTCGCTAAGCTTCGTGGGCGGCTCGAACTCCGGGTGAAAGCTTGCACCGGCTCCGGTCGGTGGCGACGATGGCGGCGCCCTTGGGCGTCGTTCTCCTTCTTGAAGGCATCGTCGTGGAGTTTTGACAACCGGCCCGACAGGAGTGGTGCGATGGTCTCCGGTGAAAGCTTAAGCTCCGTCGGGAGCGGGCGATGATGACGAACGTGTCATTACCTTGTTGAAGGTGTCGCCTTGGAGTCATCGGCTCTCGCGGTGCGGCGGGTTCTTGGCGGATGGCGATGTGGTCAGGGGAGGTAGATGCCGGGGTGGCGGCCCCGGATGGTGGTGGTGCGCCGAGGCAGCGGCCTCGGACTCCCACGCTATGCCGGTTCTATGAGGCAGAGTCGTTGTTCAGCGGGGTCTCGGTGGCGACCTGGATGGAGACTGGGTGGGCAGAGGGTTCGTCGACCTGACTGGATCGCCTTCGGCCAATGCGAAGGTCGATTTGGTTGTTACTCTGGGGCGGCGTCCCCGGTACATGGTGGTTTTGGTGGCAACCTGGATGAAGACTGCGTGGGCAGAGGGTTCGTCGACCATGACTGGATCGCTTTCGGCCAATGCGAGGGTCGATCTGGTTGCTTCGCCGGGACAGCGGTCCCGGAAACGGTGGTGTGTTTTGTTGCGTTTGGTTGACTTGTGTCGTGTGGGCGGCGGGTCGCCTCGCTTGTGCGGTTTTTTTGGCACTGTTTTCCTTATAAACAGGGCATTTGTATGGTTTTTGGGCCCGGTCTTCCTTATAAACTGGGCCAATTCTTTTCTATCTATTCAAGGGTGGTACGACCACGTTATCCTCAAAAAAATAGTTATCTCACTTTGCATATCCAAAGGAACTTCAGCAATCGAGAAATGGTAGGGAGCCATGGTGGATGAAAATTTTATGTAGAAATATCGCTCGATCTAAGATGAGTTCTTGACTATCAACTGACAAGAAAAACATTTGTTCATGTGACGTGCTTGCGCGGCATTACATGTACGCTTGATTGCTGGTACTCAATGGTCATGCTCGGTGAACATTTTAAGTGAATTTGCTTTCTAAGAAGAATATATTAAATTTTGATTGGACATCTATAGTATTGGTTTACAGCTTTCAAACAATCATATTATTTTTTGAAGAAAACAAGAAACCTTCAGTATTTTGGGACAGATGTACACAAGTGGAAATAAAGAGAAGAATAACATAAGGCACCTTTGCTTCTGATGTGGTTTGTCAAAGGTTTATATAGTTCCTTATTTGTTATAGAACTATGAGATATATTTTATTTTTGGGACAATCTTTCCCCTCTACATCAATGTTAGCTTATGAAAAGAGTGATAAACGTGGATCTGAGAGTTAACCTTGCACAGTATCTACCCAAATGCAAAGTAATGAATTACTTTTCTGTTTTCTTTTTAAAACTCACGGTGGATACTATCACTGCTATGTGGCAGCACCAGTGCAGAACATTTTTAGATTAACTTTACACAATTTCTCATGTTGAATTCTCATTGGAACTATTTTTTAGATTAATTTTTATTATTTGTTGATATGTCCAGTTATATCTCCATTTTGTGTTGGTTCTGTTAGGCACGATGAGTCAATGTTTATAAAATATCTTAGTTGAACATGCATAATGTTTGCTTATGAAATCCCACTATGCATGCTCAGACGAGTAAACAAACGCGTGAACGGAAACGACGCAGCAAAGCACGGCAAGGTTCTTCTAACCATAGTTTTTGGATGTTCCTATTTGTACTATGGATCAGCTGAACATTGTAAACAAATAGCAGGTTGTTGAATATGTATTGTGCGGGACATCTTATCCTGGCAAAAAAATTGAACTACTGAATAATAAAAACACTTCGACGACTCATCTATATGATAAGATTACGCCCTTTGTTTACCTCTGTTGTCATGGATTATAGTACAATATCATGTTTATGATTTGCAGTTGCCTTCTTTGGGGTAACTCATCTATTAGCATGATATGAAGTTTATGGATATTTAGTCAAGGAGTTGTCATTTTTGTTTGGGTCGATATTCCCATTTGTCGAATCTGAACTTTCTTGTATGTTATGCGTTCCCAATATTGCAGTAGTGGGTGCATATTTCATGTTTTTCAACTGTCGAAAGCTGAGACATATCTTTGCGTAGTCATTGATTCATGACGTATTTCTCTCACAGAGCTTTGAAACCAATGATCTTTGGCGATTCAGAAGTCACATTGACTGTTGCTGTTTCTAGGATATGAAGTTATGTAGAAGCAATCAGTTACACATTTTTGTCACCAACTTAGCGGTCTGCTCACTTTGTCTTCGAAGTTACACCGGTTTAGGATGCAAAGTAAGTAACATCCCAACCTAGGTCACATTGGCTTGTTCGAAGCCAAATTTGTATATATTTTTTTGCTTAACCGAAGCCAAATTTGTATACTCTACTCACTACGGGAAATCCACAAAACGCCGACGGCCAAATGTCGGGGCCGTCGGCGTAGACCCCGACCAGGCCAACCGAGATCTTTTTTCTTTTTTTAGCTACGCCGACGGCATTGCCGTCGGCCTAGAGATTTTGGCCGTCGGCGTATACTTTTTCAATTTTCTATATTTGATAAGCCGACGGCAGCCGTCGGCGTATATTTTTTCAATTTTTTACATTTGATACGCCGACGGCAATGCCGTCAGCGTATACTTTTTTCTATTTTCTATTTAATATGAAATAATTCATATCTTTAAATCCGTAAATCGGAATTTAACAAATTAAATGTCTAAATTGATTAGAAAAATGAGAGGAATCCAAATATGACATCCATAAAATCTTTTTCACCATGCACATGACATTTTGTAACATATGTTTGTTACTTGCTTAATTAAAAAGTCATTTTTACACATAAAAAATAGAAAATGATATTTATAAAAATAATTTGGAATTTGTTTTTGGCAACAATGTTTGCCATACCAAGGCACCCATATATTTCAATTATGGACACATTATCACAAACTATGGCATAGGGATGGCCATAACTTGGTCATTTAACACGAAAGTTATACATGTCTATACATGATAGACCCTTTTGTGAAGCATTTTTTGAAATATTTGTCAAAACTCAGGTTTATCATTTTTCCTAGCAACTAGTACACATAAAAGGACTCCATGTCAAAGGATACCTTTTTTTGAGGGTTTTTCACTTTATTTGATTTTTGTGAAAAAAGAATCAATTTTCTAAAACCATCGATGTTTATACAATGCAAAGGATGATATGGATGTCATATTTGAATTCCTCTCATTTTTCTAATTGACATAGACATTTTTTTTCAAATTTCGATTAACGGAATTAAAGATATGAATTATTTCATATTAAATGTAAAAAGGAAATAAAAGTAAAAATAATTTCATTTTTTCATTTATTAAAAATATATACTATTTTACAATCATTGTTACTTATTCAAATGAATTTTCTAAATTTAAACAATGAAAAAGTGTAACATCCTAAATCAGGGGTCAACATGATTGATATGATATAAGTATCAGTAAGTTCTCATTTCTCATTTGGAAACTAAAAATGAAGGAACTCAAAGGTTAAGCGTGCTTGGGCTGGAGCAATTTGAGGATGGGTGACCGAACGGGAACTTTGACCAGCGTAAGTACTTTGACCTATGATTAAATGTGTAATTAGAGATTTAGTATGTAGCTGAGTTAGAAATTTCGAAATATAAAAAAAAAGTTCAAAAATTTCAAAAAAATTAAAAAAATTGCGCCGACGGCAACGGATACGTCGACGGCAGAGTGGCTACGCCGACAGCCATACGCCGACGGCCGCGCCGACGGCATATGAGCGTACGCCGACGGCCGGAAGCCGTTGGCGTATTGTGCGTTTCCCGTAGTGACTATCCTAAAGCTCGTGGGATCCCTGCGATCTCAGCTCTTCAACTCCCGTCGACCTATCTGTTGTTGACACGTCGATGGATGGCGCGGACGTGTGGATTTCTTACTGGTTGAGAGCCTCCGGGAGGTCCAATTCTTGTTTGTATTAGGCTGCTTTGTCCTATCCTGTTTTTGTGCTTCCCGGTTGCTCCTCTCCCCTTCATTTCTTTGCCTCCGGTGCTCTTTGGTTTTATACTCATTGCTTCCACCGGCTCACAACCGGTCTCCAGTTTGCTTCTGGTTCCTTTTGCTAGCCTGTTTGGCTTCATGTGGACTGTTGTGTGTGTCTTCTTGTTTCTTTAATGTACCTCTTTTATGGTGTTTATGCAAGCCACGTTTCTACCCGTGTCATTAATTGATGGTGGTACTGTAGCTTGTCTCTTCTTCAATTTCTTGTTGCCTCCTCCAGTCTTTATTTTCTTGGAAGTTGTGCTTCCACATCTCTTCCTTTTCTTCACGTTTTTTCTCCTATGAAGGTTTCTTCTCTCTTGCTTACCGGCTGCCTTGCTTGCGGCTGCTCTTTTGATTCTTGTTCGATGTGTTTGGTCTTGTTGTTTGCTTTCCCTCTGTTCTTCCCGTGTTTCTCTGAGTGTGTTTTATTCTCCTTTGCTTTGTTGCTTTTTATCGCATGTTTATTGTTTTGCATCGTGGTTATATATGTTTCATGTTGCTTCTCCTTTTCCGCTCATCTTGTCTATATGTTCATAGTTTTTCGTTGCTTTCTTGCCATTTGTTTTCTGTTTTTCGCTTCTTTTGTGCTTGTATTGGTGATCGTTTTATTGCTTGACGATCGTGCTCTTGATGTCTACTTTTTTGTGTGTGGCTGCTTTTCCTGTCCAAAACTTTCATCGAGAGCTCCAGATTCATGGAGAAGTACTCCAAGCCACCGCCAACCCACACTCTTCCGCGCCCGAGCTCTCTCCTGGCGCGAGCTCCCCAAGGCCGACCTCCGCTGTGGCCGGCGGCCGTGTATAGGTCAGTTTCTCCGGTATCCCAATCGTTGCTGGGCCTTTGGACACCGTCGGCTGGTTCATCATGTGCGCGCTTGCTGCTTCCTCGGTATTTGAAGCCGTCTCACTTCCACCGTTGCCGGCGGCCATGGTGTGGGTCGGTTCCTCCATCGCCGTCGCGGCCGTCACTGAGGCTTTGGACGATGGCCCCAACTCCGACGACTGGTCCATCACGTGCGCGCTCGCTGCCTTCTTGGTATTTGGAAGCCGTCCACCACCCCACCGGCTGCTAATCGTCGGCGTCAAGGTCCGCCTTCACTTCACTTCAATTGTTCTTGATTATTTATTTATTTTGATCAAAGGGTGACGTATCAAATTATAAGGTGTAATTAGTTGTTTATTTTTCTTTTTTTATTTTGTGCTCCTTCAGTTGATTCTTCTATAAGGTGGCATTATTTATTTGTAGGTGCTGCTCTCTCAATATCTCCACTTTAGTACAACAAATAGTTGGCCTTGTTGATGGTTGGTTTCTTCACAAGTGATTTATGATTGAATTGCATTAATTGATAATGGCCAAGTTGAAGAATTACAAAAAGCAAACAGTGAACTTATGTGTTTTGACTTTTGAGCCATTTTCTTAGAACCATAGGGGATGCATACATATTGTTCACTGCTCTTTAAAGTAAAACGTGGTAGCTACTATAAATAGGTGTTTAGTACCCTCCATGCTATTTAGATCAATGGCTACTTAGGGAGATACTTAATCCCATATTTTTGTGTGCTCTTCAGCTGTTTCTAGCCTCTCTGAATTTTATAAGATGTGTACTGCATCTACCTCCATCTATTAATTATCTGAAGGTATCTTCATGTACTAATGATTTTTGTACCTTCGGCTCTTGCTTATAATCCAGCAGGTTCGAGTATTGTCTATATCATGTACCACGTAAATTTATTTCATTTCATTGTTAGTTTAGAAAACTTGCATCTAAAGTGAGACCAAATCTTGTGCATAGAGCAGATGCACTACTCATGCATGCATGATTAGATTCCATGCACAATCACGTGGGCATGGAGTGTGAACACTTGACTTTGTATCAGTAGCATTAAAGTGTTCAGCTGATAGGATAAGCAGCAGATGTCAGGATAGGCTCACATGTCAGGATAGAATAACAAAATATATGGCGGCTCGTCCCCTGGCTGTTGTTCACACTAGCTATAACAGGGATATGCTATAACAGGGATATGAAGATGGGGATTCTACTAACCGTTGCATATTGAGGAGGTAGTAGTTGAAAATTGGTAAATCAGCATCTTCCTCCCCATAACTTTTAAATGCAGATAGAAATTGTGCGGGAAAACGGTGCTCCATCATCGGCGTGACCTGAGAAAACAAAGGCGAGAGAAAAGTAAGGCGGTTGTGTTATACTATATATCTTCAGTATTACAGCTTTCACAATACAAATGAACTTGACCATTATCTAAGTATCTCATTTCAGCATGGTTCAATACATGCATGGGATGTTTGTTACAGCAACAGTGTGGCATTACAACCTTGCTAAAGTGAAAGGAAACTTATGTACCTAGGTTTCAATGTGGAGTTGTCTTGCTGGTTTTCAGAGGCGCAAATTACCTCTTCCCTTTTCTTTTACGGTTGTTCATGTATCTTTGTAGATTGCTTACTAAAAATCTTTTGTTCTCTTAATGTTTTGCTGTCAGCTTGTCACCCCTGGTTTGTAATGGCATGGTAAACACGAAGTTCAGTGAACTAAGAGCTTTCTTATACAAGATGTTCATGTATCCTGCTTAGGTCTTGTAACAAGTCATCATTATCATGTTAGTCATGCTTAGAGAGTGGTTGAAACACTTACTAAGAAGAAACTCTCAGTTTGACTGAAGAATCTGAAGTGCATCTCAATTTCAGGGAGAAGAATATACCCCATCAATACCCAAATTGTGGCAAGCATGCTAATTTGAGGCTTGGCATTCAATAGTAGCTTTAATACTTTAGTAGACGATAAGGAACTAATAGATCCTATTTTTTAGACCCAGTAATACTTTTAGTTTATCATCTGAAGTTCTGAACCTATGCGCTTGCCAAACTGACACCAAACTGGTGCACTAAGGATAAACTCACACAAGAAGATAGACATCATAACATCCAAGTGCTACCAACAGTGACACGAATGTAGAAGAGATACACATCATGGAATCCATATGCTTCTACCAATGACACACATACAAGGAAACATCCACGTTGATTTGAGCTGTCTCAATAGGGTCTCAGTATATAGCCATAGTAGGGCAAGCAAATCGACATACGTAAGGGT
Organism: Poa pratensis; assembly: GCA_947311845.1. NCBI lineage: Eukaryota > Viridiplantae > Streptophyta > Magnoliopsida > Poales > Poaceae > Poa > Poa pratensis. The sequence continues at coordinate 9,804,491 of CAMZMU010000115.1, read as the reverse complement.
ACTAATAATTCAGAAGTAGTGAGGTACACAAAATTTTAATACAATACTTATGCTTACACATTATTTTTGTATGATTTTACACACAGATGAAAATCAGGTAGTTCGTTACAAAACATAGATTAATCAAACACCATACAGTTAGTTGTTCCTAAAGTACATCCAGGCATGTAGCTCGAACAGAAGGGGCCACACAGACACAGATATGCATGTGGAACCTAATGTAAGTATTTACTTTCTTGGCATGCCTCATTTGTTTCTACGTGTTGAGTAAAATGATGACACTGAATGGAGACAGCACATCGATGTGTCTCCCATGACATCAGATGTGATCGCTAATATGATAAATAAAGGCAAAGTATAATTTTTAATCAATCTTAAAGGCTACACAAACATAATGCTTATGCATTTCCTTCTCATGCTATTAGATTTCCCCTTGTTTTTTCCTTTACTTTAATATGTATGTATAATATATTCGTATTATGCTCAGTTTTCCCAGAAGAAGAACTTACATGGCATTTGTCTGTCATGAACAATGAAGTCTGTAATTTCTCTCTATTTGAATTGTGTGTAAAATAATTGTAAAAATATTTTTGCTTGCTGCAATCTAAGCATTTTTAGCATGGAAAGCATGGCATCAGGCTATCTACCTAGCTAGGAGAGATCTCCAACCCTAAACCAGTACTCTAAGTGCTTGACAATACTGAACAAAGTGCATATATTATGGGTAAGCTGGTAAAAATAATTAACTTTAGGCAATTTAAGTACTCATATTGAAATGAAGAAATGATCATTTAAAGTACTTCACTAGATAAGGTTGAGAGATCAGTTTTTCAATTACTGCGACAAAACCAATCCCATGGAAGCAACTACTGCGATAAACTATCATGTTTATACAGTATAGTTATTACCACTACAGTTGGCTGTTGTCATTAACCAGCAAAAATAGATTCAGAAAGAGATTACAGTGATAATAATGGTCTAATTATGAGGTGAACTTACCCATTCAGTTAGGAACGGTTCTCCCTTCGGTCTATTAATGTCGACAGTCTTGCCCCAGTGACAAGTTCCACTAGAACTTCACCAAATGAGTAGACATAAGCCTGGCTCTATTAAGTCTGTCGTCGTCTCCAAGCACACGTATACACCATGCCTGCCTGACACAATAACTGAATTGGATAAGATACTTTAGTCCTTAATGAACATGAAAACTGCCGAAAGGCATTTAAAAACAAGAGTAGCTAGGGAGGACAATATTAAGATACCGACATCCAAACTATTCTAATGACATGGAATATGAGTTAACAACCTCTCAGAGAGATCATAAAGACAACAAGGTTAAGCGCAACGACTCATGGAAGAAAAGGACATTGCATAGGAATATCATACATTCATAGGGAGTGGTTCTCACAGGAGCAAACATTCAATTCATTGCGCTAAAGTTTGTTTTGCCACATGTCTAGCATGATACGATGATAATAGAACACGGATCAGTTGTGTACCTTTAGCCTCTTTTTTGCTTCTCCATGATCAGCTTCTTCTTTGAAGATCCATGATGCATTGAACTACAGCCGATGTGGCTTATCATGCCTTATTCACCTTCATCTACTTCCGTGTGATACTATATCTAAAAAAACAATGCAGCCACAAATCAATAACTTTTATTGGTAAAGTGCAAATCAAGAACTAATCCAGATATAGAAAAACTGTACAAGTAGAGCCAAAAGGAATCAAAGATGAGAATATGACTAGGCCTCCCGCTGCCTCTGTTGTCCGCTGTCATAATCATCGGCATCATAACTTCCACCCATGTCATCGTTATAGTCAGTGATCGAATGAACGTTCATTCCATTTATTCAAAGATGCGATAACAATATAAATAAGGCTCCAATAAACATATTCAGAGACCTGTTTGTTGGAAAATGAAAACAAGAGAAACATAAGGAAACAATATAGGGTGAAAGAACAAAGAGTGTGTGTAAGGAAATGAATTCTAATTTTATTTATTTGTAGAGCTCGTCATTATGTGTGATTTGTGAAAAAAAACTAAACAAAACATTGGATCAAAAAACATATGAGTATTACTTGATTGATTTTCAGTCCATGCAAAGAATTACGCCACAATATAACGAAATTTCTTGAGAACAACATGCAAGGTTAGTTTCATGTGCATGTACATATACAACAGGTGTGAAATATTCAAACAAACAACCTAATTTTCTCTTTTTTGCAACCGGGAGCACAAAACACAGAAGCAATTCTCAAAACATGCCACAACCTACCACAAAACACACAGTACCTCTTTCCACACAAAACACTTATGTCCTTCGAAGAACTTTAAGCTTTTCCAATGGTTTTGTCTCCTTGGAGGGAGTGACAGAGAAAGGACCAGGACCAATACAATTGTTACTCATAGCAAAAAACGAAAAAGTGAAACAAGAGATTCCACACATTTATCAAGTTTCTAGCAAAGTTAGGTAATATGAAAGTGTTTGTAAGCCTTTTGGTATCACATGGCTTCATTTAGCATACAGGTATCATGCAGCAACAAGGTAGAACACAATATGTTGGATTGGGTGAAGCGGCAACTAACCATTTCAAACAATGTGTGCTGGCATTAAACACGGGTTCTGGTTCAAAAATAATCAGTAACACGAGTACGGCTAATCGGCCCTGGAAACAATTAGTATAGTCATAGATATATGATTTGCAGTTCTTGGCTTTCTATTCAAATCTGCTTTTATTGACATGTATAAGTTCAACACCCCGGTATCAGTTTAATAGAGTTTGGCAAAAAAAAACATAAATTCCTTTGAGGTCAATAGGTCATACCTGGTTGCTAGATGGAGATTTGACCTCCGAGAGGAGCTGTCACCTCTGTTGACAGCGCGTTTTGCTGTCTTCACAGTGTTGTAAACTTTGCTTCTTAGTCCTCCTTTTATGTTACTTCTAGGGTGTGTCCCTAGAAAAAAAAAAGGTCATTCCCTCGATGTACTCAAACCTAGCAGTAGAAACTACCATTGCCCAGGCTCAATCTGTGAATAACATGCAACTATCGCTTCAGAAGCCAAGCTGAAGCTCCAATTCTGTGAAACAAATGAAAGGATAAATGGAGTAGGAAGAGAAGCGTGGTACCATACCTGGAGTGCTTCACTGGTACTGTAGTGCTGCTGCTGGTCAAGGAACTTGCCGTCAGCTGTGCGCCATGGTGTCCTGCTTGCATGTAGTCGTTCGGCATGCCGACGGCTGCAACGTCGACCTCTTGATCTGGGAAGCCTATCGTAGGATGTCGGTGATGCCGCCTGATGGACCATCCGCGGCAGCTGCGACGATTTTGTCGGTGCGGGGTAAAGGAAAAGGGGATCGAGAGGCTGTTGCGAGGAATCATGGGAGCACCCCGAGGGAAGCACAGGGCACGGGTGTCGACTCGCGGAGCAGCGGCGGCGGCCGGAATCTATCAGGCACCGGTGGCTGGAATTGAGCTCCGCTGGAGGAAAAGGGCCAAAGGGGATAGTGGGCGCCTAGGCGGACTAAACGAGAGAGAGCTATGTGCGTGATGGATGTGTATAGCAGTGTACACTCTTTTGTTTTGATGTTTAAGCCTAACTTATAATTTCTGGATCAAAATTGTAGACATAGTTCGCTTACAACATTCAGAAATTTCTATTACATTTAATCACAAGGAAAGCAAGAAGTTGCACAGATATTTACGTCAAATTTAAATATTTAGTATATTTTCAAACAATTAGCAAAACAATTGCCACCACGGGTGCGGCGTGCCGCCGCGCCGAAGCCTACTAGTATACATCAAAGTTGAAAACATATAGCTCAACAAAGTTGGAAACATGAGCTGGTTTAGCTAGTCAAACTAGTGAACAAAAAACGAGTGAGGTGCAGCGGGGCATAAAATAAGCGATAAACAACCACCCATCTCACAGAAACTGCATCAGATAAGCATCCAATTAAGCTGCTCGAAACATGATAATTTCTAAATGCAAGGAAACAATGTCTTGGTAACTGAAGAGAAAATTAAGAGGATAAACATCACAACTTCACAAGCTACAGCTATAAAAAACTGATAGGGTCTACAACAAGGAACTGACGAATAAATCTTTTAACAGGTCTGAATTTTCAAAAATAAACCGCCTTAAATAGTTTCCATAAGCATTTGTATTAAAAAATTGCAAGTAAATCTGTCTCAAAAAAAAGTAAATACCTACCAATATAGCACCAGTTGCAAATCATGACACTTTCTCACAAAAGCAATGCAACTCAAAGATACGAGCCAAAAATGAAAATCTACCTTCAAAGAAGTATGAAAGAAATTGAGTTATGGACTGAGCATCCACAAAAATGATACTGCTACTTCCGCTACAGAGTAACAAGATGCATGCAACATAACAGCCATATGCATCTCCACTAGGAAATTCACAAAAGCAAGACCTTTACTAAATCAAAGGGAAAGGGGTCAAAAGCAACAGCCAAGTAATGCAACTGAACCTGGTCATGATTATGCATCCAAGTTGGAAACGTAGAACTGGTTGAGCTAGTCAAACTATGAAAAGAAACAAGGATGGAAATACAGGGTCATAAAATAGGAGATAAACAACCATCCATTTCACATAAACTGCATAACATAAGCTGCAGCATCCAATTAAGCCGCTCGAAACATGATAATTTCTAAATGCGAGGCTAGGATACGATCGATGCATATAAAGATTCCACATGGTCAATAGATGATAAACAATGTCTCAGTAACTGAAGAGCAAATTAAAATGATAACATCACAGGCCACACCTATAAGGGGCGAATAGCTCCTGTGCGACGTCGTTGAGGGCAATTGTCCGGCATGCGACGATGTTGGCTGAAATAGCCCTGGTGCGACGTTTGTTTGCGTGGGAATAGCTCAGACAGGATATGGCCGTTAATTTATTATCCCACGCGGTAAACCCCGTTTGACCGTTCAATGGATAAGTTTATGACAAGTGGGACCTCACGCGTGCGTGCTCTGAAGCCGTGATAATAGCTCCGATGCGACAGCTGCATCTGTTCATCGTGGGGGAAAAAACTCTGCCACGCGCCGGCGTCCCTCTGAGCTCACTCCTGTCCTGCCGTCTCGGCTTCTCCGGGCTAGATGGAGCGGCCGATTCGAGCGGTGGCGCGAGAAGAGAAGCGGCAATCGATTCGAGCGGCGGCGCAAGAAAAGAAGCGGCGGGTGGCGACGCAGGGCTTGCGGTCGCAATGCAAGGTAAGGGCGTCGAGGGTGGATGGAGGTTGGGTTGGTGCGGGTCGCCGGTCGCCTCCGCGACCGCGGGTGACTCGTGCAGCGGAGGCGACCGGCGGCCCTACCGGATTTCGGTGAATCAGGTCTTGAAGAGGGCGTGGAAGCGCTACGCATCGACGGTAAGGGTTTTTCGCTCGGCGGTCAATCGCCGCCGATGACGAGACAGAGGTATGCATCGATGCGAAAACTTGATGCGGGCGACCAGAGCAGTACGGGCTGGAGCTCATCGAGCAGGGGTACCACATCGAGCAGGAGTTCATCGAGCAGGGGTACCACATCGAGCAGGAGTTCAGCTAGTTCATCAAGCTTGGACATCGAAGTAGTTTGATGCTATGCGAGATGAAGAATCAGCTACAGAGCTGCTAGATGGAGCTGGAAGCTTGAGCTGCATTATGTAGATAGAAAGTGTAGTGAATTTTGGTAGGGGAGCGTGTGGGGGAGTAATTTTGTGAACTGGGCATGTCGACTGCGTTCTGTCGAACACCCTGGGGGCGTGCTCTGGACATCCCGATGTTGTCATTCGCACGTTCCGTTGGTTAAACCTTGTAAAAAATGTAAATTATCGTGTCATCTGTAGAAACAATGTCTTACTTCTTTATTTAGACTTACCAGAATGATTTACTTCTTCGGAATATTGCTGTAGAGGACGCAGCCGTGCGCAGATCTTTTTTTTCGAGAAAAATGAAAAAGTTTCACTATGGGCTAGATGAATGGGCCAACTCCATCCAATTAGGCCCAGTAAGTGTAGGAGCCATTTCAGCCACTTTTGCTTTTTTTATTTTTTTATTTGAGCCACTTTTGCCTTTTAGTGTAGAATGCTTAGGGGTTTCCAAAATTTAAATATTGCTAGTGTTGCTAGTGTTACCAAAATGTAAACATTTGTAACTATTACCTCCAAATGGTGGTAGATTTTTCGCAAACAGAGGCATAGCCTAGTGGCAAAGGGTTGATGATCCATTTGCCCACCTAAGTTCGAGTCCCCTTGCTCGCAATTTAGGTGTTGCAGATTATAAGTCCTAGTCCAGTAGCTTTGTGGGTCGGGCATCTCACTATTATAGAAATCTATAATAGTGAGTTTTCCCATCCATTAAAATATTGCACTTGGACAAATTCTTTTGAATTTTTGAATATTTTTTATATTTTGATTCAACTTTGAATATTTGAATTCACTTTGATGTACATGTTATTTGTACATGTTATTATGTAGTAGGTTGATCTAACTTGGTCATCCCCATTTCTAATCCTGTCATTTTTCACATCGGTTTTCCAAAATGAGCTACAAATGAGCCCCAATGGTAGCCCAAACAGCACCATTTCTAATCCTGTCATTTTTTCGACCTTCTCCAAATGATCTCAAACTCTAGGGTTAACATATATTGCACTAATATAGTGTCCTAGAACAATTTTTAACTCAAAACTTGTTTAAAAGTTGGTTTGATTTTAGTTGACCAATTTTTTAAATAATCAAAAAATATTCAAAAAACATAAAAAAAATGCAAATCCAGTGCACATGGTCTTAGTTTATCATGTACTAACAGCTCCAACTGATAAACAAGGTCTACATACATATTAAACAAGAAATGCTTCAGTATGGTATGAAATCTCACAACTCAAACTATAGAGTTCATAGTTTGAGATGTGTGATTTCACACCATATTGAAACATTTCTTGTTTAATATGTGTCTAGACCTTGTTTATCAATCGGAGTTGTTATTATATGACAAACTAAGAACATGTGCACTGGTTTTCCATTTTTTTTGATGTTTTTTGAATATTTTATGATTATTTTGAATTTGGTCAAACCCAAGTTTGACCAACATTTAAACAAGTTTAAAATACCAAAATGAAAAACTAAGCATGTGTCATTCTTAGTCACACCAAAAGGAAGCTTTGGTGATTTTTTTCAATTTTTTTAAATTTTCAAAACATCAAACCCTCTCTCACTTCCTTGAACTCTCTGCAACTTCGTCCGAAACCCCCCTGCTTCAGAGCCGTTGATCGCTGGTTAGTGAACGGTTGGATCAGAAGGAAACCCCCCGATCCGCGCCACTCCCAGTTATGCGCTCTGATTGGCCACTCCCAGTTCCGCGCCATTCGTAGGAAAAAAAAAACTAAATTTGGGCCCAGCAGCAGGATTTGGCCCGCTGGTTAGTGCACAAGTTTTTTTAGTGTTTTTTTTCTATTCTCACCGCCTCGCCACGGCCGGACGGCATGGCCCAACCAAATAACGGGCCACGGCCCTCCCGTTCACTTTCCCATGCCACGGCCCACCGTTTTTTTCCCGACCGCCTCCCTTTCCCCTTCTTATCCACTCAGATGTGTCGTACCCTAGCTATTCAGATCTGCGCCGCCCCCCACACGCCCTCGCCGCCGGCGACCAAATCCATGGGAAACCGCTGCCGCCACATACAGATCCAGCTCCAGCCCACGAAGATGATGAGGCGTGGGGGTTCCAGCTCCCGCGGTGGCCATTCCGGCTCCGGAAATCGCTCCGACGAGGACCGGAAGGCGCGGAAGCGGCCGGCTGACCCCGAACGCGCGAGGCGGGTTCATTCCGACGTCGGTCGGAAGCGCGGCACGTACAAGTGGCTCCACAGGGGCCTAACGCCGCCGCCAGCGTTCGCCCGTCGTGAGGTGGAGGAGTATGACCGCAGCGTGGCGGCGCGCGGCCACCGCTATGAGCACGGGAGCTCCTCCGACGCGGGGAGCTCCCGCATGGCGGCACGGGCGCCACAGCTGCCACCGCCGAAGAGGGAGGAGGAGCAGGAGCAGCAGGACCGCCCACCGAGCCGCGGCCTGCTGCCCGGGGACTTCGCCGCCGACGAGGACCTGGACTGGATCACCGAGGAGGTGATCCAGCGCAGCCAGCAGCAGCAGCAGGAGGTCGAGGTGCACCATCTGGAGATCGAGGAGCTCAACAAACTCTGCCTCGAGAGAGGTATCGAGGCTTCCCTCCACCCCATCATCGACATCAGCTCCGACGAGGAGGAGCTCGACTTCTTTGACTTGTCCGACTGAGCGGCGTCGCCGCCTCGTCGCCGCCGCACCCTCGGGGCTTCGAAACCCAATTTTGGATCTGTGTTTAGGGGTAGAGCAGCGTCGACGCCCAATTAGCTAGGCTAATTATGTAATCGAGCTTCTGCCCGCGTGTGTGGCTTTTGATCCGATGATCGCCACGAACTAAGCTATGTAATCTTTCGAATTTGAGTATATGTTAAGTTAAATTTCAGTTGAAATCTAGTTCTGCTTACGGCTTCACTTCAGAAATTGCGCAAATGAATCCAGTTTGCGACGCTTCGTCGTCGGAGAAGAAGAAGACATGCAAGCAAGGGAGAATGCGCGCGCAGGGGAGGAGGATATAACGGTCGTCGTTGTTGTCTAGGTCCCACCAATCTGACGTGGATAAGTTGTGGGTCCCACCCGCCGGCTCCCCATAATCCTAATCCTAACTAACAGACTGCCCTTAAGGGCCAAGTCGTAGCAGAGCAATTTGCGAAAACAGCGATGTCGCAGCAGAGCTATTCCAGCGAACGACGTCGCTGCCCATCAATTGACGAAGTAAAACGTCGCACAGGAGCTATTCGCCCCACCTATAAGACATAGATAGGGTCCCAAAAAGGAATTGACGCATCAAGCTTTTTAAGATGTATGCCAACATGGCGATGTGGTCTCCAACATCAGCAGCAGATAGGCTTCTCCAGACTACCCTTCTTCTTGTTCTTCTGCTTGTGGAAGGGGCCTCCTTCATCGGTACAAGGTCCAAGTAGAGCTTTACGGAGGTACGGGCTGAAACTGCAAGAGACGAGGCGGGGAAAGCAGTCCTCCGGTTTCAGAGGAAGAGAATTGAGGACGATCTTGTTCTTCATGTCAATCTCGAGCATGTAGCTCGGGTTGTACGGGAAGAACTCCATCTGTGGAGGTAGAGAGCCCCGACGATCTTGGTCTCCCGGTACTCGCCGAGCCCAAGTACACAATGTCCCTGTTGTTCGTGTTCAGGAGGGGGTACATGGGCGTCAAGTGCTTGGGCAGGTCGCCGAACCCCTCGAATCGCCACAGTGTCTGCAGGCTGAGCTCGTACTCCTTCTCCCACTTCTTGTCGTGGCCCAGCAGCCTCCACACGGTCTCAGTGCGCTTCTTGAGTTTGACGTAGTCCTGGAAGCTGTCGATGGAGACGAACCTGATGGAGTCACTGACGGTGCCCATGGTGCGGTAGGAGGCCGGCCCGGCGATCCGGTGGTCGAAGTCCCTCGGCTCGACCGGCAGGTGGATGAACTTGAGCACGCTGCTGCTATTGTCGTCGCAGGGGGCGTCGAAGAGGGCGTCGCAGCTGACGCACAAGAGGCCGCACAGGAGGTTCACCAGGTAGGCGTGGCCTCTGAACGAGAACTTGGTGTTGGTTTCGTTCCAGCTGACGAAGTCCAAGAGACTGGTCTTCTTTTTCTCCTACCAGCAGGGCGGCGACGACGAGGAGGGCCGCCACAGGAAAAGAGAATCCTCGCCGCCACCGCCAGCGACCAGCCGACCTGTGTGGACTGTGGGTCGCTGTCCGCATACACGCGGCGATCACGCACACACTCCGAGCGGAACATGAGGGCCAATGGAGTTGTCGGCGGAGGGGGACGTACACGAGGCTAGCTAGGTTTTCTTTCGGGCACGGCTCAATTCTCAGGGAGAAGAGAGGAGAGGAGAGGACGGAAAAGGAGAGGGGAAAAGCCGAAAAGGAAAGAGAGAGTGCGATCCGGACGTTTCCTTTTCTTTCTTCCGTTGCTCGTTTGCAGTACAAATCGAGGTAGTAGTACATCGACTCCCAGCGCGAGCGCACCACCAGGCAAGCTGCCCCAGAGGGCTCGCTAGTAGGACTCTCTTATGGAGAACCTGTCTAAATAGGACTCTAGCTTCTGTTCCCAACCGAGTCGGTTACTCATTGTATTTGTACGTGTACATTGCTCTTATAATATATGACCCCGGCAACCCATAGAGGTAGAGCCGTTCCCCCAATCTATTCTCAAACCTAATCACGCCTCCATAGATCGATCCTCATGTTCCCCTCCGAGTGCTTGCTTGACAGCCGCGTGCGTGCAGACGGCGACGATGACCTCGCCGCCACCAACCTCCCGCTCTTCATCCTGAAGTGCAATGACAAAAAGGCGGAGGGGTATGCAGATGACAAACTCGAGATCTTCAACACGATGCTTCAGCACATGAAGATCGGAGTGCGTCTCGCGGACAAGGCTCTGGCTGTCTCCTACCTGAAGATCGGAGGCTGCTGGCCGACATCGTAGCCGTCGACAAGAACGTCATCGTCATCAGGCTGGACTTCGATGCAGTCCCGTTGTCCTATCTCATCTACGACGCCGTCGCCTTATCACTCCGCATGATCCCCGCTCCGGAAGATCCCTCCTGGGCCTATACACTTACCTCGACCGTCTCTGTCGCACGCCCATGCCATGGCCCCGATTACGCCCTGGTCCACACGGGTCGGCATGTCGTCGACTCCGAGGATTCTCTCTTCCTGTGGCAGCCCTCCTCGTCGTCGCCGCCCTGGTCGGATTTCAAGAAGGCCGGCCTCCTGCACATCATCGGCTGGAACGAAACCAACAAACAGTTCTCGTTCAATGGCCACGCCTACTGGGTGGACCTCCTGCGCGGCGTCTTTTGCTTCAGCTGCGACGCCCTCTTCGACGACAAGAGCAGCAGCGTGCTGAAGTTCATCCCACTGCCGGTCGAGCCAAGGGACTTCGACCAACAAACTGCCGAGACGGCCGCTTACCGGACCATGGGCGTCGTACGCGACTCCTTCATGAGGTTCGTCTCCATCGACGGCTTCCTGCAGGACGAGTACGTAGAACTCAAGAAGCGCACCGTGACCGTGTGGAAGCTGCTGGGCCACGACGATGAGGGGTGGGAGAAGGAGGACGAGCTCAGCCTGGAGACGCTGTGGGGGTTTGAGGGCTTCGGCGACGTGCCCAAGCACTTGACGCCCATGTACCCCCTCATGAGCACGAACGACACGGACGTTGTCTACTTGGGGCTCGGCGAGTACCGCGAGACCAAGATCGTCCGGAACTCTCTACCTCCAGAGATGGAGTTCTTCCCGTACTACCCGAGCTACATGCTCGCCGTTGACATGCGGAAGAAGATCGTCCGGACCTCTATACCTATGAATCCGAAGGTCTGGCTTCCTGGCCTCGTCTCTTGCGGTTTCAGCTGGTATCTCTGGAAAGCTCTAGTTGGACCTTGTGATGACCAAGGAGTACACCATTCCCAAGAAGAAGAAGAAGAAGAAGAAGAAGAAGACGAAGAAGAGTCTAGCTCTGGAAAAGCATATCTGCTGCTGATGTTGTAGGCCTTATCTATTTAGAAGAAAAAGGAGTACACCATTCCCAAGTTGGCAACCATCTTTAGAAGATTGATTCGTCAGTTTCTTGTCGTGGACCTTATCTATTTCTTATAGGTGGCTTGTGAAGTTGTGATGTTTGTCATTTTAATTTGCTCTTCAGCTACCGAGACATTGTTAGAACTAGTGTAGAACTAAAACATCTAGAAATAAACTACTCTCTCCGTACACAAAAGGATGTCTCAGTTTTGGCCCAAGCACGGAGGGAGTAGATGATAAGTGACAGCCACCTAGAGCACTAAAAACGGATCTAATTGAGGGGTTAGAGATCAGTACATGCTCCATCGTCGCATGCTCGTACTTGATCCCGAGTGGAAGTAGTCGTAAAAGGTGTCGAAGACTTGATGATGCCGATGCGGTAGCCTTCAGGTCTCTACCGGCACTATCCTGGCACGACACATCATGATTCCAGTTCTTCCCGTTGTTGGTGTGCATGCCATGACCAGAGTGGTTTAGAGATTTAGGGGAGCAGCATTTTAGCCAAGCCGTGTGTGAAGCCTAGGGTTGACATTGAAATGTTAAATGCGCAAGTATATCTCAAACTCATTAATTGTGGCACCTCGGGTTTATATGTGGTTGTAAAAAAGAACATCATGGGAGGCGGCTCGGGCGGAATCGTAGACTCCCCAGCCACCGCCACCCCCTAACCCCTCCACCCCCTCGCCGCCGACCGGAGGAAGCTGGCCAGGCACAACCCTAGGCGGCGGACGACGGCGGCGAGGTGCTGCTCTCCTGGCGTTCTCCTTTTGAAGCAGTTTGGCGGCGATTGGGGGAGGTTTGGCAGTGAGTCTCGGTGGCCGCGGCAGGCGGCACGGCGGCCACAGCGTGCGGCGAGGAGGAAGGGGCGCTGGGCGCAGAGGCGTGGGTCCGTTGTCCCGGGCGCGCGGGGGCCGCATCTGGGCCCCGGACGGGCCGCATCTGGGCTATGCGAGGGCCGGAGGTCGGCGCGGATGTGTCGGCGTGAAGGCATTGCGGAGCTGTGGGGCACGACGATGGCGGCGCTGCGGACACGAGGAAGGAGCGCGGCGTCCGCGCTGCTGGAGGCTTGCTGCGGGCGGGCCCCATCTGGGCTTGCTGCGGGCCGTCGTGGATGTGTGGCCTGCCGACGCCGTGGTGTTGCAGGGGAGGTCGGGCGAGCCGCCGGCGCCGTGTGTTTGCGGTGGGCGTGAGTTGCTGGCCCGTGCGTGGAGGTGGGCAGTGCGTGGAGTTGGCCAGGGCAGGCAGAGGAGGCCGAGGCGGCGGGGAGGAGAAGCTGGGCTGCAGGCTGTTTGTCGGGGAGGTCGGGGCACTTGTAATCCTGCCTCGTTCGGCCGTGGCGTGCTCCCGGGGAAGAGGAGGCCGGGGCGGCGGCCCCGGACAGTGGCTACTTCGGCGGAGCGGCTGAAGCGGGCATGGCAGCGACCGTGGAAGGTGGTGCCGTGGCTGCTGCGGCATGCGGTGGAGCTCGGTGGTTGACGACATGGCCGGGATGCCATCCTGCTGCTCCCGAAGCTTTGCGGTCGGGTTGAACTCCGGGCGAAAGCTCGCATGGACCTCGGCCTGTGCCGACGACGGCGGCGCCCTCGGGCGTCGTTCCCTTTCTTGTTTGCGTCGTCGTGGAGCTTTTCGACCTCGTCTAACGCGTGGTGGTTACAAATTCTCCGGGTGAAAACCTTAGCTCCTTCGTGAGCGGGCGGCGGTGACGGTCTCGTCACTACCTTGTTGGAGGCGCCGCTTTGGAGCCCTTGGCCAGCGCGGTTGCAACGGTTTCGCGGCGGATGTGCAGAATGCCGTGTGGTCGTGGGCGGTGGATGTCGGGGCGGCGGCTCCTGAAGGTGGTGGTGCGTCGAGGCGGCAGCCTCGAACTCCCACGCTACGACGGTTCTATGAGGCAGAGTCGTTGTCTAGCGGGGGTCTGGGTGGCGACCTGGATGGAGACTGTGCGGGCAGAGGGTTCGTCGACCTGACTGGATCATCTTCGGGCAATGCGAAGGTCGATCTGGTTGCTTCTCCAGGGCGGCGGCCCCGGTACTTGGTGGTTTTGGTGGCAACCTGGATGAAGACTGCGGGGGCAGAGGGTTCGTCGACCATGACTGGATCGCTTTCAGGCAATGCGAAGGTCGATCTGGTTGTTACGCCGGGGCGGCGGCCCCGGAGCGGGTGGTGTGTGTTGTGGCGTTTGTCGACTTGGATCGTGTGGACGACGGGTCGCTTCGTTTGTGTCGTTCTTTTGTACAGATTGTATGGTTTTTGGACCCAGTTTCCCTTATAAACTGGGTCAATTCTTTCTATCTATTCGAGCGGTGGTACGACCACCTTGTCCTCAAAAAAAAAAGAACATCATTCGGCGCATGTGCCTTAGGTTTTGTTTGGTAGCTTGATCACCCCAATATAGATTTCCCAACTTGGTCAAACTGACCTTATACATATTGGGTTTAGATTTTATTGTATGTTGTGTGGCTTCTATGTGTTAAGACATGCTGAGATGAGATGTTGCTGGGTGGGTTGTACATATTGGAACATGCTGAGACTAGAGCGTTTCTTTCAACAATGTTTGTATTATTTTGTCAGATTACCCTAATTTGTAAGCTAAATTTGATTCTAGGATAAAATTATTATATCATATTTTTCACTAATAGGTCCAATATTTACACAGGTCTTTCGAAAGAAATAAAAAGCAATTGGATCCACAGACACCATACCGTGTATGTGACATGCGTCGGTGCAGCTTGGCTAGGTGCTGGGCATGAATATACTATACTGGGCATTATAAACTAAGTGCACCGGCAAATATAACAACTCTGAATCTTCAAAAATAAACCGTGCCTTGTTTAGTTTCCAAAATCTTATGTGTTGACAAAAAACACAAATGTTTGCTCTCCTGGCCGTACTTAGGCACGTGTAGGATTTAAGTTATGTTGTGCGGAGGCGAGAATTGATGTGTGGGGCATTGTTCGCTCGTCCTGTGCTCAGTGCCGTTAATCGCAGATTAGCCAATAACCATTCGATTAATTGATGTGTGACTAAAATCATTTGGATCACCTCACTCTCTGCCTTTTTATATTAGAGGTGATGCCAAGATTGGAGCCTGAACATGACATACCACTACCAGGGTTCACCATATGAATTTCATCCAATAAAATGCCTCGCCTGTTCGAGTAACAAATATGCCTCACCTGTGTCAGATCGATGAAAACTCCCACTTTTTACAATCAAACACCCATTTTCAACCTTGACAGCAATATGAGGTGATGTCGAGGCGAGAACTGTTGCTTTAGCAAACCCGTTAGGGATTCGGAAAAATAAAAGGTAAATAACTACCAATATAGCATCAGTTTCAAATCATGACACTTTCTTACTCACACAAAAGCAAAGCCCTTCCCAGAATTAATGCGGAAAGGGGTCCCTAAAAATTATCCCAGTTAGAATGCATAGTCCATCAGATTTACTGGTGATGAACTTGGTGATGATTATGCATCAAAGTTGGAAACAGAACTGGATCAGCTAGTCAAACTAATGAACGAAAAACAAGGATGGAAGTGCAGGGGGCATAAAACAAGAGATGAACAGCCATCCATCTCAAAGAAACTGCATAACATAAGCTTGCAGCATCCAATTAAGCTGCTTGAAACATGCTAATTTCTAAATGCAAGGCTACAATACGATCGATGCATATAAATACTCCATATGATCGATAGATGATAAACAATGTCTCGGTAACTGAAGAGCAAATTAAAACGATAAACATCACAAGCTTGCAGCATCCAATTAAGCTGCTCGGAACATGCTAATTTCTAAATGCAAGGCTACAATACAATCGATGCATATAAATATTCCATATGATCGATAGATGATAAACAATGTCTCGGTAACTGAAGAGCAAATTAAATGATACACATCACAAGCCACACCTGTGAGATAGATAGGGTCCACGGCAAGGAACTGACAAATCCATTTGCCAACTTGGCTATGTTATCAGCAGCAGATAGGCTTCTCTAGCCTAAGCTTCTTCGATGGGATGGGACTCCTGCGTCATCACAAGGTCCAACTAGAGCTTGACCGAGATACCTGCTGAAAGCGCAAGAGACAACGCCGGGAAGCCAGACCTTCGGATTCATAGGTGGAAAGGTCCGGACGATCTTTTTGCGCATGTCAACGGCGACAATGTAGCGCGGGGAGTATGGGAAGAACTCCCACTGTGGAGGTAGAGAGTCCCGCACGATCTTAGTCTCGCTGTAGTCGCCGAACCCCAAGTAGACAACGTCCGGGTCCATGCTCAGGATGGGGTACATGGGGGTCAAGTCCTTGGGCACGTCGCGGCCGCGCCACTCGAACCGCCGCAGGGTCTCCAGGCTGAACTCGTGCTCCTTGTCCCACCCCTTGTCGGGGCCCAGCACCTTCCACACGGACACGGTGCGCTTCTTGAGTTCTACATACTCGTCCTGCAGGAAGCCGTCGATGGCTGGAGCTGAAGTCGATTTCTTTGTCGGAGCCCAGGTGGTGGTCGAAGTCCAGCTTGACCTTGACCGGCAGTGGGATGAACTTGAGCACGCTGCTTATGGGAGAGAAGAGGGCGTTGCAGCTGAAGCAGAAGACGCCGCGCAGGAGGTCCACCCAGTAGGCGTGGCCATTGAACGAGAACTGCTTGTTGGTTTCGTTCCAGCCGTCGATGTGCAGGAGGCCGGCCTCCTTTCTCGTCGATGACCAGGGCGACCAGGGCGGCGATGGAAACGGCGACGGCGGGGAGGGGTGCCACAGGAAGAAAGAATCCTCCGAGTCGTTGACAATCCTACCCGTGTGGACCAGGGCGTAATCGGGGCCACGGCATGGGCGCGCCACGAAGACGGTGGAGGTAAGTGTATAGGCCCAGCCGGGATGTTGCGGGGCGGGGATCATGCGGAGCGACAAGGCGACGGCGTCGTAGATGAGATAAGACAACGGGACTGCATCGAAGTCGAGCCTGATGACGATGACGGTCTTGTCGACGGCTACGATGTCGGCCACCAACCTCCGATCTTCAGGTAGGATGGTCAGGTAGGAGACAGCCGGGGGCGCCTCCGCGAGACGCACTCCGATCTTCATGTGCTGAAGCATCTTCTTGCAGATCTTGAGTTCGTCCTCTGGGTACCCTTCTGCCCTCCTGTCCTTGCACTTCAGGATGAAGAGCGGGAGCTCGGTGGCGTAGAGGTTCGCGTTGCCGCCCGAAAGCACGCGGCATTCAAGCAAGCACTCGGAGGGGAAAATGTCCATGTGGATGATGGATCTATGTCGGCGGCGGAGGGGAGGGGGAGGAGAGGGGAACGAGACGCTCGGCTAGGTTTTCTTCCGGGCACGACGCAATGTTCTTCTTATTATTCTCAGTCGATGAGGAATCGCCGTTGGATGTCCGATTGTGTTAGTAGCAGACGGTAGATCTGCAGACCAATCCTACGGGGAATGCGTGTAGTCGGGCCGGGCCCAACTTTCGGTTCTGGCCCGGAATCAGCGTTTCAGCTTGTAGTTTTATGAACAAGGAAAAAAAAAGTAGCCCGCTACAGAAAATAGAGCCGGCCTCAAAATTAGCAATTAGTGTGCTAATTTCAAACAAAAAAAGCAACTGGTGTGCTATTTCGCGTTATAGCGTGCTATTAGCGAGACTCTAGGTGACTACCCGTGCGTTGCTATGGTCCTCTCAAGTATTTTCTTACAAACGTGATGCATTTGAAATTCACATGTACGCAGCCAAAACAATAGTACGATTATATTGTACTTACATGTGATTTTGTAACAATTGTAAGTAATTGCTCAAGGTGAACTTTTATCGAAAAAACTAAAGCCACATTAGTAAGATAATTTGCTAAATATAGAAGGTATGAACCACAAGGTGAACTGATTGTATTTTTCTCCTGAAACCACTTGCGGAGTAGGTTTCGGTAGATGATTGGCACCTATGAAGTACAAATTAATATGTAACAATCTCCATTAAAAATAAATCACATTGTTTGAACCATTACAACGTAAATCTAAAAGGCTGTAAGTTTAGGCAATTTAGCCACTCAAATTTTCATTGTGGTAACATAAAGAATGTAACACCTTCCCTTCAAAAAATCGAAATGTTTTCAAGCTGTATTCTTGTAAGAAAGAAAAGAAAGTGCCATCTCATAGACCAAGAGAAATACCTATATTGATTGGGGCCAAAACATGTAGCACGGTAACACTGAAAAAGGAACAGATGGTGTATTTCAACTGCTTTGCGTGGACAAAAATTGATTCATCATAATTTCTCATGTATCTTAGTTCCTGTGAACTATGGTATAGATACAATTTAAATCACCAAATTATTTCCTTACACCAAAGTTACACATGACTGAAATTTGTAGTACAAGAGCGCATGAAGAAAGCACAACTTCCAGTGGGATCTCAATGGTATGCACAAGATAACCAAACACATTTATGTACAACATATGCATCACCTGTACTGAAGGCAAAATTTGGATGTTGAGAAATTAATTACAAAGCAGCAGGATGAGATGCAGAGTTCAAGAAGCAAACTGGAGACCGGTTGTGAGCCGGTGGATGCAATGAGTAGAAAACCAAAGAGCACCGGAGGCAAAGAAATGAAGGGGAGAGGAGCAACCGGGAAGCACAAAAACAGGATAGGACAAAGCAGCCTATTACAAACAAGAAGTGGACCTCCCGGAGGCTCTCAACCAGTAAGAAATAGACACGTCCGCGCCATCCATCGACGTGTCAACAGCAGATAGGTCGACGGGAGTTGAAGAGCTGAGATCACAGGGATCCCACGAGCTTTAGGATAGTCACTACGGGAAACGCACAATACGCAACTGGAGACCGGTTGTGAGCCGGTGGAAGCAATGAGTAGAAAACCAAAGAGCACTGGAAACGCTCATTTCTTTGCCTCCGGTGCTCTTTGTTTTCTACTCATAGCTTCACCGGCTCACAACCGGTCTCCAGTTTGCTTCTGGTTCCTTTTGCTAGCCTGTTTGGCTTCATGTGGACTGTTGTGTGTGTCTTCTTGTTTCTTTAATGTACCTCTTTTATGGTGTTTATGCAAGCCACGTTTCTACCCGTGTCATTAATTGATGGTGGTACTGTAGCTTGTCTCTTCTTCAATTTCTTGTTGCCTCCTCCAGTCTTTATTTTCTTGGAAGCTGTGCTTCCACATCTCTTCCTTTTCTTCACGTTTTTTCTCCTATGAAGGTTTCTTCTCTCTTGCTTACCGGCTGCCTTGCTTACGGCTGCTCTTTTGATTCTTGTTCGATGTGTTTGGTCTTGTTGTTTGCTTTCCCTCTGTTCTTCCCGTGTTTCTCTGAGTGTGTTTTGATTCTCCTTTGCTTTGTTGCTTTTTAACGCATGTTTATTGTTTTGCATCGTGGTTATATATGTTTCATGTTGCTTCTCCTTTTCCGCTCATCTTGTTCTATATGTTCATAGTTTTTCGTTGCTTTCTTGCCATTTGTTTTCTGTTTTTCGCTTCTTTTGTGCTTGTATTGGTGATCGTTTTATTGCTTGACGATCGTGCTCTTGATGTCTACTTTTTTGTGTGTGGCTGCTTTTCCTGTCCAAAACTTTCATCGAGAGCTCCAGATTCATGGAGAAGTACTCCAAGCCACCGCCAACCCCACACTCTTCCGCGCCCGAGCTCTCTCCTGGCGCGAGCTCCCCAAGGCCGACCTCCGCTGTGGCCGGCGGCCGTGGTATAGGTCAGTTTCTCCGGTATCCCAATCGTTGCTGGGCCTTTGGACACCGTCGGCTGGTTCATCATGTGCGCGCTTGCTGCTTCCTCGGTATTTGAAGCCGTCTCACTTCCACCGTTGCCGGCGGCCATGGTGTGGGTCGGTTCCTCCATCGCCATCGCGGCCGTCACTGAGGCTTTGGACGATGGCCCCAACTCCGACGACTGGTCCATCACGTGCGCGCTCGCTGCCTTCTTGGTATTTGGAAGCCGTCCACCATGCCCACCGGCTGCTAATCGTCGCGTCAAGGTCCGCCTTCACTTCACTTCAATTGTTCTTGATTATTTATTTATTTTGATCAAAGGGTGACGTATCAAATTATAAGGTGTAATTAGTTGTTTATTTTTCTTTTTTTATTTGTGCTCCTTCAGTTGATTCTTCTATAAGGTGGCATTATTTATTTGTAGGTGCTGCTCTCTCAATATCTCCACTTTAGTACAACAAATAGTTGGCCTTGTTGATGGTTGGTTTCTTCACAAGTGATTTATGATTGAATTGCATTAATTGATAATGGCCAAGTTGAAGAATTACAAAAAGCAAACAGTGAACTTATGTGTTTTGACTTTTGAGCCATTTTCTTAGAACCATAGGGGATGCATACATATTGTTCACTGCTCTTTAAAGTAAAACGTGGTAGCTACTATAAATAGGTGTTTAGTACCCTCCATGCTATTTAGATCAATGGCTACTTAGGGAGATACTTAATCCCATATTTTTGTGTGCTCTTCAGCTGTTTCTAGCCTCTCTGAATTTTATAAGATGTGTACTGCATCTACCTCCATCTATTAATTATCTGAAGGTATCTTCATGTACTAATGATTTTTGTACCTTCGGCTCTTGCTTATAATCCAGCAGGTTCGAGTATTGTCTATATCATGTTACCACGTAAATTTATTTCATTTCATTGTTAGTTTAGAAAACTTGCATCTAAAGTGAGACCAAATCTTGTGCATAGAGCAGATGCACTACTCATGCATGCATGATTAGATTCCATGCACAATCACGTGGGCATGGAGTGTGAACACTTGACTTTGTATCAGTAGCATTAAAGTGTTCAGCTGATAGATAAGCAGCAGATGTCAGGATAGGCTCACATGTCAGGATAGAATAACAAAATATATGGCGGCTCGTCCCCTGGCTGTTGTTCACACTAGCTATAACAGGGATATGCTATAACAGGGATATGAAGATGGGGATTCTACTAACCGTTGCATATTGAGGAGGTAGTAGTTGAAAATTGGTAAATCAGCATCTTCCTCCCCATAACTTTTAAATGCAGATAGAAATTGTGCGGGAAAACGGTGCTCCATCATCGGCGTGACCTGAGAAAACAAAGGCGAGAGAAAAGTAAGGCGGTTGTGTTATACTATATATCTTCAGTATTACAGCTTTCACAATACAAATGAACTTGACCATTATCTAAGTATCTCATTTCAGCATGGTTCAATACATGCATGGGATGTTTGTTACAGCAACAGTGTGGCATTACAACCTTGCTAAAGTGAAAGGAAACTTATGTACCTAGGTTTCAATGTGGAGTTGTCTTGCTGGTTTTCAGAGGCGCAAATTACCTCTTCCCTTTTCTTTTACGGTTGTTCATGTATCTTTGTAGATTGCTTACTAAAAATCTTTTGTTCTCTTAATGTTTTGCTGTCAGCTTGTCACCCCTGGTTTGTAATGGCATGGTAAACACGAAGTTCAGTGAACTAAGAGCTTTCTTATACAAGATGTTCATGTATCCTGCTTAGGTCTTGTAACAAGTCATCATTATCATGTTAGTCATGCTTAGAGAGTGGTTGAAACACTTACTAAGAAGAAACTCTCAGTTTGACTGAAGAATCTGAAGTGCATCTCAATTTCAGGGAGAAGAATATACCCCATCAATACCCAAATTGTGGCAAGCATGCTAATTTGAGGCTTGGCATTCAATAGTAGCTTTAATACTTTAGTAGACGATAAGGAACTAATAGATCCTATTTTTTAGACCCAGTAATACTTTTAGTTTATCATCTGAAGTTCTGAACCTATGCGCTTGCCAAACTGACACCAAACTGGTGCACTAAGGATAAACTCACACAAGAAGATAGACATCATAACATCCAAGTGCTACCAACAGTGACACGAATGTAGAAGAGATACACATCATGGAATCCATATGCTTCTACCAATGACACACATACAAGGAAACATCCACGTTGATTTGAGCTGTCTCAATAGGGTCTCAGTATATAGCCATAGTAGGGCAAGCAAATCGACATACGTAAGGGTACTAATAATTCAGAAGTAGTGAGGTACACAAAATTTTAATACAATACTTATGCTTACACATTATTTTTGTATGATTTTACACACAGATGAAAATCAGGTAGTTCGTTACAAAACATAGATTAATCAAACACCATACAGTTAGTTGTTCCTAAAGTACATCCAGGCATGTAGCTCGAACAGAAGGGGCCACACAGACACAGATATGCATGTGGAACCTAATGTAAGTATTTACTTTCTTGGCATGCCTCATTTGTTTCTACGTGTTGAGTAAAATGATGACACTGAATGGAGACAGCACATCGATGTGTCTCCCATGACATCAGATGTGATCGCTAATATGATAAATAAAGGCAAAGTATAATTTTTAATCAATCTTAAAGGCTACACAAACATAATGCTTATGCATTTCCTTCTCATGCTATTAGATTTCCCCTTGTTTTTTCCTTTACTTTAATATGTATGTATAATATATTCGTATTATGCTCAGTTTTCCCAGAAGAAGAACTTACATGGCATTTGTCTGTCATGAACAATGAAGTCTGTAATTTCTCTCTATTTGAATTGTGTGTAAAATAATTGTAAAAATATTTTTGCTTGCTGCAATCTAAGCATTTTTAGCATGGAAAGCATGGCATCAGGCTATCTACCTAGCTAGGAGAGATCTCCAACCCTAAACCAGTACTCTAAGTGCTTGACAATACTGAACAAAGTGCATATATTATGGGTAAGCTGGTAAAAATAATTAACTTTAGGCAATTTAAGTACTCATATTGAAATGAAGAAATGATCATTTAAAGTACTTCACTAGATAAGGTTGAGAGATCAGTTTTTCAATTACTGCGACAAAACCAATCCCATGGAAGCAACTACTGCGATAAACTATCATGTTTATACAGTATAGTTATTACCACTACAGTTGGCTGTTGTCATTAACCAGCAAAAATAGATTCAGAAAGAGATTACAGTGATAATAATGGTCTAATTATGAGGTGAACTTACCCATTCAGTTAGGAACGGTTCTCCCTTCGGTCTATTAATGTCGACAGTCTTGCCCCAGTGACAAGTTCCACTAGAACTTCACCAAATGAGTAGACATAAGCCTGGCTCTATTAAGTCTGTCGTCGTCTCCAAGCACACGTATACACCATGCCTGCCTGACACAATAACTGAATTGGATAAGATACTTTAGTCCTTAATGAACATGAAAACTGCCGAAAGGCATTTAAAAACAAGAGTAGCTAGGGAGGACAATATTAAGATACCGAGATCCAAACTATTCTAATGACATGGAATATGAGTTAACAACCTCTCAGAGAGATCATAAAGACAACAAGGTTAAGCGCAACGACTCATGGAAGAAAAGGACATTGCATAGGAATATCATACATTCATAGGGAGTGGTTCTCACAGGAGCAAACATTCAATTCATTGCGCTAAAGTTTGTTTTGCCACATGTCTAGCATGATACGATGATAATAGAACACGGATCAGTTGTGTACCTTTAGCCTCTTTTTTGCTTCTCCATGATCAGCTTCTTCTTTGAAGATCCATGATGCATTGAACTACAGCCGATGTGGCTTATCATGCCTTATTCACCTTCATCTACTTCCGTGTGATACCTATATCTAAAAAAACAATGCAGCCACAAATCAATAACTTTTATTGGTAAAGTGCAAATCAAGAACTAATCCAGATATAGAAAAACTGTACAAGTAGAGCCAAAAGGAATCAAAGATGAGAATATGACTAGGCCTCCCGCTGCCTCTGTTGTCCGCTGTCATAATCATCGGCATCATAACTTCCACCCATGTCATCGTTATAGTCAGTGATCGAATGAACGTTCATTCCATTTATTCAAAGATGCGATAACAATATAAATAAGGCTCCAATAAACATATTCAGAGACCTGTTTGTTGGAAAATGAAAACAAGAGAAACATAAGGAAACAATATAGGGTGAAAGAACAAAGAGTGTGTGTAAGGAAATGAATTCTAATTTTATTTATTTGTAGAGCTCGTCATTATGTGTGATTTGTGAAAAAAAACTAAACAAAACATTGGATCAAAAAACATATGAGTATTACTTGATTGATTTTCAGTCCATGCAAAGAATTACGCCACAATATAACGAAATTTCTTGAGAACAACATGCAAGGTTAGTTTCATGTGCATGTACATATACAACAGGTGTGAAATATTCAAACAAACAACCTAATTTTCTCTTTTTTGCAACCGGGAGCACAAAACACAGAAGCAATTCTCAAAACATGCCACAACCTACCACAAAACACACAGTACCTCTTTCCACACAAAACACTTATGTCCTTCGAAGAACTTTAAGCTTTTCCAATGGTTTTGTCTCCTTGGAGGGAGTGACAGAGAAAGGACCAGGACCAATACAATTGTTACTCATAGCAAAAAACGAAAAAGTGAAACAAGAGATTCCACACATTTATCAAGTTTCTAGCAAAGTTAGGTAATATGAAAGTGTTTGTAAGCCTTTTGGTATCACATGGCTTCATTTAGCATACAGGTATCATGCAGCAACAAGGTAGAACACAATATGTTGGATTGGGTGAAGCGGCAACTAACCATTTCAAACAATGTGTGCTGGCATTAAACACGGGTTCTGGTTCAAAAATAATCAGTAACACGAGTACGGCTAATCGGCCCTGGAAACAATTAGTATAGTCATAGATATATGATTTGCAGTTCTTGGCTTTCTATTCAAATCTGCTTTTATTGACATGTATAAGTTCAACACCCCGGTATCAGTTTAATAGAGTTTGGCAAAAAAAAACATAAATTCCTTTGAGGTCAATAGGTCATACCTGGTTGCTAGATGGAGATTTGACCTCCGAGAGGAGCTGTCACCTCTGTTGACAGCGCGTTTTGCTGTCTTCACAGTGTTGTAAACTTTGCTTCTTAGTCCTCCTTTTATGTTACTTCTAGGGTGTGTCCCTAGAAAAAAAAAAGGTCATTCCCTCGATGTACTCAAACCTAGCAGTAGAAACTACCATTGCCCAGGCTCAATCTGTGAATAACATGCAACTATCGCTTCAGAAGCCAAGCTGAAGCTCCAATTCTGTGAAACAAATGAAAGGATAAATGGAGTAGGAAGAGAAGCGTGGTACCATACCTGGAGTGCTTCACTGGTACTGTAGTGCTGCTGCTGGTCAAGGAACTTGCCGTCAGCTGTGCGCCATGGTGTCCTGCTTGCATGTAGTCGTTCGGCATGCCGACGGCTGCAACGTCGACCTCTTGATCTGGGAAGCCTATCGTAGGATGTCGGTGATGCCGCCTGATGGACCATCCGCGGCAGCTGGCGTGGAGTAATGGAGCAAAATCGACGACGATTTTGTCGGTGCGGGGTAAAGGAAAAGGGGATCGAGAGGCTGTTGCGAGGAATCATGGGAGCACCCCGAGGGAAGCACAGGGCACGGGTGTCGACTCGCGGAGCAGCGGCGGCGGCCGGAATCTATCAGGCACCGGTGGCTGGAATTGAGCTCCGCTGGAGGAAAAGGGCCAAAGGGGATAGTGGGCGCCTAGGCGGACTAAACGAGAGAGAGCTATGTGCGTGATGGATGTGTATAGCAGTGTACACTCTTTTGTTTTGATGTTTAAGCCTAACTTATAATTTCTGGATCAAAATTGTAGACATAGTTCGCTTACAACATTCAGAAATTTCTATTACATTTAATCACAAGGAAAGCAAGAAGTTGCACAGATATTTACGTCAAATTTAAATATTTAGTATATTTTCAAACAATTAGCAAAACAATTGCCACCACGGGTGCGGCGTGCCGCCGCGCCGAAGCCTACTAGTATACATCAAAGTTGAAAACATATAGCTCAACAAAGTTGGAAACATGAGCTGGTTTAGCTAGTCAAACTAGTGAACAAAAAACGAGTGAGGTGCAGCGGGGCATAAAATAAGCGATAAACAACCACCCATCTCACAGAAACTGCATCAGATAAGCATCCAATTAAGCTGCTCGAAACATGATAATTTCTAAATGCAAGGAAACAATGTCTTGGTAACTGAAGAGAAAATTAAGAGGATAAACATCACAACTTCAGCTATAAAAAACTGATAGGGTCTACAACAAGGAACTGACGAATAAATCTTTTAACAGGTCTGAATTTTCAAAAATAAACCGCCTTAAATAGTTTCCATAAGCATTTGTATTAAAAAATTGCAAGTAAATCTGTCTCAAAAAAAAGTAAATACCTACCAATATAGCACCAGTTGCAAATCATGACACTTTCTCACAAAAGCAATGCAACTCAAAGATACGAGCCAAAAATGAAAATCTACCTTCAAAGAAGTATGAAAGAAATTGAGTTATGGACTGAGCATCCACAAAAATGATACTGCTACTTCCGCTACAGAGTAACAAGATGCATGCAACATAACAGCCATATGCATCTCCACTAGGAAATTCACAAAAGCAAGACCTTTACTAAATCAAAGGGAAAGGGGTCAAAAGCAACAGCCAAGTAATGCAACTGAACCTGGTCATGATTATGCATCCAAGTTGGAAACGTAGAACTGGTTGAGCTAGTCAAACTATGAAAAGAAACAAGGATGGAAATACAGGGTCATAAAATAGGAGATAAACAACCATCCATTTCACATAAACTGCATAACATAAGCTGCAGCATCCAATTAAGCCGCTCGAAACATGATAATTTCTAAATGCGAGGCTAGGATACGATCGATGCATATAAAGATTCCACATGGTCAATAGATGATAAACAATGTCTCAGTAACTGAAGAGCAAATTAAAATGATAAACATCACAGGCCACACCTATAAGGGGCGAATAGCTCCTGTGCGACGTCGTTGAGGGCAATTGTCCGGCATGTGACGATGTTGGCTGAAATAGCCCTGGTGCGACGTTTGTTTGCGTGGGAATAGCTCAGACAGGATATGGCCGTTAATTTATTATCCCACGCGGTAAACCCCGTTTGACCGTTCAATGGATAAGTTTATGACAAGTGGGACCTCACGCGTGCGTGCTCTGAAGCCGTGATAATAGCTCCGATGCGACAGCTGCATCTGTTCATCGTGGGGGAAAAAACTCTGCCACGCGCCGGCGTCCTCTGAGCTCACTCCTGTCCTGCCGTCTCGGCTTCTCCGGGCTAGATGGAGCGGCCGATTCGAGCGGTGGCGCGAGAAGAGAAGCGGCAATCGATTCGAGCGGCGGCGCAAGAAAAGAAGCGGCGGGCGGCGACGCAGGGCTTGCGGTCGCAATGCAAGGTAAGGGCATCGAGGGTGGATGGAGGTTGGGTTGGTGCGGGTCGCCGGTCGCGGAGGCGACCGGCGGCCTATTTGTGACTCGTGCAGCGGCGAGGGACTCGTGCAGCGGAGGCGACCGGCGGCCCTACCGGATTTCGGTGAATCGGGTCTTGAAGCGGGCGTGGAAGCGCTACGGCATCGACGGTAAGGGTTTTTCGCTCGGCGGTCAATCGCCGCCGATGACGAGACAGAGGTATGCATCGATGCGAAAACTTGATGCGGGCGACCAGAGCAGTACAGACTGGAGCTCATCGAGCAGGAGTTCATCGAGCAGGGGTACCACATCGAGCAGGAGTTCAGCTAGTTCATCGAGCTTGGACATCGAAGTAGCTTTGATCCTATGCGAGATGAAGAATCAGCTACAGAGCTGATAGATGGAGCTGGAAGCTTGAGCTACATTATGTAGATAGAAAGTGTAGTGAATTTTGGTAGGGGAGCGTGTGGGGGAGTAATTTTGTGAACTGGGCATGTCGACTGCGTTCTGTCGAACACCCTGGGGGTGTGCTCTGGACATCCCGATGTTGTCATTCGCACGTTCCGTTGGGTTAAACCTTGTAAAAAATCTAAATTATCGTGTCATCTGTAGAAACAATGTCTTACTTCTTTATTTAGACTTACCAGAATGATTTACTTCTTCGGAATATTGCTGTAGAGGACGCAGCCGTGCGTAGATCTTTTTTTTTCGAGAAAAATGAAAAAGTTTCACTGTGGGCTAGATGAATGGGCCAACTCCATCCAATTAGGCCCAGTAAGTGTAGGAGTCATTTCAGCCACTTTTGCTTTTTTTATTTTTTTATTTGAGCCACTTTTGCCTTTTAGTGTAGAATACTTAGGGGTTTCCAAAATTTAAATATTGCTAGTGTTGCTAGTGTTACCAAAATGTAAACATTTGTAACTATTACCTCCAAATGGTGGTAGATTTTTCGCAAACAGAGGCATAGCCTAGTGGCAAAGGGTTGATGATCTCTTTGCCCACCTAAGTTCGAGTCCCCTTGCTCGCAATTTAGGTGTTGCAGATTATATGTCCTAGTCCAGTAGCTTTGTGGGTCGGGCATCTCACTATTATAGAAATCTATAATAGTGAGTTGTCCCATCCATTAAAATATTGCACTTGGACAAATTCTTTTGAATTTTTGAATATTTTTTATATTTTGATTCAACTTTGAATATTTGAATTCAGCTTTGATGTACATGTTATTATGTAGTAGGTTGATCTAACTTGGTCATCCCCATTTCTAATCCTGTCATTTTTCACATCGGTTTTCCAAAATGAGCTACAAATGAGCCCAAAGGTAGCCCAAACAGCACCATTTCTAATCCTGTCATTTTTCGACCTTCTCCAAATGATCTCAAACTCTAGGGTTAACATATATGCTCTAATATAGTGTCCTAGAACAATTTTTAACTCAAAACTTGTTTAAAAGTTGGTTTGATTTTAGTTGACCAATTTTTGAAATAATCAAAAAATATTCAAAAAACATCAAAAAATGCAAATCCAGTGCACATGGTTTAGTTTATCATGTACTAACAGCTCGAACTGATAAACAAGGTCTACATACATATTAAACAAGAAATGCTTCAGTATGGTATGAAATCACACATCTCAAACTATGAACTAGTTTGAGATGTGTGATTTCACACCATATTGAAGCATTTCTTATTTAATATGTGTCTAGACCTTGTTTATCAATTGGAGTTGTTAGTATATGACAAACTAAGAACATGTGCACTGGTTTTCCATTTTTTTGATGTTTTTTGAATATTTTATGATTATTTTGAATTCGGTCAAACCCAAGTTTGACCAACATTTAAACAAGTTTAAAATACCAAAATGAAAAACTAAGCCGTGTCATTCTTAGTCACACCAAAAGAAGCTTTGGTGATTTTTTTAATTTTTTTAAATTTTCAAAACATCAAACCCTCTCTCACTTCCTTGAACTCTCTGCAACTTCGTTCGTGGTAAGTCATTTGTGTGAAGGATTCTCATGAAAATACTCATATACCAAGTTTATATTTTTTTCATAACTATGTCATATAATTAGACAATGTGCGCTGGTTTTATGTTATTTTAATTTTGTTTGAATTATTTGTGCTCAACCCTAGCTCATTCCATTGATAGCTTGAATTGTGTGAATGTTTTTCATTTAACTGTGGATATAACAAGTTTTAATTTTTTTTAGCAACGTAGTTGCATAAGTAAACAGTGAGCGAAAGTTTCATATTTATTTGATTTTTTCTAAATTATTTATGCTCAACCCTAGCTCACTGAAAACCCTAAACCCCGAAAACCCTAAACCCCGTCCGAAACCCCCCTGCTTCAGAGCCGTTGATCGCTGGTTAGTGAACGGTTGGATCAGAAGGAAACCCCCCGATCCGCGCCACTCCCAGTTCTGCGCTCTGATTGGCCACTCCCAGTTCCGCGCCATTCGTAGGAAAAAAACTAAATTTGGGCCCAGCAGCAGATTTGGCCCGCTGGTTAGTGCACAAGTTTTTTTTAGTGTTTTTTTCTATTCTCACCGCCTCGCCATGGCCGGACGGCATGGCCCAACCAAATAACGGGCCACGGCCCTCCCATTCACTTTCCCATGCCACAGCCCACCGTTTTTTTCCCGACCGCCTCCCGTTCCCCTTCTTATCCACTCAGATGTGTCGTACCCTAGCTATTCAGATCTGCGCCGCCCCCCACACTCCCTCGCCACCGGCGACCAAATCCACGGGAAACCGCTGCCGCCACATACAGATCCAGCTCCAGCCCACGAAGATGATGAGGCGTGGGGGTTCCAGCTCCCGCGGTGGCCATTCCGGCTCCGGAAATCGCTCCGACGAGGACCGGAAGGCGCGGAAGCGGCCGGCTGACCCCGAACGCGCGAGGCGGGTTCATTCCGACGTCGGTCGGAAGCGTGGCGCGTACAAGTGGCTCCACAGGGGCCTAACGCCGCCGCCAGCGTTCGCCCGTCGTGAGGTGGAGGAGTATGACGCAGCGTGGCGGCGCGCGGCCACCGCTACGAGCACGGGAGCTCCTCCGGCGCGGGGAGCTCCCGCATGGCGGCACGGGTGCCACAGCTGCCACCGCCGAAGAGGGAGGAGGAGCAGGAGCAGCAGGACCGCCCACTGCGTCGCGGCCTGCTGCCCGGGGACTTCGCCGCCGACGAGGACCTGGACTAGATCACCGAGGAGGTGATCCAGCGCAGCCAGCAGTAGCAGCAGGAGGTCGAGGTGCGCCATCAGGAGATCGAGGAGCTCAACAAACTCCGCCTCGAGAGAGGTATCGAGGCTTCCCTCCACCCCATCATTGACATCAGCTCCGACGAGGAGGAGCTCGACTTCTCTGACTTGTCCGACTGAGCAGCGTCGCCGCCTCGTCGCCGCCGCACCCCCGGGGCTCCGAAGCCCAATTTTGGATCTGCGTTTAGGGGTAGAGCAGCGTCGACGCCCAATTAGCTAGGCTAACTATGTAATCGAGCTTCTGCCCGCGTGTGTGGCTTTTGATCCGATGATCGCCACGAACTAAGCTATGTAATCTTTCGAATTTGAGTATACGTTAAGTTAAATTTCAGTTGAAATCTAGTTCTGCTTACGGCTTCACTTCAGAAATTGCGCAAATGAATCCAGTTCAGTTCAGACAAACTCGTCGGCGTTGCGACGCTTCGTCGTCGGAGAAGAAGAAGACAGGCAAGCAAGGGAGAATGCGCACGCAGGGGAGGAGGATATAACGGTCGTCGTTGTTGTCTAGGTCCCACCAATCTGACGTGGATAAGTTGTGGGTCCCACCCGCCGGCTCCCCATAATCTTAATCCTAACTAACAGACTGCGCTTAAGGGCCAAGTCGTAGCAGAGCAATTTGCGAAAACAGCGATGTCGCAGCAGAGCTATTCCAGCGAACGACGTCGCTGCCCATCAATTGACGAAGTAAAACGTCGCACAGGAGCTATTCGCCCCACCTATAAGACATAGATAGGGTCCCAGAAAGGAATTGACGCATCAAGCTTTTTAAGATGTATGCCAACATGGCGATGTGGTCTCCAACATCAGCAGCAGATAGGCTTCTCCAACTACCCTTCTTCTTGTTCTTCTGCTTGTGGAAGGGGCCTCCTTCATCGGTACAAGGTCCAAGTAGAGCTTTACGGAGGTACGGGCTGAAACTGCAAGAGACGAGGCGGGGAAAGCAGTCCTCCGGTTTCAGAGGAAGAGAATTGAGGACGATCTTGTTCTTCATGTCAATCTCGAGCATGTAGCTCGGGTTGTACGGGAAGAACTCCATCTGTGGAGGGAGAGAGCCCCGGACGATCTTGGTCTCCCGGTACTCGCTGAGCCCAAGTACACAATGTCCCTGTTGTTCGTGTTCAGGAGGGGTACATGGGCGTCAAGTGCTTGGGCAGGTCGCCGAACCCCTCGAATCGCCACAGTGTCTGCAGGCTGAGCTCGTACTCCTTCTCCCACTTCTTGTCGTGGCCCAGCAGCCTCCACACGGTCTCAGTGCGCTTCTTGAGTTTGACGTAGTCCTGGAAGCTGTCGATGGAGACGAACCTGATGGAGTCACTGACGGTGCCCATGGTGCGGTAGGCGGCCGGCCCGGCGATCCAGTGGTCGAAGTCCCTCGGCTCGACCGGCAGGTGGATGAACTTGAGCACGCTGCTGCTATTGTCGTCGCAGGGGGCGTCGAAGAGGGCGTCGCAGCTGACGCACAAGAGGCCGCACAGGAGGTTCACCAGGTAGGCGTGGCCTCTGAACGAGAACTTGGTGTTGGTTTCGTTCCAGCTGACGAAGTCCAAGAGACTGGTCTTCTTTTTCTCCTACCAGCAGGGCGGCGACGACGAGGAGGGCCGCCACAGGAAAAGAGAATCCTCGCCGCCACCGCCAGCGACCAGCCGACCTGTGTGGACTGTGGGTCGCTGTCCGCATACACGCGGCGATCACGCACACACTCCGAGTGGAACATGAGGGCCAATGGAGTTGTCGGCGGAGGGGACGTACGCGAGGCTAGCTAGGTTTTCTTCGGGCACGGCTCAATTCTCAGGGAGAAGAGAGGAGAGGAGAGGACGGAAAAGGAGAGGGGAAAAGCCGAAAAGGAAAGAGAGAGTGCGATCCGGACGTTTCCTTTTCTTTCTTCCGTTGCTCGTTTGCATTACAAATCGAGGTAGTAGTACATCGACTCCCAGCGCGAGCGCACCACCAGGCAAGCTGCCCCAGAGGGCTCGCTAGTAGGACTCTCTTATGGAGAACCTGTCTAAATAGGACTCTAGCTTCTGTTCCCAACCGAGTCGGTTACTCATTGTATTTGTACGTGTACATTGCTCTTTTAATATATGACCCCGGCAACCCATAGAGGTAGAGCCGTTCCCCCAATCTATTCTCAAACCTAATCACGCCTCCATAGATCGATCCTCATGTTCCCCTCCGAGTGCTTGCTTGACAGCCGCGTGCGTGCAGACGGCGACGATGACCTCGCCGCCACCAACCTCCCGCTCTTCATCCTGAAGTGCAATGACAAAAAGGCGGAGGGGTATGCAGATGACGAACTCGAGATCTTCAACACGATGCTTCAGCACATGAAGATTGGAGTGCGTCTCGCGGACAAGGCTCCGGCTGTCTCCTACCTGACCATCCTACCTGAAGATCGGAGGCTGCTGGCCGACATCGTAGCCGTCGACAAGAACGTCATCGTCATCAGGCTGGACTTCGATGCAGTCCCGTTGTCCTATCTCATCTACGACGCCGTCGCCTTATCACTCCGCATGATCCCCGCTCCGGAAGATCCCTCCTGGGCCTATACACTTACCTCGACCGTCTCTGTCGCACGCCCATGCCATGGCCCCGATTACGCCCTGGTCCACACGGGTCGGCTTGTCGTCGACTCCGAGGATTCTCTCTTCCTGTGGCAGCCCTCCTCGTCGTCGCTGCCCTGGTCGGATTTCAAGAAGGCCGGCCTCCTGCACATCATCGGCTGGAACGAAACCAACAAACAGTTCTCGTTCAATGGCCACGCCTACTGGGTGGACCTCCTGCGCGGCGTCTTTTGCTTCAGCTGCGACGCCCTCTTCGACGACAAGAGCAGCAGCGTGCTGAAGTTCATCCCACTGCCGGTCGAGCCAAGGGACTTCAACCAACAAACTGCCGAGACGGCCGCTTACCGGACCATGGGCGTCGTACGCGACTCCTTCATGAGGTTCGTCTCCATCGACGGCTTCCTGCAGGACGAGTACGTAGAACTCAAGAAGCGCACCGTGACCGTGTGGAAGCTGCTGGGCCACGACGATGAGGGGTGGGAGAAGGAGGACGAGCTCAGCCTGGAGACCCTGTGGGGGTTTGAGGGGTTCGGCGACGTGCCCAAGCACTTGACGCCCATGTACCCCCTCATGAGCACGAACCACACGGACGTTGTCTACTTGGGGGCTCGGCGAGTACCGCGAGACCAAGATCGTCCGGAACTCTCTACCTCCAGAGATGGAGTTCTTCCCGTACTACCCGAGCTACATGCTCGCCGTTGACATGCGGAAGAAGATCGTCCGGACCTCTATACCTATGAATCCGAAGGTCTGGCTTCCTGCCCTCGTCTCTTGCGGTTTCAGCTGGTATCTCCGGAAAGCTCTAGTTGGACCTTGTGATGACCAAGGAGTACACCATTCCCAAGAAGAAGAAGAAGAAGAAGAAGAAGAAGAAGAAGAGTCTAGCTCTGGAAAAGCATATCTGCTGCTGATGTTGTAGGCCTTATCTATTTAGAAGAAAAAGGAGTACACCATTCCCAAGTTGGCAACCATCTTTAGAAGATTGATTCGTCAGTTTCTTGTCGTGGACCTTATCTATTTCTTATAGGTGGCTTGTGAAGTTGTGATGTTTGTCATTTTAATTTGCTCTTCAGCTACCGAGACATTGTTAGAACTAGTGTAGAACTAAAACATCTAGAAATAAACTACTCTCTCCGTACACAAAAGGATGTCTCAGTTTTGGCCCAAGCACGGAGGGAGTAGATGATAAGTGATAGCCACCTAGAGCACTAAAAACGGATCTAATTGAGGGGTTAGAGATCAGTACATGCTCCATCGTCGCATGCTCGTACTTGATCCCGAGTGGAAGTAGTCGTAAAAGGTGTCGAAGACTTGATGATGCCGATGCGGTAGCATTCAGGTCTCTACCGGCACTATCCTGGCACGACACATCATGATTCCAGTTCTTCCCATTGTTGGTGTGCATGCCATGACCAGAGTGGTTTAGAGATTTAGGGGAGCAGCATTTTAGCCAAGCCGTGTGTGAAGCCTAGGGTTGACATTGAAATTACTACGGGAATGGCCAACAGTGCCGACGGCCAGAACCTGTGCCGACGGCTATTTATCGGGGCCGTCGGCACAGGGTCGTACCAGGGCCAGCCGTCGACAAGTCCGTCGGCATAGACGTTCTATCCCGACGGCCACCGTCGGGACACAGGAAGCCGTCGGCACAGCTTGTGAGGTGACGTCGACGGCACTCTGTGCCGACGGCTTTGCCGTCGGCACAGGACTCTACCATTTTTATTCATTTTTACAATATTCTTCATTTTTATGTATCTATTTATTACTCTCAATTAAATTTAATATGTTTTTATTCATTTCTATATGTATATAGCTACGCCAAATAGCGGTTTCCACCCACATAAAATAACGTCGCGAATCTTATCTCTGAAGTATTATATGCGAATGTTGATTTGTGTTATCGCATGTGTATAGATATTATTGCAAGTGTTGGGGTGGATATTGGTTTTCCATGTACCTCCACGCATTGTTTATCCCGCCATCTTTCTCATGTTCCTATGGCCTAACCTAACCCAACCAAGCAAAAAAGTCCACTGGGCTACCCCCTTTCGACGCACGTCTATGGGGTAGACGGAAACGTTAGGGTTTTTCCAGCGGATTCAGGGTTTCGCCGAAGCGGGGCCCCGGAGCGTCGGAACCCCACCCAAACCTAGGTTGTGCCATACCATATGTATACAAGTGTGTTTGTGTGTTTCAAATGTCCAGGAATCTACTCCTAGGTGTGACCGACATCACCGGCTTCACTTTCTCTCTAGTGAGTTTCTGCACTTAGAGGTGAAAACTCCCCTTTCGGCGAACCGGATGGAATCTTGTGTCGATTTGGGGTAGACTTTGGTTTCTCATGTTCCTATGGCCTAACCTAACCCAACCAAGCAAAAAAGTCCACTGGGCTACCCCCTTTCGACGCACGTCTATGGGGGTAGACGGAAACGTTAGGGTTTTTCCAGCGGATTCAGGGTTTCGCCGAAGCGGGGCCCCGGAGCGTCGGAACCCCACCCAAACCTAGGTTGTGCCATACCATATGTATACAAGTGTGTTTGTGTGTTTCAAATGTCCAGGAATCTACTCCTAGGTGTGACCGACATCACCGGCTTCACTTTCTCTCTAGTGAGTTTCTGCACTTAGAGGTGAAAACTCCCCTTTCGGGCTAACCGGATGGAATCTTGTGTCGATTTGGGGTAGACTTTGGTTTCTCATGTTCCTATGGCCTAACCTAACACAACCACGTAAAAAAGTCCACTGGGCTACCCCCTTTCGACGCACGTCTATGGGGGTAGACGGAAACGTTAGGGTTTTTCCAGCGGATTTAGGGTTTTGCCGAAGCGGGCCCCGGAGTAATACTTGTGATAAGAGTAATAAATAAATACATTAAAAAGATGGTTTCCCATGTGCCTACGGAAAAACTTGTGATAAGAGTAATAAATAAATACATTAAAAAAGATGATGTAAGTGAAAAAAAAAGGAAAAGCCTATGCCGACGGCAAAGCCGTCGGCATAGGTCCCACACCTTATCCTTATCCCGCCACAGCTCCTCGACCACCCATATCCGCATTTCTTCGGCCGGCTACCCGCTCCGCGGCTGCCCCGCTCTGGCCAGCCACGACCCCGCCGCCACCCGCCCCTACCCAGCCCCGCCGCCACCCCGCCGCCGGCAACCCCGCCCCCTCCACCCGCCAGCCGCCATCCCCGCCACCCGCCCCTACCCAGCCCCGCCGCCAGCCCTTACCCACCCCCGCCGCCAACCCCGCCGCCGCCAACCCCGCCCCCTCCACCCGCTAGCCGGCAACCCCGCCCCCTCCACCCGCCAGCCCCTACCCACCCCCGCCGCCAGCCCCTACCCGACCCCCGCCGCCACTCGCCCCGCCTCCGCCGTGCTCCCCTCTGGCCGCACCGGCCCCGCAACCTCGCCGCTCCCCTCGACGTGCTACCCTCCTCGCCGCAGGTACCCTCCGCACCGCCAGGTGCTCCTCGCATCTCCCCTATTTTCTGTGTATTTTAGATTTAGTGATTTTAGGAGTAGGATTTTAGGAAAATTAGTGGTAGAAAAGAGGAAAATAGATGGAAAATTAGTGGTAGAAATTAGAAAATAGCACAATAGAAATTATAGATGGAAATTTAGTGGTAGAAAATAGAAAATAACAAAATGATTTAGGGATAGATGTAGCAAATAAAATGTTGTTGACAATCATAGAAGGAAAATAGGTGTTAGTGTTTTTATATATTCATTTCATATATGACTAACCCGTGTATCAAATGCTTTTACTTAACTAAGTATCATGTCGGAGCCGGAGCGAAAGTTTCGTGGTGTTCATCGGAGACCCACGAAGATCCCGACTTGGGCAGCTCAGATCACAGTGGATCACAGGAAGATCCAGCTTGGTACTTTCAGGTGCCCGTGGCAGGCGGCCCGCGCCTACGACTGCGCGGCGGTCCAGCACTTTGGGGCGAGAGCGATCCTCAACTTTGAGGATGAGCGGAGCGTGGCGCATCTGTTAGCGCCAGATGGCATGAGGATCGCGACGAAGGCCGAGGAGAGGGAGCACCGGCAGGCAGAGAGGCTGCTCAGGGCGCGCCACCAGCGCGAGGAGGATGACCCCTTGGTCAAGGATCTCCTCCTTGATCCCCAGGTGATGGCGGTCCAGTACCAGGTTTTCAGCGAGAGCCGGCAGCAGCGCGGGCAGGGCGAGGCCGGCCCCTCCGGCACGCAGCAGCAGGGCGAGGACTCTAGCAGCAGCCTGTCCTCTTGTTGGGACCGCTTGGACGACGCCACTGACACCGGCGCGAGTCGAGTTTAGGATGTCTATCATCCTACCTGTCGTACTACTAGACTTATCTTGCTACCTGTTGTACTGCTAGACTTATCATACATGCTACCTATGTATTATTGTGCTACTTGTCTATATGTGTTATGTTTAGCTAATATGGTTACATCGTTCTGTGGTTTATTCTGTTTTATGTTTAATTATTAGGTAAAATGGAGGGATATTTGCTTATATATTTCGATTGTTTGTACTTTTTAGATGACGTAGCTTCCCGCCAGCCAGCACCGTCGGTCCCGCGCGTCGTCGCGGCTTCTCCAGCTGAGGAGGGGCCGCCTCGGTGCCCTTTGTTTTGTCGCCCTCTTCCGGAGCACGTCCTCGACCTTCTCCGGCCACCGATCACGCTTCGAGGGTATAAATCTTTCGCCTCTCTTGCTGCATAGGTTTATTTTGGTCTAGATCACCAAGTCAGTCGCGTAACCCGAGTCAGATCCCATCCGGAAGGGTTACAAATTTATAAATATGCAGGATTGTCCATCTTTGCATATTTATAACCGTAACACTTCCGGGTTGTCCTGTTGGACAGTCCGAGTACGTGTAGATCGGGTCGTGTTCCATGTTCTACCCCTTCCTGAGACGTAATTTCGGCAGCACCTCCCTGTTGTTCTTCGGATGCACACCCTCTCGGCTTGACAAGCTCGAGACGTGTATTCTGAAGAACAGCGGGGAGGTGCTGCCGAAATTCCGTCTCGGGTCGGGGTAGAACATGGAACACGGCTCGATCTACACGTACTCGGGCGGGATAGGCCCTCCTATTAGAAGTGTAGGTGAACCCTTGCATGATGTAAAGATTAAAATTTGACCGTAATTAATCTGGTGACACTAAATCATTTTATTATTACTTGGTGCATATTAAAAGACTGCGTGCTTGTTTCGCTCCCAATAAAGCAGAGGATGGCTGATAATGGGTGGATGTACACTGGCCGTGTCGATAAGATTAAAAGAACAGAGGAGTGGGAGATGAAGACCAATATATTAGTGAAGGAGTTAGGGCGTGGTTCAAAGGCAAAAGGAGTTCGTGGAAGGTGCCCTTGCACTCATTGCAAGAATCGTGACCGTCAAGGAAAGGAAGATATGACTAAACATCTTTGGTTGTATGGGTATACGCCTAACTACGTCACGCATGTCAAATTTGATCAGTACGAACGTCTCAGAGTTGGGGTGATGCGGCAGCGGATCGATGGCAATGAGTACGATGGGTTGAGAAACATGCTAGATGATCACCATGCTGCTTACATGCCGGATTCGCCACCTCCACAGGAGGAACAGGAGGAACCGGGTGAACCGGAGGCACCGGATGAACCGGAGGAACCAGAGCCAACCGCGAAGGCTTTCTATGAGACGATGGCCTCGGCTACGAAGCCTCTATACGAGGGTGCAAACCAGAGCCAGCTCGATGCCGTAGCTCAACTACTAAGTGACAAGTGTCAGTTCTCCACCACCCGTGCAGGCTTTGAAGCTAATCTGACAACAACTGGTAACATGTTGCCCAAAGGGCATTGTCTGCCAAAATCCATGCACGAGGTGAAGAAACTATTGGGATCGCTCAGCATGGATTATGAAAAGATTCATTGTTGTCCAAAAGGATGCCTGTTGTTCCGGAAACAATATGCGAATGACAAGTACTGTAGCCTTTGTGGGGCCTCTAGGTATGAGGAGAAAACGCTGCCTGATGGTCGGAAGAAGCAGGGAAAAATCCCTGTGAAGGTTCTTCGGTACCTCTCATTCATAAAAAGAATGCAGCGGCTTTTCATGTCCGAGGAGTCTGCCAAACAAATGACTTGGCACAGGAAAGGGAAGAGATACGTCGACGAGTTAGGACGGGAAAGGATGGGACATCCATCTGATGGTGAGGCATGGAAGAACTTCGACTTGAAACACCCCCTTAATTCAGCAGATGCTCGGAATGTCAGAATTGCAATAGCAACAGATGGGTTCATCCATGGGATGTCGACTGCGTCGTACAGCTGCTGGCCCGTGTTTGTTATTCCGCTCAATCTCCCTCCTGGGGTACTAATGCAAAGGAAGCACATGTTTCTGTCGCTGATCATTCCAGGGCCCGAATACCCGGGGAAGAATTTGAGTGTCTACATGCAACCGCTTGTGGATGATTTGCACCACTCATGGCACAATGGGACGTGGACATACGACCGAGCATCAAAGAAAAACTTCTTGATGAAAATTTGGTTCCACTATTCCATGCACGACCTACCCGGGTATGCCCTATTCTGCGGATGGTGTACAGCTGGTAAATGGCCATGCCCAGTGTGCAGGAACCAACTTGAGTTCCTTTGGCTAAAGTCAGGTCGCAAGTATGTCGCGTTTGACAAGCATCGACAGTTCCTCGAAGGAAGCCATCCTTATCGAGAAGACAAAAAAAACTTCACGAAGGGCATAGTTGTGCGTGAAGAAAAAGCAATACCGAAGTTCGATGGTGCAAAAGTTGATGCCGAGCTACGTGCTCTCGTGCCTGCTGAGGGATCTATCCGAAAATTTCAGGGGTATGGTGTAACGCACAACTGGACTCATGTGGCAGGCTTAACGCAGCTAGAGTATTACAAGGACCTCGAACTTCCCCATAACATCGATGTGATGCACACCGAAAAGAATGTTGGAGAGATGATCTTTCACACAGTCCTGAACATTGCTAAGAAGACAAAAATTGTAATCGTATCACCAGAATAATCGTCCTGGAGCAAAAACTGTAAATACTGCGGTCTTCACCAAAGGATCCAGAGGAGCCGATGGAGCCAATTACGTAGATTACTACGGAAGGTTACAGAACGTATACGAGCTGACGTTCAATCGTACAAACATAGAACTCAAGCTCGTTGTGTTCAAGTGCCACTGGTTTGACCCATGCACTAGACCACATGGTGGACAGAGAAGTGAGCCTTCCATTGGGTTAGTTGAAGTTAAGCCTTCAACCACCTATACCGGAGCCGATGTCTATATTGTGGCTCACCAAGCCAAGCAAATTTATTATTTGCCCTACCCATGCCAGAAAGAGAACCTCAAGGGC
The DNA here is from genome assembly GCA_947311845.1 of Poa pratensis. NCBI lineage: Eukaryota > Viridiplantae > Streptophyta > Magnoliopsida > Poales > Poaceae > Poa > Poa pratensis. Next base: position 9,764,402 of record CAMZMU010000115.1, on the reverse strand, counting down.
TGGGAAGTCGTGTTCCGGGTATCCCCACATGGTAAGCTACTCAGGCCCTCCAACGACGATTACAACAACATTGACCCTAAAACATACGAGGGAATTTTCTATCAAGAGCAAGAGGACTTCGGGCACTTTGACTTACAAATAAGTGGTCTCGAGGAACTCGAGAACAATGCACACACTCATGGTAAGTCAGTGGTCGATCTGAAGGACATAGATGTGCTCTCGAAGTTTCATGCGGAAAATGACGACGATGACGAGCCTGGCGATGAGCTTCCGCCCTACTACTCACGTGATAGTGATAGTGATAGTGATAGTGAGAATGAGAACCGACACCCTGATGAGGAGAGTGATGACGATAGGTATTTATTTTTGGTATGTACATGTTATTATGTCTTTTATTCTTTAGTATTTATTTTTTGACATGATTCTTCATTGCATTATGTCTTTATGCTTAGTGTCTACATTTTATTATGTCTCGATGCTTACTTGTTTTCTCTTTCTCAATGCAGTTGATTGAACAATATGAGTCAGGGCAAGAAAGCGCTTCTGGTGGTCCTTCTCCCGGTGCTACGCCGATCCGACGCTCACCTACTATTAGCCGGGGAGATATGGGGTTCACCCTGTCGCCGTCTCCGCCATAAATGTAGGGTCTTGGGCGTCTAGACATCTAGCTATATATGTATGTATCTATTTGATGATGGTCCTATGTGTGTATCTACCTGATGATATAGCATTTTGTTTGATGATATATGGAGCCATTGTGTGATTTTGTTTGTAGTGAATTTGTCGTGATTTTTGATTATTTTTTCTGCTATTTTTGCCGCAAAAAATGAGCTGCTGGTTCCGAAAATCTGGTAACACCTGTGCCGACAGCATTTCCGTCGGCACAGACCCCTTAATGTGACAAAATGGTCACCCCTATGCCGACGGCATTGCCGTCGGCACAGGGCTCTCCCAGGAGCGCCCAACTGCCTCCACGTGGCAGATCTGTGCCGACGGTTTTGCCGTCGGCACAGGCTCCTACCCCTGGCCCGCCTGTGTGGGCCCACACGCCGTTGTGCCGACAACCTAGGTGCCGACGGTGCGTTTCTGGCCGTCGGGAAAAACTGTGCCGACGGGTTATGTCTGTGCCAACGGCCAGGTGGCCTATGCCTACAGGGCCCTATGCCGACCACCCTGTGCCGACGGTGACCGTCGGCATAGGTGTGTGCCGACGGCATCGGGACCTTTGCCGACGGGCTTCGGCCGTCGGCACAGCTGGTCATTCCTGTAGATGTTAAATGCGCAAGTATATCTCAAACTCATTAATTGTGGCACCTCGGGTTTATATGTGGTTGTAAAAAAGAACATCATGGGAGGCGACTCGGGCGGAATCGTAGACTCCCCAGCCGCCGCCACCCCCTAACCCCTCCACCCCCTCGCCGCCGACCGGAGGAAGCTGGCCAGGCACAACCCTAGGCGGCGGACGGCGGCGGCGAGGTGCTGCTCTCCTGGCGTTCTCCTTTTGAAGCAGTTCGGCGGCGATTGGGGGAGGTTTGGCAGTGAGTCTCGGTGGCCGCGGCAGGCGGCACGGCGGCCGCGGCGTGCGGCGAGGAGGAAGGGGCGCTGGGCGCAGAGGCGCGGGTCCGTCGTCCCGGCGCGCGGGGCCGCATCTGGGCCCCGGGCGGGTCGCATCTGGGCTATGCGAGGGCCGGAGGTCGGCGCGGATGTGTCGGCGTGAAGGCATTGCGGAGCTGTGGGGCACGACGACGGCGGCGCTGCGGACACGAGGAAGGAGCGTGGCGTCCGCGCAGCTGGAGGCTTGCTGCGGGCGGGCCCCATCTGGGCTTGCAGCGGGCCGTCATGGATGTGCGGCCTGCCGACGCCGTGGTGTTGCAGGGGAGGTCGGGCGAGCCGCCGGCGCCGTGTGTTTGCGGTGGGCGTGAGTTGCTGGCCCGTGCGTGGAGGTGGGCAGTGCGTGGAGTTGGCCAGGGCAGGCAGAGGAGGCCGAGGCGGCGGGGAGGAGAAGCTGGGCTGCAGGCTGTTTGTCGGGGAGGTCGGGGCGCTTGTCGTCCTGCCTCATTCGGCCGTGGCGTGCTCCCGGGGAAGAGGAGGCCGGGGCGGCGGCCCCGGACAGTGGCTACTTCGGCGGAGCGGCTGAAGCGGGCATGGCAGCGACCGTGGAAGGTGGTGCCGCGGCTGCTGCGGCATGCGTGGAGCTCGGTGGTTGACGACATGGTCGGGATGCCATCCTGCTGCTCCCAAAGCTTTGCGGTCGGGTTGAACTCCGGGCGAAAGCTCGCATGGACCTCGGTCTGTGCCGACGACGGCGGCGCCCTCGGGCGTCGTTCCCTTTCTTGTTTGCGTCGTCGTGAAGCTTTTCGACCTCGTCTAACGCGTGGTGGTTCCAAATTCTCCGGGTGAAAACCTTAGCTCCTTCGTGAGCGGGCGGCGGTGACGGTCTCGTCACTACCTTGTTGGAGGCGCCGCTTTGGAGCCCTTGGCCAGCGCGGTGCAACGGTTTCGCGGCGGATGTGCAGAATGGCGTGTGGTCGTGGGCGGTGGATGTCGGGGCGGCGGCTCCTGAAGGTGGTGGTGCGTCGAGGCGGCAGCCTCGAACTCCCACGCTACGACGGTTCTATGAGGCAGAGCCGTTGTCTAGCGGGGGTCTGGGTGGCGACCTGGATGGGGACTGTGCGGGCAGAGGGTTCGTCGACCATGACTGGATCGCTTTCGGGCAATGCGAAGGTCGATCTGGTTGTTACGCCGGGGCGGCGGCCCCGGAGCGGGTGGTGTGTGTTGTGGCGTTTGTCGACTTGGATCGTGTGGACGACGGGTCGCTTCGTTTGTGTCGTTCTTTTGTACAGATTGTATGGTTTTTGGACCCAGTTTCCCTTATAAACTGGGTCAATTCTTTCTATCTATTCGAGCGGTGGTACGACCACCTTGTCCTCAAAAAAAAAAGAACATCATTCGGCGCATGTGCCTTAGGTTTTGTTTGGTAGCTTGATCACCCCAATATAGATTTCCCAACTTGGTCAAACTGACCTTATACATATTGGGTTTAGATTTTATTGTATGTTGTGTGGCTTCTATGTGTTAAGACATGCTGAGATGAGATGTTGCTGGGTGGGTTGTACATATTGGAACATGCTGAGACTAGAGCGTTTCTTTCAACAATGTTTGTATTATTTTGTCAGATTACCCTAATTTGTAAGCTAAATTTGATTCTAGGATAAAATTATTATATCATATTTTTCACTAATAGGTCCAATATTTACACAGGTCTTTCGAAAGAAATAAAAAAAGCAATTGGATCCACAGACACCATACCGTGTATGTGACATGCGTCGGTGCAGCTTGGCTAGGTGCTGGGCATGAATATACTATACTGGGCATTATAAACTAAGTGCACCGGCAAATATAACAACTCTGAATCTTCAAAAATAAACCGTGCCTTGTTTAGTTTCCAAAATCTTATGTGTTGACAAAAAACACAAATGTTTGCTCTCCTGGCCGTACTTAGGCACGTGTAGGATTTAAGTTATGTTGTGCGGAGGCGAGAATTGATGTGTGGGGCATTGTTCGCTCGTCCTGTGCTCAGTGCCGTTAATCGCAGATTAGCCAATAACCATTCGATTAATTGATGTGTGACTAAAATCATTTGGATCACCTCACTCTCTGCCTTTTTATATTAGAGGTGATGCCAAGATTGGAGCCTGAACATGACATACCACTACCAGGGTTCACCATATGAATTTCATCCAATAAAATGCCTCGCCTGTTCGAGTAACAAATATGCCTCACCTGTGTCAGATCGATGAAAACTCCCACTTTTTACAATCAAACACCCATTTTCAACCTTGACAGCAATATGAGGTGATGTCGAGGCGAGAACTGTTGCTTTAGCAAACCCGTTAGGGATTCGGAAAAATAAAAGGTAAATAACTACCAATATAGCATCAGTTTCAAATCATGACACTTTCTTACTCACACAAAAGCAAAGCCCTTCCCAGAATTAATGGGGAAAGGGGTCCCTAAAAATTATCCCAGTTAGAATGCATAGTCCATCAGATTTACTGGTGATGAACTTGGTGATGATTATGCATCAAAGTTGGAAACAGAACTGGATCAGCTAGTCAAACTAATGAACGAAAAACAAGGATGGAAGTGCAGGGGGCATAAAACAAGAGATGAACAACCATCCATCTCAAAGAAACTGCATAACATAAGCTTGCAGCATCCAATTAAGCTGCTTGAAACATGCTAATTTCTAAATGCAAGGCTACAATACGATCGATGCATATAAATACTCCATATGATCGATAGATGATAAACAATGTCTCGGTAACTGAAGAGCAAATTAAAACGATAAACATCACAAGCTTGCAGCATCCAATTAAGCTGCTCGGAACATGCTAATTTCTAAATGCAAGGCTACAATACAATCGATGCATATAAATATTCCATATGATCGATAGATGATAAACAATGTCTCGGTAACTGAAGAGCAAATTAAAATGATACACATCACAAGCCACACCTGTGAGATAGATAGGGTCCACGGCAAGGAACTGACAAATCCATTTGCCAACTTGGCTATGTTATCAGCAGCAGATAGGCTTCTCTAGCCTAAGCTTCTTCGATGGGATGGGACTCCTGCGTCATCACAAGGTCCAACTAGAGCTTGACCGAGATACCTGCTGAAAGCGCAAGAGACAATGCCGGGAAGCCAGACCTTCGGATTCATAGGTGGAAAGGTCCGGACGATCTTTTTGCGCATGTCAACGGCGACAATGTAGCGTGGGAGTATGGGAAGAACTCCCACTGTGGAGGTAGAGAGTCCCGCACGATCTTGGTCTCGCTGTAGTCGCCGAACCCCAAGTAGACAACGTCCGGGTCCATGCTCAGGATGGGGTACATGGGCGTCAAGTCCTTGGGCACGTCGCGGCCGCGCCACTCGAACCGCCGCAGGGTCTCCAGGCTGAACTCGTGCTCCTTGTCCCACCCCTTGTCGGGGCCCAGCAGCTTCCACATGGACACGGTGCGCTTCTTGAGTTCTACATACTCGTCCTGCAGGAAGCTGTCGATGGAGACAAACCTGATGAAGGAGTCGCGTACGATGCCCATGGTCCGGTACGCGGCCGTCTCGATTCGTTGGCTGGAGCTGAAGTTGATTTCTTTGTCGGAGCCCAGGTGGTGGTCGAAGTCCAGCTTGACCTTGACCGGCAGTGGGATGAACTTGAGCACGCTGCTTATGGGAGAGAAGAGGGCGTTGCAGCTGAAGCAGAAGACGCCGCGCAGGAGGTCCACCCAGTAGGCGTGGCCATTGAACGAGAACTGCTTGTTGGTTTCGTTCCAGCCGTCGATGTGCAGGAGGCCGGCCTCCTTTCTCGTCGATGACCAGGGCGACCAGGGCGGCGATGGAAACGGCGACGGCGGGGAGGGGTGCCACAGGAAGAAAGAATCCTCCGAGTCGTTGACAATCCTACCCGTGTGGACCAGGGCGTAATCGGGGCCACGGCATGGGCGCGCCACGAAGACGGTGGAGGTAAGTGTATAGGCCCAGCCGGGATGTTGCGGGGCGGGGATCATGCGGAGCGACAAGGCGACGGCGTCGTAGAGAGATAAGACAACGGGACTGCATCGAAGTCGAGCCTGATGATGATGACGGTCTTGTCGACGGCTACGATGTCGGCCACCAGCCTCCGATCTTCAGGTAGGATGGTCAGGTAGGAGACAGCCGGGGGCGCCTCCGCGAGACGCACTCCGATCTTCATGTGCTGAAGCATCTTCTTGCAGATCTTGAGTTCGTCCTCTGGGTACCCTTCTGCCCTCCTGTCCTTGCACTTCAGGATGAAGAGCGGGAGCTCGGTGGCGTAGAGGTTCGCGTTGCCGCCCGAAAGCACGCGGCATTCAAGCAAGCACTCGGAGGGGAAAATGTCCATGTGGATGATGGATCTATGTCGGCGGCGGAGGGGAGGGGGAGGAGAGGGGAACGAGACGCTCGGCTAGGTTTTCTTCCGGGCACGACGCAATGTTCTTCTTATTATTCTCAGTCGATGAGGAATCGCCGTTGGATGTCCGATTGTGTTAGTAGCAGACGGTAGATCTGCAGACCAATCCTACGGGGAATGCGTGTAGTCGGGCCGGGCCCAACTTTCGGTTCTGGCCCGGAATCAGCGTTTCAGCTTGTAGTTTTATGAACAAGGAAAAAAAAAGTAGCCCGCTACAGAAAATAGAGCCGGCCTCAAAATTAGCAATTAGTGTGCTAATTTCAAACAAAAAAAGCAACTGGTGTGCTATTTCGCGTTATAGCGTGCTATTAGCGAGACTCTAGGTGACTACCCGTGCGTTGCTATGGTCCTCTCAAGTATTTTCTTACAAACGTGATGCATTTGAAATTCACATGTACGCAGCCAAAACAATAGTACGATTATATTGTACTTACATGTGATTTTGTAACAATTGTAAGTAATTGCTCAAGGTGAACTTTTATCGAAAAAACTAAAGCCACATTAGTAAGATAATTTGCTAAATATAGAAGGTATGAACCACAAGGTGAACTGATTGTATTTTTCTCCTGAAACCACTTGCGGAGTAGGTTTCGGTAGATGATTGGCACCTATGAAGTACAAATTAATATGTAACAATCTCCATTAAAAATAAATCACATTGTTTGAACCATTACAACGTAAATCTAAAAGGCTGTAAGTTTAGGCAATTTAGCCACTCAAATTTTCATTGTGGTAACATAAAGAATGTAACACCTTCCCTTCAAAAAATCGAAATGTTTTCAAGCTGTATTCTTGTAAGAAAGAAAAGAAAGTGCCATCTCATAGACCAAGAGAAATACCTATATTGATTGGGGCCAAAACATGTAGCACGGTAACACTGAAAAAGGAACAGATGGTGTATTTCAACTGCTTTGCGTGGACAAAAATTGATTCATCATAATTTCTCATGTATCTTAGTTCCTGTGAACTATGGTATAGATACAATTTAAATCACCAAATTATTTCCTTACACCAAAGTTACACATGACTGAAATTTGTAGTACAAGAGCGCATGAAGAAAGCACAACTTCCAGTGGGATCTCAATGGTATGCACAAGATAACCAAACACATTTATGTACAACATATGCATCACCTGTACTGAAGGCAAAATTTGGATGTTGAGAAATTAATTACAAAGCAGCAGGATGAGATGCAGAGTTCAAGAAGCAAACTGGAGACCGGTTGTGAGCCGGTGGATGCAATGAGTAGAAAACCAAAGAGCACCGGAGGCAAAGAAATGAAGGGGAGAGGAGCAACCGGGAAGCACAAAAACAGGATAGGACAAAGCAGCCTATTACAAACAAGAAGTGGACCTCCCGGAGGCTCTCAACCAGTAAGAAATAGACACGTCCGCGCCATCCATCGACGTGTCAACAGCAGATAGGTCGACGGGAGTTGAAGAGCTGAGATCACTGGGATCCCACGAGCTTTAGGATAGTCACTACGGGAAACGCACAATACGCAACTGGAGACCGGTTGTGAGCCGGTGGAAGCAATGAGTAGAAAACCAAAGAGCACTGGAAACGCTCATTTCTTTGCCTCCGGTGCTCTTTGGTTTTCTACTCATAGCTTCCACCGGCTCACAACCGGTCTCCAGTTTGCTTCTGGTTCCTTTTGCTAGCCTGTTTGGCTTCATGTGGACTGTTGTGTGTGTCTTCTTGTTTCTTTAATGTACCTCTTTTATGGTGTTTATGCAAGCCACGTTTCTACCCGTGTCATTAATTGATGGTGGTACTGTAGCTTGTCTCTTCTTCAATTTCTTGTTGCCTCCTCCAGTCTTTATTTTCTTGGAAGCTGTGCTTCCACATCTCTTCCTTTTCTTCACGTTTTTTCTCCTATGAAGGTTTCTTCTCTCTTGCTTACCGGCTGCCTTGCTTACGGCTGCTCTTTTGATTCTTGTTCGATGTGTTTGGTCTTGTTGTTTGCTTTCCCTCTGTTCTTCCCGTGTTTCTCTGAGTGTGTTTTGATTCTCCTTTGCTTTGTTGCTTTTTAACGCATGTTTATTGTTTTGCATCGTGGTTATATATGTTTCATGTTGCTTCTCCTTTTCCGCTCATCTTGTTCTATATGTTCATAGTTTTTCGTTGCTTTCTTGCCATTTGTTTTCTGTTTTTCGCTTCTTTTGTGCTTGTATTGGTGATCGTTTTATTGCTTGACGATCGTGCTCTTGATGTCTACTTTTTTGTGTGTGGCTGCTTTTCCTGTCCAAAACTTTCATCGAGAGCTCCAGATTCATGGAGAAGTACTCCAAGCCACCGCCAACCCCACACTCTTCCGCGCCCGAGCTCTCTCCTGGCGCGAGCTCCCCAAGGCCGACCTCCGCTGTGGCCGGCGGCCGTGGTATAGGTCAGTTTCTCCGGTATCCCAATCGTTGTTGGGCCTTTGGACACCGTCGGCTAGTTCATCATGTGCGCGCTTGCTGCTTCCTCGGTATTTGAAGCCGTCTCACTTCCACCGTTGCCGGCGGCCATGGTGTGGGTCGGTTCCTCCATCGCCATCGCGGCCGTCACTGAGGCTTTGGACGATGGCCCCAACTCCGACGACTGGTCCATCACGTGCGCGCTCGCTGCCTTCTTGGTATTTGGAAGCCGTCCACCATGCCCACCGGCTGCTAATCGTCGACGTCAAGGTCCGCCTTCACTTCACTTCAATTGTTCTTGATTATTTATTTATTTTGATCAAAGGGTGACGTATCAAATTATAAGGTGTAATTAGTTGTTTATTTTTCTTTTTTTATTTCGTGCTCCTTCAGTTGATTCTTCTATAAGGTGGCATTATTTATTTGTAGGTGCTGCTCTCTCAATATCTCCACTTTAGTACAACAAATAGTTGGCCTTGTTGATGGTTGGTTTCTTCACAAGTGATTTATGATTGAATTGCATTAATTGATAATGGCCAAGTCTGAAGAATTACAAAAAGCAAACAGTGAACTTATGTGTTTTGACTTTTGAGCCATTTTCTTAGAACCATAGGGGATGCATACATATTGTTCACTGCTCTTTAAAGTAAAACGTGGTAGCTACTATAAATAGGTGTTTAGTACCCTCCATGCTATTTAGATCAATGGCTACTTAGGGAGATACTTAATCCCATATTTTTGTGTGCTCTTCAGCTGTTTCTAGCCTCTCTGAATTTTATAAGATGTGTACTGCATCTACCTCCATCTATTAATTATCTGAAGGTATCTTCATGTACTAATGATTTTTGTACCTTCGGCTCTTGCTTATAATCCAGCAGGTTCGAGTATTGTCTATATCATGTTACCACGTAAATTTATTTCATTTCATTGTTAGTTTCGAAAACTTGCATCTAAAGTGAGACCAAATCTTGTGCATAGAGCAGATGCACTACTCATGCATGCATGATTAGATTCCATGCACAATCACGTGGGCATGGAGTGTGAACACTTGACTTTGTATCAGTAGCATTAAAGTGTTCAGCTGATAGATAAGCAGCAGATGTCAGGATAGGCTCACATGTCAGGATAGAATAACAAAATATATGGCGGCTCGTCCCCTGGCTGTTGTTCACACTAGCTATAACAGGGATATGCTATAACAGGGATATGAAGATGGGATTCTACTAACCGTTGCATATTGAGGAGGTAGTAGTTGAAAATTGGTAAATCAGCATCTTCCTCCCCATAACTTTTAAATGCAGATAGAAATTGTGCGGGAAAACGGTGCTCCATCATCGGCGTGACCTGAGAAAACAAAGGCGAGAGAAAAGTAAGGCGGTTGTGTTATACTATATATCTTCAGTATTACAGCTTTCACAATACAAATGAACTTGACCATTATCTAAGTATCTCATTTCAGCATGGTTCAATACATGCATGGGATGTTTGTTACAGCAACAGTGTGGCATTACAACCTTGCTAAAGTGAAAGGAAACTTATGTACCTAGGTTTCAATGTGGAGTTGTCTTGCTGGTTTTCAGAGGCGCAAATTACCTCTTCCCTTTTCTTTTACGGTTGTTCATGTATCTTTGTAGATTGCTTACTAAAAATCTTTTGTTCTCTTAATGTTTTGCTGTCAGCTTGTCACCCCTGGTTTGTAATGGCATGGTAAACACGAAGTTCAGTGAACTAAGAGCTTTCTTATACAAGATGTTCATGTATCCTGCTTAGGTCTTGTAACAAGTCATCATTATCATGTTAGTCATGCTTAGAGAGTGGTTGAAACACTTACTAAGAAGAAACTCTCAGTTTGACTGAAGAATCTGAAGTGCATCTCAATTTCAGGGAGAAGAATATACCCCATCAATACCCAAATTGTGGCAAGCATGCTAATTTGAGGCTTGGCATTCAATAGTAGCTTTAATACTTTAGTAGACGATAAGGAACTAATAGATCCTATTTTTTAGACCCAGTAATACTTTTAGTTTATCATCTGAAGTTCTGAACCTATGCGCTTGCCAAACTGACACCAAACTGGTGCACTAAGGATAAACTCACACAAGAAGATAGACATCATAACATCCAAGTGCTACCAACAGTGACACGAATGTAGAAGAGATACACATCATGGAATCCATATGCTTCTACCAATGACACACATACAAGGAAACATCCACGTTGATTTGAGCTGTCTCAATAGGGTCTCAGTATATAGCCATAGTAGGGCAAGCAAATCGACATACGTAAGGGTACTAATAATTCAGAAGTAGTGAGGTACACAAAATTTTAATACAATACTTATGCTTACACATTATTTTTGTATGATTTTACACACAGATGAAAATCAGGTAGTTCGTTACAAAACATAGATTAATCAAACACCATACAGTTAGTTGTTCCTAAAGTACATCCAGGCATGTAGCTCGAACAGAAGGGGCCACACAGACACAGATATGCATGTGGAACCTAATGTAAGTATTTACTTTCTTGGCATGCCTCATTTGTTTCTACGTGTTGAGTAAAATGATGACACTGAATGGAGACAGCACATCGATGTGTCTCCCATGACATCAGATGTGATCGCTAATATGATAAATAAAGGCAAAGTATAATTTTTAATCAATCTTAAAGGCTACACAAACATAATGCTTATGCATTTCCTTCTCATGCTATTAGATTTCCCCTTGTTTTTTCCTTTACTTTAATATGTATGTATAATATATTCGTATTATGCTCAGTTTTCCCAGAAGAAGAACTTACATGGCATTTGTCTGTCATGAACAATGAAGCCTGTAATTTCTCTCTATTTGAATTGTGTGTAAAATAATTGTAAAAATATTTTTGCTTGCTGCAATCTAAGCATTTTTAGCATGGAAAGCATGGCATCAGGCTATCTACCTAGCTAGGAGAGATCTCCAACCCTAAACCAGTACTCTAAGTGCTTGACAATACTGAACAAAGTGCATATATTATGGGTAAGCTGGTAAAAATAATTAACTTTAGGCAATTTAAGTACTCATATTGAAATGAAGAAATGATCATTTAAAGTACTTCACTAGATAAGGTTGAGAGATCAGTTTTTCAATTACTGCGACAAAACCAATCCCATGGAAGCAACTACTGCGATAAACTATCATGTTTATACAGTATAGTTATTACCACTACAGTTGGTTGTTGTCATTAACCAGCAAAAATAGATTCAGAAAGAGATTACAGTGATAATAATGGTCTAATTATGAGGTGAACTTACCCATTCAGTTAGGAACGGTTCTCCCTTCGGTCTATTAATGTCGACAGTCTTGCCCCAGTGACAAGTTCCACTAGAACTTCACCAAATGAGTAGACATAAGCCTGGCTCTATTAAGTCTGTCGTCGTCTCCAAGCACACGTATACACCATGCCTGCCTGACACAATAACTGAATTGGATAAGATACTTTAGTCCTTAATGAACATGAAAACTGCCGAAAGGCATTTAAAAACAAGAGTAGCTAGGGAGGACAATATTAAGATACCGACATCCAAACTATTCTAATGACATGGAATATGAGTTAACAACCTCTCAGAGAGATCATAAAGACAACAAGGTTAAGCGCAACGACTCATGGAAGAAAAGGACATTGCATAGGAATATCATACATTCATAGGGAGTGGTTCTCACAGGAGCAAACATTCAATTCATTGCGCTAAAGTTTGTTTTGCCACATGTCTAGCATGATACGATGATAATAGAACACGGATCAGTTGTGTACCTTTAGCCTCTTTTTTGCTTCTCCATGATCAGCTTCTTCTTTGAAGATCCATGATGCATTGAACTACAGCCGATGTGGCTTATCATGCCTTATTCACCTTCATCTACTTCCGTGTGATACATATATCTAAAAAAACAATGCAGCCACAAATCAATAACTTTTATTGGTAAAGTGCAAATCAAGAACTAATCCAGATATAGAAAAACTGTACAAGTAGAGCCAAAAGGAATCAAAGATGAGAATATGACTAGGCCTCCCGCTGCCTCTGTTGTCCGCTGTCATAATCATCGGCATCATAACTTCCACCCATGTCATCGTTATAGTCAGTGATCGAATGAACGTTCATTCCATTTATTCAAAGATGCGATAACAATATAAATAAGGCTCCAATAAACATATTCAGAGACCTGTTTGTTGGAAAATGAAAACAAGAGAAACATAAGGAAACAATATAGGGTGAAAGAACAAAGAGTGTGTGTAAGGAAATGAATTCTAATTTTATTTATTTGTAGAGCTCGTCATTATGTGTGATTTGTGAAAAAAAACTAAACAAAACATTGGATCAAAAAACATATGAGTATTACTTGATTGATTTTCAGTCCATGCAAAGAATTACGCCACAATATAACGAAATTTCTTGAGAACAACATGCAAGGTTAGTTTCATGTGCATGCACATATACAACAGGTGTGAAATATTCAAACAAACAACCTAATTTTCTCTTTTTTGCAACCGGGAGCACAAAACACAGAAGCAATTCTCAAAACATGCCACAACCTACCACAAAACACACAGTACCTCTTTCCACACAAAACACTTATGTCCTTCGAAGAACTTTAAGCTTTTCCAATGGTTTTGTCTCCTTGGAGGGAGTGACAGAGAAAGGACCAGGACCAATACAATTGTTACTCATAGCAAAAAACGAAAAAGTGAAACAAGAGATTCCACACATTTATCAAGTTTCTAGCAAAGTTAGGTAATATGAAAGTGTTTGTAAGCCTTTTGGTATCACATGGCTTCATTTAGCATACAGGTATCATGCAGCAACAAGGTAGAACACAATATGTTGGATTGGGTGAAGCGGCAACTAACCATTTCAAACAATGTGTGCTGGCATTAAACACGGGTTCTGGTTCAAAAATAATCAGTAACACGAGTACGGCTAATCGGCCCTGGAAACAATTAGTATAGTCATAGATATATGATTTGCAGTTCTTGGCTTTCTATTCAAATCTGCTTTTATTGACATGTATAAGTTCAACACCCCGGTATCAGTTTAATAGAGTTTGGCAAAAAAAAACATAAATTCCTTTGAGGTCAATAGGTCATACCTGGTTGCTAGATGGAGATTTGACCTCCGAGAGGAGCTGTCACCTCTGTTGACAGCGCGTTTTGCTGTCTTCACAGTGTTGTAAACTTTGCTTCTTAGTCCTCCTTTTATGTTACTTCTAGGGTGTGTCCCTAGAAAAAAAAAAGGTCATTCCCTCGATGTACTCAAACCTAGCAGTAGAAACTACCATTGCCCAGGCTCAATCTGTGAATAACATGCAACTATCGCTTCAGAAGCCAAGCTGAAGCTCCAATTCTGTGAAACAAATGAAAGGATAAATGGAGTAGGAAGAGAAGCGTGGTACCATACCTGGAGTGCTTCACTGGTACTGTAGTGCTGCTGCTGGTCAAGGAACTTGCCGTCAGCTGTGCGCCATGGTGTCCTGCTTGCATGTAGTCGTTCGGCATGCCGACGGCTGCAACGTCGACCTCTTGATCTGGGAAGCCTATCGTAGGATGTCGGTGATGCCGCCTGATGGACCATCCGCGGCAGCTGGCGTGGAGTAATGGAGCAAAATCGACGACGATTTTGTCGGTGCGGGGTAAAGGAAAAGGGGATCGAGAGGCTGTTGCGAGGAATCATGGGAGCACCCCGAGGGAAGCACAGGGCACGGGTGTCGACTCGCGGAGCAGCGGCGGCGGCCGGAATCTATCAGGCACCGGTGGCTGGAATTGAGCTCCGCTGGAGGAAAAGGGCCAAAGGGGATAGTGGGCGCCTAGGCGGACTAAACGAGAGAGAGCTATGTGCGTGATGGATGTGTATAGCAGTGTACACTCTTTTGTTTTGATGTTTAAGCCTAACTTATAATTTCTGGATCAAAATTGTAGACATAGTTCGCTTACAACATTCAGAAATTTCTATTACATTTAATCACAAGGAAAGCAAGAAGTTGCACAGATATTTACGTCAAATTTAAATATTTAGTATATTTTCAAACAATTAGCAAAACAATTGCCACCACGGGTGCGGCGTGCCGCCGCGCCGAAGCCTACTAGTATACATCAAAGTTGAAAACATATAGCTCAACAAAGTTGGAAACATGAGCTGGTTTAGCTAGTCAAACTAGTGAACAAAAAACGAGTGAGGTGCAGCGGGGCATAAAATAAGCGATAAACAACCACCCATCTCACAGAAACTGCATCAGATAAGCATCCAATTAAGCTGCTCGAAACATGATAATTTCTAAATGCAAGGAAACAATGTCTTGGTAACTGAAGAGAAAATTAAGAGGATAAACATCACAACTTCACAAGCTACAGCTATAAAAAACTGATAGGGTCTACAACAAGGAACTGACGAATAAATCTTTTAACAGGTCTGAATTTTCAAAAATAAACCGCCTTAAATAGTTTCCATAAGCATTTGTATTAAAAAATTGCAAGTAAATCTGTCTCAAAAAAAAGTAAATACCTACCAATATAGCACCAGTTGCAAATCATGACACTTTCTCACAAAAGCAATGCAACTCAAAGATACGAGCCAAAAATGAAAATCTACCTTCAAAGAAGTATGAAAGAAATTGAGTTATGGACTGAGCATCCACAAAAATGATACTGCTACTTCCGCTACAGAGTAACAAGATGCATGCAACATAACAGCCATATGCATCTCCACTAGGAAATTCACAAAAGCAAGACCTTTACTAAATCAAAGGGAAAGGGGTCAAAAGCAACAGCCAAGTAATGCAACTGAACCTGGTCATGATTATGCATCCAAGTTGGAAACGTAGAACTGGTTGAGCTAGTCAAACTATGAAAAGAAACAAGGATGGAAATACAGGGTCATAAAATAGGAGATAAACAACCATCCATTTCACATAAACTGCATAACATAAGCTGCAGCATCCAATTAAGCCGCTCGAAACATGATAATTTCTAAATGCGAGGCTAGGATACGATCGATGCATATAAAGATTCCACATGGTCAATAGATGATAAACAATGTCTCAGTAACTGAAGAGCAAATTAAAATGATAAACATCACAGGCCACACCTATAAGGGGCGAATAGCTCCTGTGCGACGTCGTTGAGGGCAATTGTCCGGCATGCGACGATGTTGGCTGAAATAGCCCTGGTGCGACGTTTGTTTGCGTGGGAATAGCTCAGACAGGATATGGCCGTTAAATTATTATCCCACGCGGTAAACCCCGTTTGACCGTTCAATGGATAAGTTTATGACAAGTGGGACCTCACGCGTGCGTGCTCTGAAGCCGTGATAATAGCTCCGATGCGACAGCTGCATCTGTTCATCGTGGGGGAAAAAACTCTGCCACGCGCCGGCGTCCTCTGAGCTCACTCCTGTCCTGCCGTCTCGGCTTCTCCGGGCTAGATGGAGCGGCCGATTCGAGCGGTGGCGCGAGAAGAGAAGCGGCAATCGATTCGAGCGGCGGCGCAAGAAAAGAAGCGGCGGGCGGCGACGCAGGGCTTGCGGTCGCAATGCAAGGTAAGGGCGTCGAGGGTGGATGGAGGTTGGGTTGGTGCGGGTCGCCGGTCGCGGAGGCGACCGGCGGCCTATTTGTGACTCGTGCAGCGGCGAGGGACTCGTGCAGCGGAGGCGACCGGCGGCCCTACCGGATTTCGGTGAATCGGGTCTTGAAGCGGGCGTGGAAGCGCTACGGCATCGACGGTAAGGGTTTTTCGCTCGGCGGTCAATCGCCGCCGATGACGAGACAGAGGTATGCATCGATGCGAAAACTTGATGCGGGCGACCAGAGCAGTACAGACTGGAGCTCATCGAGCAGGGGTACCACATCGAGCAGGAGTTCATCGAGCAGGGGTACCACATCGAGCAGGAGTTCAGCTAGTTCATCGAGCTTGGACATCGAAGTAGCTTTGATCCTATGCGAGATGAAGAATCAGCTACAGAGCTGATAGATGGAGCTGGAAGCTTGAGCTGCATTATGTAGATAGAAAGTGTAGTGAATTTTGGTAGGGGAGCGTGTGGGGGAGTAATTTTGTGAACTGGGCATGTCGACTGCGTTCTGTCGAACACCCTGGGGGTGTGCTCTGGACATCCCGATGTTGTCATTCGCACGTTCCGTTGGGTTAAACCTTGTAAAAAATGTAAATTATCGTGTCATCTGTAGAAACAATGTCTTACTTCTTTATTTAGACTTACCAGAATGATTTACTTCTTCGGAATATTGCTGTAGAGGACGCAGCCGTGCGCAGATCTTTTTTTTTCGAGAAAAATGAAAAAGTTTCACTGTGGGCTAGATGAATGGGCCAACTCCATCCAATTAGGCCCAGTAAGTGTAGGAGTCATTTCAGCCACTTTTGCTTTTTTTATTTTTTTATTTGAGCCACTTTTGCCTTTTAGTGTAGAATACTTAGGGGTTTCCAAAATTTAAATATTGCTAGTGTTGCTAGTGTTACCAAAATGTAAACATTTGTAACTATTACCTCCAAATGGTGGTAGATTTTTCGCAAACAGAGGCATAGCCTAGTGGCAAAGGGTTGATGATCTCTTTGCCCACCTAAGTTCGAGTCCCCTTGCTCGCAATTTAGGTGTTGCAGATTATATGTCCTAGTCCAGTAGCTTTGTGGGTCGGGCATCTCACTATTATAGAAATCTATAATAGTGAGTTGTCCCATCCATTAAAATATTGCACTTGGACAAATTCTTTTGAATTTTTGAATATTTTTTATATTTTGATTCAACTTTGAATATTTGAATTCAGCTTTGATGTACATGTTATTATATAGTAGGTTGATCTAACTTGGTCATCCCCATTTCTAATCCTGTCATTTTTCACATCGGTTTTCCAAAATGAGCTACAAATGAGCCCCAAAGGTAGCCCAAACAGCACCATTTCTAATCCTGTCATTTTTCGACCTTCTCCAAATGATCTCAAACTCTAGGGTTAACATATATTGCACTAATATAGTGTCCTAGAACAATTTTTAACTCAAAACTTGTTTAAAAGTTGGTTTGATTTTAGTTGACCAATTTTTGAAATAATCAAAAAATATTCAAAAAACATCAAAAAATGCAAATCCAGTGCACATGGTCTTAGTTTATCATGTACTAACAGCTCCAACTGATAAACAAGGTCTACATACATATTAAACAAGAAATGCTTCAGTATGGTATGAAATCTCACAACTCAAACTATAGAGTTCATAGTTTGAGATGTGTGATTTCACACCATATTGAAGCATTTCTTGTTTAATATGTGTCTAGACCTTGTTTATCAATTGGAGTTGTTAGTATATGACAAACTAAGAACATGTGCACTGGTTTTCCATTTTTTTGATGTTTTTTGAATATTTTATGATTATTTTGAATTCGGTCAAACCCAAGTTTGACCAACATTTAAACAAGTTTAAAATACCAAAATGAAAAACTAAGCCTGTGTCATTCTTAGTCACACCAAAAGAAGCTTTGGTGATTTTTTTAATTTTTTTAAATTTTCAAAACATCAAACCCTCTCTCACTTCCTTGAACTCTCTGCAACTTCGTTCGTGGTAAGTCATTTGTGTGAAGTATTCTCATGAAAATACTCTATACCAAGTTTATATTTTTTTTCATAACTATGTCATATAATAGACAATGTGCGCTGGTTTTATGTTATTTTAATTTTGTTTGAATTATTTGTGCTCAACCCTGGCTCATTCCATCGATAGCTTGAATTGTGTGAATGTTTTTCATTTAACTGTGGATATAACAAGTTTTAATTTTTTTTAGCAACGTAGTTGCATAAGTAAACAGTGAGCGAAAGTTTCATATTTATTTGATTTTTTCTAAATTATTTATGCTCAACCCTAGCTCACTGAAAACCCTAAACCCCGAAAACCCTAAACCCCGTCCGAAACCCCCCTGCTTCAGAGCCGTTGATCGCTGGTTAGTGAACGGTTGGATCAGAAGGAAACCCCCCGATCCGCGCCACTCCCAGTTCTGCGCTCTGATTGGCCACTCCCAGTTCCGCGCCATTCGTAGGAAAAAAAACTAAATTTGGGCCCAGCAGCAGATTTGGCCCGCTGGTTAGTGCACAAGTTTTTTTAGTGTTTTTTTTCTATTCTCACCGCCTCGCCACGGCCGGACGGCATGGCCCAACCAAATAACGGGCCACGGCCCTCCCATTCACTTTCCCATGCCACGCCCACCGTTTTTTTCCCGACCGCCTCCCGTTCCCCTTCTTATCCACTCAGATGTGTCGTACCCTAGCTATTCAGATCTGCGCCGCCCCCCACACTCCCTCGCCGCCGGCGACCAAATCCACGGGAAACCGCTGCCGCCACATACAGATCCAGCTCCAGCCCACGAAGATGATGAGGCGTGGGGGTTCCAGCTCCCGCGGTGGCCATTCCGGCTCCGGAAATCGCTCCGACGAGGACCGGAAGGCGCGGAAGCGGCCGGCTGACCCCGAACGCGCGAGGCGGGTTCATTCCGACGTCGGTCGGAAGCGCGGCGCGTACAAGTGGCTCCACAGGGGCCTAACGCCGCCGCCAGCGTTCGCCCGTCGTGAGGTGGAGGAGTATGACGCAGCGTGGCGGCGCGCGGCCACCGCTACGAGCACGGGAGCTCCTCCGGCGCGGGGAGCTCCCGCATGGCGGCACGGGTGCCACAGCTGCCACCGCCGAAGAGGGAGGAGGAGCAGGAGCAGCAGGACCGCCCACCGCGCCGCGGCCTGCTGCCCGGGGCTTCGCCGCCGACGAGGACCTGGACTGGATCACCGAGGAGGTGATCCAGCGCAGCCAGCAGCAGCAGGAGGTCGAGGTGCACCATCAGGAGATCGAGGAGCTCAACAAACTCCGCCTCGAGAGAGGTATCGAGGCTTCCCTCCACCCCATCATCGACATCAGCTCCGACGAGGAGGAGCTCGACTTCTCTGACTTGTCCGACTGAGCAGCGTCGCCGCCTCGTCGCCGCCGCACCCCCGGGGCTCCGAAGCCCAATTTTGGATCTGCGTTTAGGGGTAGAGCAGCGTCGACGCCCAATTAGCTAGGCTAACTATGTAATCGAGCTTCTGCCCGCGTGTGTGGCTTTTGATCCGATGATCGCCACGAACTAAGCTATGTAATCTTTCGAATTTGAGTATATGTTAAGTTAAATTTCAGTTGAAATCTAGTTCTGCTTACGGCTTCACTTCAGAAATTGCGCAAATGAATCCAGTTCAGTTCAGACAAACTCGTCGGCGTTGCGACGCTTCGTCGTCGGAGAAGAAGAAGACAGGCAAGCAAGGGAGAATGCGCACGCAGGGGAGGAGGATATAACGGTCGTCGTTGTTGTCTAGGTCCCACCAATCTGACGTGGATAAGTTGTGCGTCCCACCCGCCGGCTCCCCATAATCCTAATCCTAACTAACAGACTGCGCTTAAGGGCCAAGTCGTAGCAGAGCAATTTGCGAAAACAATGATGTCGCAGCAGAGCTATTCCAGCGAACGACGTCGCTGCCCATCAATTGACGAAGTAAAACGTCGCACAGGAGCTATTCGCCCCACCTATAAGACATAGATAGGGTCCCAGAAAGGAATTGACGCATCAAGCTTTTTAAGATGTATGCCAACATGGCGATGTGGTCTCCAACATCAGCAGCAGATAGGCTTCTCCAGACTACCCTTCTTGTTCTTTGCTTGTGGAAGGGGCCTCCTTCATCGGTACAAGGTCCAAGTAGAGCTTTACGGAGGTACGGGCTGAAACTGCAAGAGACGAGGCGGGGAAAGCAGTCCTCCGGTTTCAGAGGAAGAGAATTGAGGACGATCTTGTTCTTCATGTCAATCTCGAGCATGTAGCTCGGGTTGTACGGGAAGAACTCCATCTGTGGAGGGAGAGAGCCCCGGACGATCTTGGTCTCCCGGTACTCGCCGAGCCCAAGTACACAATGTCCCTGTTGTTCGTGTTCAGGAGGGGGTACATGGGCGTCAAGTGCTTGGGCAGGTCGCCGAACCCCTCGAATCGCCACAGTGTCTGCAGGCTGAGCTCATACTCCTTCTCCCACTTCTTGTCGTGGCCCAGCAGCCTCCACACGGTCTCAGTGCGCTTCTTGAGTTTGACGTAGTCCTGGAAGCTGTCGATGGAGACGAACCTGATGGAGTCACTGACGGTGCCCATGGTGCGGTAGGCGGCCGGCCCGGCGATCCGGTGGTCGAAGTCCCTCGGCTCGACCGGCAGGTGGATGAACTTGAGCACGCTGCTGCTATTGTCGTCGCAGGGGGCGTCGAAGAGGGCGTCGCAGCTGACGCACAAGAGGCCGCACAGGAGGTTCACCAGGTAGGCGTGGCCTCTGAACGAGAACTTGGTGTTGGTTTCGTTCCAGCTGACGAAGTCCAAGAGACTGGTCTTCTTTTTCTCCTACCAGCAGGGCGGCGACGACGAGGAGGGCCGCCACAGGAAAAGAGAATCCTCGCCGCCACCGCCAGCGACCAGCCGACCTGTGTGTACTGTGGGTCGCTGTCCGCATACACGCGGCGATCACGCACACACTCCGAGCAGAACATGAGGGCCAATGGAGTTGTCGGCGGAGGGGACGTACGCGAGGCTAGCTAGGTTTTCCTTCGGGCACGGCTCAATTCTCAGGGAGAAGAGAGGAGAGGAGAGGACGGAAAAGGAGAGGGGAAAAGCCGAAAAGGAAAGAGAGAGTGCGATCCGGACGTTTCCTTTTCTTTCTTCCGTTGCTCGTTTGCAGTACAAATCGAGGTAGTAGTACATCGACTCCCAGCGCGAGCGCACCACCAGGCAAGCTGCCCCAGAGGGCTCGCTAGTAGGACTCTCTTATGGAGAACCTGTCTAAATAGGACTCTAGCTTCTGTTCCCAACCGAGTCGGTTACTCATTGTATTTGTACGTGTACATTTGCTCTTATAATATATGACCCCGGCAACCCATAGAGGTAGAGCCGTTCCCCCAATCTATTCTCAAACCTAATCACGCCTCCATAGATCGATCCTCATGTTCCCCTCCGAGTGCTTGCTTGACAGCCGCGTGCGTGCAGACGGCGACGATGACCTCGCCGCCACCAACCTCCCGCTCTTCATCCTGAAGTGCAATGACAAAAAGGCGGAGGGGTATGCAGATGACGAACTCGAGATCTTCAACACGATGCTTCAGCACATGAAGATCGGAGTGCGTCTCGCGGACAAGGCTCCGGCTGTCTCCTACCTGACCATCCTACCTGAAGATCGGAGGCTGCTGGCCGACATCGTAGCCGTCGACAAGAACGTCATCGTCATCAGGCTGGACTTCGATGCAGTCCCGTTGTCCTATCTCATCTACGACGCCGTCGCCTTATCGCTCCGCATGATCCCCGCTCCGGAAGATCCCTCCTGGGCCTATACACTTACCTCGACCGTCTCTGTCGCACGCCCATGCCGTGGCCCCGATTACGCCCTGGTCCACACGGGTCGGCTTGTCGTCGACTCCGAGGATTCTCTCTTCCTGTGGCAGCCCTCCTCGTCGTCGCCGCCCTGGTCGGATTTCAAGAAGGCCGGCCTCCTACACATCATCGGCTGGAACGAAACCAACAAACAGTTCTCGTTCAATGGCCACGCCTACTGGGTGGACCTCCTGCGCGGCGTCTTTTGCTTCAGCTGCGACGCACTCTTCGACGACAAGAGCAGCAGCGTGCTGAAGTTCATCCCACTGCCGGTCGAGCCAAGGGACTTCGACCAACAAACTGCCGAGACGGCCGCTTACCGGACCATGGGCGTCGTACGCGACTCCTTCATGAGGTTCGTCTCCATCGACGGCTTCCTGCAGGACGAGTACGTAGAACTCAAGAAGCGCACCGTGACCGTGTGGAAGCTGCTGGGCCACGACGATGAGGGGTGGGAGAAGGAGGACGAGCTCAGCCTGGAGACCCTGTGGGGGTTTGAGGGGTTCGGCGACGTGCCCAAGCACTTGACGCCCATGTACCCCCTCATGAGCACGAACGACACGGACGTTGTCTACTTGGGGGCTCGGCGAGTACCGCGAGACCAAGATCGTCCGGAACTCTCTACCTCCAGAGATGGAGTTCTTCCCGTACTACCCGAGCTACATGCTCGCCGTTGACATGCGGAAGAAGATCGTCCAGACCTCTATACCTATGAATCCGAAGGTCTGGCTTCCTGGCCTCGTCTCTTGCGGTTTCAGCTGGTATCTCCGGAAAGCTCTAGTTGGACCTTGTGATGACCAAGGAGTACACCATTCCCAAGAAGAAGAAGAAGAAGAAGAGTCTAGCTCTGGAAAAGCATATCTGCTGCTGATGTTGTAGGCCTTATCTATTTAGAAGAAAAAGGAGTACACCATTCCCAAGTTGGCAACCATCTTTAGAAGATTGATTCGTCAGTTTCTTGTCGTGGACCTTATCTATTTCTTATAGGTGGCTTGTGAAGTTGTGATGTTTGTCATTTTAATTTGCTCTTCAGCTACCGAGACATTGTTAGAACTAGTGTAGAACTAAAACGAGTTAATAGCACTGGCGGTCACTGAATTCGTTGAGTGGTGCACTTAAGTCACCATTTTCAAAAATCTTCTGAACCCATCACTCAAGTCGACATCCATGTGCACTTTGGTCACTCGGCCGGTTTTTGACCGGTTTTTGACGGAGAGTGATAGGAACTTTTGCAGATAACCCCTCACTCACCTTTCTTTCTTTCATTTTGGTGTACATAAAGTTAACTAGAGGCCAAGCAAACGTCTCCGGCGATGAACGGAGACACGGCGGCGCTCGCGTCCTCCTGGTGCCGCTGCCGGCGCAGGGCCACATGAAGCTGCCGGTCACGAGGCAATCCGTATGACGCGCTTATCTTTGGTCAAAGACACAAGTAGACGACCTGTCGACGGCGAGCGGCGCACGAGCAGGCACGTTGGTCGCCGTCCCCATGGCCAACGTAATCTAAATGCTGTGGAAAGGTGCGCAATGACTCTAGCACGTAGAATATAGTGTTCGGCTGCAAGGAATCGAACTAATTTGCTGCACCATGAGCTCACGAGGAGTGGCGGCGGTGATGGCCGGACTCGAGGAAGATGAAGTCGATCTCTTCGATTACATCATAAGATTTGGGGAAATTTGGTCAGGACGGAGGAGGGAACCACGGGAAACAATATGACGCGATTGAATTTGCAAAATCTTGTCGGAAAGAGGCTCGTCGCTGGCCGTGTCTTCTTCACGTGCTGCCTGGTTTTGGAATCCGCCCGGAAAAACTAATTCCGGACGAATGGCGGGACATCCTCGGGCCCAAGGTCCACGCTGAGCACGCCTCGCCGTAGACCACGTCAACCGCGCACATCTGAGTCATGAACGCGGACGCCGGCTTACGCTACCACCGCGGAGTACCTGCGCCGGATGGAAGCCGCCGGGTCAGACACGCTGGCGCGGCTCCTGATTGCTACCGACGACGTCCCGGTGGCCCGGTGCTCGTGTACGACGGACTCAGCCTTGCGGCAGTACTCGACCGGGTCCTCGCACAAGCCCATGCCGCCGGCGTCGAAGCCGTCGGAGATGGCCGTGACGCGGAAGGGGTCGCCGGGGGCGGTCCTGTGGAGAGCACGAAGCGAGTGAGGGGTTATCTGCAAAAGTTCCTGTCACTCTCGGTCAAAAACCGATCAAAACCGGCCGGTGACCAAAGTACACATGGATGTCGACTTGAGTGACGGGTTCAGAAGATTTTTGAAAATGGTGACTTAAGTGCACCCAGTCGACGATTTCAGTGACCGCCAGTGCTATTAACTCAACTAAAACATCTAGAAATAAACTACTCTCTGTACACAAAAGGATGTCTCAGTTTTGACCCAAGCACGGAGGGAGTAGATGATAAGTGACAGCCACCTAGAGCACTAAAAACGGATCTAATTGAGGGGTTAGAGATCAGTACATGCTCCATCGTCGCATGCTCGTACTTGATCCCGAGTGGAAGTAGTCGTAAAAGGTGTCGAAGACTTGATGATGCCGATGCGGTAGCCTTCAGGTCTCTACCGGCACTATCCTGGCACGACACATCATGATTCCAGTTCTTCCCGTTGTTGGTGTGCATGCCATGACCAGAGTGGTTTAGAGATTTAGGGGAGCAGCATTTTAGCCAAGCCGTGTGTGAAGCCTAGGGTTGACATTGAAATGTTAAATGCGCAAGTATATCTCAAACTCATTAATTGTGGCACCTCGGGTTTATATGTGGTTGTAAAAAAGAACATCATGGGAGACGGCTCAGGCGGAATCGTAGACTCCCCAGCCGCCGCCACCCCCTAACCCTTCCACCCCCTCGCCGCCGACCGGAGGAAGCTGGCCAGGCACAACCCTAGGCGGCGGACGGCGGCGGCGAGGTGCTGCTCTCCTGGCGTTCTCCTTTTGAAGCAGTTCGGCGGCGATTGGGGGAGGTTTGGCAGTGAGTCTCGGTGGCCGCGGCAGGCGGCTCGGCGGCCGCGGCGTGCGGCGAGGAGGAAGGGGCGCTGGGCGCAGAGGCGCGGGTCCGTCGTCCCGGGCGCGCGGGGGCCGCATCTGGGCCCCGAGCGGGCCGCATCTGGGCTATGCGAGGGCCAGAGGTCGGCGCGGATGTGTCGGCGTGAAGGCATTGCGGAGCTGTGGGGCACGACGACGGCGGCGCTGCGGACACGAGGAAGGAGCGTGGCGTCCGCGCTGCTGGAGGCTTGCTGCGGGCGGGCCCCATCTAGGCTTGCAGCGGGCCGTCGTGGATGTGCGGCCTGCCGACGCCGTGGTGTTGCAGGGGAGGTCGGGCGAGCCGCCGGCGCCGTGTGTTTGCGGTGGGCGTGAGTTGTTGGCCCGTGCGTGGAGGTGGGCAGTGCGTGGAGTTGGCCAGGGCAGGCAGAGGAGGCCGAGGCGGCGGGGAGGAGAAGCTGGGCTGCAGGCTGTTTGTCGGGGAGGTCGGGGCGCTTGTCGTCCTGCCTCATTCGGCCGTGGCGTGCTCCCGGGGAAGAGGAGGTCGGGGCGGCGGCCCCGGACAGTGGCTACTTCGGCGGAGCGGCTGAAGCGGGCATGGCAGCGACCGTGGAAGGTGGTGCCGCGGCTGCTGCGGCATGCGGTGGAGCTCGGTGGTTGACGACATGGTCGGGATGCCATCCTGCTGCTCCCAAAGCTTTGCGGTCGGGTTGAACTCCGGGCGAAAGCTCGCATGGACCTCGGTCTGTGCCGACGACGACGGCGCCCTCGGGCGTCGTTCCCTTTCTTGTTTGCATCGTCGTGGAGCTTTTCGACCTCGTCTAACGCGTGGTGGTTCCAAATTCTCCGGGTGAAAACCTTAGCTCCTTTGTGAGCGGGCGGCTGTGACGGTCTCGTCACTACCTTGTTGGAGGCGCCGCTTTGGAGCCCTTGGCCAGCGCGGTGCAACGGTTTCGCGGCGGATGTGCAGAATGGCGTGTGGTCGTGGGCGGTGGATGTCGGGGCGGCGGCTCCTGAAGGTGGTGGTGCGTCGAGGCAGCAGCCTCGAACTCCCATGCTACGACGGTTCTATGAGGCAGAGCCGTTGTCTAGCGGGGGTCTGGGTGGCGACCTGGATGGAGACTGCGCGGGCAGAGGGTTCGTCGACCTGACTGGATCATCTTCGGGCAATGCGAAGGTCGATCTGGTTGCTTCTCCGGGGCGGCGGCCCCGGTACTTGGTGGTTTTGGTGGCAACCTGGATGAAGATTGCGGGGGCAGAGGGTTCGTCGACCATGACTGGATCGCTTTCGGGCAATGCAAAGATCGATCTGGTTGTTACGCCGGGGCGGCGGCCCCGGAGCGGGTGGTGTGTGTTGTGGCGTTTGTCGACTTGGATCGTGTGGACGACGGGTCGCTTCGTTTGTGTCGTTCTTTTGTACAGATTGTATGGTTTTTGGACCCAGTTTCCCTTATAAACTGGGTCAATTCTTTCTATCTATTCGAGCGGTGGTACGACCACCTTGTCCTCAAAAAAAAAAGAACATCATTCGGCGCATGTGCCTTAGGTTTTGTTTGGTAGCTTGATCACCCCAATATAGATTTCCCAACTTGGTCAAACTGACCTTATACATATTGGGTTTAGATTTTATTGTATGTTGTGTGGCTTCTATGTGTTAAGACATGCTGAGATGAGATGTTGCTGGGTGGGTTGTACATATTGGAACATGCTGAGACTAGAGCGTTTCTTTCAACAATGTTTGTATTATTTTGTCAGATTACCCTAATTTGTAAGCTAAATTTGATTCTAGGATAAAATTATTATATCATATTTTTCACTAATAGGTCCAATATTTACACAGGTCTTTCGAAAGAAATAAAAAAGCAATTGGATCCACAGACACCATACCGTGTATGTGACATGCGTCGGTGCAGCTTGGCTAGGTGCTGGGCATGAATATACTATACTGGGCATTATAAACTAAGTGCACCGGCAAATATAACAACTCTGAATCTTCAAAAATAAACCGTGCCTTGTTTAGTTTCCAAAATCTTATGTGTTGACAAAAAACACAAATGTTTGCTCTCCTGGCCGTACTTAGGCACGTGTAGGATTTAAGTTATGTTGTGCGGAGGCGAGAATTGATGTGTGGGGCATTGTTCGCTCGTCCTGTGCTCAGTGCCGTTAATCGCAGATTAGCCAATAACCATTCGATTAATTGATGTGTGACTAAAATCATTTGGATCACCTCACTCTCTGCCTTTTTATATTAGAGGTGATGCCAAGATTGGAGCCTGAACATGACATACCACTACCAGGGTTCACCATATGAATTTCATCCAATAAAATGCCTCGCCTGTTCGAGTAACAAATATGCCTCACCTGTGTCAGATCGATGAAAACTCCCACTTTTTACAATCAAACACCCATTTTCAACCTTGACAGCAATATGAGGTGATGTCGAGGCGAGAACTGTTGCTTTAGCAAACCCGTTAGGGATTCGGAAAAATAAAAGGTAAATAACTACCAATATAGCATCAGTTTCAAATCATGACACTTTCTTACTCACACAAAAGCAAAGCCCTTCCCAGAATTAATGGGGAAAGGGGTCCCTAAAAATTATCCCAGTTAGAATGCATAGTCCGTCAGATTTACTGGTGATGAACTTGGTGATGATTATGCATCAAAGTTGGAAACAGAACTGGATCAGCTAGTCAAACTAATGAACGAAAAACAAGGATGGAAGTGCAGGGGGCATAAAACAAGAGATGAACAACCATCCATCTCAAAGAAACTGCATAACATAAGCTTGCAGCATCCAATTAAGCTGCTTGAAACATGCTAATTTCTAAATGCAAGGCTACAATACGATCGATGCATATAAATACTCCATATGATCGATAGATGATAAACAATGTCTCGGTAACTGAAGAGCAAATTAAAACGATAAACATCACAAGCTTGCAGCATCCAATTAAGCTGCTCGGAACATGCTAATTTCTAAATGCAAGGCTACAATACAATCGATGCATATAAATATTCCATATGATCGATAGATGATAAACAATGTCTCGGTAACTGAAGAGCAAATTAAAATGATACACATCACAAGCCACACCTGTGAGATAGATAGGGTCCACGGCAAGGAACTGACAAATCCATTTGCCAACTTGGCTATGTTATCAGCAGCAGATAGGCTTCTCTAGCCTAAGCTTCTTCGATGGGATGGGACTCCTGCGTCATCACAAGGTCCAACTAGAGCTTGACCGAGATACCTGCTGAAAGCGCAAGAGACAACGCCGGGAAGCCAGACCTTCGGATTCATA
The DNA here is from genome assembly GCA_947311845.1 of Poa pratensis. NCBI lineage: Eukaryota > Viridiplantae > Streptophyta > Magnoliopsida > Poales > Poaceae > Poa > Poa pratensis. Next base: position 9,736,273 of record CAMZMU010000115.1, on the reverse strand, counting down.
GGTGGAAAGGTCCGGACGATCTTTTTGCGCATGTCAACGGCGACAATGTAGCGCGGGGAGTATGGGAAGAACTCCCACTGTGGAGGTAGAGAGTCCCGCACGATCTTGGTCTCGCTGTAGTCGCCGAACCCCAAGTAGACAACGTCCGGGTCCATGCTCAGGATGGGGTACATGGGCGTCAAGTCCTTGGGCACGTCGCGGCCGCGCCACTCGAACCGCCGCAGGGTCTCCAGGCTGAACTCGTGCTCCTTGTCCCACCCCTTGTCGGGGCCCAGCAGCTTCCACACGGACACGGTGCGCTTCTTGAGTTCTACATACTCGTCCTGCAGGAAGCCGTCGATGGAGACGAACCTGATGAAGGAGTCGCGTACGATGCCCATGGTCCGGTACGCGGCCGTCTCGATTCGTTGGCTGGAGCTGAAGTCGATTTCTTTGTCGGAGCCCAGGTGGTGGTCGATGTCCAGCTTGACCTTGACCGGCAGTGGGATGAACTTGAGCACGCTGCTTATGGGAGAGAAGAGGGCGTTGCAGCTGAAGCAGAAGACGCCGCGCAGGAGGTCCACCCAGTAGGCGTGGCCATTGAACGAGAACTGCTTGTTGGTTTCGTTCCAGCCGTCGATGTGCAGGAGGCCGGCCTCCTTTCTCGTCGATGACCAGGGCGACCATGGCGGCGACGGAAATGGCGACGGCGGGGAGGGGTGCCACAGGAAGAAAGAATCCTCCGAGTCGTTGACAATCCTACCCGTGTGGACCAGGGCGTAATCGGGGCCACGGCATGGGCGCGCCACGAAGACGGTGGAGGTAAGTGTATAGGCCCAGCCGGGATGTTGCGCGGCGGGGATCATGCGGAGCGACAAGGCGATGGCGTCGTAGATGAGATAGGACAACGGGACTGCATCGAAGTCGAGCCTGATGACGATGACGGTCTTGTCGACGGCTACGATGTCGGCCACCAGCCTCCGATCTTCAGGTAGGATGGTCAGGTAGGAGACAGCCGGGGGCGCCTCCGCGAGACGCACTCCAATCTTCATGTGCTGAAGCATCTTCTTGCAGATCTTGAGTTCGTCCTCTGGGTACCCTTCCGCCCTCCTGTCCTTGCACTTCAGGATGAAGAGCGGGAGCTCGGTGGCGTAGAGGTTCGCGTTGCCGCCCGAAAGCACGCGGCATTCAAGCAAGCACTCGGAGGGGAAAATGTCCGTGTGGATGATGGATCTATGTCGGCGGCGGAGGGGAGGGGGAGGAGAGGGGAACGAGACGCTCGGCTAGGTTTTCTTCCGGGCACGACGCAATGTTCTTCTTATTATTCTCAGTCGATGAGGAATCGCCGTTGGATGTCCGATTGTGTTAGTAGCAGACGGTAGATCTGCAGACCAATCCTACGGGGAATGCGTGTAGTCGGGCCGGGCCCAACTTTCGGTTCTGGCCCGGAATCAGCGTTTCAGCTTGTAGTTTTATGAACAAGGAAAAAAAAAGTAGCCCGCTACAGAAAATAGAGCCGGCCTCAAAATTAGCAATTAGTGTGCTAATTTCAAACAAAAAAGCAACTGGTGTGCTATTTCGCGTTATAGCGTGCTATTAGCGAGACTCTAGGTGACTACCCGTGCGTTGCTATGGTCCTCTCAAGTATTTTCTTACAAACGTGATGCATTTGAAATTCACATGTACGCAGCCAAAACAATAGTACGATTATATTGTACTTACATGTGATTTTGAAACAATTGTAAGTAATTGCTCAAGGTGAACTTTTATCGAAAAAACTAAAGCCACATTAGTAAGATAATTTGCTAAATATAGAAGGTATGAACCACAAGGTGAACTGATTGTATTTTTCTCCTGAAACCACTTGCGGAGTAGGTTTCGGTAGATGATTGGCACCTATGAAGTACAAATTAATATGTAACAATCTCCATTAAAAATAAATCACATTGTTTGAACCATTACAACGTAAATCTAAAAGGCTGTAAGTTTAGGCAATTTAGCCACTCAAATTTTCATTGTGGTAACATAAAGAATGTAACACCTTCCCTTCAAAAAATCGAAATGTTTTCAAGCTGTATTCTTGTAAGAAAGAAAAGAAAGTGCCATCTCATAGACCAAGAGAAATACCTATATTGATTGGGGCCAAAACATGTAGCACGGTAACACTGAAAAAGGAACAGATGGTGTATTTCAACTGCTTTGCGTGGACAAAAATTGATTCATCATAATTTCTCATGTATCTTAGTTCCTGTGAACTATGGTATAGATACAATTTAAATCACCAAATTATTTCCTTACACCAAAGTTACACATGACTGAAATTTGTAGTACAAGAGCGCATGAAGAAAGCACAACTTCCAGTGGGATCTCAATGGTATGCACAAGATAACCAAACACATTTATGTACAACATATGCATCACCTGTACTGAAGGCAAAATTTGGATGTTGAGAAATTAATTACAAAGCAGCAGGATGAGATGCAGAGTTCAAGAAGCAAACTGGAGACCGGTTGTGAGCCGGTGGATGCAATGAGTAGAAAACCAAAGAGCACCGGAGGCAAAGAAATGAAGGGGAGAGGAGCAACCGGGAAGCACAAAAACAGGATAGGACAAAGCAGCCTATTACAAACAAGAAGTGGACCTCCCGGAGGCTCTCAACCAGTAAGAAATAGACACGTCCGCGCCATCCATCGACGTGTCAACAGCAGATAGGTCGACGGGAGTTGAAGAGCTGAGATCACAGGGATCCCACGAGCTTTAGGATAGTCACTACGGGAAACGCACAATACGCAACTGGAGACCGGTTGTGAGCCGGTGGAAGCAATGAGTAGAAAACCAAAGAGCACTGGAAACGCTCATTTCTTTGCCTCCGGTGCTCTTTGGTTTTCTACTCATAGCTTCCACCGGCTCACAACCGGTCTCCAGTTTGCTTCTGGTTCCTTTTGCTAGCCTGTTTGGCTTCATGTGGACTGTTGTGTGTGTCTTCTTGTTTCTTTAATGTACCTCTTTTATGGTGTTTATGCAAGCCACGTTTCTACCCGTGTCATTAATTGATGGTGGTACTGTAGCTTGTCTCTTCTTCAATTTCTTGTTGCCTCCTCTAGTCTTTATTTTCTTGGAAGCTGTGCTTCCACATCTCTTCCTTTTCTTCACGTTTTTTCTCCTATGAAGGTTTCTTCTCTCTTGCTTACCGGCTGCCTTGCTTACGGCTGCTCTTTTGATTCTTGTTCGATGTGTTTGGTCTTGTTGTTTGCTTTCCCTCTGTTCTTCCCGTGTTTCTCTGAGTGTGTTTTGATTCTCCTTTGCTTTGTTGCTTTTTAACGCATGTTTATTGTTTTGCATCATGTTTATATATGTTTCATGTTGCTTCTCCTTTTCCGCTCATCTTGTTCTATATGTTCATAGTTTTTCGTTGTTTTCTTGCCATTTGTTTTCTGTTTTTCGCTTCTTTTGTGCTTGTATTGGTGATCGTTTTATTGCTTGACGATCGTGCTCTTGATGTCTACTTTTTTGTGTGTGGCTGCTTTTCCTGTCCAAAACTTTCATCGAGAGCTCCAGATTCATGGAGAAGTACTCCAAGCCACCGCCAACCCCACACTCTTCCGCGCCCGAGCTCTCTCCTGGCGCGAGCTCCCCAAGGCCGACCTCCGCTGTGGCCGGCGGCCGTGGTATAGGTCAGTTTCTCCGGTATCCCAATCGTTGTTGGGCCTTTGGACACCGTCGGCTAGTTCATCATGTGCGCGCTTGCTGCTTCCTCGGTATTTGAAGCCGTCTCACTTCCACCGTTGCCGGCGGCCATGGTGTGGGTCGGTTCCTCCATCGCCATCGCGGCCGTCACTGAGGCTTTGGACGATGGCCCCAACTCCGACGACTGGTCCATCACGTGCGCGCTCGCTGCCTTCTTGGTATTTGGAAGCCGTCCACCATGCCCACCGGCTGCTAATCGTCGACGTCAAGGTCCGCCTTCACTTCACTTCAATTGTTCTTGATTATTTATTTATTTTGATCAAAGGGTGACGTATCAAATTATAAGGTGTAATTAGTTGTTTATTTTTCTTTTTTTTATTTCGTGCTCCTTCAGTTGATTCTTCTATAAGGTGGCATTATTTATTTGTAGGTGCTGCTCTCTCAATATCTCCACTTTAGTACAACAAATAGTTGGCCTTGTTGATGGTTGGTTTCTTCACAAGTGATTTATGATTGAATTGCATTAATTGATAATGGCCAAGTCTGAAGAATTACAAAAAGCAAACAGTGAACTTATGTGTTTTGACTTTTGAGCCATTTTCTTAGAACCATAGGGGATGCATACATATTGTTCACTGCTCTTTAAAGTAAAACGTGGTAGCTACTATAAATAGGTGTTTAGTACCCTCCATGCTATTTAGATCAATGGCTGCTTAGGGAGATACTTAATCCCATATTTTTGTGTGCTCTTCAGCTGTTTCTAGCCTCTCTGAATTTTATAAGATGTGTACTGCATCTACCTCCATCTATTAATTATCTGAAGGTATCTTCATGTACTAATGATTTTTGTACCTTCGGCTCTTGCTTATAATCCAACAGGTTCGAGTATTGTCTATATCATGTTACCACGTAAATTTATTTCATTTCATTGTTAGTTTCGAAAACTTGCATCTAAAGTGAGACCAAATCTTGTGCATAGAGCAGATGCACTACTCATGCATGCATGATTAGATTCCATGCACAATCACGTGGGCATGGAGTGTGAACACTTGACTTTGTATCAGTAGCATTAAAGTGTTCAGCTGATATGATAAGCAGCAGATGTCAGGATAGGCTCACATGTCAGGATAGAATAACAAAATATATGGCGGCTCGTCCCCTGGCTGTTGTTCACACTAGCTATAACAGGGATATGCTATAACAGGGATATGAAGATGGGGATTCTACTAACCGTTGCATATTGAGGAGGTAGTAGTTGAAAATTGGTAAATCAGCATCTTCCTCCCCATAACTTTTAAATGCAGATAGAAATTGTGCGGGAAAACGGTGCTCCATCATCGGCGTGACCTGAGAAAACAAAGGCGAGAGAAAAGTAAGGCGGTTGTGTTATACTATATATCTTCAGTATTACAGCTTTCACAATACAAATGAACTTGACCATTATCTAAGTATCTCATTTCAGCATGGTTCAATACATGCATGGGATGTTTGTTACAGCAACAGTGTGGCATTATAACCTTGCTAAAGTGAAAGGAAACTTATGTACCTAGGTTTCAATGTGGAGTTGTCTTGCTGGTTTTCAGAGGCGCAAATTACCTCTTCCCTTTTCTTTTACGGTTGTTCATGTATCTTTGTAGATTGCTTACTAAAAATCTTTTGTTCTCTTAATGTTTTGCTGTCAGCTTGTCACCCCTGGTTTGTAATGGCATGGTAAACACGAAGTTCAGTGAACTAAGAGCTTTCTTATACAAGATGTTCATGTATCCTGCTTAGGTCTTGTAACAAGTCATCATTATCATGTTAGTCATGCTTAGAGAGTGGTTGAAACACTTACTAAGAAGAAACTCTCAGTTTGACTGAAGAATCTGAAGTGCATCTCAATTTCAGGGAGAAGAATATACCCCATCAATACCCAAAATTGTGGCAAGCATGCTAATTTGAGGCTTGGCATTCAATAGTAGCTTTAATACTTTAGTAGACGATAAGGAACTAATAGATCCTATTTTTTAGACCCAGTAATACTTTTAGTTTATCATCTGAAGTTCTGAACCTATGCGCTTGCCAAACTGACACCAAACTGGTGCACTAAGGATAAACTCACACAAGAAGATAGACATCATAACATCCAAGTGCTACCAACAGTGACACGAATGTAGAAGAGATACACATCATGGAATCCATATGCTTCTACCAATGACACACGTACAAGGAAACATCCACGTTGATTTGAGCTGTCTCAATAGGGTCTCAGTATATAGCCATAGTAGGGCAAGCAAATCGACATACGTAAGGGTACTAATAATTCAGAAGTAGTGAGGTACACAAAATTTTAATACAATACTTATGCTTACACATTATTTTTGTATGATTTTACACACAGATGAAAATCAGGGTAGTTCGTTACAAAACATAGATTAATCAAACACCATACAGTTAGTTGTTCCTAAAGTACATCCAGGCATGTAGCTCGAACAGAAGAGGGCCACACAGACACAGATATGCATGTGGAACCTAATGTAAGTATTTACTTTCTTGGCATGCCTCATTTGTTTCTACGTGTTGAGTAAAATGATGACACTGAATGGAGACAGCACATCGATGTGTCTCCCATGACATCAGATGTGATCGCTAATATGATAAATAAAGGCAAAGTATAATTTTTAATCAATCTTAAAGGCTACACAAACATAATGCTTATGCATTTCCTTCTCATGCTATTAGATTTCCCCTTGTTTTTTCCTTTAGTTTAATATGTATGTATAATATATTCGTATTGTGACGCCCCAAAATCGGTACTATGCAGATTTCAGCGATCCCGCCAAAATCCGCATAATAACGATCTTAGGACGCCTACCAGACATAACGTGCACGCTGAAACATGGGCGTTATGTGGGTGGAATTGTGATAACATTACAAAGAGTTCACGAAAGAATCCGCAACAAAAACAGAAGGAGATATATATACAAGAACGACTCAAACGAGTCAAGATACAACTGATACATTACAAAGATCCAAAGCACAGCGAAAGCGAAATAGTATCCGACTACGGACAAGATACAAATTGGACTAAGAGTACTGAAGATAACCATGGCGTCCATATCCCTGCCTAGGCCGAGCCAGAGGGATACCCAAGCTAACGTCGTCAGACTTCAAACCTGTTGACTGCACAAAAGAGTACAGCCCAAAGATGGGTCAGGCACAACCGCCTGGCAAGCAATGGTCACAAGATACCAACACAAAGACTACCAAAATATGGGGAGGTGGACTGAGGCGGCAGCAGCAGCACTAAACAACCTATAGAGACACTCTACAACTTCCGGCTAAAAGAGAGGGATAAGCGAGCGTGAACGAACCAACTAGCAACTAACACCAAACATAACACTTCCCAGATTCACCTCCTCAACCAAGTATGAGAAAGCAATCGAGGGAAACTCACACAGTTGTCAAGTTTTAGTTTTCATGTTATTGTGTAAATAGGTCTAATTTACTAATCAAATTAATTAGAATCATTAGGTGTAAGTTGTCTATGATCTTGTTAGCCAGCACCTTCACCAAGTCGTCCATAACCGCGGACACGGCTTTTCGAAAAGATTTATCCCTGCAGGGGGGCACTACTGTTAACCCATACACGTTCGATCAACCCAGTAAAAAGGTAGGGTCTCACAACACTACTCTTTCCTTCACCGCAATAAGTCCAAGGAGCCACGGGAGCTATGCTGGTCCCGGCCAGAAAGGTGAAACCACACCCCTCCGCACCAACAGGCCGCGCCCTATATGCATGTAACAAGGCACACCGCTAAAGTAAAATACTACACTAGTATCAATGCATATGAGACGAATGGAAAGCCCGAACTAGGTGTGGCCCCTGGACAAGCTGAAGTTCCGGTCAAAGTCGAGGGGGGTTCCATAAGATCTCCCACATGTGGGTAGCGCGCTCGTCTTGGATCCAGGGACAAGAACTAAGGTCCTAGTGCGACACTTAGCAGAACAAAACACCAAGCCTGGCCTTCCGCCGAGTGCCTTACCATTTAGTTAATTCCCCACAACATCATCATCATTTTAAAGTAAGGTGAGCCAACCTATCATACTAAGCATGTGAAGACCCAGAGAACCAGACTCGAGCACAACAAACCTAAGCATGCAACTACGACTCGCAAGGCCAACAGTAAACAAACAACAAGGTAATAGGATGTGGGGATAAGGCTGTATGTGGCTGCATGGTAAACATGAATAGGATCGAGACACGAGCATCGTAACATAAGGATAGTAATAGATCAACGGCAAGAATGGAAGACAATGTAATGGTAGCAAGTGAGCAAATCTTGCCTGGAAACACCGGTAGGGGTAGCAGAACTTGTCGGTGCTCACATCATCTCAACGTCCTATTCGCGAAGACGCAACAAGCACTGGAAAGAACAGCGGATGCAACACTTACTACGGCAAAAGACCCAGCATGATCATGATATGATGCATGACATGGCAAGATGCAACTTAAGCAAAATTAATCGGAACCGGGGTTTCAACAATTAATTATAGGTTCAATTTATTTATCTAACCACAAAGTTAAATGTTGATTAACATGTGAGACATGGCATGGGTGAGCTACACAAATTAAATGGAATAGGGCAATAATTAATTAAATGCCCACACATTCCATATTATTTATTTATTTAGGTGAGAATGCAAAAACTAATAAACAACAAGCTAGATGATGCAAACATGATTATGGATGACATATTAATGTTCATTGCATTTTTCTGATAAAAATAGACATATAATTTGTATTTATTGGATTTCTAAAACAGGAGATATTAATTATACAAGACTTAACAGATAAAAAGAAAAAGGATTTAGGCAGAGAGGAAAAAGGATGGTTCTGCCAAAGAGGGGATTCGAACCCGGGTCTTTCTGATGGATCTGGACAGAGCTAGCCACTGAGCTACTTCAGAAGCGACAATATATGCAGTGCAGTAGCGAGGTTAACTGAACCCGAAACTGAAAAGCTTCGGACTTTCTTCAGAAGCAGAGGCGACGACGGACGAACTCTGAGAGGCTCGGTGAAGACGAGCAGAGGCGGGCAGCGCTGGGGTGCGGAGACGTGCTGGTGTGCGTGCGGAGGTTGTGGTGCAGGCGTGGGTGCTGTGTGAGGCACGGGGGTGCAAGAAGAGCAGCAGCAGATCGAGCAGAGCTCGTGCGCAAGCGCAGCCATGGCGGACGAACAACAAGAGCAGAGGGTGGCGTCGACTACAGAATGTAATCAAGATGGAGAAGGAGGGGAAACGGGAGAGGGCATCACAGCGAGTGCGTGGATGTAGTCGATCGTGCTCGAGGAAGTCCGGAAGCGGCGAATTTCGTCGGGGAAGAGCTCCGGCCGGTGGAGAAGAAGGCCTTGGCGGCGGCGTCCTGGGCGTTCCCGGCTCAAATTCTTCGGCGTGGACGTCGAGGGAGATGAGTCGGAGCTCCTGGAGTAGTCATCTTGGCTCGGGGACGACCATAGCGACGGCGTGATGTCGAATTTTCAAGCTCCGGCCATGGAACTCTTGGGAGGGAGGTGGAAGAAGGGAGAAGGAAGGGAGATGGTGGCGGCGCGAGGAGGGAGAAGGCTAGGGTTAGGAGAGGTGCGGCGCGAGGCAGGTTATAAAGGGAAGGGAACAAGAGAGAGGAGGCGCTGCCCGGTGGAGGCCACGGCAGCGTCACCATGTGTGTGCTCCTCTCTGAGAAGAAAGCGACAGGGAAGGGAGAAGATGGGCTGGAGTTGGGCCGGCTGGGCTTCAGGGAGGAGGTGGCTGAGGGATGGAAACGGGCCAGATGGTGCTACCTTGGCCCATTTCGGAATTCCAGAAATTTCTCAATTTCCAGGAATAAAAAGAGAGGGAACAAGAGAGGAAAAAGATAGGGGATAGAAAAGAGGGAAAAGAAATTAGAGAAGAGGGAATAGGAGAGGCAAGACTTTTTACAAAACTTTAGTTTTGATTTGAAAAAAAAAATTGCAATTCTTCCCAAATATAATTTTGGGTTAATTAAAATAGAGAGGGAGAAAAGATTTATTATTTGCAAAACAAAATTAGGTTTTCACAAAATAATAATTTGATTTATTTATCAAAACATGCAAGGTGATATAAAGCATGATGCCATGATGATGCAAGAAAAGAAGGACAAACAAATCTAATTGGGGAAAACCCCGGGACATTACACGTATTATGCTCAGTTTTCCTAGAAGAAGAACTTACATGGCATTTGTCTGTCATGAACAATGAAGTCTGTAATTTCTCTCTATTTGAATTGTGTGTAAAATAATTGTAAAAATATTTTTGCTTGCTGCAATCTAAGCATTTTTAGCATGGAAAGCATGGCATCAGGCTATCTACCTAGCTAGGAGAGATCTCCAACTCTAAACCAGTACTCTAAGTGCTTGACAATACTGAACAAAGTGCATATATTATGGGTAAGCTGGTAAAAATAATTAACTTTAGGCAATTTAAGTACTCATATTGAAATGAAGAAATAATCATTTAAAGTACTTCACTAGATAAGGTTGAGAGATCAGTTTTTCAATTACTGCGACAAAACCAATCCCATGGAAGCAACTACTGCGATAAACTATCATGTTTATACAGTATAGTTATTACCACTACAGTTGGCTGTTGTCATTAACCAGCAAAAATAGATTCAGAAAGAGATTACAGTGATAATAATGGTCTAATTATGAGGTGAACTTACCCATTCAGTTAGGAACGGTTCTCCCTTCGGTCTATTAATGTCGACAGTCTTGCCCTAGTGACAAGTTCCACTAGAACTTCACCAAATGAGTAGACATAAGCCTGGCTCTATTAAGTCTGTCGTCGTCTCCAAGCACACGTATACACCATGCCTGCCTGACACAATAACTGAATTGGATAAGATACTTTAGTCCTTAATGAACATGAAAACTGCCGAAAGGCATTTAAAAACAAGAGTAGCTAGGGAGGACAATATTAAGATACCAAGATCCAAACTATTCTAATGACATGGAATATGAGTTAACAACCTCTCAGAGAGATCATAAAGACAACAAGGTTAAGCGCAACGACTCATGGAAGAAAAGGACATTGCATAGGAATATCATACATTCATAGGGAGTGGTTCTCACAGGAGCAAACATTCAATTCATTGCGCTAAAGTTTGTTTTGCCACATGTCTAGCATGATACGATGATAATAGAACACGGATCAGTTGTGTACCTTTAGCCTCTTTTTTGCTTCTCCATGATCAGCTTCTTCTTTGAAGATCCATGATGCATTGAACTACAGCCGATGTGGCTTATCATGCCTTATTCACCTTCATCTACTTCCGTGTGATACCTATATCTAAAAAAACAATGCAGCCACAAATCAATAACTTTTATTGGTAAAGTGCAAATCAAGAACTAATCCAGGTATAGAAAAACTGTACAAGTAGAGCCAAAAGGAATCAAAGATGAGAATATGACTAGGCCTCCCGCTGCCTCTGTTGTCCGCTGTCATAATCATCGGCGTCATAACTTCCACCCAGGTCATCGTTATAGTCAGTGATCGAATGAACGTTCATTCCATTTATTCAAAGATGCGATAACAATATAAATAAGGCTCCAATAAACATATTCAGAGACCTGTTTGTTGGAAAATGAAAACAAGAGAAACATAAGGAAACAATATAGGGTGAAAGAACAAAGAGTGTGTGTAAGGAAATGAATTCTAATTTTATTTATTTGTAGAGCTCGTCATTATGTGTGATTTGTGAAAAAAAAACTAAACAAAACATTGGATCAAAAAACATATGAGTATTACTTGATTGATTTTCAGTCCATGCAAAGAATTACGCCACAATATAACGAAATTTCTTGAGAACAACATGCAAGGTTAGTTTCATGTGCATGCACATATACAACAGGTGTGAAATATTCAAACAAACAACCTAATTTTCTCTTTTTTGCAACCGGGAGCACAAAACACAGAAGCAATTCTCAAAACATGCCACAACCTACCACAAAACACACAGTACCTCTTTCCACACAAAACACTTATGTCCTTCGAAGAACTTTAAGCTTTTCCAATGGTTTTGTCTCCTTGGAGGGAGTGACAGAGAAAGGACCAGGACCAATACAATTGTTACTCATAGCAAAAAAAGAAAAAGTGAAACAAGAGATTCCACACATTTATCAAGTTTCTAGCAAAGTTAGGTAATATGAAAGTGTTTGTAAGCCTTTTGGTATCACATGGCTTCATTTAGCATACAGGTATCATGCAGCAACAAGGTAGAACACAATATGTTGGATTGGGTGAAGCGGCAACTAACCATTTCAAACAATGTGTGCTGGCATTAAACACGGGTTCTGGTTCAAAAATAATCAGTAACACGAGTACGGCTAATCGGCCCTGGAAACAATTAGTATAGTCATAGATATATGATTTGCAGTTCTTGGCTTTCTATTCAAATCTGCTTTTATTGACATGTATAAGTTCAACACCCCGGTATCAGTTTAATAGAGTTTGGCAAAAAAAAAACATAAATTCCTTTGAGGTCAATAGGTCATACCTGGTTGCTAGATGGAGATTTGACCTCCGAGAGGAGCTGTCACCTCTGTTGACAGCGCGTTTTGCTGTCTTCACAGTGTTGTAAACTTTGCTTCTTAGTCCTCCTTTTATGTTACTTCTAGGGTGTGTCCCTAGAAAAAAAAAGGTCATGCCCTCGATGTACTCAAACCTAGCAGTAGAAACTACCATTGCCCAGGCTCAATCTGTGAATAACATGCAACTATCGCTTCAGAAGCCAAGCTGAAGCTCCAATTCTGTGAAACAAATGAAAGGATAAATGGAGTAGGAAGAGAAGCGTGGCACCATACCTGGAGTGCTTCACTGGTACTGTAGTGCTGCTGCTGGTCAAGGAACTTGCCGTCAGCTGTGCGCCATGGTGTCCTGCTTGCATGTAGTCGTTCGGCATGCCGACGGCTGCAACGTCGACCTCTTGATCTGGGAAGCCTATCGTAGGATGTCGGTGATGCCTGATGGACCATCCGCGGCAGCTGGCGTGGAGTAATGGAGCAAAATCGACGACGATTTTGTCGGTGCGGGGTAAAGGAAAAGGGGATCGAGAGGCTGTTGCGAGGAATCATGGGAGCACCCCGAGGGAAGCACAGGGCACGGGTGTCGACTCGCGGAGCAGCGGCGGCGGCCGGAATCTATCAGGCACCGGTGGCTGGAATTGAGCTCCGCTGGAGGAAAAGGGCCAAAGGGGATAGTGGGCGCCTAGGCGGACTAAACGAGAGAGAGCTATGTGCGTGATGGATGTGTATAGCAGTGTATACTCTTTGTTTTGATGTTTAAGCCTAACTTATAATTTCTGGATCAAAATTGTAGACATAGTTCGCTTACAACATTCAGAAACTTCTATTACATTTAATCACAAGGAAAGCAAGAAGTTGCACAGATATTTACGTCAAATTTAAATATTTAGTATATTTTCAAACAATTAGCAAAACAATTGCCACCACGGGCGCGGCGTGCCGCCTCGCCGAAGCCTACTAGTATACATCAAAGTTGAAAACATATAGCTCAACAAAGTTGGAAACATGAGCTGGTTTAGCTAGTCAAACTAGTGAACAAAAAACGAGTGAGGTGCAGCGGGGCATAAAATAAGCGATAAACAACCACCCATCTCACAGAAACTGCATCAGATAAGCATCCAATTAAGCTGCTCGAAACATGATAATTTCTAAATGCAAGGAAACAATGTCTTGGTAACTGAAGAGAAAATTAAGAGGATAAACATCACAACTTCAGCTATAAAAAACTGATAGGGTCTACAACAAGGAACTGACGAATAAATCTTTTAACAGGTCTGAATTTTCAAAAATAAACCGCCTTAAATAGTTTCCATAAGCATTTGTATTAAAAAATTGCAAGTAAATCTGTCTCAAAAAAAAGTAAATACCTACCAATATAGCACCAGTTGCAAATCATGACACTTTCTCACAAAAGCAATGCAACTCAAAGATACGAGCCAAAAATGAAAATCTACCTTCAAAGAAGTATGAAAGAAATTGAGTTATGGACTGAGCATCCACAAAAATGATACTGCTACTTCCGCTACAGAGTAACAAGATGCATGCAACATAACAGCCATATGCATCTCCACTAGGAAATTCACAAAAGCAAGACCTTTACTAAATCAAAGGGAAAGGGGTCAAAAGCAACAGCCAAGTAATGCAACTGAACCTGGTCATGATTATGCATCCAAGTTGGAAACGTAGAACTGGTTGAGCTAGTCAAACTATGAAAAGAAACAAGGATGGAAATACAGGGGCATAAAATAGGAGATAAACAACCATCCATTTCACATAAACTGCATAACATAAGCTGCAGCATCCAATTAAGCCGCTCGAAACATGATAATTTCTAAATGCGAGGCTAGGATACGATCGATGCATATAAAGATTCCACATGGTCAATAGATGATAAACAATGTCTCAGTAACTGAAGAGCAAATTAAAATGATAAACATCACAGGCCACACCTATAAGACATAGATAGGGTCCCAGAAAGGAATTGACGCATCAAGCTTTTTAAGATGTATGCCAACATGGCGATGTGGTCTCCAACATCAGCAGCAGATAGGCTTGTCCAGACTACCCTTCTTCTTGTTCTTCTGCTTGTGGAAGGGGCCTCCTTCATCGGTACAAGGTCCAAGTAGAGCTTTACGGAGGTACGGGCTGAAACTGCAAGAGACGAGGCGGGGAAAGCAGTCCTCCGGTTTCAGAGGAAGAGAATTGAGGACGATCTTGTTCTTCATGTCAATCTCGAGCATGTAGCTCGGGTTGTACGGGAAGAACTCCATCTGTGGAGGTAGAGAGCCCCGGACGATCTTGGTCTCCCGGTACTCGCCGAGCCCCAAGTACACAATGTCCCTGTTGTTTGTGTTCAGGAGGGGGTACATGGGCGTCAAGTGCTTGGGCAGGTCGCCGAACCCCTCGAATCGCCACAGTGTCTGCAGGCTGAGCTCGTACTCCTTCTCCCACTTCTTGTCGTGGCCCAGCAGCCTCCACACGGTCACAGTGCGCTTCTTGAGTTTGACGTAGTCCTGGAAGCCGTCGATGGAGACGAACCTGATGGAGTCACTGACGATGCCCATGGTGCGGTAGGCGGCCGGCCCGGCGATCCGGTGGTCGAAGTCCCTCGGCTCGACCGGCAGCGGCAGGTGGATGAACTTGAGCACGCTGCTGCTATTGTCGTCGCAGGGGGCGTCGAAGAGGGCATTGCAGCTGAAGCACATGAGGCCGCACAAGAGGTCCACCAAGTAGGCGTGCCCTCTGAACGAGAACTGCGTGTTGGTTTCGTTCCAGCTGACGAAGTCCAAGAGACTGATCTTCTTTTTCTCCGACCAGGGCGGCGACGACGAGGAGGGTCGCCACACGAAGAGAGAACTCTCGCCGCCGGTGAACGGCCGACCCGTGTGGACCAGGGCGTAACCGGGGCCACGAGTTGGGCGTACGAGGGAGGCGCAGGAGATAAGTGTACAGAACCAGGAGCGATCTTTCGGTGTGGGGATCATGCGAAGCGACAAGGCGACGGCGTCGTAGATGAGATAGGACGACAACATGCCTGCCCCGAAGCTGAGCCTGATGACGATGACGGTCTTGTCGACAGCTACGATCTGGGCGTACAGCTTGACGCCTAGGATGGCCAGGTAGGAGAGAGCCAGAGGCTTGTCCGCGACATGTACTCCGATCTTCATGTCCTTGAGCATGTTGATGTAGATCTTGAGTTTGTCCTCTGCGTACCCCTCCGCCTTCCTGTCCTCGCATCTCAGGAGGAAGAGCTTGCTGGTGTCGAGGTCCTCGTCGCCGTCCGCACGAACGCGGCGTTCAAACATGAACGAGTAGGGGAACATGAGGATGGATCTATGGAGGCGGCGGCGGCGGCGGAAGGGACGGAGAAGAAGGGAACGAGAGGCTCGGCTAGGCTTGGCTAGGTTTTCTTCCAGGCACGGCGCAATGTTCTTCTTTCTATCTCTACTATATAATATAGCTAGAGGTGATGGTTGGTATGTCTTTTTCTTCCGATTTTACCCCTGCTTAAGTGAAAACGAATTTAGTCGAGCGGAAATAGAAAAGAAAAACATTTCGAGTCGGATTAGCGAGACTCGCTACGCAACAGAGTTCCGCACTTCCGCGGCTTGTCGTCGGTGGCCCACGCACCACGCGAGCATGTTTGCTCGTCTCGCATCGATCTAGCCTGAATCCCTACCACCGAGCGCGGCACATCTTCCTCGCCGGACGAACTCCGGCTCGAAGGTCCGGCCTTCTACAACTCAGGCCCTCCTTCTTCCCGAGCTCCTCCTGAGTCGTGTCCGAGCGACTTCAGCGGTTGTGGTCTGAGATCGCCGCCGGTGTCCTTTCCCAGCCCCGCGAGGAGGAGCTGTGCAGCACCAGTGCACCACCCGTACAAGCTGCCGCAGGAGCGCAAGTCTGCCTTTAGGCAGAGTGGTGCCAGCGGCAAGTTCACCTGGGAGGGCAGACAGCTACACCACGAGTCCATGAATATCTGAATACCGCCGGGCCGAGTGGCGGCTTGTAGAGTCCGCCTGCGCCACGGTCCTCCTATTCTTTCACTCCCGTGAGGCTGCACGGAGGCCTCTACCGTGCATGATTGCCTACTACCGATCCATCCATTCACTTATTCACACTTCTGCTATGTCCTACATGTACTGTACCAATTAATCTGTTTCAGTTCTACATGTGTCTATAGCGCAGGCTCTGCATTTTCTGGTGGCAATTTCCGACTTGATTAGTATGTAGTTTGTGGATCTTGTCTCCGTGGCAGATCTTGATTAGTAGACAAGATAAACTTGCTCTGATAGGTGTACATGAGTAATATTCCTTAGACTATGTGCAAAACAAGGATTATGCTTACTAGCATTGTGTGAATCACGTCAAAGACATGCATTGTATTTTGTGATGAATATCCTGATTACTTGCCGCAACATAAATGCTTCTTGATTCGCTGGAACTTATAGACTGGTAGGTGAATAAAGGTCACAATTGTCATCGTTGTTGTCGAATGAAGAGAGATTATGTTGTCATTGTTATATATCCCTTTTTAGTCATTGTTCAATCTCACCACATCTAATATGCGTCCGTAATAACAAAATCTAATTGTTTTGCTAAAATGATGTCTTCAATATTCGTCTAGCCGTAGCAACGCACGGGTATTGTGCTAGTTATTATAGTATACACTAGGTCGATGGGGAACCGCCGTTGGATCTTGGATGTCGGATTGTGCATTTGTGCTAATAGCGGACTGTGGATCTGCATAACGATTCTACGGGGCGCATGCGAAGTCGGGCCGGGCCGACTTCCGGCCCGGAAAATCTGCAGATCTTTGCCAAGAGCATCTCCAACTGACGACGGACTCAGTTAATCGCCAGGCGATTTACCTGGTTTAGCTCTCGCGACTAGGGTTTCCCTACCACCGGCGATCTACGACCACCGACGGTGAGTTTCCGTCCCTCCACGCCCTCGATCACCACCTACCCTGACAACGAGTGCGCTCGGGCTGATCAAGGGGTTGACTCACTCAGCTGCTCGGCCTTGGCTACCTCGGAATTAGGGTTAGGGTTTTCGATCGGCGATGGCGGCGGAAAACGGGATGGGCGAATCCAGCGAAACGAAGGAGCAGATGGGATCAGAACCATCGCTTGATGATCTACTCCGCAGCCTGAACCTCTCAGGCGAGAACATGGAGGGGTTTTTCGTGCCAAAGGAAGAAATCGAATCCCTGAAGGAGGGAGCGAAGTGGGTGGCAGTGATGAGGCTCTTGTCCTCAAAACCATTCAGTGCGACGTCGTTGAAGAAGACGATGCGCTTTGCCTGGGCCCCTGCCTAGGAGGTGATTTTTCGAGACCTCGAGGAGGGAAGATTCATTGTCCAGGCGAACTGTCTGGGGGACTGGCAGCGGATCACGGAGCAGGGGCCGTGGATCTTCAGGGACTGATGACCCACAAGTATATGAGATCGCAACAGTGTTCGAGGGAAGTAAAACCCAATTTCTTGATTCGACACAAGGGGAGCCAAAGAATATTTATAAGCCTTAACAGATGAATTATCAGTTCAGCTGCACCTGGAAATAGACTTGCTCGACACAGATTATCAGTAGCAACTGTTTTATAGCAGTAGCAGTAGTGAAATAATAGTAGCAGTGAAATAGAGACAGCAGTAGTGATTATAGTAGACAGCAGGATTAAAATACTGTAGGCATAGGGATGTATGGACGGGCGTTGCATGGATAAGATAATTCATATAATAATCAAGACATAGGTATTTGCAGGTAAATAATGATAAAGCATCCAAGTACTAAGTAACCATAGGCATGTGTTCCATATATAGTTGTACGTGTTCGCAATGAAAAACTTGCACAACATGTTTTGTCCTACCAGCCCGTTTGCAGCGGGGCCTCAAGGGAAACTACTGGTAATTAAGGTACTCCTTTTAATAAAGTACCGGAGCAAAGCATTAACACTCCGTGAACACATGTGATCCTCACATCAAAGCCATCCCCTCCGGTTGTCCCAATTGCTGTCACTTTGGGGCCTCGGGTTTCAGACAATTATATGTGTATACAACTTGCAAATATGATCTAAAACAATGATTATTCTCATGATACAATAACATGTTCAGGTCTGAAATCATGGCACTCGGCCCTAGTGACAAGCATTAAGCATAACAAGTTGCAACAATGACATAAAGTACTAACAACGGATACTAGGCACCATGCCCTAATGATCTTATATCTATTACATGAACGATCTCATCCAATCCCTACCATCCCCTTCAGCCTACGGCAGGGATTTACTCACACATGGATGGGGGAAACATGGATGGTTGATGGAGAGGCGTCGGTGATGATGATGGCGACGATCTCCTCCAATTCCCCGTCCTGGCGGAGTGCCAGAACGGTGTTTCCGATCCCCGAAATAGGGTTCTCGGTGGCGGCAGAGCTCTGGAGTGTTTTTGGAAAAGTGGTCGATCCCCCCGGCGTTTTTAGGTCAAGCCCCTTAAGTAGTCGAGAGGGGGACCCGAGGTGGTATCCGAGCCGGCCACACCATGTGGTGGCGCGGCTCAGGGCCCACCGCGTCGCCACGTGGTGTGGGAGCCTCGTGGCCCGCCTCCGTCTCATCTTCTGGCTCCGTGGGTATTCTGGTAAAATAGGGGCTTCGCGATATTTTCTGGGGATTTTCCCGAAAGTTGACTTTCTGCACAAAATCAAGACACCAGGGCAATTCTGCTGAAAACAACGTTAGTCCGTGTTAGTTGCATTCAAAACACACAAATTTGAGGTAAAACAACAGCAAAAGTGTTCGGGAAAGTAGATATGTTTTGGACGTATCAGGGACCATGGTCTACCGATTGAGAAATACGACGAGAGCTGCAAAGCCTCGTCGGTGGAGTTGAATCGTATCCATGCCTGGGTGCAAATACATGATGTCCCGGAGCTATTCCGCAAGAAACCGATCATCACAGGGGCTGCCCAAAGTGTTGGTGAGGTTCTCACTATTGATCTCAACAGCTCCAGTGTGGAAGGCGGCAATTATGTCCGCGTTAAGGTCTGGCTGGATGTCAGGAAGGCTCTCACCCGCTTCGTAACAATCAAGCCGGAAGGTGCAGCTCCGGTGGTTATGCAAGTGAAGTATGAGAAAATCCCTCGTTACTGTGCTATATGTGGTCTCATGGGCCATGT
This sequence comes from Poa pratensis, assembly GCA_947311845.1. Lineage (NCBI taxonomy): Eukaryota > Viridiplantae > Streptophyta > Magnoliopsida > Poales > Poaceae > Poa > Poa pratensis. The sequence continues at coordinate 9,716,858 of CAMZMU010000115.1, read as the reverse complement.
CAAGGAGGAGTGCGGCAATGGAGTTCACTCCCTGGCGCGGAGGGTTATGGGAAGTGGATGCTTGCGGGCACGCCTTGGAACCGCACGCAGGCCCAGGGTGCTGGCCCTCAGCACCAGTCCACGATGCCTCCGCGTGCTCCGGCAAACCCTGGTGGCGGCCGCGGCATGGGTCGCGCTGGTGCAGGAAGGAGAGGGGGTCGCGATGGTGGACGCGGCCGGTTTGGCCCCCAGCTGATTGCAGAAACCCGTAAGCGCAGCTCTGCCGAGGCAAAGCTGACTGAGGTCAGTCCGTCTAAGGACGGCAAGAATGCTACCCCGTTGCAGCTACAATGGCAGGATGCGGGGGTGATCGCCACTGTTGAGGAACCAGGAGTACAGAAGCATCTCACCTTTGATGAAGAGGATGGAGGGAAGAACTACATTCCTCGCTCGGGCACACCTCCACCACCGCCTTCAGCTAGGGAGCAGAAACAGGCAAAGAAGCTCTCCACTCCAAAGAAAGACAAGCAAATCTCGGGATCGGCGGGCTCCGGCGCGGAGCACCGCCGGGAGCAATGAGTACTTATGTATGGAACTGTCGCAGTCTCGGCAATGCTGTGACAGTCAATGAACTTCGTGATTTCGCGAGGGAGTTTGCCCCTTCTATCCTGTGTGTTGTGGAAACTCAAGTTCACAAATCTAGGGTAGAATGTTTAGCAAGAACGTTGGGTTACGGCAATGTTTTTTCTGTTAGTAGTACAGGCCGCAGTGGTGGCCTGGCAATCTTTTGGAACAATGAAATAAAGATAGACCTTCTTCCTTACTCTCAGTACCATATTGATGCGGTGTTACTCCTCCTCGTGCGGAACCATGGCGACTCACATGTGTGTACGGAGAGGCGCAAGTTAGCGAACGCCATAAGACTTGGGACATGCTGAAGTTCATCAAGTCATCGTCTTCGTTGTCGTGGCTGTGCATCGGAGATTTCAATGAGATACTCTGTAGGGAGGAGTGAAAGTGCATGGTTGCCCCCATGCGTGGTTTTGGTAATTAATGACAATTCTTATGGACTAATGTTTACATTGAGATATTCTTATAGATCTTGTCCATGGAAAAATATTGGAGTTCATGTGTTGGACTCTTGAAGATGACATGATGAACAATGCTCTATTCAAGGGTTTATATGAAGAATGGTCATGTGTAGAGTTGAGCTCATTGCAAGTATGGTTTGGAAAAGAAAACTGAGTGAACAATCATGTTTACCTCCAAGCCATCATACATACCCATAGAAGTGATAGCCTTCAGTAGCTACCTGCAATGAAAAGTATACGGGGTTAGGTTGAGCCTCCAAGTGCAGAGTATGTAGTAAGTGAAAGACGTGTTTTCCCCACGAGGGTGACTCGAGGGTTTAATATCGAACTCTCGGGGAATCAGTAGTGAAATATTTATCTTCCTATCCTACTTTTTGGTTACCTTCAAAACAAAGTTAAATGTTTTGGTCCTCAACCTCACCTGTGGTTGTCAAGCACAAGGTGTAAGAATGATATCAAGATAGTTATGCAATGCAAACAAGAAATAAATATGCAATGGTGGTAAATAAATATGCATGGATGGTTATTAAACTCACTTATACTCCACCAAGATGCGAACTAAATCATAGCACCTTAGTAATGAAGATAACTCAGAGTATAGCTTTCAGTATCATAACATGAAGTTAAAATAAGAACATGCTAGATCTAGTCACGGAGAAGTGACAAATCACCCACAACCCTTGTAGCATGGTATTTTTGTTTATCCCTAGTGAGGCAACAAAGTAAGGTAACCACCCAAGTGGATCGCGATATTACAGTTGTCAACTTACCGCACTCACCACCCCCCGTTACTCCAACTAATGCACACATCACCCCACACACGTTCCCATAAACATGATTGATCATAACAAGTGAATAAGAACGGGGTACATAATATGCATCTATATTCATAACTGAAACAAACATTGCAATCTCAAACATATATTAACTCGTAAAAAGATCCACCACATAGGAATTACATATATGACCGTAATCATGTTCAGCAGCTCATACGGTGCTAATTAGTAAAGCTCAAAGAGATGAGAGATACATAAGTTACTTCCACAAACCCATAGTCCAGAGGTGGACTACTCCCTCTTCATCATGGAGACGGTGGAGATGTCGATGGAGAAGATGGAGACCACGCCAGCAGCGCCCCGCCGGAGTTTTCCCCCTCCAATCTGCAGTTTCAGATATCTGTTTTCGTGTTTCTGTGTTTCGATGGCCTCCTTCCAAAGAACATCGGGGGACTTCTTTTATAGGCATTTTTAGGTCAAGAGGATGTCGGTGGAGAAAAGATCGAAGGCAGCGGAGCCACGAGGGCCAAAAGAGTGGGCCCCACGCGGCTAGGTACAGTGGCCGTGTGGGCCACCCTCTTTTGGACCTCCGGCCTCCGTTTGCTTGCTTCCTTCGCTCCCAAGTCTTCTTCCTTCCAAAATATTGACGCTCGTAATTTTCCAGGTCATTTGGACGTCGTTTGGGTCCCTGAAACTTAAAAGGAAAGAAATAAGGTTTTCTGCCTGCGCAAGGTTAATTTCATAAAAATAGGAAATAAATATTTATTCCCTAAAATCATTATATAACAATGGTATAACCCTTATATGATGCAAATATGATTGGAATATAAGTGATATAGTGCAAAGTTCATGTATGCATTTTACATGCATCAACATCCCCAAGCTTAACCAATACTCGTCCTCGAGTATGAAGGTGATAAAACTAACATGGACTTTGCAATATAACACTAAAAATGGATATCAAAGATGATTGCTACTGCTACATAGAGTCAAATGATTCATTCTTCAAAGGAGTAACAATATGCAAGATAGTTTATGAAGTGATATAAAGTATTCAATGCAAGGATGTTAAATGATAGTTCACAAAGTGTAACATATAAGATAGTAATATGGACCACATGTATGCATAATGATAAGTAAGAACATCCTACATTGGTCATAGAGTGTAGATGAAAATCTGAATATAAAAGGTGGACACTTTGGAAAGATGTATATGTGAGTAGAGGTAAAGCATGCATAAGTTTCATCTAACTTCCAAACTCTTCTACTTACGTTAATGAAAGCAATGTGGTAATCCTTGGTGTCAAGCTCTCATTCCCCTATCATAACATCTTGAATGATTACAGTTTAATGTGAAAGCAAATATGAGTAGTGTGCTTGACAAAATAAAGCTTAGGTGTCTCATGCCCCTTGAATACAAGCACCTCTTATCCCAGGATATGGAACAAGCCCATATCAAAATGACAAGACAAAAAAACAAGATGAACAACCTCAACACCATTTTTATTTACCATTGGAATAGCTTTTTATTATAAGGTGTATCACAGATGGTTCACCATAGCATGTAAGTAAATTTCCACCATGAATGATGCATGGCTTAGATTAGCGTCCCAGGCGTCTCTCTAACCATTTATACAAACTCATTTTAACTACTTCATTTCCACCTCATTTTACAATGATAGGCATCCATAAACAAAAGTACATGATATCAACTAAATGAGATGAAGGAGCATGTTGAAAGCTTTGCATGTGACAACACATATGGGATAACTCCCAACCTCGGACATTTATCAAGTCACTAACATCATAATCTTAATCACAATGGGTCATGTTTTATTTAGGCAATAAAAATAAAGTTGTGCATCAAGTTCGAGAGAGATATATAACCAACTTTTCCCATCACAATCAATAATATAAACATTTTCATTCAGAGGTATAGATAACACAAATATCATGATAAACATACTCGGAATAGCATAAAGCCAATAGGTAGACATGGTGGACTCACTGGAATAACTTTGGTTGAAAGTGTTGGAAACAAGTTTTTACTTGTTGGAACTTTTGGGCTAGCAAGAGGGAGAAAGTTGACCATCTAAATGCATGCATGAGTGTCCATTGAACTAACTAATCCTTGTTAAACAAAGTAAAATAGCTTTCAGCATCAAAACATGAATAAGTGATAGCTCTTGATAAAGCATTTGCAAATTATTACTCATAAACAAGCTCATGAATCATGCAATTATATGTATCATTAAAAATCAACTTAAACATCCCTTTTCCCAAAATAATAAAAGCATCCAACATATTTCAACCCATATTTCTAGTATCTCTTTCACATATAAATGATAGTGTGGTGGTCTCACAAAATAACAATCAAATCAAAAACAAACAAAAAGACGCTCCAAGTTTATGCGATAAAGTGTTTCGACCAAAAACAGAAGTTAGACGTGTGCAAACCGAGAGTGTGTAGGTCCAGTGGGGTTGTCTTCACATCCCCAAGCTTATGGTCTTCACCATCCTTGGATAGCTCTTGGTGCATCTCTTCCAATCCCCGTGAAAAAACTTCAAAACACCGTTTTGGCCATTTTCTTTTATGTGGGGTGCATTAGTAGTGATAAACAAATAGGTTTCTTGCTGCATATAATCCGCAAACAAAACATCATATGAATTTCCAGAAATTATATAATATTGTATGCCTACTCATAAACTCATTTGAATAAAAAAGATTCAAGATAAAAGTTCAAAACATGCATAAAACAAACTGGGACAGAATCTGTCCAGAAAAACAGCTGCAGCAAAACGTATTTTTCTACCCTACCAACTTTATCGAAAAATTCCGAAAACATTCATGCATACAAAGGATGAAGAGTTGCAACTACAGTTCAAATATGAGCTCATTCGGAGTTACAGAATAAGAATTAAAAATCATACCGTGCACAGATTCGTGCAGGAATAAAATCTACGAACGCTATAAGCAACTTTTTCAAACCAATATGGGTAAAACTTGGAACTTTATTCAAAATTCCAGAAACTAAGCTAAAAACAAACTCTCTTGTTACAGTAAGAGGACACAAAGAAAATCACACATAAAGATAACCAGGTTGCCTCCCGCAAAACGCTTTCTTTATAGCCATATAGCTAGGCTTCTTACTTGTTGTTTATTGAAGATGAAGCTCATGAGGGAGCTTGAACTTTGATGTTCCCCTCTTTCTTGGGAAGTGTTCCATGCATAAGACCAGGAACCCATGGTGCTCTCAAACCGATCAAAATAATAGTCAAGTTGAACCCTAGTATAGAGAAAAACAAAACACAAAAGTAATAACAACGAAATCTACCTTTTTTCTATGCATTGGCATTTTGTATATGAATGAATCACAATAAATAGAAGTTTGCCTATGCATATTAATAGTAGTTACTTGCAGCCCATAATTATTAATACCATTCAGAGGGTTATTATCACCTCCTCTTTCATAATAGTTGCAAGTAGTAGAAGCAAACTCAACCATATAACCACAAGAATCATTCAACTTAGACAATTTAGGCAAATAAAGAGGATCATTAAATTTATTTTGGAATTTATTACCATGCTTCCCTCTTTCAAAATAGTTATTAAGATCAATATCAAGTTTAATATCATGGTTGTAACAAAGATTTGGAACTAAAGATAATTACAAACCACATAAGTATTTCTCAACATAAGCAAATTTCTCCTCTATGGTGTAATTAGGAGAGTTCAAGAACAGAGCAGGACTCTCATAAGTAAGAGTACTATCATAAACAACAAGTATATCATTTTTATCCTCACATAATTTAGTAACTTCCAAACATGTAGGATTATCAATAAGCATAGGACCATCATCTAAAGCATTATCATATAGCATATTTAAGCAACACTCCTCATTATCATCCATAAGTTCACTAGTAGCATTATTAAAAAGTAAAGGAGCATTATTACTTTCATCATAATAGCATGGGTTATCATATAGGACCATAGAATTTTCAGTTTCACACTTATCATAACATGGGTTCTCATAAATAACAAAAGGTTTTTGAGTTTGAGTGCTACTATCATATGTTGATGTGAAGTTGGGAGATCCAACTCTTCATTCTCTAGTTGTTCAACATTTTCAACATCTTCTTGGGTGGCACGGGCATCCCCAAGCTTAGGTTCTTATCCTCCTCATCCTACAAAATATTAGTACTCTGTGGCAGCAATAATTCTTTCTTTAACATAAACATTATCACTAAATTCTTTTTTGCAAATGTGGAGAATAATAGAAATTTCCCCTTTCATTTCACGAGCTACATGACTGGTTGTAAGAAATTTATCAAGAAGAGAGTCTATCTCATGGGCTCCAACATAAGCAATATATTTCTCAACTTGTTCTATATCAGGGCATAAACATTCATCTTCACGATAACAAGCAATTATAGGATCACTATTATACTTGCATTGATAGTGGGAATACTTAACAACTCTTCTATTGCAACAAATTATACCATGTAACTCACAAAACTGAATAGCTATTTTATGAAGAGCTTTAAGCAATTTACACACTCTATTCCCCTCTTTGGTTGATTGATATTCAGAGTAGGCGTCATACCTTTTTAAATAATCATTACCCAAAGACATTCTAGAAAGTTTCTCCATACTTTAACACACATATTAAAAACAACACTATATTTTTTTGTTTTTATGATTATAAATGCAAAACTGAAAATAAAATATGCAAACCGAAATAAAAAATGCAAGACAATGACAAAACAAAATAAATTGCTTTGAAGGTATAAACATGGATAAGATGATGCTCACGTAGGTGCAACCTCCCCAAGCTTACACTACTAGGAAAAAGCTTATAGTTAGGTTGGCATTCTGTGGCGCACCCTTAATCGGTGTGCCACATAATTATTTGGAATCACTTTCTGTGGCGCGCCGCTGTTTGGTGCGCCACAGAAATTTGAAATTTTGTGGCGCACGGAACTGGGTGCACCACAGAAATATGGCTTTCTGTGGCGCACCCTGTCCCGTGCGCCAGAGAAATTCCACATTCTGTGGCGCACCTCGTCCCGTGCGCCACAGAAATTCCACTTTCTCTGGCGCACCTAGTCCTGTGCGCCACAGAAATCAACATTTATGTGGCGCACCGAGTCCCGTGCACCACAGAAATGCTGATTTCTGTGGCGCACCCGGTTCCGTGCGCCACAGATAATTTTTCAGATCCAGATCCAAACCCTCTCTCCTCTTGTCAAACCTGGCCTGCAGGCCACACATCGCATTATCCTCTTTTTTTCTACTCTCCTTCACGCACGCACACCACTCATCTCCTTCTCCGCCTTATCCCTTTCTTCACGCACACAAGTCAAGCACGCACAGCCGTCGCCGGCCCGATGCTTCTCCTCCCACCTCCTCCTTCCCCCGACCCACCCAGCATCGTCCTCGCAAGATGAAGCCACCGCCGCGCTGCTCCCCGCCAGCCAGGCCACCCTCCGCCCCCGATTCCCCGCGCCGCACGCCGCCATGGCCTCGCGCCCTCCCCTCCGCACCGCCTCCTCCGCCATGGCCTCGCGCCCTCCCCTCCGCACCACCTTCTCCACTCGACCCCCATCCTAACACGGCCTAGTCCCCGGCCGGCCTAGTCCTCGCACACGGCCGCCCACGCGAAGACGTCGTGCTCAGCCGCCACCACCACCACGGCAGCATCCACGGCAGCAAGTGATAATCCCCAAGAGCAAGGAATCACTGTAGCGCTATTCGATAAGTATTTGAGTGTCGAACCCACGAGGAGCTGAAGGTAAACTATCTATTCTCTAAAGCCCTATAACCCTCTTATATGGCCTTTTATGCAAAGCAATAAATATGAAAGGATCTAACTAATGGAAGCAAGTGACGTGGAATGAGTTTATCTAGTAGCAAGTTTCTTAGAGCAAGTTTCTCTCAGCAGTTTTCTCAAGTTTCTCAAAGTAGCAAGTATCAAATATCTAAAGTAGAAAATATCTCAAGGGAGCAAATGTTCTGGCAATTGTTATTTCATTCGTGTGGTTGTCACAATTTGTGAAGCACATGTTTCAGTCTTAGTTGTTTCTTTTAGGTGGGAGCCATAAATAGGTGTAGCCAAGTAAATGAGCAATTGTGCAGCACAAGAATTATTAAGACATAATTGTCCCACCATAGCCTTAAGTTCTAGGTCCCCCAAATATATCCCCCATAAAGTAACTTCAAGTCTCAGACCACGGTTTCTGTCTTAGTACTCCGACCCGTCCTATTCAATCCATTACACTATGGTGATCACCTTACATGCATTCCCCAACATATGCGTGCACTCATACATTGTACATCAAGACAATCATAAAAGATAACAAAAATTGTATGCAACCAATCAACGAACTATTTCACTATTGCCATGAACAAATCACTTCTCAAACATAGATGGGAGACACAATAGATCAAGGGAATAGTATATTGCATCACACATCATGTTTGCCAAGAGTTTACAGTGGGAGATGGAGATGATCTTGCTGTAGATGTTGATGATGAACACGCCGGAGGGGGGTGGAGCCCTCCGGAGGTGATTCCGGCGGCGTTTCCCCCCTCCGATCTTCTCCGGCGGCAGCCTTCTGACTCTCTGTTTCGTGGTTCTGTGTTTCTCCGCCGCCTCCTTCAGAGAACGTCGGGGGACCTTTTTTATAGGCGTTTTTAGGTCAAGACTATGTCGGTGGAGCAAAGATCGATGGCAACGGAGCCACGAGGGCCAAACGAGTGGGCCCCACGCGGCCACAGTACCTGGCCGCGTGGGCCACCCCCTTTGGGCCTCGGGCCTCCGCTTGCTAGCTTCCTTCGCCCACAGGTCTTCTTCCTTCCAAATATTGACGCCCGTAAATTTCCAGGTGATTTCGTTGACGTTTGGGTCCCTGAAACATTAAAATAAGAAAACGGGGTTTTCTGCCTGTGCAGGGTTAATTCCATAAAAATAGGAAATAAATGAATATTCCCAAAAATCATTATAAAACATTGATATAACCCTTATATGATGCAAATATGATTGGAATATAAGCAATTAAAGTGCAAAGTTCATGTATGCATTTTACATGCATCAACATCCCCAAGCTTAATCCATGCTCGTCCTCGAGTATGAAGATGATAAAACTAACATGGACTTTGCAATTTAATACTTAACAATGAATATCAAAGATGATTACTATTGCTACATATAGTCAAATGATTCATTCTTCAAAGGAGTAGCAATATGCAAATAGTTTATGAAGTGATATCAAGTATTCAAGACAAGGATGTTCATTGATAGTTCACAAAGTGTAACATGGTAGCAAGTAATATGGAACACATGTATGCATAATGATAAGTAGAACATCCTACAATGGTCATAGAGTGTAGATGAAAATCTGAATATGAAGGTGTACACTTTGGAAAGATGTATATGTGAGTAGAGGTAAAGCATGCATAAGTTTCATCCAACTTCCAAACTCTTCTACTTAAGTTAATGATTGCAATGGTATTCATTGGTGTCAAGCTCTCATTGCCCCTATCATAGCATCTTGAATGATTAAGGTTAAAGTGAAAGCAAATATGAGTAGTGTGCTTGATAAAGAATGGGTTGAATGTCTCATGCCCCTTGAATACAAGTACTTACACCATGTGTTACTCAACTTGGGAAACAAAGCAAGTTCAATTAAATATCATTGTAAGCATAATAGTATCATCAAGAGCGTCAACTGGGGTACCTCTTGTCCCAAGATATGGAACAAGCCCATATCAAAATGACAAGACAAACAAACAAAATGAACAATCTCAACACCCTTTTTATTTACCATTTGGAATAGTTTTTTATTGCAAGGTGTATCACAGAAGGTTCACCATAGTATGTAAGTAAATTTCCACCATGAATGATGCATGGCTTAGATTAGCGGCCCAGGCGTCTCTCTAACCATTTACACAAACTCATTTAAACTCACTCTATTTCCACATTTATTTCAACATGATAAGCATCCATAGACAAAAGCACATGATATCAACTAAATGAGATGAAGAGCGTGTTGAAAGCTTGCCATGTGACAGCACATATGGGCTAACTTCCAACCCAAAACATTCATCAAGCCACAAACATCATAATCTTAATCACAATGGGTCAAGTTTTATTATGCAAATAAAAGAACATTGTGCATCAAGTTCGTGAGAGCTATATAACCAATTTTTTCCATTGCAATCAATAACATAAACATTTTCATTCAGAGGTAAGATAACACAAACAACATGTTAAACATACTCGGAATAGCATAAAGCCAATAGGTAGATATGGTGGACTCACTGGAATAACTTTGGTTGAAGGTGTTGGAAACAAGTTTTTACTTGTTGGAGTTTTTGGGCTAGCAAAAGGGAGAAAGTTGACCATCTAGATGCATGCATGAGTGTCCATAGAACTAACTAATCCATGTTAAACCAAGTAAAATAACAATCAGCACCAAAACATGAATAAGTGATAGCTCTACAAAAAGAATTTGCAAACTATTACTCATAAACAAGCTCATGAATCATGCAACTATATGTATCATTAAAAATCAAGTCAAACATCCCTTTTCCCAATCTTATAAAAGCATCCAACATATTTCAACCCATATTTCCAGTAGCTCTCTCATATATAATTGATAGTGTGGTGGTCTCTCAAGACTCAAACAAAAACAAAAACGACGCTCCAAGTTTATGCGATAAAGTGTTTCGATCGAAAAACAGAAGTTGGACGTGTGCAAACCGAGAGTGTGTAGGTCCAGCGGGGTTGTCTTCACATCCCCAAGCTTATGGTCTTCACCATCCTTGGATAGCTCTTGGTGCATCTCCTCCAATCCCTGTGAAAAAACTTCAAAACACCGTTTCTCCCATCTCTTTTCTGTGGGGTGCATTAATAGTGATAAACAAATAGGTTCCTTGCTGCATATAATCCTTGAACAAAAATTCATATGAATGTCCAGAAAGTGTATAATGTTGTATGCCTACTCATAAACTCAATTGGATCAAAAAGATTCAACTTAAAAGCTCAAAGCATGCATCAAACAAAATGGGACAGAATCTGTCCAGAAAAAAGCAGCAGCAAAACGTATTTTTCTACCCTACCAAACTTTCTCGAAAAATTCCGAAAAAATTCATGCATACAGAGGATGAAAAGTTGCAACTACAGTTCAAATATGAGCTCATTCGGAGTTACAGAATAAGAATTAAAAATCATACCGTGCACAGATTCGTGCAGGAATAAAATCTCCGAACTCAAATAGCAACTTTTCAAGACCAACATGGGTAAAACTTGGCACTTTATTAAAAACTCCTGAACTAAACTAGACACAAGATCTCTTGTTACAGCAAGAGGACACAAAGAAAAATCACACACAAAAATAACCGGGTTGCCTCCCGCAAAGCGCTTTCTTTATAGCCATATAGCTAGGCTTACTTACTTGGTATCAAGATGGTTGAAGTGAGGTGGCTTGGCATCCCCAAGCTTAAATTCTTGTACTTATTTGATATATGTAGGGTGAGCCTAGGGGTACATCCCCAAGCTTGAGTTTTTGTCCCTCTTGATCTTGTTCATCACCCTCAATTCTTCCACCTTAAAATTCTCTTTACACAACACTCGTCACAAACTTGATTAGAGGGGTTAGTGCCTTCATAAATTAAATCCACATAGGCACAGCAAAGACATATCATGAATTGATTTTAAACATTAGCTACTGTTACTATGGTTATGTAATGCTCCTTGATCAAAAGAACCGCACAAAACACAAGTAATGAGAGTAATGCAGAATAAAGACAGGATATGTCAAAAACTGGACAGCGAATTACTATTATCACTCTTTTTATTTGGTTTTAGCTTTGGGAAAAGTTTAAATGATAGAGATTTTGCAATGGTTCCATTGGCATGAACAACACATGTTCAAGGTCGACCCCAACTTCTCCATTACTCATCCTTCTCATTTACTTTCCCAAATTTCATATAGAGTGAAAATCTTAAACTAATTGTTAGAAATCAGTAGGTAAAGTTATTTTGCAGGTTCTCAAGATATAAAGGTGTGCCCAAACTGAATAGGAGATAAAAGCATAGAGAGCACACCTCAAAACATTAAACCATTAACTTTTAAGTCTAACTCTTTTCCTATGCATTGGCATTTTATATATGAATAAATAACACCCCATTTGAGGTAACCAATGCATATAATGATCAATAGCTTGCATTTTAAATAACATAGAAACATAGAGAGGATTCTTATCTCTTCTCTCTCATAATAGTTGCAAGCATTGAAGTTAAATATTCCCACATGATTTTGAATAGAATCACCACATAAAGACTTATCATCTAATGAGCATATTGGATCATCAAACTCACAATCAATTTCATCCTCAATAGTAGGGGGACTAAAAATGTCATATTCATCAAAACAAACTTCCCCAAGCTTAAGGTTTTCCTCAGTATTAGCAATAAAGTTGTTAAAAGAATTAGTACTACCACAGACATGATTGTTATGCAAATAAATTTTAATTTTCTCCTCAAACACTTCATGTCCTAACTCAAGATAGATATTATACAGCTCTAAAAAATTTTTGGTTGTTTTCCATTTTATAAATTTTTTATACGTCGGGGGACCTTTTTTATAGGCGTTTTTAGGTCAAGACTATGTCGGTGGAGCAAAGATCGATGGCAACGGAGCCACGAGGGCCAAACGAGTGGGCCCCACGTGGCCACAGTACCTGGCCGCGTGGGCCACCCCCGTTTGGGCCTCGGGCCTCCGCTTGCTAGCTTCCCTCGCCCACAGGTCTTCCTTCCAAATATTGATGCTCGTAAATTTCCACGTGATTTCGTTGACGTTTGGGTCCCTGAAACATTAAAATAAGAAAACGGGGTTTTCTGCCTGTGCAGGGTTAATTCCATAAAAATAGGAAATAAATGAATATTCCCAAAAATCATTATAAAACATTGATATAACCCTTATATGATGCAAATATGATTGGAATATAAGCAATTAAAGTACAAAGTTCATGTATGCATTTTACATGCATCAGCAAGCAGCAGCCGCAGCGCAAGATCCCGTCTGTGGCACCGTCCGTGCAGAGCGCATTGTCTGTGGCCGGCGAATCGGGCGCCGGGAAGCTCCGGACCATCTCACGACTCCCGGCGATCGCCCGTGGACAAGGACCTCCCGGCCGCGGCGGAGGACGACCAGCTTGGCCTCACGGTGGCGGCGCGTGAGTAGATGTGGGCGGCCTCCCGTCGGGCGCGTGTGGAGTAGGATGGGGGCGGCCTCCCGTCGGCGACGCAAGGAGTAGGAGGAGCTCGGCCTCCCGGCTCGCAGTAGACTGTAGCCGACGCTGTCTTTCCCAGCCTTGTCCACCGCGCACAGAATAGGAGGGCCCGACCTCTGGCGGCGGTGCGTGTAGGAGGATCAGCTCGGCGACCCGGTGGCGGTTCCTCTCGCCGGCGACGGTGTCGAGGCCATGGTGGGGCTGCGCCGCTGCGGTACTGCTGTACTACGGTGGGCATCTGTTTTTTCTTTAAAACCGATGAAGACATTCTGTGGTGCATGGTTAGGTAGTGCGCCACAAAAAAATCTGGACACTTCTGTGGCGCACCAAGCCCATGCACCACAGAATAAATTTTTGTGGCGAGAATTCTGTGGCGGACCCATCAATTTGGTGGTTGTGCCACAGAATCGCAAAAAGGTGCACCAAAGAAAGGCCTTTTCCCACTAGTGTTAGGTGTTAGCACAAGTTGCTGATGAAGTTGACTTTGTTGTGATGAATCCGGCGCCAGTAAACAGAGCTGGTGCAAGGGAAGCAAGTGCACCCTTGGATAAATCTTTTCAGGTATGACTCCCCGGCAACGGCGTCAGAACATAGTCTTGATACCCGTAGAAGTGATAGCCTTCAGTATCTACCTGCAATGAAAAGTATACGGGGTTAGGTTGAGCCTCCAAGTGCAGAGTATGTAGTAAGTGGAAGACGTGTTTCCCAACGAGGGTGACTCGAGGGTTTAATATCGAACTCTCGGGGAATCAGTAGTGAAAGATTTATCTTCCTATCCTTCTTTTTGGTTACCTACAAAACAAAGTTAAATGTTTTGGTCCTCAACCTCACCTGTGGTTGTCAAGCACAAGGTGTAAGAATGATATCAAGATAGTTATGCAATGTAAACAAGAAATAAATATGCAATGGTGGTGAATAAATGTGCAAGGATCATGATAACAATGATAAATGATATTTTGGGTTTTTTATGATGAATGCAAGATGTAAAAGTGTTTTTGTATTTTCAGATTTAATAATGGCAGAAAACGGAAAAGTGGTAAAAGTTGTTGGAAAGGTGTTTCCTATGATAAAAAATGGACCGGGGTTCATGGTTTCACAAATGCACTCTCTCTTTAATAAAGTGGTAGACAATGGAACACTAGAGTTGACATATGAGATTGCAACACAAAGTTTGAGAACAAGTTACTAATTATATGGGCATCACGTCCTAACATAGAGATCTTTTGGTTATTAATCTCACTTATACTCCACCAAGATGCGAACCAAATCATAACACCTCAGTAATTAAGATAACTCAGAGTATAGCTTTAAGTATCATGACATGAAGTTAAAATAAGAATATGCTAGATCTAGTCACGGAGAAGTGGAAAATCACCCACAACCCTTGTAGCATGGTATTTTTGTTTATCCCTAGTGAGGCAACAAAGTAAGGTAAACACCCAAGTGGATCGCGATATTACAGTTGTCAACTTACCGCACTCACCACCCCCCGTTACTCCAACTAATGCACACATCACCCCACACACGCTCTCATAAACATGCTTGATCATATCAAGTGAATAAGAATGGGGTATATAATATGCATCTATATTCATAACTGAAACAAACATTGCAATCTCAAACATATATTAACTCGTAAAAAGATCCACCACATAGGAATTACATATATGACCGTAATCATGTTCAGCAGCTCATACGGTGCTAATTAGTAAAGCTCAAAGAGATGAGAGATACATAAGTTACTTCCACAAACCCATAGTCCAGAGGTGGACTACTCCCTCTTCATCATGGAGACGGTGGAGATGTCGATGGAGAAGATGGAGACCACGCCGGCAGCGCCCCGCCGGAGTTTTCCCCCTCCAATCTGCAGCTCCAGATCTCTGTTTTCATGTTTCTGTGTTTCGGTGGCCTCCTTCCAAAGAACATCGAGGGACTTCTTTTATAGGCGTTTTTAGGTCAAGAGGATGTCGGTGGAGAAAAGATCGACGGCAGCGGAGCCACTTGGGCCAAAAGAGTGGGCCCCACGCGGCTAGGTACAGTGGCCGCGTGGGCCACCCTCTTTTGGACCTCCGGCCTCCGTTTGCTTGCTTCCTTCGCTCCCAAGTCTTCTTCCTTCCAAAATATTGACGCTCGTAATTTTCCAGGTCATTTGGACATCGTTTGGTTCCATGAAACTTAAAAGGAAAGAAATAAGGTTTTCTGCCTATGCAGGGTTAATTTCATAAAATAGGAAATAAATATTTTATTGCCTAAAATCATTATATAACAGTGGTATAACCCTTATATGATGCAAATATGATTGGAATATAAGTGACATAGTGCAAAGTTCATGTATGCATTTTACATGCATCACCCTCCCTTAATGGAGTATGGGGGAGCATTTGGAGAAGTCTTCATCAAGCATGTGCTAGCAAGCACAATCAAGAAAGGTGTTCCAACTTGAGAGAGTCAAGATCGTCATCATCGAGCTCAAGTGGAATGCGCAAGGTAAAGGTATGATCTTGATAGGTTTTCTATTTTACCGGTCTCATGTTGTTAGCGGGAGACCGGGTTTTAGGATAGATGGCGTACTATCAAGAGGGGCTCTCAAGTGAGTAACTTAATCGCATCTTTGTGGAGAGCTCAAACCTTTGCATACTTGCCATATCATCTTTCTTGGTTCTTATTTGGTTTTCTGCTGGGTTTTGGTGCTTGTTGTGATCTTCACGACAAGCCAAAGTTCACCGAAAACGAATTTCGTATGAAAAACTTGTTGCGTTTTCAGTTTTGGAGGTTTGTCGGTTATTCCTTTTTAGAGAGGTTTTACCTTTCTCCATTTGGTTTTATCTTCCATTGTTGGACTATGATGTTTCTCTGCATGATCTTACAGTGCTCGTTGTGGTGATTCCAACGAGCCAAGAACATCGAAAACGGAGTTCGTATGCGTAAGATATTGTCGTTTTCGTATTGGTGTTTCTGCAGTTTTCTGAAGGGGCGGAAGTTCCGGAAATAGGCCGGAAATTCCGGTCCTCCGGAAGTTCCGGGCAAATTTCCGGCCAAAGTTCCGGCCGAGTACAGAATCATTTTTTAGTCGCTTTTCTGGGGGTCCGGAAGTTCACGGCCGGAAGTTCCGGCCCTGGGACCGGAAGTTCCGGCCTAAGTGAGCCTGCAACGACTATTTCGGTGGGAGGGGCTATAAATACCCCTCCCCTTCTTCAACCTTTGGTAGCTCGTTTTTCCCTCTCCCTCCTCCATTGTTTGACCTTGGAAAGCTTGCCCCTCTCCCAATTCCTCCCATGATTCTTGCAAATCTTTGAGGGATCGATTTGAGAGAGGAGATCTAGATCTACATTTCCACCAATCAATCTCTCCTCTAAGTGAGGGGAACCTAGTGGATCTGGATCTTGGAGTTCTTGTGTGGTTCTCTTCTTTGTTCTTCCTCTCTTCTCCCCCCATAAGCATTAGTTGCTCTTGGTGGGATTTGAGAGTGAAGGATTTGAGCACTTGTGCTCTTGCCTTTTGCATTTGGTGCATCGGTGTGCTCTCCACGAGGATTCGTGGAAGTTGAAAGTTTGTGAGCTTCTTACTCTTGGGTTCTCGGATCCTAGACGCCCGTGTGGTGGTTGAGACCTTTGTGGTCACTTGTAAGCCGTTCGGGAGCCCCCAATCCCGTTGTGGGTTGTGCCCCAGATTGTTGTTGAAAGCCGTTCGGGAGCCCCCAATCCCATTGTGGGTTGTGCCCCGGATTGTTGTTGAAAGGCTCCGGATTCCGCCTCGAAGGATTCCGATAGTGGAAGGTGAACCAAGCCTTTATGGTGCGGTTCATCGGAGAAGAAGGTGAAACCTTTGTGGTTGTTGAACCGTTGTGTCGGTTCACACCTCTCCAACGAGACGTACTCCCTTGACAAGGAGGAACTCGGGAATACATCCTCGTCTCCGCGTGCCTTGGTTATTTCTATACCCGAGCTTTTTACTTATGCAATTTACATTGTGATAGCCTTCGTGCTTGAAGTATTCTATAGCTATCACCTTGTTGTTTGTCTTGCTTAGCATAAGTTGTTGGTGCACATAGGTGAGCCTAGTTTATTTAGGTTGCCGGCTTGTTAATTTAAACACATAGTTTTATTCCGCAATTATCAAGCCTAAACTGGAAAAGTTTTAAAACCGCCTATTCACCCCCCCCCCCCTCTAGGCGACATCATTGTCCTTTCAAGGAGCACGATGGTGTCAACGAGAGAAGCAATTCTCAAATCCAGGCTTTCCGGGATACAGTTGATGTGTGCGAGCTGATGGACCTGGGTTATCAAGGGACACTGTGGACTTTTGAGAAGAAAGTGGCTGGCGGATCCTACTGCCGGGTGAGACTCGACCGGGCACTTGCCACAACAAGCTGGTGTGAGCGCTTCCCTCTTGCGGTACTACAACATTTACCAGCTGCGGCTTCCGATCACTCCCCTATCTTGCTCCTGCATGAGCAAAGGGAGGAACGAAACATACACTCTCGCCTGTTCAGATACGAGGCGATGTGGGAATCGCATGAAGAGTTTACTCCGACCCTGGAGAAGGAGTGGCTCGCAGAGACATCCACGACCATGCAGGGACTCGGAGGAAGCTGCACGGCCTCTCGGGTTCCCTCTCGGCGTGGGGAAGGAATACTTTCGGCAATGTACGGAAGGAGCTGAAGGGTTTGAAGCGAGACTTGGCCACAATTCGAGCCCTTCCTGATCGAGTTGGTCCAAGCCATCAGGAGCTGAAAATTGTTGAGCGCATTGTTGAGCTCCAGCACAGAGAGGAGACGATGTGGCGGCAGCAATCACACATCCAATGGTTATCTGAGGGAGACCGCAACACGAGGTTCTTCCATCTGAGAGCGAGTAAGCGGAAGAAACGGAACAAGATCACGCGATTACGTCGTGTGACGGCTCTCTCACGGAGGAGGTGCAAGAGCTGAGTCACATGGCGCGTGATTTCTACAGCATACCTCGGAAGAGACGGCAGGGATGGATGAGGTGCTAGCTTCGATCCCGTTATCGGTTACGCAAGAGATGAATGATGAGTTGCTAAAACCTTTTGCGGGAGAGGAGGTAAAACAAGCCCTTTTCCATATGTATCCCCTCAAAGCCCCGGGCCCTGATGGCTATCCCGCTTAGTTTTTCCAGAAACATTGGGATCTCTGTGGAGAGTAGGTGACACGAGCTGTTTTGTGCATCCTGAGAGGCGAGGACAGCCCGGAGGTAATCAACAAAACTTTCATCGTTCTTATTCCAAAGGTGGCATCGCCGGAGGAACTGGGACAATTTCGACCAATAAGCCTATGCAATGTGATCTATAAAATTGCTTCCAAAGTTTTGGCAAATAGGTTGAAGGTAATACTACCGGACATAATATCGGAGGAGCAATCCGCCTTTGTGCCGGGGAGGCTAATCACGGACAACATAATTACAACTTACGAGTGTCTTCATTTTATGAAGCGGAATGGTGCAAAGAAACATCAGCACTGCGCCCAAAAGCTGGATATGCGGAAGGCATACGATCGGGTAGAGTGGTCGTACTTGAGGGCGGTTATGCTACGCATGGGTTTCTGCCAACGATGGGTGGATCTGATCATGAGCATGGTGACTTCGGTCTCTTTCTCTGTTCTCTTCAATGGCACACCACTTAAAGAGTTCACGCCATCTAGAGGTCTCCGACAAGGAGATCCTATCTCTCCATATCTCTTTTTACTTGCAGCAGAGGGCCTGTCGGGCCTCCTAAAACAAAGTCGATCATCATCGCATCTCCAAGGGATCAAGGTGGCAAGTACGGCTCCCCTGTGAACCACCTCCTTTTTGCTGATGATAGCCTGATGTTTGTTAAAGCGACTGAGGAGGGAGCTACGGAAGTAAATCATATACTGGAGCAATATTGCAATGCCTTAGGTCAGCGTGTCAATCTCGACAAGTCCTTGGTATTTTTTAGCAAGGGCTGCCCCGAGGGCCGTCGTCAAGCTGTCAAGGACATTCTAAATGTACCCAATGAGACTCTAAATGAGAAGTATTTAGGTATGCCATCTAATGTGGGGAGATCCACGTGTGGAGCTTTTAAATACCTAAAGGATCGGATTTGGAAGAAGATCCAAGGATGGCTGGAGCAGGCTCTAGCTTCTGGAGGGAAAGAGGTTTTGATCAAGGCAGTCGCATTGGCAATCCCACTCTTCTCTATGTCATGTTTCAAATTACCAGCCGGGCTGTGCAATACGATTAATGCCATGTTGCGTAGCTTCTGGTGGGGTTGCAAGGATGGTAAACACAAGACATGCTCGGTCTCGTGGGAGGCAATGTGTACCCCAAAGTTTGTTGGCGGTATGGGCTTCCGTGACATCGAATTGTTCAACTTGGCCATGCTGACTCGCCAAGCATGGAGGATACTCCAGAACCCTCTCTCACTGAGTGCTGGGATTCTGAAGGCTGTCTACTACCCAGAGACTGATTTTCTTGATGCTACCCTCGGCTCTTCTCCTTCCCAGGTTTGGAGAGTGCTTATTGAGGGGAGAGACACGATGAAACAAAGTCTTATAAGAAGAATTGGTACTGGGGAAACCACCCATGCGTGGAACCGTAACTGGTTACCGCGTGATCACATGCTACGACCTCTAGTACGCTGGAAGGAGGATCCACCTATTAGGGTGGCTGATTTCATCGACCCCACCTCGGCGAGATGGAACACAGCTTTGTTGCAGGAGTTCTTCATACCGATGGATATCGAAGCAATCCAATCAATTTCGCTAAGCACTAGGCAGATTGAAGACAACTGGGCATGGCACTACGAGAAGAATGGAGTCCTCTATGTTAGATCGGTTTATCGCCTCCTCATCACCACGAAAATGAGGAGGGAGGACTGGATCGAGGAGCGTCCGGCTTCCTCTGATACTGCTAGGGAGGGGAAGGCCTGGCTGCGCCTCTGGAAGTTCCAGGTTCCATAAAAAATACGAGTGTTTTTGTGGCGCCTTGCTAAACAGTCTCTCCCGACGGGTGATGTTCGGTGTCATCGCAACATGGTGGCGACGAGCTCGTGCTCTATATGCGGCGCGGAAGACTCATGGAGGCACTCGCTTATCAGCTGCACTGTGGCCTGGTGTGTGTGGGCCTTGAGAGAGGATCACATAACTGAACATATGTGCAACAATGAGGAACCGTCGGCCCGACGGTGGCTATTCTCTATGCTGGAAACTTTGTCCAGAGATGATTTTGCGAAATTGGCAATCACTCTCTGGGCGATTTGGCACGCGAGAAGGAAAATAATCTCCGAGGAGGAATATCAGAGACCTTTATCTACGCACATGTTCGTGAAGAGCTACCTCCGGGAACTCTCCATTGCAGGTTCATGTAAGCGGGCAGGACCTACACCAGTGCGCCCATCTCATCCGAGGTGGATCCCCACTAGCCCAGGCTGTGCAAAGCTGAACGCCGACATAGCAATGGCGAAGGATGGACCAGGAGGCGCGGTGGCGGAAGTGTGCCGAAGTGAGACGGGCGTGTTCCTGGGCGCGTCCTCGCTTACGGTTGAAGGAATCACGGATCCTGCGGTGCTCGAGGCGATCGCATGCAGGGAAGCGCTAGCTCTGGCGCAGGATCTTCACCTCCGACGTGTTACGATGGCTTCGGACTGCCTCTCGGTGATCAATGCCATGGCTGCTATGTTTGCTGGTAGTTACAGTGTGGGCTTGAAGAGGTGAAAGCGGATGCCTCACGTCTTGTGGAGGCCTCGTTTCGACATGAAAATCGAGCGTCAAACTCTGAGGCTCATAGACTTTCTCGTTTTGCTGTTTCTAGTAGTGTGGGACGTCAGGTCTGGCTCCTCTAGCCCCTTGATGGTCTTTGTATTCCGTTTCAAGTTTTAGTTCAATAAAACGTTGTGAACTTCTCAAAAAAAAATCTCCAACTGACGACTGGGTCGCGTGGCCGGTTTTTATTTTACAGATATTAGAACCGGAGGTACAACTACTTGCACTTCCACGGTGGGAGCACTTTCATACAACTACTTGTAAAGGTGCACGAACTCATACAAATACTTGTCATGCGAATTCAAATTGGTACAAATGAACTGTTGAGCCGACACGTGACCGCTAGTGGTAAAGGGTGTGCACGACGCGGCCTGGTTTATTTCCAAAACCCCCTGGATTTTGCGAATCATCACGGACAGGTCCAATGCTAATTCCCCAATCGAATTTCCAATCCCTAACCGTAGTGGCGGTAGAGGCGAAAACCCTAGCGCCGGCAGAGGCGACGTGGCTCGGTGCACGGCGGCGGCAGCAGTAGAGGCGGATAGAGCAATGTCGGCAATGTCAGATGCTTCTTCCGGTCCCAAATTCCATCGAGCAAGCGGGAGGGGCGACTCTGAAGCTCGGTGGTCGGTTCGCCATCGGGAGGGCGTCATGGCGTACGATCCGTCGAGGTTCTGCCGCTGCAATCCGCAGCGGGAGGCGCTGGATATCATGGAAGCGTCAAACCTTTATCAACCACTATCATTGCGATAGAAATGTTTAGTAGACCAAATCCACCTCTAATCGCCACCACGGCGGAGAAGTGCAGCGGCGGACAAGAACAGTGCAGGAGACGAAAAACATCGATGCCACGGCTATGAAAACTCACCGTACTCCGGCGCCTCCATGTCGTATCGGTGATAGAAGGGATCTTCCTCCATGATTGCCGTGAGGACGGCGGCGCAGTGGCGATGACACACACGGGAAGTAGGCAGGTTGCGTCAAATTATAAAATAAAAGGGGGACTTGGTAATTATATTGTGATGGGCGTTGCTCTGAACCCATTCGTGCTATGAGATGTTTCTAAGGGGTTTTCGCAAAATTCTGAATCTGATGTGGATGCCACAGTGGATGGATCGGGCTGTTTCGGACAGTTTTTGTATGAGTTTGCACAACATGACAAGTATTTGTATGAGTTTGTTCACCTTTGCAAGTAGTTGTATGAAACTGCTCCCACCGTGCAGCTATTTGTATCTCCGGTGCTAATATCTCTTTATTTTACAATGCTGAAATACCATTTTAACGTGTTGGCTGAGTGTTTTGCTTTTAATAGATACTAGTACACGTGTACGTGCAACACACGTCTACAAATCAAATAACGACAATTGGTGTGTCAGCTTGTATAAATCAACAAAACTATTTAGAACTTTGATATAAATAATAGAAAATTGTTTAAAAATTATTAGTGAACCGTTGAGCAGAGCATGGGCATTAAAAACTTATTTTTCAATATAAATCCAATGGTATATTATTATGACAGTTAATTTACATTTTCTTGACCAAATTTAATAGCAAAACTTTTTCTTAAATTGTTGCGTGCCATGTAAGATGTGAAGGAGTAATTTGAGATTGTATGAATAAAATTTGAGTACCTAGTTAATTATCTTAACTCGGACATGGAAAAAATTATTTTTTTCTCTAAATCTAAAGGAAGGAACATCTTGCACACCTCACATTTGTTGGTTCAAGTAAACCATCCCAAATAACAAAGTTCGCTATAGAAGAATCAATCATATACAACAAGAGTTCTTGTAATCTAGATACAATATAAATTCTAATCATGTTTCCGATTTAACTGGGGAGGGGGGGGGGGGGGGTCTGTCCTAGGTAAGCCAACTTGGTCCAACCAAAAACTATTGTTTTATTTTTTTAGTCTATTTTTCTTGCACAACCAAAAAATTAGAAATTAGAGCATAGATGATTTCCTTTTGCTTAGGAATATATGTGTGACGTTCTATATGGCCATCCATCCAGATTGCGTCTAACTTATATTAACCAAAGTCTGTGCCTAATGTTTTTGGCTACTGGCTACATGGGATTGATAGAAAGTACAAAACCGTTATTAGGGTGGGAGCGATAGCCGTAATATGGTCGCTGTGGCTAAGTAGAAATGACAAGGTTTTTAATGATAAAGATGTTTCTCGTCTACAGGTACTCTACAGGTGCATAAGTATTCTCCGTTTGTGGTCCACCTTATAACGGGGGGGGGGGGGGGGGGGGGGAATCAAGGCCTCTTTACGGAGGCATGTGCACGTTTGGAAGAGGTGGCGAGGGATATTTTTACCCGTCATGGATGGTCGCGTGATCGCCGGATTGGTGCTGCATAAGCGATCGCAGTCATCTACAGTGCTGGCGTTTTACTTTATTCTCTCATGATTGTAATACGTCTAGTGCCCTTTTACTTTTTTATGTTGCTACTTGGATTGCGGCTGTGTGCATTGTTGTGATGTAGAGGCCGGGTGTAATACTTAACTTTAAGTAATAAAGCCCTTTATCTATAAAAAAAAGGAATATATGTGTGATGATAGTACTGCACATGATTATGTAACATCAAGAATTACTCATGACAGTATCCTATGTTTTGCAAGAACAATTCAATATAACATATACTCCTATATGCTCCTATGCTCACTATGAAAGAAGCAAGAATTTCACTCAACCCTGAGGAAAAGGAAAAGCTATATTGATTAAAATACAGAGAACATAACCATATACAAAAGAATGATCTTTCCCTTCTATTTTCTTTAAACTACGTACAGATTATTCTCGTCATCATAAACCATATTTACCAGGACCGAGGTACAATAATTCCTTAAACTGGACATGGATGAAACACTTCAACCATCTGCTGATTCTTAGTCTGGACCACCTTGATTTTACGATGTACAGGAAGCCAATAATTATTACGGAGTAGATGGCAAAGAGTACAAGTAAGAGCATCTCTAGCAGAACCCGCAAAACGCCGACCCGCAAAACACATTTGCAGTTCACGCAACTCGCGGTTTTTTGCTCAGAACGCCGCGCGGCGGAGCAGAACCCGCAAAGCAGATAGGCATGAATATCATAAAAATGAAATGATAAATAAATTAGACCTAAATTATAAAGATTCATATTACAATAGTAGGATATTATGAATCCTCATAAATAGTTT
Organism: Poa pratensis; assembly: GCA_947311845.1. NCBI lineage: Eukaryota > Viridiplantae > Streptophyta > Magnoliopsida > Poales > Poaceae > Poa > Poa pratensis. Next base: position 9,692,785 of record CAMZMU010000115.1, on the reverse strand, counting down.
ATTACAATAAAAGTTTGAATCACACTAATTAAACAATAATTCAATACAAGATGTTGTAGAATAACAATATTGTTTGAATCAAACATGGCTCAAATGAACTAAAAAATAGCTACTGCCCATGCAGCTGCCAGATGTGTTCAACCCGGTCTACCTGCAGCTGGTTGTGTTCGTCCTTGTCCTCTATCTCACGGTAAGTCTGCAGAAAAGCTTGGACGCGGTCTGGGTTTCTATCTGGCTTCACACGGCTACCAACATTGTCATAGGACAACTCCAAGTCCAAGCCCCTTTCATCCTCTATGATCATGTTGTGAAGAATCACACAACAAGTCATGATGTTTTTGAGAGTTTTCTTGTCCCAAAAACGAGCTGGTCCTCGGACTATGGCAAACCAAGATTGCAAGACACCAAATGCTCTCTCTATTGCGGAGATCTTCTGGTACGCGCTGAAACCCATCAAACCAACAGAGGAAGAACTCGTGGTGAAAACTCCCACCCGCCAACCGCTTTGACCAAATGCAGGGGCCCCTAAAATCAGCGCCGAAATCCGCGAAAACTCGGTTCGGAAGCGCGGATTCACGGGGGCCTGCAAAATCTTTTGCGGGTTAGGTAAATTTGCGGATTCTGTTCTCCGCCGTTTTGCGGTTTTCAATCCGCATCGGGCGGTTATTATGCGGGTTTGACCGTTTTGCGGGTTCTGTTAGAGATGCTCTAATGCTCTTCACTGAAAACACAAAATTCTTAGCTTACATTCGATAGAACTGAATCAAGCACAGTGGACCACTGTGTACAGTTCTTGCAAGCTGTACAGAGAGAGTAGTTTTCAAGTATCACACGGCGGCATGTATTGTCTCATGCGAACCCAAACAGTAGGGTGGAATATGATAAATTATTACACAGCACTTGCAAGGAAGATTCCTAGTCAATCACTTCAGATCCTTGTCCTTATCGATAAAAGCTCGGCGTTGGTAAACTCGTTGCGAAGCCATGGCTGAGTTATCTGCCCATCAGTAATCGCAATGTTGTCCTCTGGCTCAACTGGTTTACTGTAAACTGGCGGAGGGCCAACGTCCCAGTCAACTGGCTCCGTTGGGAAGCGGGTCCTTAGTCTGATATTGTGGCTAAGGGCCGGGTAGGTCAGCTCAGAAGTAGCCTGAGCCTGCTTCAAACTTATTACCTGTCGGAAATTCAATTAGATAGTAATAAGGATAGAGATAGGACAGACAACTAGTAGTACTAGTAAATTCTGCATGTGTCTTTACCTCATTGCAGAAAAGTTTGGCGTGACTCATGTTATTACGGCTGCTTGACCACTTTGATCCAATCCTGTTGAACTTGTACGAGCGCCCGTCTGGATTTGTAATAGGATTCAGCATACGCTCAAAACTAGGTGAACGCTTAGCCTGATCCTCGAAATCAGGAATTGCCTCATAATACGTAAACCTAGGATCTGGACCAATTCGGCGCAGACCTACGATGTCTTCCAGAAAGTGCTCACCACCTTTCAGGTCCGTATCTAACTCTTGAACTGTAGCAAAAGCAGCGCGGGCCAGTGCTGGCAGGCAACCAAGATGATCCATGAAATGAGAATGATTTTCTAATAGGTCAAGAACTCTATTCGGAAACACAACTAAGAGGTCGTGAATCAGATAATCAATGAAAGGAGGTAACCGCCAAGTTGGAAGCCACTTTTCTTGATGAACTACATGGATATTGGGCTGGTTAGTCAAGAGGAGCTTGTAGTCATAAATGAAACAATGTTTTTGAACAGATGCTGCATCCTCAAGATTCTCATAATATGCCTTAGATGAAAATTCGCGAGTACCGATGAAAACGGAGAAAGATAAGGTTTTGTTCTCAACATTATACATAATGTCAAGTGGCTTAAACCGATCTAGACATCTAGGAACATTCAAGGTGTGGCATTTGTGCAGAAGAGAAAATAGAAGGGAATTGATGAAACAAGGCTGGGCAGCCAAACTGACAAGAAAAGGTTGAATATAAACGGAATGGTTACTAGGGGGAATGGTTACAACATCAAAAACTGAAGGACCAATGGACTCAATATAGCGTGGGAGTGGTATTAAGCTGCAAGATTAAAATAAATACCACATTTAATATGCAGAAAATTACTTAACAGATACAACAACTATGACAATAAAAAGTATAAAGTTGCATTACCTGAGATCCACTGTTCCGAAATCTACTGCTCCCCCTGGCAGGCGACTATTTATATAGATTGAGACATTTGTATCCAATTCAGTTATGAATTTTGATAACTTGTCGCTTGAATAAGCTGGCTCATGGTTAACAGAGACAAAGGAATAAACAGCATCCCCAGGCGCAGTAAAACCTTCTCGACAATAGAACCAACCGTCGCATTGGACTTCACAGGTATAACCAGAGTTGGTTTCTGGCTTAGCACTTCAACTAATGCCTAGAATAGAGACACAATAAATAAAGAATGAACAACAGCCTTAGTATAGACAACTAGACCACGACCAAACAAGAATAACTCCTAACCTGGATATTCCGAGGAACATGCTCTTTCCCGCTGTTGTCAGGGGGTGAGCTAGCAGCAACATTCAAACAGGCCCATTTGTCGATGGTTCCTCCATTAATCATTTTCTAGCAAGGAAAAACACAAATGAGTCTACCACCATCGAACATCACTTATACTACTTACAGAATAATGTGAGAGAGCAAAGACTCAAATGAGACTTCAGGTACCATATACTACATACTAGTATCAAGCAAAAAACAATCAGAACAAAGAGACTCAAAAATTTAGCCATAATTTCGGTACGAGCACAAGAAAACCCTTAGTAGGAAGTCAAGAGATAAACTGTGTAAAAATAAAGTAGCAGGGATGTCCACAACTACTTTTGGACAAGATTATACCGTAAATGCAATGTATACAGCAGGGATGTCCACAAACACAATTCTATTTCAGAAATCACACAAAAAAGACCAAATAATGAAGAGAGAAAGTGTAAGTTACGGGAAAAACTTACAGCAGCAATAGATGATGCAGAGTCCTCTCCAGGTGGGGGTGTGTAACATTAGCACCAAAGATAATTGTTGGAACTTCAGACACAAATGGTATGCCATTTCGCACAAACGCCCTCTCAAGAACTGTGTTGCGCCCTCCAGCCTATTTAAGACAAAGGAATCATAACTCTACTGTAAAATCTGAAGTTGAAAAGATTGTGGAGGGGAAATGTAGGTACCTTCACGTTGATTTTGAGTGCAACATTTTCCAGATATTGCTTGTTTGGTCTGGAAGCATGCCTTGGCAGGCAACATTGGGACACAATCCCAAGGTCAGTCTCACATACCTTTTTGATTTTCCCTGCAAAGTTAAATTTGTCAGAAAGGGGCACAAAAATCTAAAGAAATGGTGAAGCATGTTTGATCAAACCAGCAATATGCATACCATAAGAACCAGCGACTTCAGGTAGGATCACTACTAGCAGTTGGAGCTGACCTCCCTTCCCCTGTTTGGCTATTATTTCCCCTGTCTTCCTGTGTATATCCCTCAATGTATTCTCAATGTTGTTGGGAGTAGCTGACTGGATGTCGACAACTGGCCTTGGGTTGACAGACTACAGGGTTGTAAACAAAAGTCAGACATCTATCTTGAATAGATAATGCCTAGAAACATGAAAGTAATGAGGACTTTACCATTCCAGTGGCATTGCACATATGAATCAGATCAACACAGAACCTGTATACCTCCTCAGGAGGCATGCGTGAAAGATTCAAACAGGCCCAGTTGTCGATAGTTCCTCCATTAATCATTTTCTGGCAGGGAAAGACACAAATGAGTCTACCACCATCAAACATCCCATATATACATACAGAATAATGTGAGAGAGCAAAGACTCAAATGAGACTTCAGGTGTGATACACAACAGACTAGTATGAAGCAAAAGACAATGAGAACAAGCAAACTCAAAAATTTAGCCGTAATTTCAGTACCAGCACAAGCAACCCTTAGTAGAAGTCAAGAGATAAACTGTGTAAAAATAAAGTAACAGGGTAATACCTTATTAATCATGTTCCACTGTCCAACACTTGGTGCACAAGTTTTCTCCCTTCCAGATTCATGATATCCAGCTAAAACATATAGAATATATTTGATTATGACAAATCCTCACTTTTTGTCTCAAACAAAAAAGCAACAAAAATGCAGTATACTTACCATGGGAGGAGGTAGCACACGGGCTGGAACAGAGACCAGGTCACTGCATACCTTGATTCCAAACTCCTGAGCAAACCTATCCTCTGCATACTTGTTGTGTAGAACCATCTACAGGGTACAAAAAGAAATAATGATATGAGAAATGACATCAAAGAAAAAGCAAACAGGGATTTTACATCGAAGAGGACTTCCAAATATAACATCATAGAAAATTATGCAAGAACTATGTGGGAAAATAATATATTTATAAGTATTCGACAGCATCGATATGATAACAAGTACCTCACGAATGCTTTGCTCCCTCTGTTGGGGACGTTGACAGGTTGCTCTCAGTATGTTGGTCACTTGTTTGTCATTAAGCTTCTTAGAGTACGTTTGCCCTTGTACAATCTTGCATGCCTGCAACAAATTGGTACAAAGCACTGAACAAACTGAACAAACGATGTCTAACTGAAATATGAGGAAGGAGTCATGGATAATGTACCTCCATAGGCAAATATACAGGCCGAGCATCGCTTCCAGACTGCAGGCAGGGCCAATTAGTATGCTCAAGTCTGTACTCATATCTTTGCTTGAAGTACTCAACAACTGACATTCTTGTTCCTCTCTCATCAACAGGAAATCTGATAAAAACAATAGTAACAGGATTAATATGACATTATAGAGAAAAACTACAGAGAAAATGTAATCGTCATGTAAGAACACTTACAAGACATAGCTGAGCCATGGTATAAGCATTCATATAACGCAAAATTATTTAGAGGTTTCATTTGATGGACTAAAGGGATGTAAGATTTTATAAGATCAGCTTCGCACAATAGATGTTTACTATGTTATAGAACTCATATGAATGTGCCTCAGGCAGAATGTTGTAAAAAATGTATAGTGCTCCCTACCCAAGTGCCCACACCAACATCAACAACAAATCACAAGCACAGAATCCATGAGCCATATCTTTCTATATCCAAGCAAGAAGATTTGTTGACTAGTTGTCCAAGAACATAGAAACTACAGAAAAATGGAAAATATAACAGCATGTGAGAGATTAGCACATGAGCTGGCTCATGGGGATAGCAGTGAGTCCTGTTATCTTGTATCTTCTGATTTGGTCTTTCTGGTGGTTTGTTTCAACACGCACTCCTCGTAGTGCTTTCTTTATCTGCACATATTTGGGTACAAAGAGATAAGTCAAGCAATTGCAACCTATTACATTTTGCTCTCTGCATAACAAGTATTTTAAATCGCCGAGTAGGAATAGTACCTTCACACGGTCCCTGCCATTCAGTGGCCTAGAGACGTCACGTAAGTTCAGAAACTCTTGCACAAATTGGATCACTGTCACGGGCTTGAAAAAGGATGTTGCTGATATATCTGGATAAATAAGAGCAACAGATCAAATAAGCAAAGCAAGAACGGGCTGCAATTAGATAACTGTATCAGAGTGGGTAGTACCTATATTGAGAGAAAGCCCCATCTGTGTTGGACGCAGGCTCTGGTAGTAACCCCTCCAGCACTCTAAACCTTCACCAATGTCTCCTCTGTGACCAAAAGTGGTAGAGAAAAAGGATCTGGACACTGTGACATAGCTGCAAGGAGAATTTATTGCCAATATGTTATTAGATGATCTAGAAAACAAGTATTAGCAAGAAAAATCAAAGCAAGAAATTCGAAAGTATATGTCATACTTCCAAGATGGTGACTCCCTGAGGACAACATCAAGTACTTGGATGGTTTCTTGTGGCATATCCCTCTGTCTTCCACACAGAAACTGCTGAAGGTGGTAAAGGTCTGTTCTCCCAGCAATTCGAATGGTGATCTTGTACTCCCTTTCAGCCCTGCAAATTGAGAGGGATTGAGTAACTTATATAACAAGATGCTCAATTTGAATGAAGTAAGCCAAACTAGGATTCTGAGATGACCTTTCTTTATCTTTCTTTTCAGGATCAACCAGTATAATAGAAAATTCCTCTGATTCAAAAGGAAGTGAGCCTGCAGTGTAGAGACCCTTTCTTCCATCATAGGCAGGCAGTTTGACGCCAAGAGATGTCTTCCCATGTACCTTGATAAGCTCGGCAAGTACTTCTCTGTTTGTTTGTCTTGATTTTGACTCTGGGTTAATGGAAACCTACAGCCAAGCAAACAAGAAGCAAAGATAAATCTCCTTTCATAGAAATCAACCAACCCAGAACTGCACTCTGAACATCATTATGTACGCAAACACGTGTGAAAATTTGTTGTACATTCAGTAAAAGAAAGAGCCAATTAGCACACAGAACTGTCCATTCATTTCAGATATATAAACAAACTCAGATCTTTCTGATATTTATCCTGGAAATCAATTAAAAGAGTAGACAACTGCGATTTAAGGTGATATAACATAGCATCCAGTCCAAGTATAAGAAAAACTGTGGGGCCCTAGCAAACTACTGAACAAATGTAGAATAATAATCAAGTCAACAGCTATCTGCAATGCAGCTACACAAATCTAGCAAGCAATTGCAAGGCATACCATCTGGCGACGTCCATTTGAACCTAGATTCAGGAAATTAACCGCCGGAAACGGGAAATTTGATGAAAATTAAAACAATCGGGGGGGAAGAACACTCGACAGGAATAGGAACACCCAAACTTAGCGAGGGCACAGAAAATTTGTCTGACAGAGCCATAGTAGGGTTCCACGAAAGCGGATCTGGGGGCCGCGGTTGAAAAGACCGGCGGGGGAACGGCGGAACCGGAAATTGGGCGGCGGCGTGAGGAGCTATGACGGGAACGGAGTTGGCTAGGTGAGGAGCGCACGAATCTCATCGCAATCATGCGGTTCAGAAACACGTGAACGGATATATGTATACCAAATAAATTACACAAGTAATTCCGTCCCGAATTGACAAGAGATGCACTTGTACAGTAGTAATCTAAAAAAATCTACAGACTTGCGTAAACCTACTGAAATTTACAAATCCCTAGCAGATCGATTTGACGAAGGGGCACAGGACTGCCAAAACGCAAGGACAGAGAGCAAAAGGAGCAGCAACCGCGCGAGCAGTACTTCTGTTTGCTGAAAATGGCAGCGCTCGATGGAAGGACCGGGGACCTGGTAGGCAGCAAGATGTCATTGGTCGCGCAAGGGGCTACATGCATGAGTAAAACTCAAAGAACACCATAAAAGGACAAGATCCAAAAAGGGCGAAATCGTGCAAGGGGCTGATGGCTTTTGCGGGAAACCCCGACCAGCACCCACATGGATGCGATCACAAAGCTGACCAGAACGAGCTAGCCCCCAAAATAGCACAAAGCGTTGCATGAGAAAAGCAACGTCGATCGTACGTACGACCATCGGAGAGTACTGCTCCAAGATAACAACAGATGCGTGCAAACCGCAAGAACGAGTGTATGCTGGACGGCCTAGAGAGGAAACTTTTCCTTTTCGCTTCAGATCTCATGGTTCGAGAAACCTCGCAGGCAGGCTCGCAGCGCCGATCCCATCACAAAAACCCCAAAACGGAAAACCCCATGTCTCAGGCTCGGCCAGACACCCACATTGGATGAGATCTGAGACGCTCATCGCCTAAAAACAAGCAAAAAAAATCGAAGAAACTTTCCCTTTCGCATAGAACCAAGGGAACGAAGAACCGCTAATTCGGCCTGGAGAGGAAACATACTGTTTCTCATCAAAACCTCTCGTGGTCAATTGACCGAGAGAACTCTCCCCTTGCATCAAAAAACCACACGTACTGCTGACCAAAAAATAATTTGTCTCAGATCGGCCGAGAACTAGTGCATGTACGATGAGGCGGCTCGACCAAGCATCCACATGGATGAGAGATCTGAGGCGCCCAAGCATCGCACTACAGAAACCGTCAAAACGCCGACGGCGGCCCGCCGTCGGCGTAAGAAGCTGTCGGCGTATGAAATGTGCCGTCGGCGTATCCGTCGCCGTCGGCGACGCCGCAGTGGGACCCACAAAACGGACGTCGAACGTCTCCGTCTGCTCCACCTATACGCCGACGGCAGTGCCGTCGGCCTAGGCTGCCACGTGTGCTGATCTGGTGCGTCTGAGAGGAGTCTGACGCCGACGGCAATGCACGTCTATGGGGGCAGACGAAAACGTTAGGGTTTTTCCAGCGGATTCAGGGTTTCGCCGAAGCGGGGCCCCAGAGTGTCGGAACCCCACCCAAACCTAGGTTTTGCCATACCATGTGTATACAAGTGTGTTGGTTGCTGTGGATGTCCATGTTCCCACTCCGGGATGTGAGCGGGTTCACCGGCATCACTTTCTCTCTACTGAGTTTCTTCACTTAAAAGTGAAAACTCCCCTTCCGGGCGAACCGGATGGAATGTTGTGTTGATTTGGGGTAGACCTTGGTTTCTCACCTTCCTATGGCCTAACCTAACACAACCAAGCAAAAAAGTCCACTGGCCTACCCCTTTCGACGCACGTCTATATGGGGGTAGACGAAAACGTTAGGGTTTTTCCAGCGGATTCAGGGTTTCGCCGAAGCGGGGCCCCAGAGCGTCGGAACCCCACCCAAACCTAGGTTTTGCCATACCATGTGTATACAAGTGTGTTGGGTGCTGTGGATGTCCAAGTTCCCACTCCGGGATGTGAGCGGGTTCTGGCCGTTGGCACAGTCGGCACAGGTGTTTATTTATTTTACATATATATGTTGTAGGGTCGGGTTCCAGAAAACTCAAACCGTTATTTTATGCGGGTGGGATACCGAAATTGTGAGGGAAATTATATAGTCTAATTTATATATAAATTATACCTACATTAAATATTATATAGAGAAATAAATAAATAAATTTTATATAGAGAAATAAATAAAAAAGAAACAAATATACGCCGACGGCTTTGCTGTCGGCGTATTATATCAGCGGAAACGTCAGCTCCGCTCCGTCACGGCGGGATTGGGTACGCCGACGGCGGCCGTCGGGCCCGATGTGTCTACGCCGACGGCCACTGGTACACCGACGGACTGTTGCGCGGCTGCCCTAGCACGGCTTGTACGCCGACGGCCAGCCGGCCGTCGGCGTTTTGACGCATTCCCGTAGTGTGGCCACAAAAAGCAACCAAGTAAATCGAAGGAAAACCCACGCAACCTCCAAGCAGATCAGAGCGCAAACAAGGAAAAAATCGTACGAGCTACTAAAGCACGAACCAGCAGATCTAAGAGTACTACATCAGCGCATGCAAGCAGAGAACACATCCATGCAAATCAGGAAACAGAGTACTACGTAGCAGCAGTAGCAGGGAGCGATGGAGTGTCCTTACATCGTAGTGGAACAGGTTGTTGTCGGCGACGTTGGCGAGGAAGTGGTTGGCGCGGATCATGACCTTCTTGCCGGCGGTGCCTGCGCCGGGGCGCGCGGGGTGCGCCATGCCCTTCTTGGAGACCGGCGCGAGGTCGACCTCGGGCTGCGACGCCTCGACCGCGGCCGCGGCTGGCGACGCCAGCGCGGTCTCGGTCACGAACAGCTTCTGCTCGAGCTCCTTGGCGACGGAGGCGGCAGACGGCGGCAGGGGCGCGGAGACGCGGGCCGGCTGGAACGGCGCCGCGGCCGGCGAGGGCGCGCGGACGGTGACGGGCGCGCGGTAGACGACGCCGGGCTGGGTCGCGGTGGCCGGGTTGTTGTGGTAGACGGGCGCGGGCGACGCAGCAGGGCGTGGGCTGCCCGCGGCAGGACCGCCGTACTCCGGGTGCTGCTGCTCCCCGCCGCCGCGGCCTCGGCCTCCGCGGTAGGCCATCCTCTGTGGAAGAGCCAACGTGTCGCTGTGGTGCTACCGCTACAGCTGTTTGGATGAGATCGAGGCGAGGCGAGGCGAGACGGACAGCGAATGGCGCTAGCTCTCCTCGCGCGGGCGCGACGCCGCCAGCCTTTTATAGGCGGAGGCGCGGAGCGAGTGACGGAACCCTAGCGGAGCTCCGTTCGCTCGCTGGTGTGGCTACCGCTGCGCTGGCCTTCCGTACGGTGGTGGAAGTGGGCGGGGATTTTCCATTTCAAATTTCGAATTTGACCCTTCCGAATGGACCCGTGCGCAAAGTTCCTAGCTAAATATCTGCTTTTTTTTCTCCCAGGTACCTCTGGTTGCGAATACGTGATAAGTTGGTGGCTAGTTTTTAGAAAATGCACGGGCCGGGGCTCTTTCTGCAACTGTACATTCGTGGCAAGCAAGTCAAGATTGGGATGGAGCGTGGAGTGAGTGACTGAGTTAAACCAAGGGGATGCCTGCAATAATTGATCGCTATTGCCTGTTACCAGTACGTAAGATAAAGATTCCGGTGTTAGGCTTGCTAACGAAAAAAGTATGCTGCTACTACAATTAATTAAAGCTAGTTAAAATAAAAAAGAGAGTACATCAACGAGTTGCAACTCATGATATTAATCTCTTCAACATTTCCATAATAATTGTGATTATGAAGGGACAATTAATTTTGGTTCAGATTAGTGTGCTTCCTTAGGCTCCAAAGAGGTGGCATCTCTCATGGATCTACTCCCTACGTATCAAAATATAATGTACTTTCTATCAACACTAAAACATGTTTAGATACATGTGTGTGGAAAGTTTGGTAGAAAGTATTATATTTTGATACAGAGTGAGTAGTTGATTTGGCAAAAATCTCTCAAAAACTCACAATACGTTTTTTATCGTAGTGATCTTCATATATTGTCGCACCATTCTGACAATGGAATCCATTCCGACAATATTGACAAAGAGGACCTTCGCTACCACTTCTTGTTAGCGTTGCATAACAAAGTTTCCATCAACCCATGATGTGACTGATCATATTATCACACCTGCATTCAAGAAGAAAAAAGCACCCAAAGGAGAAGATGAGGTCAGACGTAGTGACAGAATTGCTATCAAGAAGGTTGGGTTCAAGAACAAAGAAGCCGCGGAGAAAGCTGCGGCGAAAGCACAGAAAAAGGCACCTAAGTTTGGGAAGAAAGTAAAGAAAAATCTGGTCAGTGATTTTGAAGCTGAGATCATTAACAAGGAGGCACCACCCCCTCCTAAACTCCCACTTGACACCATCCAGGCCATAAGCATTGGCTAATGCCAGATCCCTCCTAAGGAGATTTCTGAAGACAGCTCCTTGCAAAATGTGGCTAATGATCAGTCCATTCACCTATCTTACCAAGAACTGGCAAGTTGTCAGTTCAGTTATCCGTAGGATCTTTTTATTTCCATCTATCGGTCTTGTAATAAAAACCACCTATGTTAGTTTCGCTTGCTTCCACCAGAACCATCATATCCAGTTTGATCATGATCCCTTGATGATTATTCTTATATTCCGTGAGACTTTATTCATGTGTTTTCCATGTTGGCTCTACTGGTATTTTATTGGTAATTATGTTATCATTATACTATGCAACACAAATCTGGTTTTCAATGATAAAATTGGAGTATTCTTGATTGGAATGTGAGAGGCGCCAACTCACAAGATAGATGTGATGATATTTATCAAAGAGCAGAAGAAAGCAATTGCAATATTATTTGTCTTCAAGAGACTAAAAAGGAAACTTTTGATATGGCATTCGTTAAGAAACCGTGTCCCAGGAGGTTTACTCAATACGCCTATACTCCATCGATTGGAAATTCTGGTGGTCTCATTACTATATGGAATGGTAACCTTTTTGATGGTATTATGATAAATCAAAGCAACTTTCATATAACTGTGGAGTTTGTATGCAAACTATCAGGCAGAAAATGGCATCTCACCAATATTTATGGGCCTGCACATGAAGAAAACAGAATGGAATTTTTTGATTGGCTTTCGGATCTGGACTCCACCACTATGGAATTTTGGATAATTATGGGTGGCTTCAACTTAATTCGAGAACCTGCGGACAGAAACAAACTTGGAGGGAATGCAAACAACATGACGCTTTTCAATTCTATGATCCAATTTCATGATCTAGAAGAAATTGAGTTGAAAGGTCGATCCTACACCTGGAGCAATATGCAAAGTGAGCCTCTCTTGCAAAAATTGGACTGGGTGTTTACAAATGCAAACTGGACTTCTGAATTTCCCAATACAATCTCTTTTCCCCTAGCCAATTTGGGATCTGATCATACACCCATTCATGTCCAAATTGGGACTGATATACCTAAATCAAATCTTTTTCGGTTTGAAAACTACTGAACTGAATTTGATGGTTTTAATGAAATTGTTGCCAAGCATTGGAATCTTGCTGGGTATAAGAGTGATGCTGCTCTATCTTTAAATACAAAACTCAAAGAAGTGAGATATGGTTGAAGAAATGGAGCAGGAGTATATCTAAACTCAATATTCTAATTGAGAAATGCTATTTCACTCTGGCACTTTTAGATGGGATTGAAGACCAAAGAAATCTGTCAATTATGGAACTAAATTTCAGGAAAATTCTAGAAGCATATACAAAGAAGCTAACTGAAGCCAAAAGGATCTACTGGAAAAATAGAGCCAAGATCAGGTGGGCTAAATTGGGGGATGAAAACACTAAAAAAATTCACACAGTGGCAACACAAAGTTATAGAAGGAATTTAATTACCTCTATCAAGGCAGAGGATGGAAGTACTGTTTTTAATCATGACCATAAAGCAGCTATCATTTGGAATTCTTACAAGAATAGACTAGGCACTTCAGAAAATATTTCAATGAGATTTAACCTCAATGAACTTATTCAGCAACATGATCTGTCACATTTAGATGCTCCTTTTACTGATGAGGAAATCGAGCTTGTGGTCAAGGAAGTGCCTACGGACAGAGCACCAGGTCCCGATGGATTTAATGGTTTTATTCCTTAAAAAATGTTGGTCTCTTGTCAAAAAGGATTTCTGCAAAATTGTGAAGGATTTTTATGAGGGAAATATAAATCTGGACAGCATCAACACGGCTTTTATCACTCTTATCCCCAAGATTGCTGATCCCGAGAACATGAATGATTTTAGACCAATTTTCTCTGGTGAGCTTGCCCATGAAATTCATTACTAAACTGATGGCAAATATGATGCAAAAGGTTATAATCCCGATACTCCATGAAAATCAATACGGTTTCATTAAAGGGAAAAATATACAAGATTGTCTCGGATGGGCCTTTGAATATATTCACATATGCCATCAATCTAAGAAGCCAATCATAATCCTCAAAATTGATTTCGAGAAAGCTTTCGATAAAATTGAGTACGAGGCAATTATAAATATGCTGAGGGCAAAAGGTTTTGGCCCCAAATGGATTTCCATGGTACAAAGGATTCTGAATTCTGCCTCCACCTCTATTTTACTAAATGGTAACCCCGGAAAGAAGATTATTTGCAAAAGAGGTGTAAGGCAAGGTGATCCACTTTCCCCGATTCTATTTGTCAACATTGTGGATCTTTTACAGAGTGTTATCAATGATGCATGGCAAAGGGGAATTCTGAATCTGCCGGTACCCAATGACTTTGTTAAAAAAATACCCAATTGCTCAGTATGCGGATGATACTATTATGATAATGCCAGCAGACTCTACCCAACTACTCCAACTTAAAAGCATTTTGGATGATTTTAGTGCGTCCACTGGACTTCGGGTTAATTACCATAAGACTTCTCTAGTCCCTATAAATGTTGATAATGCAGCAGCCACAAATCTTGCAAACATTTTTGGATGTAGAGTTGAGAGCCTTCCTTTTACATATTTAGGCTTGCCCTTGGGGACTACCAGACCATCTGTTGCTGACTTAATGCCCATGATTTCAAGACTCGACAAAAGACTATCAGGGATCAACAACTTGATGACATATACGGGAAGACTCACTTTGCTAAACTCCCTAATTCTGTCTATGCCCATTTTTGCTATGTGTTCCCTCAAGATCCAAGTTACTATTTTTATCCACTTCGAGAAAAGTGGCAGACAATTTCTATGGGCATGAAAGGAAATTGATAACCACGGTAAATGTCTTGCCAAATGGGATTTAGTGTGTAGACCAAAGGAACAAGGAGGACTTGGCGTTTTGAACCTGAGAACTCTGAACAAAGCACTTCTTATGAAGAACCTACAGAAGTTTTATAACAAGATGAATATACCTTGGGTTAATCTGGTATGGAATACTCACTACAGCAATGGTTTGATCCCACATGCAGTACATCGAAAAGGTCCTTTTTGGTGGAGAGACTATATGTCTTTATTTGAGCAATACAAAGATCTGGCAGTCCGTACTCCAGTCGATGGAAATACAATTCTATTATGGAAGGACAATTGGGGAGGATCAGTGAGAGAGGACAAATGCTTGCACCTGTTCTGATTTTCTAATAATGAGAAAACATCATTAAGAAGGGCATGGAATGAAATGCAGGAAAACATCTATAATATGTTCCAGCTTCCACTATCAGCTATTGCCCAGGAGCAACTCCTTGAACTTAGAGAGGAACTAATGTCCATTCAAATTAATGAGGAACATGACCATTGGACTATATCTGGATCAGACAAGTACTCTACAAGGAAGGTATACAGAGCTCTGATTGGGAGCATCATCCCCAGCAAACAATTCTGGACATCTGGAAAACATGCAGTTTACCGAGACAAAAATTCTTTACTTCGTTGCTACTATATAATAGACTCAACACCAAAGAAATGATGAAAAGGAAAAACTTCTATGTTGAATTCTCTGATTGTGTCCTCTGTGATACATGCCCGGAAGAAACCCTCCTCCATTTATTCTTCGAATGCAGTTTCAGCCAGAGCTTTTGGTGGGCATTAGGTCTCGAATGGAATACAGATTTTGACTTAAACGAGATGATCCAGGATGCAAAAGCCAGATATTCAATAAACTTCTTGATGGAGATTATTATTACTGGATGTTGGAGTATATGGGAGCAAAGAAATGATGACATCTTTAGAGGAATTGCAGCATCTGTTGCAGTGGCGGAGGACGGAAAAAAATTGAGGTCAGGCGGACTCTACCACATAACGATCTTCCTAGCATTATTGGTGTGGATAGCCTAAAAATAGAAGTAAAGCGCATTGATAGAAATGAAAAAAGACAAATGACGTAGGAAAATGTATGTGTCAATAACATAACTGCACTATCACCACTTGTAAACTTCCACCATTAAAATAAGATGCATTTCGTTCCAGAAATTGGCCCTTATGGAATCACCAGTAGCTCCACTAGCTAATATACAACCCAAATCACTTTTGGAAAAGCCGAAACAAACTCATGAACACCCTCGTTTAGGTAATGTTTTTTTCTTTTTTGAGAATCCATTGTCTACGTTTAAACAAAGCGCAAGGACAGGTTCCCTTTGCTTCCAGGAACAAAACACAAACAGTCAAATACATGTGAATTAAAAGGAACGTGCATCCCAATTCCCAAACACTGGAACTGCAGGATGTACCCATACAGCCATACTCCAGCAATCACAATCTTCATACAGGCAAAAACTCACGGCATTGGGGTTCGGCCCTTCATGACGCCACTGCCCGGCCGTCAGCCGCCGTTGTGCTCCGCCGCTAGGATTCCTGTCGTCCAACCCACGCGGTCGCTGCGTCTGTCTGGTCACTGTATTACTTTTTTTTTTTGAGAGGATACTGTCTGGTAGAGGTAAACTAGTAAACATAGTTGGGCTTGGACAAGTCCTTTCGATCTAGACACATCAGGCTACCACAATAACGAGCTAGGCCCAAAGAAAACCCAGTCGCTAGCCCACCTTTTCCATTCTCCTTTCAACGATCTGAGAGAAACTGACACGGACGAACTACACGAACTGCATCTGGGTGCCGATGACTTCGATGCATATATATATTCGAACTTTTGGCAAAAATCAAGGTAGGGCGTCCGCCCTACCTTGCCCGTAGGGGTCCTCCGCCACTGATCTGTTGACAGATGTGTGGTTAGATTTAAATCTTTCCTGTCTTTATCGATGCATAGAGCTAGGCCTAGTCTGAAGGATGGCATGCAATCCTGATTAGACACTTTATGAATAATTGTGGACTTGTACCATGTAAATATGTGACTGGTAATAGAAAATTGAAAATTGAGTAGTTGGGGTTTTCCCGTACTGCACAGCGCCTAAAAAAAACACTTGATTGACTTGCCATATGTGTCACTGTTCGGGCTGGATCTTTTGTTCTCTAAATAAGAAGTTTGAGCGATCATATATCGTCCGTCCAAAAAACCACCTGGGCCTAATAGGTTTATTATCGGCATGTTCTATAGTCAAGTAGAACATTATGGCCGCATTCACTCACTAGTTGCCTTGCTGTCGGTGACGTATCTAGACTGAACAACACCTTCATATGCCTTCTTCTGAAGAAAAATCGAAGTCCACCCCCCACCCCACTCAACCCCATATTAGTCTTATTCATTTTTTTCGCTAAGTTTTCCAAGGTCCTCGCTAAATGGCTGTGCCCTCGGATAGGGGAGCTGATTTCACGTGCCCATATTGCATTTTTCAATCCCACATTATGCACAAAAGTTTCATGTGTGTAAGAAAATTCTCGAACTTCTTCAAGGACTAGTTTTTTTGGTTTCATAGCAGGATTAACTCGTGATGATCTTTTCATCGACAACTTTGGCATTGCCTCAACGGTTACACTAGCCCTGCAATCCTACATCATCACAGTTTCCATTAGGATGATACCCCATCATCATTCCTCTCTTCATCTTTGCAATTGACCTCTTGCATTGCATCACATCCTGTCTAAGCGATAGGATTGATCGCTCCTCTACCGACACGAAAAGAGGTGATTTGTGTGAGCCTATATGTTCATGACGGAATCATCTCCGTGAATCACGAATAGAGGTTGTAGCAATATATGGTTTGTTGCCTGGTCGAACGAATTGCGCAATTTATCATGGTCCAAAATAAAGTTTAACACTAGAAATGAAACACTTTGAGAGGTTAGCTAGCAGTAGCGTGCACGTTTGAAATCCATTGGTAGCACGTACGTACATGTGAGCACACCACCAGCAGCGCAGTGAAAGCTTTTTTTTTTTTTTTTGAAAACTGCATCTGGATTAATAGATCAAAGCTTACATCCGTGATACACTGGAATCATCCAGCCCCATTTACAGAAACTATCCTAAGAAAAAAGAAAAGACACACGCAACCCAGGAAGCTTCTGCAAATCCAGATCCGCCGCCATCCATAACCTCGTCGCTGCACCGCCGGAGTGGGCAGCGCAGTGAAAGCTAGGTCTCGATGGATCGGTTCATGGACAAAAATATCTGAGGGTGGAGTACGTGGTTTGCAGGTTGGTCCTGGACCTTCTTGTAAACTTGATCTTCCTCCACTCAGGCTCACACGCGCGGTCGGTGCTTGCTACCACCGGAATTACCTTTGCTGCCCCTGCTCGTTTGGGTGCCTGCGCGGTAAGGTGACCGCCCGCTTGGTGTACGTAGCAAAGGAAGTTGGACTGGGAAGGAGAGAGAGAGGCATGCGCCAGGTCGGTCCGTGTCCTCCAGCGTACAGAGATGCCTGTTTGTGCCAGGCGCGCAGGGGTCGTACCGGGCCACTAGCTCGTCTCTCCCCAGCAAAAAGAAAGTAGTAAAACTAGTGCATAGACCAATGGTGATTCCAACTTAGGAAAAATAATGGGGGTTGCAAGCATTCAAGTTTAAATTAAATTCAAAAGTTTGCGACTATATCACCGAACGAAAGACTCCTGTGCTCGGCGTGACCACGAGTCGACTCACGCTCTACTAGTTGTTCTAGATTGTTTCGGTAAGTTTTCTCGAAGGTCCTCGCTCATCCGCGCGCCGCCGGATGGGGTCGCGCCAGAGTGCATTTTTGAAATCCCATAGTATTCGCGAAACTTTACTATATATAAGGGATCCGACTTGGTCTTTTCAGAGGGAAAACAATATGCCGCCCCTAATAAAAATAGATTTTGCCAAAGCATTCGACTCATTTCCGCGGAAATATATCATCAAAACTCCCTGATCCACTTCATCTCTCCCACTGAGAGAGATTTCTCCCATATCTTATTATCAAAATTATATAGATGCAAATACAATAGTCTAAAACAGGTTCAAAGTCGTAGAGGTCGGCAGACGCGGTGGAGGCATGAAGTATCGAGCAGGACCAAGGCGGTGAATGTGCAGGACTGAGCAGCGACACGCGAGGTCGTGCAAGGGCATGTCGTATCAAGCATCAAAGTTCAACAGAAATACAATTGGCCTTGAAACAATCCTACACACTCATCGTACAACTATGATCTACACTACCTCGAGGGCCCTGCCCTACATTCGAGAATGCTCACCTGAAACTGAAATAGGTGTTGTAAGATGATGAGTCGGTAGGTGGCGGCCATGGCCCGAGGAGAACACTGAAGAATGTGTCGGGGCTGATTCCCTTAGCCTGGATGTGGTCGCAGAGCGCCAGGAGGTTGGAGTCCACCGCACGTAGCTCGATCAAGGTTTCTGTGCATCGAGGGTAGGAGCAGCAGTCGCATGCAGACATGAGGCTAGGTTTTTAGAGGAGACGTGTGGGTGCGATGGGATGGGCAAGAAATGAGAGTAGATCGGGCGACGAACAACCTCTAGATCCGGTTTGACGACACCCAACTCGTTCGAATGTAAATTCAAAACGTTCTAGAGGACCTCTAGATCCGGTTTGACGACACCCAACTCGTTCGAATGTAGATTCAAAACGCTCTACGAATGTAAAGAAAATGAATTCTAAATATATGTTACCATTCTCTTCGCCAAGTAGTACTGTACTAGTAGCAGCATCACAGCAGTCACGCAGTCATTTGCGGTCTCTCTCGGGTCTCGGCACGTGCTACCAGCACCGAACTGAGAATGCCCGTGGCTTTTTCCGTCGCCCCTGCGCGCCAACACGTGTCGGTAGTTCAGTCGCGCCACTGCATGTGAAGCCAAGGAAGGATACAGAGACACAGAGTGTATATTAATTACTGCTAGTTACGGAGACTGTGTTGGCCTGTTGGGGCATGTCCGGTGGCCTCCAGACCCACTTGCCATTAGTTTATACACACCTCTCGGTGCCTGCAGCACCACACGACCAAATATATATATTTCAATAATTAGCTTAGTACGAGGTAACTACGAGGTTTATCTTAAGCTAATTATTAAAATATGAAGTCGCTTTTCGTGAAGATGATGAAACAAGGAGGGTCTGGGACTGGGAGAGAAGCGGTCCGTTCTTTTCCTCTTGCGGCCTCGGTCCCAAAAAGCCGTTGGGATCTCTCGGCGGATTATTTTATTGGAATGGATGTGGCGAGAGCCTTGCGTTGGTGGGTGCCTGACCTGGCCTGCTGCTGCTACTAATTGCTCCCCCTATCAGTAGCACTTGTTTAACAGTTATTATTAAACACACACTAGTCACTTGACAGGGTCGATCGAGACTAATAACTGTTTAATAATGTTGCTGTCAAGGAAGTGGAACGAGCCAAATTGGCTCGCGTAGGTGCGCGGGAAAAGGAAACCCAATTTGTTTGCACTCCCGCGCTGCCCCGCCACTTTTCCGCTGGGGTCGCATATGCTCCACGGCGAGCAGGAGCAGGCCCACTAGCATCCACTCTCGTCTCTATCTGTACTCGTGGTACCACTAGTACTCCTCTTCCTCCTCCTTTCTTTTTCTTCCCTTGGCTAGTCCAGTCAGGTGGTGCGTCGGATTGGGGAACAGCAGGCTGCATGCAGCGATCTCTCGCGAAAGCAACTCTGCTGATCTGATCCCCGGACGACCTGGTTCCTTTTGGATGCTGGACCCGAAACCACGACCTGGGTGGACCAAGGACCCAGCTCACCTCCCTCTCTCTCGGTCTCAGTCTGAAGAGAGTGGATGGATTATTTTTACTCTACCGGCTTTGCGCCGTTTTACTGTGCCGGAGTGCAGCTCGCCTACCGTGCACAGTGCACACCCTACCTGGGAACTGTTTACCAAGCAGGGAACATGTACTAGCTAGGCAAACGGTACACGCGAAGAGAAAGCGGCACGACCACCCGTTGGACGGCGCCGGCTCTTTGCCAACCGACCCAGCACCGAGAGACACGTGAGTGACCTTATTATTTTGATGATGCCCTAGAAAACGCTAAACCTCGCTCTCGGTGTCCCAGAGAAAAAGGAGCAATGGTTATTTTGAAATGAAAAAGGAGCAATACAATAACCCTAACCATCCTTGTCCTCCCTCCACTCCTCCCGCTCTCTTGCGTCCCCCCTCCTTCTCTGACCCGCCGCGCGACAGACGACACTCAGTAGCCTCTCCCGACACCTTGTCCCCCTTCAACCTGAACGGTGGAGAGTACCCAATCGCCCTCATCTTCCTATATGCGTTGGGGGTAGCATCTCATGTCTTAAAACATCTCTATCCCACCAAGTTCCGGAGACGACGTCATTGGAGCTGGACTCCATCCTCTTCGGCTTCGACACCAGTGAGGAGACCAGGAGGATCATCGTCAAAAAGCTCACCAAACCCGACTGCCTCGACGCCGACAATTATCCCGTACCCGAGTGCCCGATGGACCAGACCAATGGGCCCGTCAACAACATCGATATGTACATGACTCTTCCCCCAACATCTCGGTCGTCTCTATTATTTTTTCTTCGCCTGCTGCTACGAGAAATTTTGTCTAAAATTTTGTCGGTCCGAGCATCTGCTGGATATGCCAAAATAGCCTACAATTGTTTGAGAAACTTGGATTTTCGCCCTAGTCGGAGTCTGGGGCAATGTAGACGACCTGTGGTGGAGGTGGTGGTTGCGACGACCATGTTAGGGAGGCTTTGATTGCCGCATGCATGCCGCTCCACTGCCCCGCGGGCTCGTCGTCAAAGTGGCTCAATCCGGCTACTTCCTCCTCTTCCCGCTCGCCGAACATTTTGTCGGAGTGCACCTCGTCTTTCGACGTGAGCCACTCGGTGGGAGGCGAGTGCCTGGCTGGGAGGAAGTGTATTTTTTTGGGTTATTAAACTTTTCCCCGTGAGTGCACATATGGTCATTTAAATCCTTGACGTAAGTATTTTGTCCATGTGTCGGGTGCTGTCGTGCACTATTGGGCCACATCACCGTATGAGGTACCGCGGGAGGCAGAGTATGCGAGTGCAAGGGATTTTCTGCAAAATGTGCTCGTAGGGGTAAATCCATGCCCATCGCGGCGCTTCGTATCCGGCTGATTCGGAGAGAAAGAAAGGCAACGACATGAAAGAAAGGGGAGAGGCGGAGGTGACGGCGATCCTCTAGGGTTTTGGCGGTGTCGCGAACGGTCGAAGCATGGCACCCCATAGCACTAGCTAATCTTTTTTTGATTTAGCATGCACGGCTTGATCGATTTTGTTCCTTGTCTCTTTCACGTAGTAGTATTTAGATTTTTTTTTACAAATATGACCCCTTGCCCAACAAAATTTTCAAAAGTAACCCACCAATTTTTTTTGTCAAAATTGACCCTGGCGGGAGACAGATAAAGCGACACGTGCCCTCCCGCTAATCAAAATGGCAGAAAAGTGTCTTGGCGCCAACCCAGTGGGCAGAAAAAACACGTGTCGTCTCCTGAGCTCGCACAAAGCGGTGCAGTGGATGCTTTGTTAATCGGCTCAAAGTCACTTCCCGCCCACCAAGTTGGCAGAAAGTCATTCCGGCCGTTAGTCATTCCCGCCGTTCGAGTGAGCGGGAAGTCACTTTGTGCCATCTAGGTTGGCGAGAAGACATGTGTCGTTTTTTCCAACTCCTGTACGTGTTTTTTTTGACAATTTTTTTCGATGGGTTACTTTTGACAATTTTATTGGCAAAAACATCTTATATCAATTTTTTTAATACAGTGAGTAGTATCTATGCATCAGGGTGCACGTACCTGAAAACCATGCAGTGTACACGTAGCAATGAATATGGCCGGCCGGAAGCAACAACAACAGGTCGTGGCTACAGTACGTGGTTCACCGTTCCGGACTCCCCCACGTCCACGTGCCACCAAAGTCGCGAACCCCCTCTCTCTCCCGCTCGTGTGGCCACCCACCCTCTCCGATCCCCTTCTCTCCCCTCTCGTGCGGCTCCAATGGCGCCGCCGCCACTGCCACCGCCCCTCCGGCACCGCCACCGTCCCCCCCCCCCCCCCCCCCCCCAGCACTGGCCTCCTCCCCTCCTTCAAGCGGCTGCTCTCCCGGACAGGATCGGCCGCCGCCATGGCGCCTCCCGTAGCAGCGCGTCCTTCCTGTTCCCGAACCACCACGCGCGAGCTGGCCTCCCCGCCGCCTGGTGTCCCCTCCACAGCCTCCCTGGGTCCCTCCGTCAGCAGCCACGCGTCCGTCGCCAACGACACCGGCCGGCATTGCCGACCCGCCGGAGGCCACGGTCCCCTTACTGCATCGCCGTTCGTCCGCGCCACGAGCAGCTCCAGCAGCCCATGCCCTGAGGTGTGCCTCTCCCTCCACGGCCTCTGCTTTCTCTCTCTCTCTCTCTCTCCCTCCGGTCTCACCTCCTCTCCTGTTTTCTCTCTCAGCCGCAGCCGGCGACGACGCTGAGGCGGCGCCCGTGAGGAGCTCCCTCGGCAACAGGCGGAGCCTTTCACGATGCCGCCGTCGTCCTCACCCTCAGCCTGCCGAGCTCCACCATCTCCAGCCCTGTCTCCTCTTCGGCAAGCGCGGCGGCGGCAAAAGGAGGGTGGCGACGGTTCTCCTCCTCCGCGAGCCAACGACGACGATGAGCCCAAGGGCCCAGGTACTGACCAATTTCGGCGATGCCTACAGTTCCTTGGATGTCGCGTGCCCAGCTATTGCCCTGTAGGAAGTTCATATAAATTATTGCTTAATTCTGTTCTCTACCAATGGTTTGTGTGAGTTGCAAAAGTGACAATGCTATTCATTTTTGTTTTGTTTTGTGGACTAAACCACGTGTTCGCTGTTTGTGAAGATTTAATTTGGCTGCTGTAGTTCAATTTTGAGTACTAACTGGAATGCCACATGAGTCTACATTACATGACTTCAGTACTCAATATCTTATGAGCAATACTTCGGTTTATAATGATCTTTACTCTTTGTTAACATCATTTCTTCTTCCCTCTTTTGAGTTTACCGTTCTTCAATTTTGAGTACTAACTGAATTGATGAGTTTGCTGCTATTGTGAGAGATGTCAGATGATAGCTACTGTATATTTTTATGCATATGGATAGAGTTCATGTGCCATTACCATTTAATGAAAGGAAATTTTTCTTATTCTCTTTAGGTCGATTGTGGCAAGTATTTTATGTATCACATTGGACTTGAGCTATGCAGAACTTAAATATAAATCCATTTATTCTGCTTTCACCTAAATCGACAAGTGGGTATTTCCTATCCAACTAAGCAAGATGCATGTTTATGATTTTTTAACTACCTAAATCTTCTCTTATAGACCGATGGATCCAAATAATTCTGCTTCACATGTCTCACTGTGCATATTCAGTTCTTTGTTATGTAGATTTTTCTATTGTAGTGGAACTTATGTGTCGTAAAATACCACTGTTTAGCCTACATAAGATAACTCTTATATGTAGTTTTCTCATCAACACGATGCCGGAACATAAAAGAGTACAGTAGGATGGTAAAGGTGGTGCCTTATTTGGTGTTTGCTTGAAAAAAAAGTAGTGTTTTATATCATGTGATGTATATATATTTGGTCAATAAAGTGTGTCTTAGAATATAGACAATGGTCTGGTTGCTAGCTTGAGTTTCGGGGAAGGGCGTTCTTAGCCTGTAGCTGGGACTTGGTGGCACCTGTGACGGCTCCTGTCTGTATTGAGGATCACACTGCTCGATTTTGGTGTGGTTCACGGCTAGGCAGCGATTGGAGGAGAATTTTTTTATGGGCATGTGGTGGAACCAAACGCTGTGCGCTAACTTGCTCCTGACCTTGACAGGTTTGGGAGAACAGAATCGCCCTTATCAACCAGCAAGAGCGTTCCTCCAGTTTTTTGCCGATGATCTGGGGCCCATACTAGAAAGCCTTGCTGTATCCTCTTCCTGTTTTGTAGTTTCATTTCGATGCGATTCTGATTCCCTCCATCACTTACTAATCTGGTACATGCCTGTATATCTTTCCATTTGGATGAGGTTACTGATTCAGTTTGCCTTCTAGTACTGTACTGGCATTGGGCATGTTTCCTTAACGGCATTTCAGCTATCTTGGGATGACTCCACATGTTCAGGCGTATCACACTGCACACTACACAAGTCAGTTCTGCAGGTTGCTCTGAAATGCACCGAGTCAGATACAGCCGCCTGTCTAGGCCAATTTCTTACTCTCGGCGCAAAGGTACCTCTTGCCTTTTTATTTTTTCAAATGCAGTGCTGCTTCACTTCACCTGCCAACCATAGCTGGATATCTGCTATCATCCTGAATCAACGGTTTCTGTAGCAGGCCAGCTCCTGGTGTGGGAAGCATCTCACGTGGTTCGTTGAATCTATTGATGAATCTGAAGCAGTTCAAGAGGAAGAGCACAACAGCTTATGCCTAGAGGTTGCGGCAACTACACCCTTAAGTTTGATTAGCCTGTTTGTGCTCCTCTGGCTAGAAATGCATAGCTGGGTTACCAAAAAATCTTCTGTGTGGCTAAGGCTTTTCCGACCTCCAGATATCTTATAGCCTAAATACCCTAAGTTCTAAACCATACGGTATACCATTATTAATGGACAATTATCCACTAAGATGTTCATATTTAAATTTGCAGTCAAATGCCTTTTCATCTGGAGTGCTATTGCATCTATTTTTAATTCACATGGCAGAGGTTCTCTCTAATAGTTTTTATAGAGATGCAACTCCTTGACTGCAGATAATTTCACTGAACTTAAATACTCTATCAAGCTCCTTCCAATGGCGGCAAAATGCATTATTCTTGATGTGGTGCATACTACTGCTGATTTTGTTTCGGAATTGCTAACACTCACGGAAAGCTCAATAGTCGACAAGGTAACATTCCCAATCTTCTGCAATTGTTGCATTGACTGGTTAACTAGCAGGCAGTGGGAAGAGCTTTATGTAAGCTGCAAAAGCTACGTTTTCTGAGAACTAATTCACTTTATTTCGTTTTATAATCACCCCGTTAGATTTTATGTCCTCTAAATAGTTTTATATCTTAGCCTCCTCCCTCCTGAAAGTTATGTAACATTAGTATGTAAGTGAAGAATGGAATGCTGCTTGTTAAAGTAGATATGTTACCTCTCACATGATGTCACTTGTTAGATCTTTCCAGACTCAAATTACTTGCATATTTTTTCAAGGTTCAAAAAAGCGCTGGGCGTTAATTCCATGTTTTGCCTCTACCCATCGTCTATCTCGCCTAAGCGCACGCCTAGGTGCGTTAAGCACACACATAGCACGGCTAAGCACTAGGCGTTGTGCTGTTGCCTAGCGGCTACCTGCGCCTTTTTTAACCATGTGTTTTTTAGCTACTTCAAGTGGGGCTATTTTGTGAAAATGTTGGATTTGCGTCCTTAAAATGATAGTCTTTTCATGGTCTTGACTAATACATATCTTCAACAGACTAATTTTATATTGTTTTTTCTGCCTTGGATCATACACAATGGAAATGGTTTATACCATATTGAAATGTTAATATTGCAGCAATTCCATCTCTGATAGATATATGTTGACAGATAATTCCTGGAGCTGCAGCACATGTTGCCAAGGCTGCACCTGTTTTTCTGGATGAAACCATTAAGCTGTGCAGAGCATACTGTGAGGCTGCAAAGTCAGATATATGCAGAATGAGCATGCTTACAGAAGGTACAACTGTGAAACACGAGGTACCAAATCATACTAGTGATGTGACCAGGATTACAACATGCACTATTCAGACCTTGTGTAAAATAGGAACATATGCAGCATCCAGTGGTGGAAGCCAAGTGGCCTTATTAAATGTATCATGGAAGGGTGTAGTTTCCTTGCTGCAACTTGGCAAAGGATTGATAGAAGTAAAAGTAAGTGTCAATGATATCATTTCGACCCTTATATCTCTTGTCATCGAATCTCTGAAGGTTGCTGCAGATACATGGTGTATGTCATTACAAGAAGTCCTTGGTATTTCTGAAGCTAGAAGGGCACTCTTACCAATCAAATTTTTCTTGATAAATGCTGTAAGGATTTGTTCTGTATACCCATCTGAAGCACTGACTATATACAAGGACATAATCAGGTGTATGTTGGTGATATCGTCCTCAAGTATTTTATTCAGCAGAGATCCCCTGTTGAAGGCAGCAAATGAGGCACTTGTTGAATTGTTGGAGCCTAGTTCCTTTCTTTTACTAGACACACTTATGAAGTCATCAGAAGTAAAACTGGAGTCAAAATGCCAGATTGTGCAGTATTTTTTAGAGAGTGAAGAAGCTAACAGCCCAGCTCAAATAGTGCAGGATGGTCAGAGAGAGATAAATTTGGCTTCATTGGCTTGCATTTTCTCTGTGGATCCTGATGTTGGTAATAGAAATAAAGCACTTTTACCTGCTGAACTTATTGCCTTCTTGCACTTCCTCAATATTTCCCCAAACTTGGGAGAAGAGATGGTCATCGAATTATCTAAAAAGCTACCTGCTCTTCTTAATATCTTAACATTGGAAGATGTCTACTCATTTGTCCTTGGCTGCCAAATTGCTACATTTTATGGTGCTGACCATCCTCCTGTGGTTGCCTGGCAACCTGTCTATACTTTCCTCATACAAGCCCTGAAGACTTATATGATTGCTGTTGCAGCTTCAAGTGCTGCTTGGAATGAGTTGGAAGCCTTCCTACTTGAGAGCCTTTTTTCCATCCCCATTTCCTTTGCTTGGAAGTCCTAACAGAGCTATGATGTTTCTTCATGCGCTATGCTGAAAATGAAGCTTCGACTTATTTAATCAATCAACTATTTCTTCTGTTGAAGACTGTAGCGTCCCCAGAGAACGTTCTTGCGCCTCTCAGTGCTTTGCGGAAGGTTGCACGCGCATCCTGTATCATCTTGAGCTATGCATCTTGTGCAACCATTGATCAGACTTACACCTGTGTGCTGAATGATCATAACTCTCCCAAGTCATCGATCCTGCATTTGGCACTGTTGATGGAAGGGTTTCCTTTTGATTCATTATCGGATGGCGTAAAGGCGTGGGCTGTAAAACAGCTGTTCACATCTTTTGCCTGATATCTACAGAGCTACTTGAAGAATCATGGCGCGACTGATATGCCAACTTCTAGTTCGGGTGTAATAGATCTTCCTGTACATGCTCTAGCCTCTGCATTGCAGCGATGGTAATTAAGCCCCTTCTCCCCTAGTGTTTACCATGTATATATGATGCCAGAATGGTGTTTTCTTATGCTCTTCTTTCTGTTGTGCAGCGAAATAAAGGACTACAGCGCCGTAGATGCGAAGAGTATTACAGCTATCTTTAAGTTCAGCTTCTCCCTCATTAATCTGTATAGGACTGCTCCTGACAGCTGCAAGGACCACCTTGCCCAGCACATCAGTTCCATACTGGATATCATCTCGAAAGTGAGGCATCTCTGCACATTCTATCAGATGGAGAAGCTAACGCTAGAACTGCACGCCCTGTTCACGTCCAGTTCCGATAATCTAAAGGCAGCGCTGGTATCTCAGTGCAAACCGTCTTTACCTTCCTTTATGTCGATGCTTGGCCACCTGAACTCTACTGAAGCTGACGCCAACGCGCTCTGTTCAGCGATGCCGGATCTATACCATCTCCTGGTGAGGGAACGGCACTGGGCGCTCATCCATATCGCGATGGGCTCCTTCGGGTACTTCGCCACCCGCACATCCTTCACGCAGCTCTGGAGATTCATCCCTGGAGACGCCGCCCTCTCGTACAACGCAAGCACGGGGTGGACATCGACGAGAATGGGTTCATGTCGGAGCTGAGAGCTTTCCTTCAGAAAGAGGCCGCTCTATGAAGCGCCGACAAATGGTCCGAGGAGCAGGCCCGTTTTCTGGTTTTGGAGGGCACAGCGCTGAAGAAGAAACTGGCTGTTGAAACAACTTCCTGTGGAACTCCACCAGCTCCAGAGACCGAGAAAAAAACTACAGTGGTGGTTTCAAAGGACTTCAACACAAAGAAGAGGAAGATACCAGATGGCATCGGCAAAGGGATGGTGCTGCTGCAGAACGGTCTCAAGGTCATGCGGAGCGCCCTCGACGGTACAGACTCAGCAGAGCTCAGGGATAGGTTCACGAAGCACCTGTTGCTCCTCGAGAGCGCCGTTTCTCAAAAAACTTGCACTTGTATGTTCAGAGTACAGTGATGTTGCCGAGTATTGTCTAGCGTTAGGAGAAGATACAAAAGCAATCAACCAGCTGGTATGTATTTGCTATCTTGCTTGTTCTTGCGTTGTGGATGCTTTTTTTTGTTTTTCCGTCCATAGATATTTGGTCCTTGTGGTTAGTTTCTTTTGTCTCCATGTGACATATCCTTGTAATGAACTAATTCTATACCACCATTTCATCCATAGGTGTTTAGTCCCACACCCCCACTCTTTTGGGGCAGTTGTTGTATTGAAGTGATCTGTATGTGAATAACAATGTCTGTGCCATTACCGTCCTGTTTGATGTATAAAGCTGTTGATTAAAGAATCTATCTTACTCATTGAAGTTCGTACTCTCGCCGCCAACCCAAAACATCCAATGTCCCCTCAAAAGCCAGAACACATATGCATACATGAACGTGCACCCAAACATGTGCATGTAGGCATTTTTTCGTGGCATCATCATCGCTATTGACTATGTATATAGTGTATATACTGTCCACTCTTATCTCAATCACAACTATTCACAATTTTGTGTCTTATTTCTTTCTCCCATCACTACTTGATGAACTATATCACCACAAGTCCTCAACTTATCTAATGCCTGCATTATGAACACTTTGCACTTTCTTTTGTTTCGTTTTGTGATGGAAGAAATTATTATCAAGTAGTGAAGATTGCTGAGTTTATATGGGTCTCAGCTGCTTAATAATAGCAAATATACTGTAGCGATGTTTAAGTAGCAAAGTGCTCTGGGTGGTATATAACTTAAGAAAAAAGTTATGGTGTCAAGGACCTCGAAAGGATTGTATATTTGATATGTTGTAGCTCAGTTTGTTATGCTCCTTTTTTCCTATATTGTTTCTTCTGTCCACCTCTTAATGCAACTACATTTCTTCCTGTCCCTTTAAATGAAAGTGCTTACCTTCTTTCTTCCAATCACGTGGGGATGAAAATGAACTGCAGAACACTCTGATTCAAGAGGGAAAAGAAATGGCTTCCTTGCTATACACATGCCGAAGCTGTGTTAAAGCACTACCTCAGGTTAACTTCTGCTTACTCTGTCCATTCACTTATTTCCATCTAAATAATCGCTACATTATGCCATTATGCTGTTGACATCTGTAAAAAAGTTCCCATCACTTTGTTTTTCTATCATATCAACGGCATAAGACAACAGTAAGTCACTGGTAATTCTGGAACGTTATCAACAAAGAAAGTAACTAATATTTCTACATTGAATTCTTGCATTGGCTACTACTCCCTCCGTTTTTAAATATAAGATGTTTTAGCCGTTTTCCACATCCATATGTATCCAAATGTAGCTACACATGTTTTCGTGCGTATGTTCACTCATTTTAGTATGCATCTAGACAACATGTGCAACACCTAAAACATCTTATATTTTAAAAAACGGAGGGCGTATGTCCCAGTCTTCTGAAGTTCTCTCATTAATTTGTGACGTTAACCTGCTATTGCACAGCTACTCTCTTTTCCCACTTCCATGATGGCTAATCAAGATATTCGCAAACATCTGTTAGTTTATTATGTTGATCGAATCACATCCTCTTTGAGCTGGCTCTTGTTTGGGTTAATTGGTTTAATGGCATTTCATCTTGTAGATTATGGAACCAAATCTTATCACTTTATAGTTGTTTACTCCAGAGTATATGTTTTGTATTGAGTTGTTTTCTCTAATGGTCATATCAGATTGTTCATAGACTTCTCCAAGTGTTGTATAAATTTCTCACCATTAAGTACAGTATTCCTTACTATAGTCTTGACTGAGTATCATAGACTGTTGAAAATTGAATGCAGCTGCCAGATTCAATGAAGCATAGCCAAGCAGATTTGTACCTGGAAACATATCAAGTTCTTGACTTGGAAATGAGCCGTTTACGCGAAATTCAGAGATGGCAAGCATCTGCTGCTTCAAAGGTAGGACCTCCATTGTGTTTATTTCCTTTGGGTGTGAATGAGGTTACATGGCCAACAGTTTCATTTCTTATGCGGACATTAATGGGAACTGGGAAGCGAGTAACACCTGTCCAAAGACCCCTGAAACTTGAAAAACAAGTACATAATTCCCCATTGATTCGCACGGCGTGTGTTCATACGCTGATTTAGATTAGGACAAGTGTCCTGTTATCTTCAGTTATCAACTAACTTGGGTTTGGGTTTGGACCTATTTCATCCCCACATTTTTCTTGTGGTGCCTTTGTAACTTGTTAGCATTGGTCAGCAGCTCAACACCTTCAGAAAGTTTTCAGCATGCATTGCAGATTCTAACAGCATTTTGTCATGTGATGCAGCTGGCAGCCGATATGCAGATGTTCTCTAGGCCCGAGAGACTGGTCAATGGACCCACAGTAACTCATTTTTGGTTTGTTCTTTTGCCCTGGCGACCGTTGTTAAGTTTTCTTTCCGTTAAGGAAGATGATAATAATGTCTATGCATTAATATCAATTGCACACTTGTTTACTCTAGATGTATTAAAGTATTAGATGAACTAAATCATGATGAAATTGTGCTCTAAGTAGTAAAACTAGCTGGTTCCTAATTGCCAACCAATGAACCGATACATCTAAACCAAGGGAGAAACCTTCTGGTATCGAGAACTCTGTCTCTTGAATACCCACTTGTAGGTCTAGCAGGCATGAACATAGATATTTCTGTCGTACAATTGCACAGAGCTGCTATAAATGAGATCCATTATGCACCATTCTGGCTTCCCAGAAGATTTTGGTGTATGTTGTGATACTTCCTTAACCTATAGAGGAAAAATAGAGTTTCCAAGCTTAACCTATTTTGATTAATTGCCTTTAGAGCAGCATTCTTAAGGCCATGTTTTTTGTGTTGTAAGTCAGTACAAGGTCTGTATTTATCTTTTCATTAATAGTATAGTTATGTTCTAGGTACTTCTAATAAGTAATTACATGCTAGCCTTTTCCATGTTTTTTGCATGTATAATATAAGGCGAGGTATTTCTTAGCTAGTTCAGAGATCAAGATATGAAAGAAAGTTTCAGTAACTTACTGAGTACTGAGTAGTGAGCTGATTGCATGAATGTTCTAGACTGCTTGAGCATTGCTTTAAGTGGCGACTGCAACTGAGTAAATCTTGCAACTTCCAACAGGTTGTAGTTACCACCTATACATATTGGCATACAGATAGCTATGGTTCCACTCCCAACATAGTTTCGTGAAGGCTGTAGTTAAATAGTAAAAAAGAAACCATTTATTAGTTAGTACCTCCGTTAGTTACTTCGGACCAGTCAGTCATGAGTCATCGCCACTTTACCATTTAAAGATTAAACTACTTTGCTACCTACCTATTAGAGCATAAACATGTACCAATGTTTTCTGAACTGATTTTTTATGGAAAGTGCTAAATGTTATTTTCTTGAGATGTATGGTTTGGAAGGTGCATCCATATTCTTCACGTGGTCCATTTTGGTTCACGTTCGAGCTGCTTGCATATAAAAAAAATTATATAGTCGTTGCTATGGGCTGGAAGTACTTGAAACGTTAAAATAATCTTTCTGTTTTTACATTTGAAACATCTTACCAGTGTCTCATGTGTGCTGATTTGTAGGTCGATCTTTCCTTTGATCTTCTGGTTCAGAAGCTTAATGAGATTATCTTTACATATTATAAGAGTTGTGCCGCAAGGTATACCTTTTCTTTTCAGTTTACCTGTGCAGGTTGACCTGAGATGCCTTTTTTGTTTTGTACTGATCAACCCCCCTCCCTCATATGCAGTACTCTTCTTGATAGTTCATTTACCTATGCATGTGATGATGGTGAGAAGTACTCGGTTAAACCCTTGAGATTTGATGCAATTTTTAAGTTAAGAAGAGTCATGGTAAGTGTTTGTTTGGTATTGTTTATGTTAAGCTTTCAGTTTCTATTGATTTAAAGCAGTTGTTCATGCAATCATGTGAATTTAAGAATCATAGACCTTCTTTCTCCTCTAAATACTAAGGATCCTTAAAACCTAATTGGTTAATTACATCCAAATTTTGATAACAGAGTGTGTAGAAATCTACTATCCTATATTTTGAATCACGTCACTTTTTCCAAGTTTGTTGTTTACATTGGTAGTAGTGCGCACCCATGAGAGAAATTGCACATACTATAACTATAAGGCTGCTAGTACCAAGGGCACTGTTGTTGGATGTCATATGGAGCTATATTTTGTTATGCTATTTACTTTCTGCTACATTATGTATGATGTGATTTCTTAACTTTGCATGCACAATCAACATTTGGCGGGTTCACGTTTCAATTGTCTTTCACAGCTTTGCTTTTAGCCTCTGAACCAGTATTGAATATTTGACCTTAGGTCCGTCCTCTGACTTTGAGTCAAGGACGCAAGATCATCTGATTTCGTGCTCAATTTATCTGCCTTGATTTAACATATTCATTTCAGGCTACTATATGTATTGTTTTTTATTTAGCGCGCGCACTGTTACTGATTCAGTTCATTTCACATCTCAGATTTTAGAGAGGACAATTGACCTAAGAAGCCTGATTACTCAGAGAATGAACACACTGTTCGAGAAAATATTGATTTCCTACTGGCGCGCTTTGAAAATGGAGATCTATGTTGTGTTGTGGTAAGCTTCTCTTTTATCTTTGTACTACCTCTCACGTATTTAAATTCAGTTACATCTTATAAAGCAATTTACCTGTTTGTTTGGAACATTGACTTTGTCTTTCAAATTAGGAACTGCAACAACTATTGGATATTTTGGAGCTTACGCATCAGTCAATATCAAGGTATCTTGAATTGGATTCTTACTCTCTTATGCTCAGTGAGATGAAAGAGAACCTTTCACTGGTTCGAGTCGTATCTCCTCTCAGGTTTTGGGGCCTTTACCATGTCACTTCCATGTGTAATTTAAGCAATAACATTTTATATTGACATGCCTGGTAGCCATGATCTGTAATTTGTTTCTTGTATTAGCTTATTCTTCCTTTGGATGGACAATTCACTAGTTGTTGATGTTTGTTTAATTCTTCGATTGCGCAACTAGTTAATGATGTATTATTTGGTGGTAATTACATAGGAAAGGCAGATTCTTATCTTTTTTATCTGGGAGGTCACAGTATCAGTAGTAGTATTGCAATACGATATGCATGTTTGTGCCTATCCTGCAAAAACTGCTGATTAATCCAGTTAAACTTCAATCCTAATTTGTATTTTTTTTATCAACCCAGATATGGAATGAGATGCAAACGGATTTCTTGCCCAATTTCATCCTATGTAATACCACACAACGGTTTGTTAGATCATTAAAAGGAGCTAATCACTCCTCTCGGAGATCAAATGCTTCTGCTGGGAAGCCTTACTTCTACTGCAGATCACATGTAAGCACCTTTGATTAAATCTATCGCTTGCTATTTCCAGTATCTGTTACAGAATATGCCCTTGCCATTTCCAGTATTTGTTTTACATGTGAAGATGCAAGTGTTAGCATCATGGACTAACGAGCAACTCTGGAAATAAGGCATTTTAAAGATTATTTGGATATGCTGGGATGTTCGTGTACTACAGAATACAAATTACAAGATATGGCATCATTGCATCTCATACTTTGTGATGTTCTCATACGTCCAAAATGTGTTACACTCTTTATCTGGCAACATTCTATCCACCATGGACCTTAATCTCTACTACATGCTCTCGTTGTTTTTGTAGGATTTGACCATGGCATACCAGGGTCTCGCTGATCTGTACCATGACTTCTTTGGGATCCCTCACATGTTTGCAATTGCTAAACTTCTCGGTTCCAGATCATTACCTGGCATTATCCGTGCTTTACTGTATCATATATCAAGTAAGGTGAGTGGTATAACTTGTAACTGTATAAGGTATCATGCACCTGAAGGCACACTATCCTAATAAACAAAGTAATGGATGGAAATATGCTGAGGGATCCATGACAGCTGCGTCTCTGCTA
The DNA here is from genome assembly GCA_947311845.1 of Poa pratensis. Taxonomy (NCBI): domain Eukaryota; kingdom Viridiplantae; phylum Streptophyta; class Magnoliopsida; order Poales; family Poaceae; genus Poa; species Poa pratensis. The sequence goes on along the minus strand of CAMZMU010000115.1, from coordinate 9,658,444 downwards.
ACCAAAGTACTAGGAATGCAGAACTAGAAGAGACACGAAGCTTACTAAGTAACTGATTATTTGCTCTTCCTGTTCAGATAACAGCGATGGTGCCAAAAATAACTGCATTGCAAGAAGCACTACCAAAATCTATTGGACTTCTTTCATTTGATGGTGGTATATCAGGTAATATATTAGCTGGTGGCAATAGGAGTTCCAAATCCCAGTGGGAATGGGCTCCTGTTCTGGCTTTCTGCAATACCTGCCTGCAACATAACATAGTTCATAATGTTTGAAAGGACTTAATCCAGTGCAAATATGAGATAGCATTGAACCATTGGTGATAACACTGCATAACGAACCCAGTCCTGCCTAGGTGTTAGTGCTACTTTCGGGTGATTATCATACATTGCCTCTCATTTATGTACAGTTGCCCAGTCCGTTCTACTTGAATTTATCTAGGCAAACTAAGTTTCTGTGGAAGTTTCATTTTAGATGATGTACTAGTTGCTATATTGTATCTCCTCAGGAACATAGGGCTACATAAGAAGCATAGTTTTCTTGCTACTAACTCGGTACATTGTCAGTGTGGTTCTGAAGTAGTAGAATCTAATCTATAGCTGCTGTTATAAGTTCATAATATTTTCTTAGCATAGGATGGTTCTGAACAATGTAAGTTTTGGCAGGTTACTTTGGTAGTTAAACTCTTCTTATTTTAGTTCGGAGAAGAATGAATTGTATGGTGCATTTATTATAGGCTGCCAGAAGACAATTCATGAAATATTGACATGGGAAGCAAAATCAGATGAGAAAATCGAAGTTCTTCATGACCTTAAGGAAATTGAAAGTGCTTTGTATTGGATGAGCCTTCTGGACATTGTGTTGGTGAGCAATATTTACGTAGGCAACTTTATGAGTTTCTTAGATTGTCAAATTGAATGTCCTGCTACTTTGCTTTATAATATCCTTCGAATCCTAGAGCATCCATTCTCTACCCTGTTATGTAGGCTTGTATTTAGCATTGGCATTTTAATGAAGCAGCTGAATGGTACCTTTAGTAGAGAACTAGCACTTTGCAGTACACCTATTGAGTAGCTGAATGGTACCTTTAGTAGAGAACTTGCTAAGGTCCTTTGATCTCAGCACCTGAGAATATTAAGTGAAAAGTCGTATTGTTTAATTGAGTCATTTGTATTTTACCAATAGCAGAAGGATTTCCCAGGAAACTTGGTCACCTCGCGCCAATTGTACAGCTGGACCTGTTATACTACTTACACATGTTAATGTTCTTTGTCCATTCCACATTCGTCTAAGTTGTTTGGTTTATAAACACATCGTTGGTCTGCATTCTTATTTTTTTGAGAGAAGCTTTTATTACGCCAGCCTATACATATAGATGCGTACGGCCCAGCATCCGTTCTTATGTAAATCAAAGGTCATCAGTTGTGTTTTATTTCTGGTCTGTCACTCTTTCTGCCCCTCTTATTTTATACTGTCATAAAATATTTTATTTATCTTACTGGACCGTGATTTGTTTCTCCAAAGAGACAAATCGACACTACACAGTTCATGCAGTCAGCTCCATGGTTGGGATTGGTTCCGGGAAATGATGGGCAAGTGAAGCAGGCCAACTCTGATAATACTCCATTTACCACATTGCTAAGTGCTGCCACCATGCCGTTGCATCAAGTCCAGCATGCTCAAATCCATCTTCATTTCTCGTCATGACAAAGCAGGCTGAAGCTGCCAGTAAGTCCATATTTATATCGTCTTAAATGAATATTTTTTGTGTTCCCTCTTTCCAAAAAAAACAAAGGTCTGTGGACACTTACCCTTCAGATTAGGCATCTCATCTTGAATAATGCTAGTTAGCCCTTGCTCCCGTCACATCCAAGCCGAGCCTTAGAGCACGCAAATCTGTGTTTTTATTATCTACTAATTTCACCATGTTACGAGCCAAACTGAACATTTTGTCCCCACAGGCCTATTGTACAAGTCAAACCTCAACTCAGGGAGCGTGCTGGAGTATGCTCTTGCTTTCACAAGTGCGGCCCTGGATAGACATTACAGCAAATGGAGCGCAACTCCAAAGACAGGTTTTATTGGCATAACCACATCAAAGGACTTCTATCGTGTTTTCAGCGGTCTTCAATATGTTAGTAAACTATAAGACACTGTTCTGCGATATCTGTGTCATCCTCTTCAACTGTCAGCTTTTTAGCCGCAGCTGATTAATGTTTGTTCCACCTGTTTACAAGACAACTGTTTTGTTGGACTGTACATGGGCTGTGTTCTCTACTGCAGCCTATCTACCTATTCTGGCCCATGTGGCCCATTAACTCAAGTGACCCAGAGAGGTATATAAGTGAAGCTGGCTGCCTGGAAACCCTAAGACTCAAGACACACACGGTGCTGGCTGCTGCTCTTAGGTTAGCTACTCTCAACCTCTATATGGTATCAGAGCCACCGGCGACGGTGGTGGTGGCGCCGGCGACAACCCGGGCGGAGATGAGCGTGCTGCTGTGGTAGATCTGAAGGAGGCTGAAGGCAGTGGTGCTCGTGGTGAAGTTCTGCTGTTGAGAGTGAAGATGGGGGACGTGACGAAGGTGCTTGAGCAGCTAGTTAACCTGCTAGTTGCAAAGAAGGAAGATGAGGCTTCTTCTGAGGAAGGTAGGCAGGCAAACCCACGGGGGGAGGTGCAGTATAAGCTTGAACTCATGCCAAATGAGATCAAGCTGGAAGGGGTAGGAAATTACCTCAGTTGGTCCAGGAGAGGGATGTTGATTCTGAGGACGAAATCAATGGAAGGGTACGTGCTGGAACGGTCAACGAGCCTGAAGACAAGATTGGGCAGGAGTGGAGGAAGTGGAATGCTACAGATTCACTAGTCCTCACTTGGCTGTTGAATTCACTCACACCGGCTGTGGCTGCATCTGTGGAAGCTCTTGCCACATCAATGGAGGTATGGGATGCTCTGTCCAAGATGTACTCTGGCAAGGGAAACGTCATGCTGATTTCCCAGATTGAAGATACAATACATGATCTGAAACAAGATGACAAAACTCTGATGGCATATGTGGGAGAGCTGAAACATGCATGGGCAGATCTAGATCATCTTGCCCCCTTGGTGCTGCCTCATTCTGAGTGTGTGGCAGCAGCGAAGAAGTGGATTGAGGACAGACGGGTGCTGAAATTCTTGAAGGGACTGAATCCTGCATTTGAGGGCAGAAGAGCTGCACTAATGCATCTTCCTCAACTGCCCACTTTGGAAGAAGCCATTGCAGCTATGGGACAGGAAGAAACGAGGCTGAAACAGGTTGAGAAAGGGGAGGTGGTTTCTAAACCCGCTTACTATGTTTCTAATAGGCCAGACAACCGTGATTGTCACAATTGCGGAATTAGAGGACACATAAGTTACAACTGCACTGCTCCAAGACGTGGCCAAGGCAGGGGGTATAGCCGAGGAAGTTACAGGGGCACTAGAGGCAGGAATGCGGGGTACTCTAATTATCAAGGGAGTGCTCGTGCCAACATGTCAGTCATGGATGAAGGATCATCACAGGCTAGTTCAGGCCAGAATGAAATGAAGAAGGGGAATCAGGCAACAGATGCCAGCTTTGGACAATTTGCACACTTTGTCTACACCGATGAAGGTAAAACTGAAAGTGCAACTCTAGCTACGCATAGATTAAATTCAGAATGGATACTAGACTCTGGGGCATCCAAACATGTTGCTGGTTGCATTGGAGAGTTCGAGTCATATAAGCAATTTCCTTCCATGCATCAAGAAACAATTCAAACTGCTGATGGTACAGCCCAGAAAATAGAAGGAATAGTTCAATGTACACGAAATATTAAGCTATCATCAGTCTTGCATGTACCTGCATTCCCTGTGAATTTACTCTCTCTGAGTGCGCTGGTTGACCAGATAGACTGTCGGGTAATCGTTGACAGATACGTATTCTTTATACAGGAGAGGCTGAGTGGAAGGAAGATTGGCACAGGAACCAGGCGTAGAGGTCTTTGGTACATGGACCGTGATGAATCAGGCAAGCTTGGAGGTTCAGCTCTTGTTGCAGCGCTGGTGGGGCTGGTGGAGAAGGAGAAACTTGCTATGATTCATCATTGTAGAATGGGACATGTAGCTTTTGATAAAATGAGTAAAGCCTTTCCGGATGTAATGAGTGAAGTTGATAAGAACAACCTTAAGTGTGAAGCATGTGAGTATGCTAAACACACAAGAACCACCTATGTGAGTAAGGGGCTGAGAAATATATCCCCGTTTATGCTTGTGCATTCTGATGTGTGGACATGCCCCATTGCATCTATTAGTGGGATGAAGTATTTTGTGACATTTATTGATTGTTATTCTCGAATGACTTGGGTGTACCTCATGAAGCATAAGGATGAAGTGCTATCTTGTTTCCAGAATTTTTGTGCATATGTTAAAACTCAGTTCAAGGTGCAGGTTCAGATGCTCAGATCTGATAATGGAACAGAATACATCAATAAAGATTTGGGGGGTTCCTATCTGATCAGGGTATTCTACATCAGACATCATGTCCAGACACTCCACCTCAAAATGGAGTGGCAGAAAGGAAGAACCGCCACATTTTAGAAGTGGCTCGATCATTGATGTACACCATGAATGTCCCAAAATTTCTCTGGAGTGAGGCAGTGATGACAGCTACGTTTCTTATTAACCGCATGCCATCAAGAATACTAAATATGAAATCTCCTTGTGAATTGTTGCTAGGTGAGAACAAGTTTGTGGTTCCACCCAAAGTGTTCGGCTGCACTTGCTTTGTTCGTGATCATAGGCCCTCGGTGACAAAGCTTGACCCTCGGGCTGTTAAGTGCATCTTCATTGGCTATCCTGCTGGACAACGCGGATACAAATGCTGGAATCCTTCCGAGCGGCGTACATTTGTAAGTCTTGATGTTACTTTCTGGGAGTCTGAACCCTTTTATGGTGAGAAAACAGATTTGAGTTCTATCTTTGAAGGACTTGACCAGCCGACTAATCCTACTGGTCAAGAGGGGGAGAATGCAAGCAGAAGCAGCGATGGTGCCAGCAGCTCTGCTGGACATGCTGGACACAACATGAACAACTTATTGTTGGGTCCATACCACTTGTTATTCCAGACGAAGTAAGAAGTTGGCCAAAGCCAAATGAAGAACATGCAACACGTGTGTACTCGCGACGTCCAAGGATAGAACCACAGGGGGAGCAAGAGAAACAATTACAGGGGAGTCTCGTGTTGTTGAGCAACAACTACAGGGGGAGTCTCAGGTTGGTGAGGATGATTTACCAGAAGAAAATGTTGAGCCTGAGTTGACAGAAGAAAGTTCAGCTGGCACCACAGTGGCGTCACTGGATTTGCCTATTGCTTTGAGGAAAGGGAAACGTGCAGCTACGTTGACAAGAACTGATAGAGCAGGCTTGGCGCACAGCATCGATAATTACGTGTCATATGATGCTCTGTCTCCTTCATACAAGGCATTCGTCGCATCTCTCCAATCTGCTACAATTCCAAGAGATTGGAAGGCAGCCAAGCAGGATCAGAAGTGGTTTGCTGCTATGAAAGAAGAATTGGATGCACTGAGGAAGAACAAGACCTGGGAACTGACTAGTCTTCCTAAAGGAAAGAATGCAGTCAGCTGTAAATGGGTGTATACCGTGAAGCAAAGTCCTGAAGGGAAGATAGAAAGGTATAAAGCAAGATTGGTGGCTAGAGGATATAGTCAAACGTATGGGATTGACTATGATGAAACCTTTGCTCCTGTGGCAAAGATGAACACAGTAAGGGTCTTGATTTCATGTGCAGCAAACTTTGGATGGCCATTACATCAGCTGGATGTAAAAAATGCTTTCCTTCATGGAGATTTACAAGAAGAAGTTTACATGGAAATTCCTCCAGGCCTAGCTTCAGCTGAAACTGAAGGTAAAGTGTGCAGGTTAAAGAAGGCGCTCTATGGGTTAAAACAATCACCTAGAGCTTGGTTTGATCGATTTAGAAGAGCTGTGTGCGAGATGGGATATGGACAGTGTAATGGTGACCACACTGTATTCTATAGACATTCAACCGAGAAGATCACAATTCTAGCCGTCTATGTAGATGATATTATAATCACAGGAGATGATGCCGTGGAGATAACAAGGGTGAAGAGCTGTTTGAGCAAAGCCTTTGAAGTCAAAGATCTTGGACAGCTTAGATACTTTCTTGGAATAGAGGTGGCAAGGTCACGGAAGGGGATAGTCCTATCGCAGCGCAAATATATCTTGGATCTTCTCAATGATATGGGAATGATGGAATGCCGTGCCGCTCCAACACCCGTGGATCAAAACCAGAAAGTAACTGCTCAATCCGGTGAATTAGTGGACAAGGAAAGATATCAAAGGCTGGTGGGAAGGCTGCTGTACTTGTGTCACACAAGACCAGATATTGCATATGCAGTTGGCGTAGTAAGCAGATATATGCATGAACCAAGAGAAGGGCATATGGACGCTGTCCATCGAATCTTAAGATATTTAAAAGGAACTCCAGGGAAGGGATTATGGTTTCAAGCAAATGGGCATCTAACAGTTGATGGTTACAGTGATGCGGATTGGGCAAGTTGTCTGGATGATAGAAGATCAACCTCTGGTTACTGTGTTTTTGTTGGAGGAAACTTGATCGCATGGAGAAGTAAGAAACAAGCAGTAGTATCAAGATCAACTGCAGAAGCTGAATATAGAGCTTTGTCTCTAGGATTAAGTGAGATGCTATGGGTAAGAAATCTTCTAAGTGAATTAAAGGTCCTAAAAGAAGGACAGCTGAATGTTTGGTGTGACAACAAGTCTGCAATCTGCATTGCAAATAATCCAGTCCAGCATGACAGAACAAAGCACATTGAGATTGACAGATTCTTCATTAAAGAGAAGCTTGATGCTGGAATTATCAAGATTGATCATGTGAGCACAGGGCAGCAAATTGCTGATTGTCTGACGAAAGGTTTGGCTCCCAAAGAGTGTGATCGTGCCTGTGACAAGATGGGAATGATCGACATATATCACCCATCTTGAGAGGGAGTGTTGGACTGTACATGGGCTGTGTTCTCTACTGCAGCCTATCTACCTATTCTGACCCATGTGGCCCATTAACTCAAGTGACTCAGAGAGGTATATAGGTGAAGCTGGCTGCCTAGAAACCCTAAGACTCAAGACACACACGGTGCTGGCTGCTGCTCTTAGGTTAGCTACTCTCAACCTCTATATGTTTAGATGGCAAAATCATATCTTATTTCTCTCTAGCCCCCACCTTATTCCCACTTTTCTCTACTTTCTTTCATTTGCTATTTCCTCTGGCATGGCATGGAACTTCGAGTCATTGATGCTTTTTTCTTTCCTTTTCAGCATAGATTTGGTGCTTCATCCTATTGCTCTGACTGTGAATGAGTAGGTTTTTGCTTCTTACCTTATTATGTCTTATCTTATACAGAGCTACTTGGAAGATAGCATTACCAATCCTTCAAAGAAACGGGAAATGTTGGGTGACTCTGTAGCATGGGCTGGATGTACAGTCATGTACTTGCTGGGGCAGCAGCTACATTTCGAGCTTTTCGATTTCTCCTATCAGTTTCTCAACGTGGCAGAAATAGAAAACGCGACGGTTTCACTATACCAATCGGCAGATAGGAGCAAAAGCCCAAATATCTTCCAGGTGAGATCATTTCCTGCTGCCACTGGTCTGAAGTTAAAAGGATTCTTCAATAGTTTATTTATTTGTCCTTGATTTTGGAAGGTCACGTTGTTTTTTGCATATGATGTGTGTGATAAGGGCTATGAGGTCATCCTTGAAGCGATGAGGAAGGCTAGGAGGCTGAACAACCATGGGTTCTCCATGCTGAGAGCACGGTCCCCTCTCGAGGACAAGGTTGCGTGCGCTATCAAGCCGGGCGGGGCGCCTCTTCACCGTATGAAGTTTAGCAACACGGTTTCTGCGATCGAGACGTTGCCGCAGAGAGCAAATGCGTAGCTGCTAGGTGGATGTGTCCTTTTTCTTCTGGTCTGATCCTGTATGGATGCAAGCTTGTATGTTTGTGTCGTCATGGACCGTGTATATATATGACGTAACTGTAGTCATAAAGAGCTAGGCGGATGTGAACTTGGGAACTTGAACAAGATATCTTGTATATCCAAACTGTATCTGATCTTACATAATAGGTGCTGACTGTATCCAAATATTGATAAAGGACATGTGGCCAGTTTGTTGTTACTGTATGCATCTAAAATACTTACTCTGTTCTGCATTATAAGATGTTTTTAGATATTTCAATATGAATTAACAGACGGACCAAAAAGAATGAACATACACACTGAAACACGCCTATTACATGTGGTTCAGAAAAAGATAAACATCTTATAATTTGGAACGGAGACTGCAGGTGTGAATATACATACCATCGCTGGTACCTGTTGCAAAAATCCATAGCAGCATCCAAATTTGCAAATTGAATTTAAATATGAAAGCAGCCAGCTAAAAGTGGTTATCATAACTTGCTTGAACCGTGGGCTTTCTGCAGTTCTAATATTCCAAGGCGTGCCCAACTATTACTCAATGTAAAGCTACGTGAGTTCCTCGTGACTTTCATTCCTTCCAGATGTTTTTGACGCCGGAACAACAGCTTCACTTGCTCCTTCATGCTTCACAACTTCGTCATCGGAGCAGCTGATCATACAACTTCTGCTCCAGTGTGGTCACCACGAAAAAGAAAAAAAACTCAAATTAATGTCAAGTCAATGTCTTCATTTATCTTTTACTACAGGCAAGTTTCAAGTGACAAATTTTGTCTTCCGCATGAATAATGAATTAACCGAGAAGTAGGATGCTATGGTAATTCATCTGCCAAAAACCTCACAGGTCATGTACATTTTGCTTGCAACAGAGATAGTCAGTTGTCTCCTACCCTAACCCAAACCTTCGACTAATTGAACAGCTCAGGATATAAATACCACGGATGAACAAGAAACCAAAAATTAGCTTTGACTCTCATCGTGCATCCAATAATTAGATGCTGGATCTGGTATATCTACACTGGGGCAGCAGCTGGTAGGCTGCCATGTGGCATCTGACCATTGAAAGCGGCGGCGAATAGTATCAGATCTTGTCGGAGAGACTAGCCATTTGAGAAACAGCGTTCTCGAGGAGCGACAGGTGCGTCGTGAACCTATCCCTGAGCTCTGCTGAGTCTGTACCGTCGAGGGCGCTCCGCATGACCTTGAGACCGTTCTGCAGCAGCACCATCCCTTTGTCGATGCCATCTGGTATCTTCCTCTTCTTTGTGTTGAAGTCCTTTGAAACCACCACTGTAGTTTTTTTCTCAGTCTCTGGAGCTGGTGGAGTTCCACAGGAAGTTGTTTCAACAGCCAGTTTCTTCTTCAGCGCTGTACTTAATGGTGAGAAATTTATACAACACTTGGAGAAGTCTATGAACAATCTGATATGAGCATTAGAGAAAAGAACTCAATACAAAACATATACTCTGAAGTAAACTTAACTATAAAGTGATAAGATTTGGTTCCATAATCTACAAGATGAAATGCCATTAAACTAATTAACCCAAACAAGAGCCAGCTCAAAGAGGATGTGATTCGATCAACATAATAAACTAACAGATGTTTGCGCATATCTTGATTAGCCATCATGGAAGTGGGAAAAGAGATTAGCTGTGCAATAGCAGGTTACCGTCACAAATTAATGGGAGAACTCAGAAGACTGGGACATACTCCCTCCGTTTTTTAAAATATAAGATGTTTTAGGTGTTGCACATGTTGTCTAGATGCATACTAAAATGAGTGAACATATGCACGAAAACATGTGTAGCTACATTTGGATACATATGGATGTGGAAAAAGGCTAAAACATCTTATATTTAAAAAAGGAGGGAGTAGTTGCCAAGGCAAGAATTCAATGTAGAAATATTAGTTACTTTCTTTGTTGATAACGTTGCAGAATTACCAGTGGCTTACTGTTGTCTTATGCCATTGATATGATAGAAAAACAAAGTGATGGGAAACTTTTTTACAGATGTCAACAGCATAATGGCATAATGTAGCGATTATTTAGATGGAAATAAGTGAATGGACAGAGTAAGCAGAAGTTAACCTGAGGTAGTGCTTTAACACAGCTTCGGCATGTGTATAGCAAGGAAGCCATTTCTTTTCCCTCTTGAATCAGAGTGTTCTGCAGTTCATTTTCATCCCCACATGATTGGAAGAAAGAAGGTAAGCACTTTCATTTAAAGGGACAGGAAGAAATGTAGTTGCATTAAGAGGTGGACAGAAGAAACAATATAGGAAAAAAGGAGCATAACAAACTGAGCTACAACATATCAAATATACAATCTTTTCGAGGTCCTTGACACCATAACTTTTTTCTTAAGTTATATACCACCAAGAGCACTTTGCTACTTAAACATCGCTACAGTACATTTGTTATTATTAAGCAGCTGAGCTGAGACCTATATAAACTCAGCAATCTTCACTACTTGATAATAATTTCTTCCATCACAAAACGAAACAAAAGAAAGTGCAAAGTGTTCATAATGCAGGCATTAGATAAGTTGAGGACTTGTGGTGATATAGTTCATCAAGTAGTGATGGGAGAAAGAAAGTAGACACAAAATTGTGAATAGTTGTGATTGAGATAAGAGTGGACAGTATATACACTATATACATAGTCAATAGCGATGATGATGCCACGGAAAAATGCCTACATGCACATGTTTGGGTGCACGTTCATGTATGCATATGTGTTCTGGCTTTTGAGGGGATATTGGATGTTTTGGGTTGGCGGCGAGAGTACGAACTTCAATGAGTAAGATAGATTCTTTAATCAACAGTTTTATACATCAAACAGGACGGTAATGGCACAGACATTGTTATTCGCATACAGATCACTTCAATACAACAACTGCCCCAAAAGAGTGGGAGTGTGGGACTAAACACCTATGGATCAAATGGTGGCATAGAATTAGTTCATTACAAGGATGTCACATGGAGACAAAAGAAACTAACCACAAGGGACCACATATCTATGGACAGAAAGACAAAAAAAAGCATGCACAACACAAGAACAAGCAAGATAGCAAATACATACCAGCTGGTTGATTGCTTTTGTATCTTCACCTAACGATAGACGATACTCAGCAACATCACTGTACTCTGAACATCCAAGTGCAAGTTTTAGATTACAATAGGAAACTCAGGATTAATTGAAACAATGAAGTCTTTCTTGAGCAATTCTTCTGTTTGCAGCAAAACAAGGAAAATGAATCACGGGGCTTGCAATGGGATGGGTAGATTCATGCTTTGTAGTTGTGATTGTGGGCGCTATCTGCCCACAGTCATCAGGTCAACAATTGTGCATAAGAGTGACAAAGCATCAGCAAGATGGAAGACATTATCGCATTCACATACCAATAGGACTAGCAACTAGTAGTCCTGCACCTCTGGCTGCTCGTCCTGAAATGTAAAATATACTTAATCAACAGAAGCTCGCAATCAAGCACAGCAGGGAATATGTAGCATACGGTATTATGCAAGGATCTGAAATTTTCACACGCGTCAACACAGCACTCCTACATATAAAGAGTGTATGGCTACGTATAGCAAACTGCCTAACCTAAGCGAACATGGTTATACCCAGTCCACATCAGCTCCCAATAAGCATCAACCTGAACTTGTACATGATAGTGTATCACAGTTGAAGCCACGGTAAACGTGAGGCTCTAAATTTGCATAAATTCTAAACCTACAAAAATAATCAAACAGATACTACTAGATATCTAAACCTGAGAACTAGTCTGACGAAGAACAACAGGTTGCAAATCCCACGCTGCCAGACCCTAAAGCAGCTCCTGGGAAGCAGTCACGTCACCCACATCGTCCAACATTTCATCTCTCCCATCCAGAAAAGAAAAATCATCTCAGAGTGCACTGGAAGGAAACCGTCAAGTGTTCGACATAAACAGGGGCTCGAAATTAAACGCATGTAGCCAATTCTGCTGGACAGCGAACCACCATTCGGACGGACACCTCCAGGCGATAGTTCGATTCACGAAAGCATCGCAATGCACACCTGTAATACACTCTCTCACAGTGTTCAAATCGAGGAGTCGTATCCACGAGAAGCTCAAAGTCGTTGGTCCCGGGGCCGAGGGTGCTCGAAGGGGATGCAGCACCGGAAACCGTACCCTACACCCGCATTTCTCTGGGGGTTATCGAGCTCTGAAGTAACACGGGGCACGCGAACGAGCTCTGGAGCAACCCGCGGCCAATCCGCAACGCCACTCGAGCAGCGCATTCCTGCGTGACGCGTCCCCGGGCCCCGAGTGCGAGCAGATCGGGCGAGCCGGGGAACAGGGGAGAGGGGACGGGGTTTTACCTCGAGGGAGAAGGTGGAGAGCGCGGCGATGGCCTCCTCGCCGGGGATGGCCATTTCGCCGCACGGCCGGCGGCGACGCGGATGGCCGGAGGGAAGGGGACGCCCGGCGGTGGTGGGGAGGGGAGTTCGTGCAGATGCAGCAGCAACTCGGCTCGTATCGTACCGCGCCGTGAGCTGTGACGACGCACGGCGTGCGGGCGGTGGAGTAAAGAGGGTGAAGTGCACTCGAAGTGAAATCGGAACGACGACGGCGTTACCGAATGATGATGGCTCCGCCGTGGACTCGCTGTCCGTGGTTGAGTGGAGTGGATTGAGCCCGTACGTCTGGGGTGCGGGAGCCCAAATAGATAGCTGCCTCGTGTCGCCAGAGGCTCTAATAAAAACAAGTTCCTGGGCCAGTTGATGTAGTCTAAACTCCTTTTTTAATAAAATAGGGTTTTTCTCAAAAAAAAAGTTATAGGGTTCAGATTATTTTACATGGTGGCACGTGTACGTTCGTTCATTCCAGAAACAGCGGGTCTCCCTCGCGTCCTGCATAACTTAACATCAATTTCATAGTGTCTCGGGGCTGTGGACATGAAGCCCCATTATCGTTAAAATAAAGGGTTAAATGAGCCAGCTCCTTGTTAAGCTCGCTAATTTAGAGACCAGAATTAATTGATCTAGAGACCGAAAATAAGATAACCAACAAAGTGTTCTTTTTTATTGGAATTTAATCTAGTGACCGGAATTAATTGATCTAGTGACGACAACTAAATTATTTTTGTAACTGAGACAAAGATAACCGACAAAGTGCTCTTTTTTTACATTTGGTAGAAAATGATGTCAGACTAATTAATACTAGCTGAGTGCCCGTGCTTTGCTACGGGTGTATAAATACTATTATGACAAATTCGCCCGTGCGTTGCTACAAATTAATTTTGACAAATAAAATCATGGAAAACTTTACTACTGAAAATAATTTTATTTTTTGAAAATCATTTTATTTCTTAAACGGTCTTGAAGCGGATGCAAGTACTATCAAGAATTATTGTAGGCGTCACATGGTACCGTAAAAATGATAGGTCCTTCTTAGCGTTGTCGTCCCACCATCTATAGCTCGTGATCTTCTTCCTCTTCGCCGTGTACCCGGACTCATCGAGCTCGTCTCCTTGATTATGATCAGCACCTAGTACTTCTCGGTGGCCTTGAGCATATCGTAATTGAGCTTGTAAATGGGCAGGTTCTTCTTCTCGTCTTGGACTCCCTATACAATGTGACCTTCCTATCGATATTTTGGCAGTTCGTCATCTCACAGTCGGGCATCGGCGCCTACCTTTACGGCAGGAAAAATGAACGCCCCTACCTTTATCTCTTCAGCCTTCTTCAGCTTTCATTTGACGCCCTGATGCAGCATTGTATTTGATACTTGTTGCATTTAATTCATTTATCCTATATGTAGTGTAATCCATCGTACACCATGCCATCTCCCTCTTTCTTTTGTTCATGCAAGCATTTAATTCATTTATCCTATATGTAGTGTAATCCATCGTACACCATGCCATCTCCCTCTTTCTTTTGTTCATGCAAGCATCAATGCCATGTTCTACATAGAATTTTGCTTCAGCTTGAACTCCTTTTGTCCTGTAGTGCATGGAAGCCAGCGCATTTCTTCTAATTTGGTGTTATCTCGGATGAACGATGAAAATGCCATGGGGTTGTTCCTTCCTTCCTGCCTGTTAATTTGTTTGTAGGTTTGATGCATGGAAACACAATAACCGCACCACAAAACAGACAGTGCCTAGTTGGGAATCTCTGCCTTTACTGAATTGCACCAATTCCTCGTCTATTCCTAGAACACACTCTTGTGCCAGGCAAATGGATGTCTGCCAGTGCGTTGAATAATCGGAGATGACGCTGCTATTGGCCTATGCGGCCTCGACGTCCGGCCGGAGGCTAGAAAACAAAGAAGCACTGAATCACGTCAATTTAACGAACAATTATAGAGATGCACGGTTGCTTAAGCTAGCATTGGTGTTTAGAAGATCATGGAATAAACAGATTTGCAATATGTTGTCAATGGCTAGTCCAATAGCATCACGCCCAGCTTCCTTCCTTCTTCCACGCGCCTACTTGTTCGGCGTACCACTAATTTAGTTCCGTGTGAAACCTCCTAGGCTCACCACGGACTGAGAGTAGTAGACACGTGCGTGTGGGTGCTCACGCGTGTGGCTGCGACGCCGACGGAGACGCCGGCCGTGCACGCGCATGTGCTCAGGTTCCTAGCCGAGCCTCGTGGCTGCGCTGCACGCGGTGATCTGCGTCATGGCCGTCATTGGTGTCGCACTGCAGCTCTTCTCCCAGGTCAGATGTCGGGCGTCATGGCCGTCATTGGTGTCGCACTGCAGCTCTTCTCCCAGGTCAGATGTCGGTACGGACAGAAGCTGTCGCCGGCGGATCCAGGCAAGCGTGGATCAGGGAGAAGCGAGGCGAGCGTGACGGGGTGGCTCACGCTTGGAGCGCTCTCGCGGCCTCGCGGGGCCGCCCCAAGGGCGTAGGTGGAGGTTCTCGCGTGCGGCCGTCAATAGCACCGCCCTCTCCCGTTCGATGCGGAACCTCGCAGTCTTCCCCGTCTCCTGCGAGAAAGCTCCTCGCAGTGGTCATGGACCTCATCCTGGCAGGGTATGTGGCGAGGTCGGCGACGTGTCACGTGTCGGAGAGCCGATGGAACAAAGACCTTTCTTTCTTTACGTGAGATCGAACGAAGGGGTACAATGGCAAGCTGCCGTATTATGCAATTTTGTGGGAGGACAAAACGGTAAAAAATTGTGACGTACCAACCATCACCTTAAGCCGTATTATATAGTAGAGATACTTTCACAATAGCATTCTTGACTGCTAGTACCTACGAAGTGCTACTGCTGCGAACTGTTGCGGCCACATGCAGCAGTTACCCTAGTCTGAACCGTGTTGTCACTAGAGCAATGATTATGTGTGATGAGGGTCACCGTGTAGCACGTATACGTTGAAGGAGCTGGTGCGACATTTCCCGGCGCTGTTTGTGTCCTGCTCTGCTCGCATGCGTGTCAGAAGGTTCGCCAGGAGCAAAGCCTGGACGCGGGAATTTTTTCGGGTTATTGCCGCCGCATGGCACGACTAATATGCGGCGCCGCCGCCCTGTAGTCTTGTCCAACAAAAATTGATACAACATCTTCTAACTATAATTTAGAAAAGTATTTAATGTTTGACACAAGGGACAATATATATTAACTGAAAACAATATTCCGTTTCTTAATGCAATGTAAGGTGTATAGTTTTTATAGGAAAATTTTAAAATATAAGGTGTGTTACGATTTATGAACAACTTTACACATCCACAAATGAGTTTCAATCTATAACGGTGAGATTTAAAGGATTGTTTCCAATTTGTGACTATTAGTGACTCTTCCCTCTCCCAATTTATTCCAGGGGAAAATGAGTCCACTGTATGAAAAATTCTCATGACTTAATATTCGTGAAAGAAAACTATACACCTTACATTCACAAATGGAGGGAGTGTAATATACAGTCGGTCTCGACAACACAATGTAAAGAGAGCGTAAAAAAAATCGATGATGCACTCAACATTACTAAATGAAAAAGAGATAAAAACATGGCACCAAAATGTCATGCCAAAGAAATAAATGGTGACCGCAGGCATGCATCTCAATCAACCATCCCTTGACAACACAACAATTGTGAGTATGGTTCTCCAAGAGCAACACAAGCAAGAAGAAAACAACGGGCAATCGCCACCATTATCGGATCAAACCACAAAAGGTTAGATAATGAATTTTTGCCGTAAAGATAAGTCTGAGTAAACTCCAAGCCTTGCCGGTTACGACCACCTAAGGTCAAACCTAGAGCATCACCTCGGAGATCCAAAGCAGGTACCAAAAAAGCACCGCCAAATTGAAGTCAACTCATGTTCCCCGTCACCTGCTTGCTGAAGATGTCGTTGTGCCATGGAAGAACTGAATGGATTCATCCATGATAACTACACCCGAAAAGCATGCATGTCTGACTATGACTTGAGTATTGCCACAAGATTGATATCCGTGCCACACAAGCAAGCCGCTGAGCCGCGACAAGAGACACACATCGTTAGTTTCGAGAAGACCGACGTCACTAAATTTCATATACAATTTTCATAGATTATTGAGTCGTACGGAAGCCGTACTACCAAGGCGGTCCAAAGTTTATAAGGAGAGGGAATAGATTTATTTAAATATTCTAGAAATACTCCCGAATAACCAAGACTAAACCCCAAGGTAAGCCCATCATATCAAGAAGTTTGACAAGTTTCCATCAATACACTCAAAGTTGAATCCAAGTGAAGAAAAAGAAAGAGGGGATTTAAATCTGTGTATCTACCAAGCCAAAAGTTCGTTCCCCCTTCGAGTTTACTATGTTCTTGCTACTATTGGGTTTGTGGGAAACCCTAGCAATCTCGCCTATATAATATGATAATCACCTTAAATGATCTTGTAGTCAAAACGACATGGTTGGTCAATCAAAAATATGACGATGTCACCTTGGTGCTCTGGGAAAGAAGGTAGTTTGGTAATACACTAGAAGGATAAGGCGCGCTTTGCTGCGCCCGTTTCTGTTGCTTGCGTTAGGCTGTTTTGTCAGCTATTGGGGCGCTTGGCCTGGGTCTATCTGAGGAGGTATTGAGTATTAGCAAATGACAATGTTCCAACCGTATTAGACTTTGGCCATTTTTATAGTAGAGGGAAATTAAGCCTCCGTGTCGGCACTCAACAACACACACCCGACCCAAGCTTGCCACACAGAAGCAACAGAATAAGAATACGGCAAAAGCAAAAACGGCACATCAAAGCTCATATGGTTGTTCTAGTTTGAGTCTACTTGCAAACATATCTACTGAATTTAAAAGAAAACATCTCAAATAACATCTACTATGTAGCTGATAAAAGTAGTGAATATTTGCATGCATCAACACTTTGGTAGATCACTAACAGTGCATACACCACACTAAAAAGATGCACTCCCGAAATTGTATCAAAATCATCGAGCACGATACAAAGCCAGCCGGGTATGTCAATTCATCCAATGAAGACTCCAAATGTTACACAAAATAATAGTTGTACAGTGGTTCACTGGATTCCATAACAAAGGCTTGTAAACAGAATATCGAATAGATCACTCACTCTCTATTGTTAGCCTTACTTGCAGCAATCTGACACCATAGTGGCAATAGAACTATGTATATGGCATTACTACGGAAGAAGGTGAATATGTTGGTCCAGGCCATCAACTTGGTCGAGAATCTGGCATTAAAGACAATAACATTTTAGTAACTCCTCACTGAGTTAACCAGGGAAAAATTCAAAGTACACCAAGCAAGCATCTCTTATTGCTAAGGAACCAGTGGTAAAATAACGGTGCACTATTCCAAATTCCAGAGTGCCAAAAGTGAAAAATCGAGCTGAAAAGAAAGACCTTAGTGCAAAGCAATGGGGTCAAAGCACATCACCCCACTTTCACACGATCGGTCATGCCTAAGATAACGCATCTAGGGAGTGCATGTGCTGACACAAGAACTTACACATAAAGTCTTGGTCAAGATCTATAGGTTCAGATTAACATGATGTAAGGTTGGCCGACCCAGCTAATCCAAACAAATATATCACACAGTTAGACATATGAACAATTAGTGGACCTACAAATGCTTTGAGGTACCCGAGTCAAAGATGCTATTGCATGAGAATGCATGGTCGACCAATGTGATATGGAACTATTCTAATTAATGAATCTACAATACAAATATTACCCACATTTCCTGTAGAAAGATCCTGCTGGATGACGGGGTGGCCATTCCATTGAGCTCAACCTCAAACTTGTATGGGGTAAAAATACAGTACACGTAGTTGATATATCTGAAAAAGAGAATGGAATGTGTAAGATTATGCGACAACTACAAAATAATTGATGATGCTCATGCATAATGCCGTTTGGCCATTGTAGATATGATGAAGAGACTCGCCACCTAGACCCACCTTTGGTTATTTCTTATTTTGAATCTCACATAAATTTGTCATGTTTACTGGCTAATAATTCAAGCCTACCTCTTCACTTAAAAGGCCTAAACATGTACCTCTAATCACGTTTGAAACTTCAAAGATTACATGAACTTGTACCACAGATATAGTACCTGATAGCAAAAACAATTGGTGCCCAAAAAACAATAATGCCAGCAAAGCAGGATAAGTAATGTTGCAGGAGAATTTCCTTATCAACACAACACTACAATGAGCTACTTTCTCATCCAAAATGCACTGAACCAAAGGCCAAAGTTATACTGGTTTTAACTTCCAATTGTAAGCTTGGATGACAACACCATTAGTAAAAAAAAACAGGGTCAAGAGATAGTAGAATGGGCAGGGACACATTGCTTATCAGCTTGGTTAGGCTTATTTCTGCCTTTTTGGGCTTTTTCTTATAAGCCGCCAAAAGCCAAAACCAAGCCTAACCAAACACCTGACTCTGAAATAAAATGAAAAGGGACTGTACTATGTATCTCTAAGGCACAAGGGGGGAAAAAAGGTACTGATTGCAGTGTTTAACTTGAAGGCAAGTACTTTGATTAATTCTATCAATCTGATCCATTATGTAGGAAGGAAAAGTAAAGGATGTGAGTACGGGATAGCAGCATTTTGCCAGCATTAGTTCATTGAACACAGTTAGCATTTTGCCAGCATTAGTTCATTGAACACAGTTAGCCGTTTCTTCTTTTGATAAAAAATAAACACTAATAATTACTGCTATCTTCTTTTACTTCTCTTGCTTGTTTTTATATTTCCTCTACATGTATCCAAAATTTATAGATTGTAAAAAAGAGAGGTGGCAAAGTCCATGTCACCAGATCCAACATTCATCATATCCAGAAAAGATCCATTGCTCTCCATTTGTGAGTTGTCCATCCCCAAATTGTTCATCTGTACAAGCAAAATTCTGCAGCAATTTAGTAAACAGCACAAGCAGCAGCAACTATTCAGTACAGTGATCAGTACAAAAGTTCTTCAATTAACAGCACGCACGCACGCAGCTAAGCAAAAATTCAGCAAGCAGCAGCATCAGGCTTTCAGTAAAGCAGGACACGAGCAGCACGCACGCAGCTATTCACGCACGAACGGACACACCTTTTCCCCAGGTCGGCCGAGCTCTCTCGCCGGCGACCAGCACCACCCCGAGCTCCCTCGCGCTCAGCCCTCTCCTCTGCCCCTCTCCTTCCCCAGCACCACCCCGAGCTCCCTCGCCGGCCGCCGCCCTCTCCTCTGCCCCTCCCCTTCCCCAGGACCGCCCCAAGCTCCATCGCCGGCCCACACATGCCCCGCCCTATCCTCTGCCCCTCCGCCCGCATCAAGCTCAAACCCATAGAAAACGGGGCGGCGGCGGCCGGATCCGGCGACACCCAAGCTGCTGAATCGAATCCTGCGGCGCCCCCATCAAATTCCTATCTCAAAATCGAAAAAAGGGCAGAAATTACCTGCGGACGGCGAGTCGGGGAGTGGCGCCGGCGTGCTGCTCATCTCCTACAATCACTGGATGCGTGCGGGAGGACTGCTCGCGAGCGAGCGGCTGCTGGAGATGGTCTAATCGGCGGCCGCCGTAGTCTCGTCTGTTCGGCTCCGTCAGCTCGCCGCTCGCCCTCCGCGTCGCCACCACCATCCTCAAGCGCCTCTTCACGCCAGGCATTGCGACTGTCCCGCCTGGCTCCATCCACTCGCCGAGGGAGAGACGAAGCGTGTGGCGGCGGTGGAGCTCACAGGAGGAGGAGCAAGCGGCGGCGGCGGCAGCGGAGGAGGAGCTCCAGGCGAGTGGCGGCGATGGATGTTGCGACTGGAGAACCCTAAGCGGTGCTATGTTGCCAGAGGAGAAGGGAAGGAGAAGAACGGGCACTGTTCCACTTAGCGGTGGCAAGGGACGTAATATCGACGAACTCGTGGGGATAAAGAAGAGACAGCAAATTCATCTGTCGCTGACCTGTGGGCCCATGCTGATTTCTGAGTCACTGATTTGCGGGCCCAAGCTGAGAATGCTGCAATCCCAGGGAGATTAGATATGTTAGAGATTTGCTTGGAGGATCCCGTAGGCGAGGCACCTTGTACGAGGTGGTTAATTGCAGAAGCGAGAGGTTTTTCGTTGACTATGCATTATGTCTTCTCATAACACCATGTTACCTTGGACATTAGCTTCCAGACATTACACGCGCCCATAGCAAGCCAGTGTTGTTTTTGCAGATGAATACGGGATCCACGAAGAATGTCCTAAAGTTTACCCATCATGTGTCTTATCTTTGGTACAAAAAAAATTACAAAATCAAGAATTGTGCACGTACACTACTTCCTCACCAAGAATCGGAACTCGCAACTCCATCTCCAATGCAACCAGGAAAAAGATTGATGGAAAAATAAATCAGAGGACACCACAAAACCTATGGCCACAATCACAAAAAATAAACAATCCAATATAGAGAAAGCCAAAGAAACAATATAAACCCCAAAAATTATATTCAGAAAGAGTCCAACGCCAAGAAAGGATCCAAAGCTCGTACTAACCCTAACTCATCCGTCCACCCGTCGTGTTGCATCTTGCGGCCGAGGTCTCACCAACCCGACCGAAGCCAGTCCTCGCTACTCCAAACCATTAGAGGGATCAGGATATCCATAATGACTCCCACACATTCAACGAAGATCTTTATCGGTTAAACCACTATGCCGTGGACTACTATAATCTGTATACAATTTCCATTGTCACGTGATATTTCACTTACCCGAGATTTGATCGTCGGTATCACTATACCTACTTCAATCTGTTACCGGTAAGTACTCTTTACTCGTTTCCATAATACAACATTCTCTGTGACTAACTCATTAGTCACGTGCTTGAAAGCATTACCGAATGTGCACTACCGAGTGGGCCCAGAGTATATCTCTCAGAAACACGGAGGGACAAATCTCAGTCTTTATTCATGTAATTCAACGAGCTGGCATGCTCAGATGGAGCAGAGGGGCGGAGAGGATTGGATCGGACGGCCAGAAATCTCAAATCTAAGGTGCGCCCAAGGTCTCTCAACGTTTATACTTTTAGATGTATGGATAGTATATACATTTGGCATTGAATTTAACATTTCATCGGTGGAAGAGGCGATGTCGAAAACCTAAAGGTAGGAGTTGAGACTCAAGATGATGGAGGTAGAGCAATCCCCGATCTCACGGGTTCCCAGTGTTGACGAGGTGGTAAAAATATTTTTTCATCTAGATATTGACAATGTTTGCAAAAAAAGGATCTTTGCGATTGTAAGGGTGCACATATGGCGGCCAATTGTTTTGCTTTTTTGGATGTTGTTGTACTCTTTATTATGTCTTTTTTATTCTTTCCCATCAGGTACTCTTTAAGTACAAAATGTTTTCAGTCTACTAATTAACAAGTTATGTGATTCAATAGAATGGTGAAAAATGAATAATCATGGAAGTGAGGATGAATAAGAGGAAGCTATTGCCAGAACGAGTAAATGTGTCTTCCGAATACAGTGGTCAAGTTTAGTCTACCTAGTGACATGCGTAGGCTTCCGCCGGTTGAAAAATGCTTCCCAACCAAGCAAGTGGACCACTTTCTTATACTATGAGAATGTGAACAAAGATCCTAAAGGCACATTTAGCATTATTTCCAAAACTTTGTATGAAATCAAACAAGAATTTATGGATTCAATGCATGCGCAACCGCTAGGAAAAGAGGATACATCCCCAATCTCCCCATCAAGATCATGTTTCTCCCCACGACCTCTAAGGACCATATTTGAGGCTTTTCCTTATTATGAGTAGTGGTAGCCTTCATGATCATACATAGAAATTTCTCAACTACATTTTGTTTTTTTATACTAAACCTTTTTACTTGTTAACACCTCGTGTTCTCAACATACAATTTTGACTGTTATATTTTCCCTGCCTACCAAAGTTAACGATATATAAATGTTGCTAAATTTGAAGATATTTTTTTCTGGTATACAGTTATAATGACTATCACCATAAATATGTTTACCAATATAAGCCATAAAGAAACTGTGTTTAGTTCTTTGATTTTTAAGAACAAGCTCCTTGGTAGACCTTTGGTTAAATTTACTGAATTCTCGTATGCCATAGAAATAAAATAGGACATAATAGCATGCTTACAAAGATTAATTCTTTCTATCCAGATGCATTGTAGGTATATGTATGTTGCACTATATACTATAATAAGTATCTAGGCAAAAAAAAATTAGAGTGGACTATTTTCTTAATTAGTTGAAATTAAGTAGAAAATTCTAGACTATGTACAATGTCTAATAGTTGCTTGTCCTCATGTAGTCCTTTCATGGTTAGATACTCCATTCATCCGAGTTTACAAGCTCATTTTTCCTTGTCTTATTTCAAACCTAATTAAGTTTACCGAGAAAAATACTGATATATATATATATAGAACTTCATATAAAAAACAATATGAAAATATATTTCTTGATAGATCTAGTGATATTGCTGCTTTGTTGATGATGATAATGTTCTTTTTTTGATAAATTTGATTAAACTTGAACAAGTTTGACTTAAGACAAGGTATATGGCATTTTAAACCTAGAAGGAGGAAGAATGTCATTTGTGTTTTCAGGTTGAACAACTAGCTAGCATTGAAAGGCATAATTTAGAACGTGTTGAAATAACATCAACCAGTTTCAGCTTATAGTACATGCACACTTTGTGTTTGGATAAACATTATTGTCGGAAATTATGCTAACATCAACCAGTTTCAGCTTATGGTTTACATATTGTTTTCATTGCGCATTCGACTGGATTGAAATCATAGTACTTAATTTATTAAGTTGTCAAAATTATGCTAATATTGTCAAAGAAAGAGTAATGAAGGCACCGACTACAAGAGTTCAAAGCGAAACACAACCGAAAGAAGAGAATATCAACGAGACCACCAGTGAGATCCTTGGTAGACCTTTGGTTAAATTTAAGATATAGTTACAAGCATTGTTCAAGATATCTTCCGATATTTGGATAAATTGGCCGATTTATCGCTTCTCAGTGTCTAACCGATAAGATAAGTCGGCCTATATTATTTTGGGACACATACGTCCGTATGCTGGATTCCGTAACAATCCTTCCGTAGGTGTAGGATTATTGGTGTAGTAGATACCTCAAGCTGCCCGCTAGACTTCTATATTCGGTGGAATACACCTCGTCGGTCTGACTTGCTTTTCTTAGTTTCAGTTTAGATTACATGTGTGCATTGGTCGGATTCAAGTCTTCCATGGCCCTATTGCCAAGGATTCGAGCTGCATAAACAGATTGGCACAAAGTGATTCTATCCACACAGTCTGTTTCACTTCAAAACCAAAATAGTAAGTGCGCAGTCCCAAATCTGTCGTACTGAACTTTGATTTCATTTGCGTTTTGAAATCCTCAATGACTTGCTCACTGTCACTGTCATAAGAAGATCCTCCAATTAACACAACTGAATTACCTTCCCTATTCTGTACAATGAATATTTAGAAGGCATTTTTCAAACTGAAGTTCTGTCAGTATTGCATCAAGTTTGAAGTTCCATGCTATTTGGAGCCTTTTGAAGACCATACAAAGCGGCTGCGCATGCCTGAATGGGGGAGAAAATTGCACATAACACCAGGGTTTGACGCCATTGCAGCAAACCCCAGCTTTTGGTTTAATACGTTGCAGCTAGCCCAAAACATTGCTTTAGCCTCTTAACATGTATCTAACATGTGTGCTCATGAGACTATACCATATTTGTATACCGTATAACACAATCATATGAAATTTAAAAAACACATATACCAAAATTTTGGTCATAAACATAAGCCTCTATACATGGGCACGTTGATGCCAATATGATTTTCACATTGTCGCTATGAACCCAATTGTCCTCCGTGTTGTAGAAAGTGACTGTGAGAAAAAAGTGCACTTTTGTGTCCCAAAAAATTCTCTCATACATATTTTCTATGTAAGCATTTTTTTACTACTTTATACAGCCACAATTTTTTAGTAACCTAAAATAAGACGGATATGCGTTTTTACGTATAATTGTGGTATACAATATACCAATACGGTGAAGAATTTAAATGGATTTGGAAATCATGTTGCCTCTCGAAACACAAATTCTTCTTCTGGCTATTATTATTGGACCAGCTTAATACAAAGGATCTTATGAACATGAAACACTTCTATGTTGAGGATTCAAATTGTGTGTTATGTCAGCATGATCAAATTGAAAGTCCGGCACATCTTTTCTTCGAATGCGATTTCTGTAAAGCTTTCTGGAACAAAATTAAATTGTCTTGGGATACAATTCGTAAATAGTGAGAAGCTATAAGACGCAGCAACCACCTGCATGGTGGGATATGCAGGTCAGGAGGGAGAATCAACATGTGCATGCTAATAGTATACATCATTGAAAACATGTGTATTTTTTATTATTATTTTAAATATATTTCCCGAATTTTATAAAATAGTGAGATCATTGAACTGGGGAGTAAATGACATTCGCCAAAAATAAATAAATTGAAAGAAGGATGGTTGCATTCGAGAAGTTCTGAGAGAATTCAATTCGTAATCAGCAGATGCTTAATAGTAATTAGTATAATCCGAACTTATTACCGAGGGTAAGAAGGTAGTGTGGTAATACCTTTGCTTCGAGGATGTGGTACGCGTGGGACGACGAGCGAGATTTTTAACGGCATAAGCGAGGGGTTTGCCACGGACTATGCGTTATGTCTTCTCCTAACACCATGTTTGCGTGGACATTAGCTTTTCGAGATTACACAAGGGAATAAACCCCAATAACAAGTTAGTGTCACTACGAGACGCACGGAGAATGTCCTAAAAGTTGCCCCATCATGTGTTTTATTTTTGGTACCACCCTCAAAATAAAATAAAAATACAAAACCAAGAATTGTACACGTACACTAGTTCCTCACCATGAATCGGAACTCGCAACTCCATCTCCAATGCAACCAGGAAAAAGGAAGATGGAAAAATAAATCAGAGGACAACACAAAACCTATGGCCACAATCAAAATAAATAAATAAACAATCCAATATAGAAAAATCCAAAGAAACAATACAAACCCCATAAATTATTCAGAAAGAGTCCAACTCCAAACCTGGTAGTCGTAAAGCAGAGAGGAAGGATCCAAAGAAAGCTCCTAGTAACCCTAACTCATCCGTCCACCCGTCATGTTGCATCATGCGGCCGAGGTCTCACCAACCCAACCGAATCCAGTCCAAACCAAACAACTCGTAGTAGAAAATTCCCGGAGCCACACGCCGTCCGAACCAAAGATTGTATTTTTACTCCAGCCAGTACTAGGACTCGCCCGCACGCCGGCGGCATGGCGCTCCTCATCCGCGCGCCGCTCACCTCCTTCGACGACGACGGCGACGGCGACGAGTACGCCTCCTCGGGCGGGTACTCCTCCTCCCGCTCCCCCTCGCCCCCCGCCGCGGCGGCCCCTCGCCGGCCCGCCCCCGCCAAGACCGTCCTCGGCGCGCCGCGGGTGGCGGCGCAGCTGTCGTCCTCGGCGACGGACGGCGACGAGAGCGAGGGCGACCTGTACGACGACGCCGCCGACTTCGGGGACGAGGTCCTCGAGGAGGTCTCCAACGGCTTCTTCCGCGTCGCCAGGGTGCCGCCGCCGCCCGACGGCGGCGAGGAGGGGTCGATCTCCTCCGCTGACGAGGCGCCTGGGGGCGGCTCCGCGTCCGGGGAGAGCGAGTACTTGGGCGCGGCGGAGGGCTCGTCGGATGAGGCCTTCTCGGCCGCCAGGAGCGACGTGTTCGATGGCGGCGCCGGGAGCGGGCTGGAGGAGGAGGATGGCGGAGCCGTTGTGACCGTGGGCGACAGGGGCGGCGTGGGCTCGCTGGACGGGAGCTTCCTGAGCTCCATGAGCGTGCTGGATGACGGCGAGGGCTCCACGCTTGGTGATTCGGTAAATCTCTCGGATGGTTCTGTCATGAAGGGTGATAAACAGGGAGGTGAGGATGTCGGTGCAGAGGCTGGTGACGATGCGGTGCCTGAGCCTTCCGTTGGCGACTCTGTGGGCGTTAATGGTGGTAGCATGCCCATTGTGGATGCTTCGGAGGGGAATGCTGGAGGGTCTGAGCAGGAGGTTACCGAATTGACTCCTGGAGTGAATTCTACAGAAGAGGAATATGGTGCTCCTGAAAGACTCCTCAATGACGACTCCGATGCAAAAGATACCACGCCCAAGCATGAGGTTGCTGAATTGCCTCATGTGGTGCATTCTACAGAAGCACAAGGTACTGGTCCTGAACTTGGCGATAATGCTGACTCTGTTGCAAAAGATAACATGCCCGATCATGAAGTTGTCACATATGTTGAAAGTGCCAGTCCTGAACATGTTGCCACAAGAGGTGCCACGGTTGAGCTTGCGGAGGTTCATAGCGATGTTGATAGCCCGCATTTGTTTGCTGATGGTCATAGTATGGTAGACGGGGAAACAGATGGTGATTATGAAGCTTCTGATGATCCTGCATCCATCCTTGGGACTAACAATGCTCTGGAATTTCCTGGAAAAGAATTGGAGGACAATGTGCCTGCTTCCAAGGGCACACGCTTTGGTTTGGATGATTCAGATGAGGATCAGCTGAGTGATGATCATGAAGAGGAGGAGTTGAGTGGAAAGGAAGTTGAGCTTTTTGATTATGCAGCTTTAGCTGAGCTTCTGAGGGCGGCCAACACATCACCTGGACAAGGCAAGGCCAAGGTCTTTCCAGTTGAAACCTCTGATTCCGTGCAATCGTCTCCTACTAGGACAAGTTTGGCTTCCACTCCTGCGCTGGATGTGGTTGCTGACCCCGAGAGTGCAATGACTGATGAGAAGAAGTTGTACATAAAGGTGGACATGGCACGAATCAAGTATTTGCGTCTTGTGTATAGATTAGGGTATGATACCGAACATCAGGTACCTATACAAGTGTTGTATCGGCTTAGTCTCGTTGAAGGCTTCAGACGCATAAGGATGGCAAACCATTCCTCCGAGCTTGAGAACGCATGGAACAGGGCTTTGCAGCTTGAGGTAGAGGGAATAGATAACTTGGAATTCTCCTGCAATGTGTTGGTCCTTGGGAAGACAGGTGTGGGGAAGAGTGCAACCATAAACTCCATCTTTGGCGAGGATAAATCCAATACAAATGCTTTTCTGCCAGCAACATGTTACGTGAAGGAGATCGCTGGAGTTGTTGGTGGTGTTAAATTTCGTATTATTGACACTCCAGGACTTGGGACTACAGCTATGGATGAAAAATCAAATAGGAAAGTGCTCAAGTCTGTTAAGAAGTATATCAAGAATTGCCCTCCTGACATCGTTTTGTATGTTGATCGGATCGATACGGAACGGCAGGGTACAAACGACCTATCCCTATTGCGATGCATTACCAGTGTGCTAGGCCTATCAATATGGCCGAAAGTCATTATCACTCTTACGCACTCAGCAGCAGATCCTCCTGAAGGACCTAGTGGCTCCCCAATGAACTATGAGATGGCCATTACTCACCGGACTCGTGCGGTACAGCAAAGCATCCGACAGACTACTAATGACCCTCGGATTGAGAATCCAGTGGCTCTTGTGGAGAACCATCACCTTTGTGAGAGGACCACGGAGGGTGAAAAGGTGCTTCCTAATGGCCTTATTTGGAGGCGTCTGCTCCTCCTTCTATGCTACTCACTGAAGATGGTTGCTGAAATTGATAGTCTTTCAACCCGTCGTGCTCCTTCTGCCAGCCTCTTTGGTCTCCGTCTTCAGATTCCTCCACTTCCTTACTTCTTATCATCTTTGTTGCAATCTAGAGAGCACCCCAGGCGTGCAAGTGAACAAAAGCTTGAGAGTGTAGACTCAGATGTTGATATTCGTGAATTGCTTGATGAGGATCAAGAGGATGAAGAAGATGACTATGATCAACTTCCTCCCTTTAAGCCGTTGAGTAAATCACAGGTTTCAAAACTTTCCAAGGAGCAACAGGAATTGTATTTTGATGAATATGACTACAGAACCAAGCTTCTTCAGAAGAAACAGTTGAAGGAACAGCGCAGAAGATTAAAAGAAATGAAGAAGAGCGAGGGCAATAATCATGATGTACCTGGGGACAATGATCATCCTGATGATGAGTATGAGAACGATAGATCTCTTATGCCAGATTGGGCCTTGCCATCTTCATTTGATTCTGATGATCCAGTATACCGTTACCGTTGTCTTGAGCCTACAGCGAACCTTCTCGTACGTGCTGTTACCAACCCTGAAGGATGGGATCATGATTGTGGGTTTGACGGTGTGAGCCTCCAATACAGCCATGATGTTGCCAATGCATTTCCAGGTTCTCTGTGGGTCCAAGTTAACAAGGACAAGAGAGAATTCACCATTAATTTGGAGTCCTCAATAGCAGCTAAGCATAGCGAGTATGCTTCAACCCTCGCAGGGTTTGACATACAAACCATGATGGACCAGCTTGCTTACACTCTCAGAGGGGAAACCAAATTGAGGAACACCAAGAAAAATGCCACTACGGGAGGTTTGTCCATGACTTATGTGGGGAACACCATGGTGACTGGAGCGAAGTTTGAAGACAAGCTTTCAGTTGGTAATTGGTTAACACTGATAGCAAACGCTGGTGCTGTGTCCATGAAAGGTGATACTGCATACGGAGTGAATATGGTGGCAAACCTGCTTGAAAAAGACTATCCCATAGGTCAAGGTCTTGCAACTTTGGGCGCATCCCTGGTAAGGTGGCATAAAGAATGGACTGTGGCTGCAAACATGGACTCCCAGTTCTCTGTGGGAAGGACTTCAAGCATGGCAGTTCATGTTGATATGAACAACAAACAAACTGGACGAGTGAGCATCAAGGCGAACAGTTCAGAACATCTGAAGATTGCACTATTAGGGGTCTATTCGATGTCAATGTATATGTGGAACAGGATGCATCCTGACGCAGATCATAATTATGAGTAGCACTGGTTAGTAGTTAGCACCATAGTTTTGATCCTAACATTTTATCCTTTTCTTTGCCCCTCTTGTTTGGGTTTCTAGCTGTTCTATTAAACTATTGTTAAACCTACTTCTGTTCCTTATGGTATGTCTATTAGTGTTGACATAGCTGTAGACTTTATGCACGTGTATCAGTGTATCTGGCAAATAACACGAGTTGATGCCTATGTTTCTGTTGCTTGGGATGGTGATAAATGTTCCTGGTATTAATTTATGAAAAGTTTTAAATTTTGATTGTGTAACTGCCTACCTATTGAGAACTTGAGATATCTATCAGTGTTGACATAGTTGATTCATATGTTTCTGTTGCTCATGGTGGCGATAAATGTTCCTGGTATTAATTTATGAAAATTTCGAAATTTCATTGTGTAATTGCCTACTTGTTGAGATATCATTTGTATCATTGTGCGACTATCCTTTGGTTCTATCCAGCCTTCCATCCGTTGTCTACCAGTTCAGATAATATAACATTTGTCTGGTTGGCGGCCTGGCTGGACGTGCTCTTGAGAGTTGTCTGGTTGGAGGCCTGGCTGGAGCTATGCAACATGATTGTTTGACCTTCACCTATGCATATAATGCATTTTTCCTTGTTGAAGCAGTACTTGTACTTAAATAAGTGACGGCCATGTGTTTAGTCGAATCCATGTCCTTCTCCAGCTGTACAAGATTTGGCCTTTCTATGGCTTGTTAGTTGTTTTCCTCTAATGGCTAGTCCAATTTATTTCCCATTTCCCCCTATACTGTCAACATCCCAGTCAGATAAGACAGTTAAGTTGCATGGTCTGTATGCTTCTGTACATAGCATTTGTTTGAGTTACCCTAAAAGTTTAAATACTAAAGAACGACGTATGTTCTCGATAATATATTATTCCATTGCAGTAGTTAAACTAACTGGACAAGATTGCTTTACTAGGATCTGTTCGGTGTCAATGTACCTGTGCTACAGGATCCACCCTTGTGCAGATCCTCATTATGAGTAGCATCGGTTAGTACTTAGTAGTCCTTGACGGCACCGCTAGACCCATCTGACTATGATGAGGCGGAGGCAATGCCCCTGTACAGGTGGCACTGTCCTTGACGACACCGCTAGACCCCTCTGGCTATGACGAAGCGGAGGCGGCGACGATGATGAAGGAGGAGCCCTAGTAAACCTATCTAACAAACGACACGACATACACAGCATACCGTCAAACCGAAAAGCATTGGCGCGCGCAGCAGAACGTGCCATCACACTAGTTTTCAGAAATCGGATACAACTTCATCAAAATAAACAAAATCTTCTCACGATTTTGAATATCTTGTTAAAAAGTTTTCGGTGCATCATTTATATATCCAAAAAGACGATTAGGCTCCAATATATGTAGCAGATGGATTTTACCACGCCCTTAACAACTGATAGTAGGATTGTCGGCTTAGCTAGCTCGGGGAAAAAGAGGAACAGAGGAAACACAGAGTGACACACCATGTTTGTGCTGCATAAAATTGCACAACTTTTTCTGATCTTGTTCCTCTCCTTTTATTCTGGTTACAGCGAACGTGGTTGATCCCCACGATCCACCATCCCACAATGCATTGCGCAGCCAACAGACTAGGGCTAAGTAGTTACAAAAGCATCGACCAAAAACGACCAAGTATAACCTGATGCTAACTGAAAGTCTGGAACTGTCGACAGAAATTAACACCGTCGAAACTGAAGAAAACAACACCTTTTTTTTAATCAACAGGATACACCCCCCGCGTCATATAAAGAAACTTATATAGTTGAATTACAATGTTCCCGTGTTTTCACTCCCAGGTCAGATAACAGCGCAAGCTGAAGCTACAGGGCAGAAAACAACACCTAGACTGAGCCTAACTGAATAAGAGGGTTCATGCCAACAAGGATGGTTTCATCACATCCGAAAACAGAAATAGCAGGACAATTTAGAGAGGATATCCAGATTCTTTGAGTTTAAACTCAGAGGTCAATGAGCAAGCATGGCGACTAGCTCCCCTAGAACAGATGGGCAACTGCTCCTGAGGTGCTCAAACCCATCAGACGCCATGACTGCCTTCATGTTACCGGGGGACGACAGGAACTTGAAGCATGCCTTCTTCAGAGCAGTACATCCATGCTGCTCAGCCAGCACCATCGTCGTCGCCACGGTGCCTCTGCTGACCTGATCGCACAGCTTCCCCTCGCAGATCAGCTTGAGCCTCTCCAAGTTATACCTGTCCGCTGCGACAAGCAAGTGCTGAGCCATCGCCACTCCGGCGTCACCCTCCACGTCCATGGTGGGCAGTGTGTCGGTGTAGATGAAGTGTAGCAAAGCCCTGAACACTCCGGCTTCCATGTCGTCGATTCGCACGAGAGTCGCCGTCTTCTCCTTCATGGGGCCAAGGAGCTCCGCTTTGAAAACCGATGACCGAGCAGCAAGGAAACACCTGTGCGCGGCGAATGTCTCGGCGCCGACCTCGAAAGTGACATCGGCCGCCTCACCGGCAAGGAGTAGCTGTCCGAGATGTTGGTGCATGTTGGACGGTGGGACTGCCACAGACGTCGAGATCCACTCGGCGAAGATCTTCTTTGACACGGTGATGTCGCACCTGATGCTGAAAGCGTCGTCCCTGAGGTGGAGGGATTCTTCCAAGTCCTTCCTTTTGATGAACTGAGGCATGCCCATGATGGCTCTTTGCTGGAGAAGGCGCGTATCTGGCTGGTGCGTATGCTGTACGATGGCACTGGTTGCCCGTGTTGGTCAAGCAGACTCATCCTGAATTCTGCTTTGACTTCATTAGCATCAGTTCGACCAAAGCACCACAGAAAAATGGATATCCAATCGGCGTCTTCCGATCGGCAGCCGTCTGGGAAGTAGCGCATACACCAACGATGGCCTCCGGCGTCGAAAGACTTGGAGTCGATGGGCTTGCCGTTGCCATGTCCCTTGGTGCGGGAGTAGCCGTCTATCTTGAGGACGTGTGACCCTGAAACGGCCTGCGCGACGATGGCCGACGCCGTCAGCGGCGACCCGTCTTCGCCACCGATGTTGCCCGCCGGAGACAACGGGGAAGATGTGGCCATGGTAATTGTGATGTACCGTGATACTGATGTATATATCTCGCCCGGCCGCAAGTTATCTTCTTTTCTTGGCAGCTGTTCGTGTTCCTAAGGAAAGAGGACTCTTCCTAGAAAAAGACAAGGAAACAGGACTCCTGGATTGACTCATTGATACATCCGATCTGATCGCGGCAGTCCAGTTCTTGTTCTCCTAACCCACG
Source organism: Poa pratensis (assembly GCA_947311845.1). Taxonomy (NCBI): domain Eukaryota; kingdom Viridiplantae; phylum Streptophyta; class Magnoliopsida; order Poales; family Poaceae; genus Poa; species Poa pratensis. Next base: position 9,625,678 of record CAMZMU010000115.1, on the reverse strand, counting down.
GTCGTCGTTGCCCTGGGTCGCCGGACACAATCTGGTGAAAATGCCATGATTTTGAAGATGCTTTCAATTTAATCAATGCGGCTCAATTAAATTTGCAGGAACTACTGAATAGTGCCACAGTTTTATAAAGCATTTCCCAAAGTGCCTTAAAAGAAAAAAAGAACTATTAAAAGTGCCTTCAAAACTTTACCTTTGAAGTCACTTTTCAAGAGTGACTTAAAATGAAAATACAGGCAATCCTGAAAGTGCCTAAAACTGAAATCAAATGCATTTGTAGTTTCGAAATAGAAAAGAGCCTCCAATTAAAAATAGAGGCTTTATTCACATGACCCGCTTTCTGGATCGACTTACTTAATTATGGTTTATCAAACACCGCCTCTTTACTAGGTACTAGTATTTTTGCAGGTTAGTGTGAATAAACTAAGAAATAAAGTTTGAAATTAAAATGAGAACATAATAATGAACGGAAAAGTGATTGGAACTGCAATAGGGCTAAAGGCGTTCTCGGGAAGTTTGGTTCTACACCAGCATATTTCTGGATTGATTAGGCATGCGATATGGTTATCTCATATGAGGGCGGAGCTCTGTATATAAGTGTGCCCTGAGTTACTCGAGGCTACACACCACTCACAACCACTACTAGCCCAGAGCATCGGCGATACGCCTACTGGCACTAATAATTAAGGGTCTCCCCGTGGATGTGGTTTAGGTACTGTGTATCTCCGTTATTCCCACATCAATGATCAGCAGAAAGGAGGGGCCACCTTCTATCACTGTGTGCCCAATCTTCAACCTCCTGCCTCACACCAATGTTAACAACCATTCATATCCCCTAGGCAAATATTGGTGCGGTCGACTTCACACAATATCATGAGGATTGTTACCATAAGATAGCCAATAGAAAACATTGCATCTTTATCTCAGTTCATAATAGTGCTAAGGTTTCCCCATCTCCCCAATAACTAATGGAACTACTCACACATGAAGGCAGTAAACATCATAATAATTGTATTACAAATGATAGACTGATGTATCAATGAATACACGTGTAAATCCATAAATAGATGTTCTGGATTCCCGATTTTGAGGCCTTCACGATGACGGTGTTGATGGATATGGATGCCCGATTGCAATTTCACCCTACGGACACCTTCCGGAGGCTAGGGTTGGTACTGTTTCGTGACTGGCGGCTATTCTATCTCTCCTCTCCCAAATTCGAGAGCATATGGTTAATATAGTCGAAAAGGCGGTTCCAACGCACCTGGGTACGGTGGCGGGTACGGTCTCTTGCCATCGTACCCATGGTCGTTACGGTTGCCGACTCTGTGTCGTTGGCGTGAATTTTCCTTTTGCAGTCGTACCAGCCTAGGGTGCCTGGTACGGCCGCTTGTGACTGTACCAGTGGTTGTTAAATCTTATGTTGTTGGTTTTTTACCTTCTTCTTAATTCTTGGGAATTGTGTGTTTTTGGGAATATCTTTTAATGCTATTAATCATCATATTTCATCCCATATTGAGCTTCTCTTGCCTTGTAGATTCCTCCTTTGGCTTTGCCTTCCCCGCAAACACAGACACTAACAGCGCACTTTTGCACGGTGAAATGATAAAATCCCTATATCTACGTGTTAATTCAATAAGTAAAAACACTATAAAATAGGAACGCGGACGTTTGGCTCTCGGGCACACTGCTACCCTTTTTTTGAATTTTTTGAAAATCGTACTTTTTTGCTTAAAAAAAATCTGAAAAAATTCACGCAGCAAGATATGCATGTTCTGAAGGTGCGCAAGAAATTTCGTAAGAAAATAATAAAATTTGTGGCCTACAGAAAAAGACAAATTTCTGACAGAAAATCCATACTATTGTCTGTCAGAAATTTGTTCTTTTTATGTAGCTCGTAATATGATTTGTTTTCCTCAAATGATTTGTACCGTGCGTAGAGGACATGCATATACATCAGCTAGTATTTTTTTTTTGGATTTTTTGAAATCGTAAAAAAAAATTCAAATTTTTTTGAACGAGCGGGAGCACTGGTGCCCGAGCTCCAATGTGGGTTTCCGATAAAATAGACGCATCAATATCTTTCATTAGTCCGATTGGCCTTTTCTGCTGGAATCCATCCATCAGTTTCTGTTAAGAGCGTAACGCCGGTCTAGGCTAGGGTTTGGGTCAGGTATAGCCTATGTTGTATATCCTAACAATGTAACAACCTTCTTTTTAGGGAACAACAATGTAAGAACATTGTGATCTTGTATCTCCACTATCTCCTCTCCACTAATAATATAAAATAAAAACAGTGGGGTTGCATTTAAATAACATCAGCCATTAATTTGATTAACATCATCCAGCGATTTAAATTTGTTTAATGATGTAACATACCCCTAATAAGAACCCTTAATGTTTAATATTAAAAGTGATTTAGTAGTCGTTGGTGTCAAACTTCCTACCACGAGTACAAATCAAGCAATCCCACACGGTTGACATTGCCTTTCATACAGAAGATTATAACAACTGTCGCTATCCATAGGTACGCGTGGGGCTGTGACATCGCAGACGATTTGCAAACCGTGTGTGATAACTGACGAATTAACACGTATAGCACAGTTCACCAAAAATTCACAAGATAATAAGATGAAACCGGAAGTAACTGGGAGGAAACCGCCCCCCGCGTCGCCTGCTCTGGCGACACGGGGGAACCCTAGTCGCCGCCGCTAGGTCCTCCTCCCCCACCACCACGCCTCGCCGCCGCCGGAGTGGACGCCGGCAAAAAGCCTAGGCGCTCCCCAGGGAAGGTGGCGACGGCGCGTTCCTCTCGTTTCGCGAGCGCACCTGGTTCCAGGCGAGAGCAAGGGCGACGCGGCTCTGCGGGCGAGGTGCGGCAGAGGGCGGCGCGGCCATGGCGCAGCAGCAACAGAGGGCGGCGAGGTCGTGGCGCGGCGCAACTGCTGCTAGAGGCGGCGGAAGGTGCGGGCCGTCCCGGGCCCGATCTGGGCCGGGCGGGCCGCGGGCACTCGGCGTCGCCTCGATCTGCTGCGGAAGGGGCCATGCGCTGGCGTCTGTTGCGGCGGAGGCCTCGTGTGCGTCGCTTCGTGCAGGCGGAGGCACCGGCGCGTTGGGTGCTGCGGCATGCTAGGGCGGTGGCCCTAGGTCATGGAAGATGGTGTGGCGGCGACCGCCGCGGCAGGAGGCGCCACGGTCTGGTTCTGGCGCGCAACGGCACGGACCACGGCGTCCCTCTGCTTGTCTTGCTGTTCCTGGCGTTTCACGGGCAGATCAAGCTCCGGGCGAAAGCCTTGCATCGACTCCGGTCGGTGCCGATGACGGCGGCGCCTTCGGCGTCGTTCCCCTTCTTGTTTGCGTCATCGTGGAGTTTTGATCCTGACCGACGCGAGTGGTTTCAAGATTTCTGGGTGAAAACCTAAGCTCTCTCGGAGCGGGCGACGGTGACGGACACATCATTTCCTTGTTGGAGGCGTCGCCTTGGAGCTCTTGGCCCTCGCGGTGCTTCGGTTTCGCAGCGTTTGAGCGGGAGGGCTCTGTGGTCGGGGAGGCGGATGCCGGGGTGGCGACCCCGGACGGTGGTGGTACGTCGAGGCGGCGGCCTCGGTCCCCTCTACATCAACGGTCCTATGGGGCAGGACCTTTGCATAGCGAGGTTTGGGTGGCGACTTGGTGTTGCGAGGGCAGAAAGGGTGTCGACCCGGCTGGTTCGGCTCCAGGCAATGCGGAGTTTGACCCGGTTGCTACGCCGGGGCGACGGCCCCGGATTTGGCGCGAAGTTGAGGTCTGCGGACGGTCGTCTTTAGCGAGGGTAGCAAGGGCTACGAGACGGCTGGGCCGTGCGACATTGTGGCTCGTGTGCGGCGTTGGTGCCGAGTGGTGTAAGTCGGGGCGGCGGCCCCGGGGTTGGTGGTGTGTTTTGTGGCATTTGGTGGGCTTGCATCGTGTGGGCGATGGTCCCCTCGCTTGTATGGTTTTCTGGCCATGTTTTCCTCATAAACATGGCATCTGTATGGTTTTTGGGTCCGGTCTTCCTTATAAACTGGATCAATTCTTCTTCTATAGGAATTACAGGAACGCCCTACCCTCTTCGAGAGGTTACTCGAAAAAAAAATTCACAAGATAAAAAATTATTCACTTGTTAGACGATATAAAATATTGTTCATATGATTTGTAAAAATTAAAAAAAAACGAAAATTAAATGAAAAATGAACGGAAAATAAAATAAAATGACGTGAAGAAGAACAAAAAATTAAACGAAAAAGAAACGAAGGATAAAAGAAAATTAAGAGGATCCGTCTTATCTGGGCCAGCCTACTACTCTAGTACCTTTGAGGGTTTTCACGCTAACGCACACTACGAGCGTGATTTAGCAAAGACATAGGTTTTTTAGGCTCTCACGAAATTGGATTGGGCTTTTAATTTTTTAGAATCACTGTGAATGGTTGTGTGGTGGTAAGCTGGTAGGCTCACGACTTTTTTTTGTTGTTGCAAGAGCTAGCGGTCCTCCTTGAGGACATAGACTTAGCGCTCGATTGATGTATCACTGGTAGAAAACTGGTCTATGGTCCCGGTTTGGTTGGGCCATCCGTCCCGGTTCTCGAATCGGGACCAGCTAATCGGGACGAATGCTGGTCCCGGTTCAGACATGAACCGGGACCAATGGGGTTCCACGTGGCCAGTTCTGGCTGGGCGTGGGGGGAGACTCATTGGTCTCGGTTCGTGTTACGAATCGGGACCAATGAGTGTTTTTTTGTATTTAGGGTTTAGTGTCTCCCTCTCGCCGGTGCCCTCTCTCCCTCTCGCCGGTGCCTCCGTCGTCTCCCCCTTCTTCGCATCGCCGACGTGCTCTCCATCGTTTCCGTACGCATATTATACGCTCTACTATATACACAGTACACGTTGATGCATATATAATTAATATTCGATCTCTTGCGAGAATACAACTATTTAATTACATGGAGATAGATCACATATGTAGTTCATCGTCCGCAGCATAATGTTCTCCCCTTTCATCGATGACCTCCCTAAGCAGAAATCCCGCCAATTCCTCTTGAATTGCTCGTATGCGCGTTCTGGGTCGAGCTTCTCCCGCATTTTGCTCAAAGAAGTTGTTCTCCGCTCAGAGGTCAACTCGCGAATGAACTCGCAAACGTAGAATCCACATAAATTACTCCCCGGTGGCTGCTGCGGACTTTTCACCGATATATAAGTTAGCTCATCTTTGAATGGACCTTCTACATTCTGTTTGAATAGTGTCCAACACCTGCTTTGGCCAAAAAAATGAACAAAGGAGTTATTAATTACTTGATATCAGGAAACGAACGAAAGAGGCCGATATAATGCGATAATGATTGAAATTACTTATTGAGCATTTCTTTCATTGGTCCACGTCGCTTGGTCCCAACTTAATGAGTCGTGGACTTCAACTATGGACTTGTCAACTTGAATGCTTAGCAGAATCCAGTGGAACCTGCGGACGTTTACATAAAGCAGACATGCATAGCTCATCAATTACACTTAACATCGAGAAAGCCAAATAAAAATATGTACAAGACAGAAACACTCACTTGAAGTTGTAAGGAAATAGTATTTCCGTACAGAAGTTTTGCTTGATTAAAGAGGTGGTCAGGTCATGCTCCACGTCTGGGGTGATTGCGTAACGTATGTTCATTAACGATATATGGGTCAACGAACCCAACCTCATAATGTCTAGATGCTTTGCATTCCATCATCTTCATTCTACATAATAGCGTACAAAAGGATATATATATATATATATAGTCAGGATAATATAATACAGGCAATGAACGAGCTGAGCTAGAGACTTAATTACGAAAATAAATCACTTACAGACAATAGCAACTGAGGATAGATTTGTCGAGGGCGCGCTGATTGAATAACTGAAACAGTTCAGTCATTTGAACCTGTATACTGTAAGGTTTGAAGAAATGCTCCACTCGAACGTCCACCGCAATCCACTCCTTCGCGCCCTTCTTTGATGTGTGCACCATGTACCAGTTGTGCAGATTTCGCATATGTGTTGATAGACGCGTGAGCTCCTCATTACTGACCATAGACTCCCCTGTGACATATTTCCGTGCTATCTCTAACATTGGCTGTTCTTCATAGCCTAAAAGTTGACCAAGAGTCATACCCATGGCGGTAGCATTTTCCATGGCCTGCGATACAGTGATACCATGTTCTCTAGCAGCAGCTATGGCTCTGGGGTCCAATAATTGCAGGTCCTTATCCATATCGGCTCTGAAGTCCTTGTCGATATCGGAACACACTATGAGCGGGGGGACCGATTGATTTTTCTGCTGTCCGAGCTGGGCAATTTGTTTCCCGCTTTTTGCACTTCTTTCCTTGTCCTGCTCAGACTGGGCACGTGCTAGCTTACTAAGTTCACGACCATAGTCAGATTGCAGATTCATCGATATTTGGGATGGCTGCGCAAGGAAGGACTTAGCCCACTTTTTGGATTTTTCATCGTATACCGGCTTTGCTCGGGCTTTTTTGGTGCAAAAAAAGCCTTATTGTAGGCAGCCACCTCCGCGGCGTTTTCCGCTACAGTCCTGTCATAAGGTCTAATGGGAAGATTCTTATGAGGTACTTTTGGGAGGGGCGACCTTTTACGTTTCGGTGATCGCTTACCCCTCATAGTACGAGCGGTGGGCGAGACGGCTGACGCGGGGCGGAGACGGCTGACGCGGCGGAGACGGCTGCGCTGGAGACTGGTGAGGCGGTGAAGAGGACTGTTGCGCTGGAGAATGCTGAGGCGGTGAAGAGGACTGTTGCGCTGGAGACTGGTGAGGAGTCGATGGCCTTGGCTGCCAGTTCGGAAGCACGATGAATTCCTTTGGCCATAGAATGGTCGCTTTCTTGGCTTCTCCAAGTTCAAGCACCTCCCCATCTTCACCTGCAGGGTGTTGCAGCTTCAGCTCCAAAATCTTTCATCACTTCATCCACCGCGACAACAGCGTAGCCATTTGGAACCGGAGAGAAATGGTAAGTTGGATTAGGTCCAATTGGTACGACATAGCCGACCGCCACCTTCGGTTAAGTTAAAAACTTTCACATGCATCTCACAAGGTGTGCTCTCCGTGATATCATCCACTGGGTAGCGACGAAGTGGAGCCACCGTCACTGCATCATCAGTACCATCCTGGAGCTCCGTGGAAGCCACGCTGCTTTTCCGATTCGATGGGCCGCCGGTACCATCGCATGCAGCTTCTACCATGTGCCGCTGAGATTGGCCGCTAGTACCTTGCTGGCTAAGTGTGGCAATTTGATCCTTCTGCCGCTTTAATTCTTCTTCTATATTACGCAGCCGGTCTGCAGCAGCGCGTGCTTCCATTGCCTCCCTTTCCTTTCTCCTCTGATGGCTTCTATCAGGAAATTTCTTCCTGTGCTCGGGAATCGCAATTGTCTTGGGCTTGGAGCCTGGTACGCCTCGTAACCGTCCGTCGTGTTCCTTATTCCCAAGGGCGCGTGTGAGCTCGTCATCCTCTCTATCGGGAATGAACCGTCCCTCTGCAACATCCTTTACTGCATTTCTAATGCCTTCGATGGGTAGTAGGGGATTATCTTTGTGTCTTCTGTTATATATGCACTTCCCTTCTGCGTCCAACGTGCCCCCATGCCCGTAAAACCAATTTCTTGCCCGTTCGATCCATGCGAGTGGCTCTGGAGTGATCCCTTTAGCCAGCAGGTCCGCCTCAAGTTTCTCCCACTTAGGCATGCTAAAAGCGTAGCCACCAGCCCCATAGTATGGTGGTAGATCTTTTTAGCAGCATTTGCCTTATTTTTTGCAGACTTTTCCTGAGCTTCCTCCGATTTCTTGTACGCCACAAATTCTTCCCAGTAGTCCTTATCTTCTCATACCCTTTATCGAAGTCCGGAGTCTTATTTTTCTGGACAAACTCGATGTTCAATCTTTTCTTCCAGTTCTTGAATAGCTCGGCCATCTTCTTAAGAGCCCAGTCCCTGACTTTTTGCTCCATGTTTTTCCGGGCAATCTTTTCTGCCTCATTTGGATCCTCCTCATCTGGATCCACCTCTGGCGCCAGGGTGAAATTAAGCATGAGCTTTCTCCAAAGTCTTTCTTTGCCCTCCTCGCCGACATATCTTACTCCTCCCTCCTTTGGCTGATGCCATTCTCGAACGGTGATCGGGATGTAGTCCCTAACAAGAACTCCGCATTGCTTTACCATTTTATTTTTAACACCAGGGGGAGCAGTCGGTGTGCCGTCTTCAGCGACTTTTTCGATCCTGTACCTTTCTTGGTCGCCCAACTTTTTGGTTGGGCCTCGTTTTGTCCTTACAGAAGATTTGCTCGATCCGGAGGGCTAAAAGAAGAAAGAGCGTTAATATATGTATATAGACAGCAGAGGCTTAATTAATACAATCTTCGGCTTCATTAATATATGTATATGCACCTCGCCGGAGTTTGCAACATTTAATGTTCCACCGGAGCCTTCGGCTTCTCCCTCGTCGGCTTCTCCCTCGCCGACTTCTCCCCCACCCCAGCCGTCGGGTTCTACCTCACCGGAGCCGTCTCTTCGGTTGAGAGACTCATCTCCCTCACCGGAGTTGTTCAAAAACTGCGAGGTGACATCGCCAACATCTTCCGGCCCGCGGATTATATCCTCGAGGATGTTTTCCTGATTTTCGTCTCGTTCCATAGTTTCTGCAAATTAAGAACAATGCACAAAACTTTAGGGAATGATCCTCATTACTTGTAGAACCCAAATAATTTGGACATTTTTGCCCTTTTGTTTTCAGTACAAAAACTAAGAAAATAAGAAAAGGCCATAAAAAATAATGCAAACACTTGGCAACCTTTTTATTCAGTGCCTAGGACCATATGTGCACACACACTAGGGAGATAAGCCACAGGAAAATTCAAATTTAATTAGGACAAGCACAAATTAGAAACTTCACAATTTGATTTTTGTGTGTAACATACACAATATCATCTCATTTGCAAGAACAAATTAGAAACTTCAGATGTTGCCTTATAATCTCATTTGCAAGAGCACCTCGGGCGGGGAGCGGCAGAGCACCTCGGGCGGGGATTCTTGGGCGTGACGGCGAACTCGGAGACCCTAAACCCTAAACCATCAAGAAATTAAAGCCATTAAGCTCAAGAACATAAGACTCAAGCTAAAATATACTGAAAAGCATGTATTACCACTTCAAATGGCTAACAAAAAATCATCTACAACTAACCTAGCAATTTCTATAACCTAACAATTTCTATAACCTAACAATTTCTATATCTAACAAATTTCTAAACATATTAATCATTTTAATCTACAATCCTACAATTAACCTAACAATTAACATATCTAACAAATTATGAATCTACAATGCTACAATTAACCTAACAATTAACATATCTAGCAAATTAACACAATTAACATATCTAACAAATTAACACAATTAACATATCTAACAAATTATGAATCTACACATTTTAATCTACATACCTAACAAATTAACATATCTAACATACCTAACAATTAACAATTAACAAATTGCAAAATTATGAACAAAAAAGCACTCACCTTGAGTAGCTACGGCCGGCGGTGGTGGTGGAGCGCGCCGGTGTAGGGTGGCGGTGCAGGGGCGAGCTTCGAGCCAGCGAGCAAGAGGGAGGCACGGCTGCGGCTCCGTAGCCGGTCAATCTGCGCGGCGGAGGAGGTGGAGGGCGGGGCCGCGCCGGAGCAGGGTGGCGGCAGAGGTGGAGGGCGGGGAGCAGGGTGGCGGCAGAGGTGGAGGACGGGGCCACACCGTCGGAGATCGAAAAATCGCCGGAGCAGGGCTTCGCCAGAGTCTCTCGCTGGGGAACTGTGCGCCAGAGGTGGAAGAAGAGGAAAGGAACTGGCGTTATAAAGAAAAGGCCTTTGGTCTCGGTTGTTCTTACCAACCGGACGAAAGGGTCTTTGGTCCCGGTTGGTAAGAACAACCGGGACCAAAGGTCAAATTTTGGGCCGCTTGAGTTTCGCGCAATTTTGGGCCGCTTTTGGTCCCGGTTGGTCCCGGTTGGTAAGAACAACCGGGACCAAAGGCCTTTTAAATGGGCTTTTCGATTTTTTTGTTTTCTTTTATATAATTTCCAAGAAATGATTTAAACTTGTAAAATCTATAACTTTTAATCTGTTTATCAGAAAATTATGATTAATGTATCAAAATGCTTAGAAAAATGTACCCCATCTATTTATATGTCTATTATTATAAATCCAAATAATACAATAATATGTTTATTATTATCAAAAAAATAAGGAATCTGAATATATCATCCATACATCTGTTTGCATCATGTATCAACTGTGCCATTAACTCATATCTTTTGCATACTTTTATTATTGTCATTTTCAATTTGAATCTCACTAAACTTTCAAACTATTAACCATTTTGCCATTTTGAATTAAAAAATGCATTAACTTTTATCTTTTGCATAACTAACTCAAAACCAGATTACTTATTCAGATGCTAAAGATCATTAGTTGGAAATGCAGAGATAAAGAATACATTTTACACGATCGTCGTCGTAGATAGACAAACATTTTACACGATCGTCGTCGTACATAGAAGAACCATTTGTCCTAACCAACGATGTGGCTCAGGTTAGTCATACTCCTGCCTAGGCCCATAATACTCGTCCTCGTAGTCGTCATAGTCGCCGCCGTTGTCGTCGCTGTCGTCGGGCGGCGCTCGCATGGACTGGAAGCGAGGGTACCGCAAGCGGGGGTTATCGTCGGCCGTGATGTAGTTCATGACGCTCTGGAGAGTCCGGCCGCTCCACCACAGCCGACGGCCGGCCTCGTTGAAGTTCGAAGGAGGCGGGTCGTCCTCCTCGTACCTGGCGAGCGCCCTCTCACGCCGATTGATGAAGAAGGCGTCCCAAGTCGGGCGGTAGTCGGGATGCCAGCGGGGATCCATCCGCTGCGCCGGAGTGAGCTCGAGGTAGTAGTGGTTCGTGATGGCCGCCCGGCGCGCCAAACCTTGAGGGACAGGAGGGACCGGCACGCCTCCGGTGCTCAGCCTCCAGCCGGCGGGGACGTCGTAGCCGGCGGGCAGGGGTAGTTCGAGGCGCAAAGCGCCTCCGCCTCCGAGTAGGTTAGAGTGGGTACGGTGGAAGCCATGGGAGAGTGATGAGGTTGCAGATATGAGTTTAGATGTGCTATGCCAATGGAGGCCATGCATGACTACATATATATAGTGAGAATCCCACCAATAAGGAAGAAGCACACGGATCATGTGTTTCTTTCGAGCGCTTGTGAGCCGTTGGATCAGGGGTGTGTTTCTTTTGAAGGCTTGTGAGCTGTTGGATATCACTTTGTGAGCCACCACCCGGGACTAAAGGGAATCCCTCCAATAAGGAAGAAGCACACGGATCGTGTGTTTCTTTCAAGCGCTTGTGAGACGTTGGATCAGGGGTATGTTTCTTTTGAGAGATTGTGAGCTGTTGGATTAGTAGTATCACGACCACTTCGTGAGCCACATCAAGGTTTAATACATTTCATAGAATGCATTACATAAAAGGTTTAATACATTATTACACATGATCCAACGTCTCACAAGCGCTTGAAAGAAAAACACCCATGATCCAACATCACCAACATTATTCTACATAAACGGACTTGCTGGCTCGAAGGCCGTAGGATTAGGGGGAACGGCGGGAGGAGCCAGCCCCGTGGGCGGCCGCCCGGTTCTCGCGCGCACGTTTGCGGCAGAGGGCAAGATCCATGGAGGATGAGTCTTTCAGCGCCCAATCCAGCTCGGAAGCCTCCTTCGCCTTGAGCTGGTAGGAAGTCTTGGCTCGCTGGACAGGGTAGTCGCGGACAGACTGGAAGGAGGCTTCCATGGCCTCCTATATCTGCAACCCACAACTCTCTTCCTCGTCGTCGCTCCAGTCGAAGTCGTCGTCCTCCTCCTCCGCGGGAGGAGCGGCGGCGCCTGGTGGAGGTGCAGCGGCGCCAGGTGGAGGTGCGGCAGCACCTGGTGGAGCAGGAGGCCGGTAGCCGGGCATTCCTCTCCACGCCGGGCTCGTGGGCATACGACGGGATAGGCTCCCGCGGTTGCGCCCAAGCGCGCTCTGCCGAGCACGCTCGACCTCGTCCAGAAGGCGCTGCAGCGGGCGTGGCGGATCCATCTCGTGGAGACGATGCGTTCGTGGCTAGGAATGGTGGATTAGGGTTTACCCCGTCGGCGACAATATATAAAGACCTCCAGGGCAGCGCTGGGGGAGGACACGTGCCCAGGGCAGCGCTGGGGGAGGACACGTGTTGTGACCGCAAAGCCCGCCTTTAGTCCCGGTTGGTGTTACCAACCGGGACTAAAGAAGCACACGGATCATGTGTTTCTTTCAAGCGCTTGTGAGATGTTGGATCAGGGTGTGTTTCTTTTGAGGGATTGCGAGTTGTTGGATCAGCAGTATCATCACGACCACTTCGTGAGCCACATGACCCGGTTGGTGTTACCAACCGGGATAAAAGAAGCACACGTACCCTATATATAGCCCCCCTCCTCAGACAGGTTACTCACTCACACAAAACATTCCAGCGTCACTCGGAGAGGCATCTTTGGGCAACCAGCGGCAAGACGTCTCTGATGACCTGCGACCGTTCCAAACGGTTGCAGATCATCAGAGATGTCTTGCCTGACGGTTGTAGATCATCAGAGATGTCTTACCGCTGCTTGGATCGAAGTGGCGCTCAAACACAAAACATTCAGGTTCCCTAGCTACGTCCTACGGTGCATTTGATATGCGGGCACTCACGAGCCACCGTCGGGCTGTATGCAGGGGGAACCGTGTGTTTTGTTCCAACTTTTTCGAGCGCGTGTAACACCTCCAGGGCAGTGCTGGGGGAGGACACGTGTCGTGACCGCAAAGCCCGCCTTTAGTCCCGGTTGGTGTTACCAACCGGGACTAAAGAAGCACACGGATCGTGTGTTTCTTTCAAGCGCTTGTGAGACATTGGATCAGGGGTGTGTTTTTTTTGAGGGATTGTGAGCTGTTGGATCAGCAGTATCATCACGACCACTTCGTGAGCCACATGATCCGGTTGGTGTTACCAACCGAGACTAAAGAAGCACACGGATCGTGTGTTTCTTTCGAGCACTTGTGAGCCGTTGGATCAGGGTGTGTTTCTTTTGATGGCTTGTGAGCCGTTGGATCAAGGGTGTGTTTCTAGTCCCGGGCCGTGATACCACCCGGGACTAAAGGGGCCACGACTCTATATATATCACACCTCTCGGACATGTTTGGCACTCACCCTTTACTCATTGTAGTTCATTTTGTAAACAAAGCATTCAGATTCCCTGCATACGCCCAAACGCTGCATTTTGATATGCGGGCACTCACGAGCCAGCGTTGGGCTGTATGCAGGAGAAACCGTGTGTTTTGTTCTATATAGAAAATCCTTCAGTTCGTCGACCGAATACAAAATCCCCAAGGTGCTGCCCTCTCCCTCCCTACCTAGGTGTTTGATCAAATTCCCCACTCATTTTGATCTCGGCGACGATGTCCGGCCTATTGGATGCGAGGGGCGATGTCCGGGACTGGACCACACTCGGTGTAGAGGGAGCCGGCCCCCGAGGAGGTGGTACGTCGCCGTATCAGGGAGGAGGACGAGCACGTCAATCGCTATGTGTTTATGTTGGATACGCCAGCGGTGTATAACAGTAGATGGATGGTTCTTCATAGGGATCCTTCTCACATGAGTATTGACCCTATGATGGTTCCTGCTCTTTGGGTGCGCATCGCCGGCTGCTCAGCACCCCGTGGCTTAGGGCCCGACAAAAGTTAGTGATATTATTCGTGATGTATTATGGTTTTCAACACATAAAGGTTTAATACATTACTACACATCACATAAAGGTTTAATACATTACTACACATCACATAAAGGTTTAATACATTACATTGATTTACATAAATGCCATGAACCCTTCTTCGCGTATGTCCCTGGCCTATGATCGCTTCGGCCGTAACCATGGAGCATCTTCATTATTTAACGGGATGCTTGGGTCAGTTTTCACTGTGAAGGGCGGAATTTCGTCAAACTTATCATAATCTGCTGACATGTCTGTCTTGTCCTCGACTCCCACGATGTTTCTTTTCCCTGAAAGAACTATGTGACGCTTTGGCTCATCGTCTGATGTATTCGTTTGCATATTTTTTCTTTTTTTCGGTCTGGAGGACATGTCCTTCACATAGAAAACCTGAGCCACATCATTGGCTAGGACGAATGGTTCGTTCCTGTAACAACCAAGATTCTTGAGATCCACTGTCATTATTCCGTACAGCTGGTCTACCTTTATCCCTTCTCCCTTCATGTTGACCCAACTGCACCGAAACAAAGGGACCTTAAAAGTAGGTCCATAGTCAAGTTCCCATATCTCCTCTATGTAACCATAGTATGTGTCCTTTTGCCCATTCTCGTCTGTTGCATCAAAGCGGACACCACTGTTTTGGTTGGTGCTCTTTTTATCTTGGGCGATCGTGTAAAATGTATTCCCATTTATCTCGTACCCTTGGAAATTCAATACAGTCGAAGATGGTGACGCGGCCAACAAGTAGAGCTGATCTCCGACAGTGTGTCATTCATGAGCTGTAATCGCAACCAACTGCCGAAAGTCTCCATGTGTTTTTCTTTAATCCAGGAGTCATCCTCCCCGGGTTCTTGGAGCGTACATAATTCTTGTGTTCCTCGATATACGGAGCCACGAAGGTGGAACTTTGTAGAACTGTGTAGTGTGCTTGAGTTAAAGAATGCCCGTCCCTACATATCAGTGCTTTCTTTCCTAGCGTGCCTTTTCCACTCAGTCTCCCCTCATGCCGCGATTCAGGAACACCAATCGGCTTAAGGTCAGGAATAAAGTCAACACAGAACTCAATGACCTCCTCTGTTCCATAGCCCTTTGAGATGCTTCCTTCTGGCCTAGCACGGTTATGAACATATTTCTTCAAGACTCCCATGAACCTCTCGAAGGGGAACATATTGTGTAGAAATACAGGACCGAGAATGGCAATCTCGTCGACTAGGTGAACCAGGAGATGCGTCATAATATTGAAGAATGATGGGGGGAACACCAACTCGAAGCTGACAAGACATTGGACCACAGCCTTCTGTAAACTTGGTAGAGTTACTGGATCGATGACCTTCTGAGATATTGCATTGAGGAATGCACATAGCTTCACAATGGGTACTCGAACATTTTCCGGTAGAAGCCCCCTCAATGCAACCGGAAGCAACTGCGTCATAATCACGTGGCAATCATGAGACTTCAGGTTCTGGAATTTTTTCTGTGCCATATTTATTATTCCCTTTATATTTGACGAGAAGCCAGCCGGGACCTTGATACTGCTCAGGCATTCAAAAAAGATTTCCTTCTCTGCTTTGGTAAGAGCGTAGCTGCTTAAGTATTGACGCCCTTTATCCGTCTGCTTGTTGTATGGGTCTTTCATACGTTGCTGGTCCTCCCGTGCTTCTGGTGTATCTTTTGTCTTCCCATACACGCCCAGGAAGCCTAGCAGGTTCACGCAAAGATTCTTCGTCACGTGCATCACGTCGATTGAAGACCGGACCTCTAGGACTTTCCAATAGGGTAGCTCCCAAAATATAGATTTCTTCTTCCATATGGGTACGTGGTTGTCAGCGTCATTCGGAACAGATAGACTGCCAGGACCCTTTCCAAAGATTACTTCTAAATCCTTGACCATGTCATATATAACATCACCATCAGGGAGATTAGGCTTCTTCCGGCGATCTGCCTCACCGTTGAAATGCTTGCCTTTCTTTCTTACGGCATGACTGTTCGGAAGAAATCGACGATGCCCCAGGTACACGTTCTTGTTTCCCAAATGTATACTTTCAGTCTTATCTAAACAGTGCGTGCATGCATTGTATCCCTTGTTTGACTGTCCTGAAATGTTACTAAGAGCAGGCCAATCATTGATGGTTACGAACAACAACGCTCGTAGGTCAAATTCCTGTTGTTTGTGCTCATCCCACACACGTACACCTGGTTCGGACCACAACTGCAAAAGTTCATCAACTAATGGCCTTAGGTACACATCAATGTCGTTGCCGGGTTGCTTCGGGCCTTGGATGAGCACTGGCATCATAATGAACTTCCTTCATGCACAACC
The DNA here is from genome assembly GCA_947311845.1 of Poa pratensis. Lineage (NCBI taxonomy): Eukaryota > Viridiplantae > Streptophyta > Magnoliopsida > Poales > Poaceae > Poa > Poa pratensis. Next base: position 9,609,516 of record CAMZMU010000115.1, on the reverse strand, counting down.
AAGGAGGAAGGTTGTAGATACATAGAGTCACGGGCCAAGTGCTATGACTGGAGCTCTGCTCCCCAAAAGGATTAAAGCCATCTGTACTTAGACCAAATCTTAAGTTCCTTGCGTCATCTGAAAATGTCGGGAACTCTCTGTCGATTTTTCTCCACTGGGACCCATCGGCGGGGTGTCTCAACTTCCCGTCTTTCTTACGCTCTTCTTTGTGCCATCGCAACAACCTGGCATGCTCTTTGTTTCTGAACAGACGTTTCAACCGTGGTATTATAGGAGCATACCACATCACCTTAGCAGGAACCCTCTTCCGGGGGGGCTCGTCATCGCCTCAACATCACCAGGGTCATCTTGTCTGATCTTGTACCGCAGTGCATTGCATACCGGGCATTTATCCATATTCTCGTACTCCTCACCGCGGTACAGGATGCAGTCATTAATGCATGCATGTATCTTCTGCACATCTAATCCTAGAGGGCAGATAGCCTTCTTTGCTTCGTATGTAGTCTCGGGCAATTCGTTATCCTTTGGAAGCTTCGGCTTCATTATTTTCAGTAACTTCTCAAATCCCTTGTCAGAACAACCAGTCTCTGCCTTCCATTTCAGCAGTTCCAGTGTGGTACCGAGCTTTGTGCTGCCATCTTCGCAATTTGGGTACAGCAACTTTTTGTGATCCTCTAGCATGGCCTCCAACTTTAGCATCAGAAATGACCCCACCAAGACCATCAGCGGGCTCATCTGATGCCCGATGTTCACCTCCTTCTTCTTCAACGTCTTCCATTACAGTATCACCGCATTCCTCAGGGAACATAGGATAGTTGTCATCATCCTCCTCTTCTTCATTGTCTTCCATCCTAACCCCTCTTTCTCCGTGCTTGGTCCAACAATTATAGCTGGGCATGAAACCTCTCCGAATCACGTGGTCTTGAATGGTTCTCGGGTCAGAGTACTCCCTGACGTTCCGACACTTCTCACATGGACAAGGCATAAAATTATCCACTTTGTTTGCCTCAGCCACTTCGAGAAATTTATGCAGGCCTGCAAAAAACTCGGAACTGCGTCGTTCGCCGTACATCCATCGCATCCGTGCATCCATCTGCATCATATAATTAAGTTTATCAAATACCATTACAATAACATCTTGAATAGTGAAATGACCACCGTACATCGACACGTGCAATATTTCTGTATCAATTACAGATGAAAAGGATAAAGTTGCTAACCTCGGCCGAGGATATCATCTTGTGTGAACTTAAGTGTGGCTCGGGCATTTCATCGAACACATCTTGTGCGTGGCAAAGGAAAAAAAAACTAGCACCCACTTCCCACCAATCCAACCAGAAAAAAAAGAGGAGAGAAGAGAGGGGGTGGGTTATTTATAGGCAGGGGAGGGGTATTGGTCCCGGTTCGTGCCACGAACCGGGACCAAAGCTCCGCGGCACGCCACGTGTCCTGCACTGGAGCATTGGTCCCGGTTCGTGGCACGAACCGGGACCAATGTCCCCAACCGAACCGGGACCAATGCTTCACGGACCCCTGGCAGCTCGAACCAGGACCAATGCTTCACGGACCCCTGTACAGGAGTTCGAGCTTTTCTTGGATCTCGGAGTTCTCCGCTGGCTTTTGGTGCGGTGGTCAGGCTTCTCCGGCCGGCCTTGGTGGCGAGGGGAGGAGTGCCTCTGACACCGTGCTCTGTTTCAACTTCGCCTTGCTTCTTCTTCCTCCGGCCGGCCGTGGTGGCGAGGGGTGGAGGTGTGGTCAAGGCGTGCTTTCGGCGGTGGTTCCGGCAAGCCGGATTCGTGTTCAGTGCAGGGTTGGTTGGAAGAGGGGTGGTTGCGGGGAGGAGGCGCCATGGCCGTGCGCATTCATCGAGCTTCGGTTCCGTCGCTTGCGGCGGGCGGCTTCTGCGGTCTTCTACATGAGTGGGGTGCTCCCTTTCCCGAGGATGGCGGCGGCCTGGTGTCCTCCTCTCCGGCGTTGTTTGGCGATGGAGATCGACGTCAGGCGTTGCGGTGGTTCAGCGGTCGGCCTCCCAGGTTCTTCAGGCGCTGTTGTTGTGCTGGATTTCGCCGGCTTGTTCTTCTGCGTTCTTCTGTTTTTCCTTTGTACTCTTTGTTGAAGACGCAGTGTGGATCCTTTCAAAAAAAAAAGATAAGTGGTGGAAAGAAGTACACTCTATGTTTTTAGATTTTTCCTCAAAACTTTAGGTACCTTACATCAAGTATCAGAGAGAGTACAACACAACAATATATTTCGTAATAATTCTATCAATATTGATTTGATTTATTGTAGATTATCATTTTTTCTTCTATAACTTTGACCAAAAATAATATGCATGCTATTTTGGAAAGGAGGAAGTACTACACAGGAAACACACGAAACTTGCGCCGCGTCAGGCCTTAAACTTTCCCAGGCACGAACCGGGACCAATGTCCCCAACCGAACCGGGACCAATGCTTCACGGACCCCTGGCAGCTCGAACCAGGACCAATGCCAGGCATTGGTCCCGGTTTGTCTATGAACCGGGATTAATGGCTGGTTCGGCTCTGGACGAAAGGTGATTTTTCTACTAGTGTATACTCAATGCCAGAGAACCACAAACGGCATGCGCGGTCAATGACAGGCTTCCGGCGCTGGCGCGTACCACGACGATATCAAAGCGACGACGCATCATTGTAAGTACTCTCGTTTTCGCTGTTTTTTATCAGGTACAAATCCGTTCAATTAAAAAAAGGTACTAATCCATTGTATTTTTGAAACTTGATTTTATTTTATAAATTACATCTAATTGTTCTATATGACTATGATTTAGTTATGTCTTTTAATGATTTAGTATTAATATTTTCTTGAGATTGTAATTATCATCCGGTTTATGTTTTTAATTTAATTATCATCCGGCTGATTGTACGTTTTATGTGATAAATTTTTCTCATGATATTGTTTTCATCATACAAAAGATTTAGTTCATCCCCTGTGATAACTTGCCCGCGACAACCGCTTGTCTCGAAGGCAATGATCATTAGGTGGTCTAGATATCTTGATGTAATTTTTATTATGTTTTTGGTGCTTTGTACTGTTGAACTTTATAATAGATCCAGATCTTCTACGCCAAAAATCAAATAAAATACTTCTTCGCCAACACAACTGTTAGATAGTCCTAAGTCCTAACTAGCTAAGGGAAGATGTTGAGCCATCGTTTTCAGTCCAGTAATCAAGATAAGTGTAGCTGGGCAGCCATTTGATGTTTTTGTTCCCTTTTTCAGTCTAGTGCTCAGTTGGTGGACAAGTGTATGATCGTGAGACTGTTATGTACTCAAATGTTTTTTTTTTGGAAGGATACACCACTGCAAATTCAACACAAATTACAAGTGAAAGAACAAGAAATTGCAGCAGAGCAAGTCGAAGAACTCTGCACAACAGCAACAACCGAAGAAGCCGATGCTGAACCACCGCAACGCCTGGAGAAGAGCTTCAACGCCAACCAAAGCCGGAGAGGAAGAACCCAGACCACCACCAACCACGGGGAGAGACGCACCTCACTCATGGAGAAGAAGACCGCATCAGCCGCCCGCCGCAAGCAACGGGACCGAAGAGCTTTGAAAGAACACGGCCAAGATGCCTCCTCGCCGCAACCACCATCGAACCACCACACCCTGCGCAGAGCACGAGCACGACTTGTCGGAGACGCCACCGGTAGCCCACCTTGATCAGCCCTTCTCCCCTCGCCACCACGGCCGGCCAGAAAAGGACAGAGCAAGGCGAGGAAGAAGACGGCGACGAGCTCCAATATCCCAGAGAAGGAACTCCTGTACAGGCGGAAAGGAAGGCCAGCGCCAGGCACCAGCGTACTCAAATGTTTCTTATAGAAGGTTGCGACCAATAACAGCTCAGATACTATAAAACCGAATCTCTCACCATTTTTGTTGCTTTTGTGAAAACTCGTAGTATGGAAGTGAATTCCTATCAAATTTTTTCACCTCTTTTGACGCGGCAAGTCGTGGCGATTTTTACCGAGTTGTTAGGTAAGATAGTCAATAGTGGTAACTTGGTAAATAATCCAAGTGGCGTGCCAGGTCACCCTTGCGTTTTGGATGGAGCCGGCTTTCAGGGTCCTTTTTGGACTAACAAAATATCTTCGATTTTCTTTTTCAGAGAAAAGAAAATATCTTGGGGCTTCTTCCCTAAAGTTCGTGTTTTTTAGAGTATCTTTGGCTAAATTCAGAATCAAAATTATGAAACTCTGCCTTCTGAGAAGGAGACATCCGAAAAGCATGACTATGTGAGTTCAGTTTCTGGTAGGTGTCGCCTCGAACAAAGCCTATCCACCTTGGTTATATTTGCTAATGTCAATGACAATTTCTCTGTGGATATCTGAAGGATAAGGTGCTGTGGAAAGCGAGCAAGGGGATTGGCCCACTCTGGTTTGGCCTATCCTTGCAAGTGGGAGGCTTTGTTTTCTTTCTTGTCTAGAATAGGATTCTCATGTCACTAGTTTACAGGAACAGCGGAATCGAATTCAATGTCTCCTTCTTTTTCTCTTCTGTTAATTGACATGTGAAAGTGTGAATTATTGCCTCTGAATTAAGATGTGTGTGTGTGTGTGTGTGTGTGTGAGAGAGAGAGAGAGAGAGAGAGAGAGAGAGAGAGAGAGAGAGCATGAACTCCTCAGATCATCAATCTTTCATGACCATGCTTGGAGACACAAAGAAAAAATATGACAGTTCAGACCCATAACTTAGCACCAGCACATGCTAAAAGTACCATGCATCTGGTTTCTCTGCATATATTGCACAAAATCACAAGTATCAGAACAAAATCAACTTCGGCAGAGGAGGAAGAGCTTTACGAGCTCATATTTTTCACAGGCTTAATTTTGTTGCTACATAGAACTAGCTCATATATAGCTTTTCACAGGCTCTTGGTACAAACTTTCTGGAGAGAACAAAAAACAGGTCCATGGCTACAAAGCTGCAGCTCCTGGGCTTCAACCCAGCAGGCCAGCACCCACATGCATGAACTTGTCAAGATCTCCCCATATCTGGCCAAGAGAACATGAAATTCTCACATCATGCCCATCTCGATCTAGTTTCTTATTAGTCCTTGATGAGTTGATCATGTTCATGGTCCACACGACCATATATATTACACTCCATAGTTTCTTGTGTTCAGATGTGGTTGCAGATCACCGAGGCGTGCGCATGGCGAGGCATGCAAGCAAAGTCAAGCAGCCATGCTTATACACGCTCGGTTGTTTCTTTTCCTTTTTTTATGTGTGACCCCAGGGGCCAAGAACATGACCCTCCTGATGGGATCCTCGGCCGTGGCGGCGGCGGACGAGCGCCGGCCGTCTTCGCCGTGGCTCGTTGGGGCCGCTGCCGTGACGGGCACCGAGGCGGTCGGCCTAGATGCGCTAGCAACGCCGGCCGTCCCAGTACTGGCGGCCGGCCACCGGAGCTTGTCCCGGAGGGTCTGCTTGACCTCCTGCGTCCAGGACGCGCCGGCGGCTTCCCCGGTGAAGTGAGGGGGTTTCATGGCGCTCGGCCTCGTCGACACCGGCGAGAAGAGGAGGAAGAAAGAAGGCAGTGCAGGCCGGAGAGAGAGCGGTGGTAGATTTCTCTTCTCAAGGCTTAGCAGAGGGGCGGTATTTATAAGCGGAAATGGGCGCCAGTGCAACCCCACTCGCGAGCTGGTGCGCCCAGCATCGGGTTCTAGTCTAAAATTAAACAAAAAATTGGCAACTGTATTATACTCCGTAGTTTTTTTTCCGGAATGGCAACTGTATTATAGTTAAAGAAGATGCAAATTCGAACTCGATTGGCTAGTACATATTGTATGGAAAGCTTTGGTGATATGGGGGTGATTGTAAATCAAAGCTTGATTAGTTTTTTAGCGCGGCCGTTGTTGCCATTTGCTTTTGATAGCCTCTAAAAAAGTGGTTCTTGGTAAGTGGACATTGTTTTCCATGAGGTTACAAAATTGTTCTTCCGTTCGGGTCAGTGTCTCCCACTAGTTTCTGAGATTTGATGGCACATGCTTCTTTTCTCCTATTTTTTTCGTTTTAGCCAAAAAGGGACGCCTTTTATAGAGAGATCGCATTTTTACCGTCTATCACGTGACAAGTGGTGCACAGTGAGTGAGTCCTCTCACCGTAGGGTTTTTTGGTTTTTAGTAAATCCAAAAACTAAAAAAGAAGTATCTTTTGAACTCACAATCCAAATTATGATGCGCATTTCTCCTTTCTGGATCTTCAAAACTAGACACAAAGAATTATTCGGGAAGTTACCACATGATTTTTTTTCCAAATTCTAAGTCATGATATACGACTCGATGTAATACTATCTTAAATGGAAGAATTCCACTTAGCGTGAATTTGAACTTGGATTTTGATTCCTAACTACCGAGCCGAGAGCCCGAGACACAACCATCCAAAATGCTTGGTTGGCAGGGCTTACCTCATTCTTCTTTTTTGATAGATCATTAACTTCTATTGCTATTGTGGATCTCTTATTGAACAAAGATGGATCCCGAAGGATTGGTAGAGCTTTATCCACAACGGTGACATATAAAAGCTCGAGATATGCCACCATTCGGTAAGAGCATACCCTGCTAGGGAACGAAGACCCACGACAAGGCGACACTGCCCCGTCGCCGGCACCATATCTTCTGCGTATGAGCTGGAGTTGATGAATTCCATCCCAGTCGTCAAAAGTTAAAGCTCCATACATCCTTAAATCCGCAGGCCACCACGACGACGACAAATGGAGACGAGAGTAACTAACGCTCTCCTCGTATGTCTGGCACAGGACGAGCTTATTAGGAAGTCGTCGGCCGGCTATGCCTCCGCCATCTGCCAGATCCCCATGATGCAGTAGACACAACATCACAACCTCCGTTAGCCACCAAGCGCGGCTTGCAACCGCGGGCAGTGAGACTCCGCCATACACCACGCGGGCAAGCCCTAAAATAAACCGAGCTCTGAAAATGATCTGGCTCCCCATCTCTAGGCTGGCAGAGCTGCTGGAGAGGGATGAGAGAGGAGCGATGCCGGGAGAGGCAGTGGTGGACACTCAAGACCCAAGGGAAGGAGCGGAGAGAGGAGAGAAGAGTGCAGTTGCGGATTTCTTTGAATTCCTTCTCCTTCCGTTTTGTTTTCTGTTTTTGTATTTTCAGTCCACCAGTGTAATCAAAATGCGTCCTACATTTTAGAATGAAAAAAATATTCGTGAATAATGTAGGCAAGCAGGCAACGCAGGGAGCGTGGCGTGCAATAATTTGAGGACCTTGGTGCTGTCCACCAGACCACCATGCAGGTGGCCAGCTGCACATCTATGCCTATCATCCACACGCAGCCCAAAAGATTCCAAAAGGCGACAATACCATTCGAAAAAAAATATAACAATGCCTACAACCTACACGCAATGGGCCACTGTTGGTGATGGTGGCCATCCCATCGCGTCACTCTCGTGGGGCCCGCACACTCTGGTTCCAGTCACGTGGGACCCGCCAGCCAGTCTCTCTGGAATTCTTTTATTTTGGCAAATGCACTCTCACTCACCAGGCGCAGTGAGATCGATCGTGTTCACTGTTTTGTGCTTGGACTCTAGTGCTGGAGGCAGGTATATATATCCATCACCAGTACAGGCAATGTGTAAACTTTTTCTCGAGAATATATTCCAACAAACCCTCTCCGTTGAGACCGGAACAAACGCGAGCCCACGCTCCTGCGCCCCGGCGGGGCGACAGGGGTGAACCCTAGATCTTGCCACCCCCGAGCTTCCTCTCCTCCCTTCCCTACCGCTGTCGCCGTCGGGAGCCGCCGGGAAAAGACCGTGCGGTGCCAGCGGCGGCGGATCTCGCGGGGCTGCTGCGGCGGGCGGCGGTGCGATCTTGGCTCTCCCTTCGGCTGGCGGCGCGCCTCGGCTCCCTTGGGCTTGGGTCTCGGTGACGACGAGGGATCTTCACGCGTTGGGTGGACTGGTGGAGGAAGAGAGCTCCTAGGCGCTGGTGGGCCGTCGCGGCCACTATTGGCTCCGGCTGGCGGCGGCGTTCGACTTGCTGTTCCTGTGATGAAGATTCGGTGAGGTCGTTGGGCAGTGCGGCCGCGGACGAGGTGTTCCGGCCGCCTCGCGGGCACGGGTCGGCGCAGGGGCCCCGGGCCCTGGCGAGCCCTGCTGTCCTTCCCTTCGGATCGGACGGCTCCTGCAGCCGCGGGGGCTGCTGGCCTTTGATCTAGCAGGAGGTGTGCAACCATGGTGTTCTTCGGCTCTCTTTTTCAGTTTCGGCGCCGCGTGGAGGTGGGACGCCGGGGCGGCGACCCCGGACGGTGGTGAACTTGTGGGTTGGCGGGCGAGCCCGAGTTCTGATGGTGCTGGCTAGGACCACGGCCGTGGAGACGGGTGGTGCCGGGCGAGCCACGTTCCGTGGTGTGGGAGGTGGAGAGATATTGCCGAGAGGAAAGTCTTCCCAGGTTTTTCCCGGGCCGCGGCCGCGGCGTCCGTGGACGTCGTCACCTTCTTGAAGGCGCCGCGGTGGCGTTTCTCTGTCCTCTTACGTGCTCCGGGTGAAAACCCTAGATCTTCGGATCGGGTGGCAGCGGCGTTCTACGTCATGCTCTTCTTGAAGACGCCGTCTTGGAGCTCACGGTGGGTAGCTCTCTTGAGGTTGGGTGGCGGAGTCTCTTCGGCATGTTTCCTCCGGCAAAGATTGCTTCTTGGTCTGCGCTCTCGGCGTTTCTTGCTTGGACCTCCTTGGTGTGCCTCAGTGTGAAGTTGTTCCCTTGTGGCTGTCTCCGTTGCCGGTGGGCTGGTCTCGGAGGTGTGCAGTGTGTGTTGGTGTGCCGATCTCGGCACTCGGGTAGCTTCGGCCCGCCACTTTGCCCGTGTCGATGGTGTGCAGCGTGTGTAGGTGCGCCGGTCTGACTTCGCGAGCGAGCTTCGGCCCAACACCTTTGCCCGCCAAGCATGTTCTCGACCTCATCGGAGTAGCCTTAGGTGGCGTTCCTCTCGCTGATGTTTCTGTGGTTGTCCTGTTTCTTGTGTGTGTGAATGTAGTTCGTGGTTGTAAGCTGGATATCCTTGTCGCCGTTCGGGGCGTATTAATTTAACATTTGGCTTTGGCCTTTTAAACAAAAAAATATATATTCCAACACATAACTAAGAGGGAGTCCCCAAGCTATTTCGTTGCCACTGGCTAATTCTGCTAAAATAATTTCCATTGGCTAATTAAAACGGGGAATGCCATGAATGGTTTGCTTAATATGGTTGATTCTTTAGTAGGGATTGTGTTAAGCGGAAAGTTCTTTTGGCTCCCGAGGTCCAGCGATCACATTTAAAAAAATTAAAAGTTTCAAAAAATTCTGAAAACAATCATTCATGTTCTCAATGATATATCTTACAAGCGTATAAAATCTCAATGCAAAATACTATACGATTTGAGCTACACAAAAATAACAAAAGTTGAAAATTTGGAACTACATATTGTTCACTATATTCAGATCTGTATATTTATATTTTTTTAGCTCAAAATGTAAAGTATTTTGCGTTGAGATTTTGCACACTTGTAGGATATATCATTTAGAACATGCATGGTTTTTTTCTGATTTTTTCACAACTTTAAATATGTTTTTTGATTTTTTAAAAAGAGCAAAAAAAATCAGAACTTCAAATATGTTATTTGAGTTTTTTAAAAAGAGTAAGATCATTGGATCTCGGCAGCAAATCGCCACTCTTGTGTTTAGTTATTTAACTATGTGAATTAGTCAAATTAATGCAATACATCTAGGCCAAATAAACTAGCTTACAATAAAATAGCTCATCTACTCTAGAATGTCATAGTTTCCGCGATCTCTCATGGACGCAAATTTAGGTTATACTTGAGTATCAGGCTTTCCTGGTACTCATACAATTTATTCTGACGATCAAGCTTGATTATTAACTAAGATAAAAATCTTGGTACTCATACTTAAATGGCTGTTTGCATCCCTAGTTGGTGGAGAGGCCGAGAAGTGAAATTCTCCCCATATTTAATTGTCTGGAGTGATCGGACTTTCTCTAGGGTCAAAACCTATGATATGACCATTTGGTTAGATTGGGCGACGATGGCGCTTATACACTGTTCCTTTCCTGTAGGCGCCGCTTTTGGAGAACCTCTTTTGTTGTCAGGGTGTTGCCACTGGTGGTGGTTAGGTCTAACTGTTGCGAGTTATTGATCACTTAGCGGATCACTTGGCGGGGTCTTCTTTTCTTTGTTGTCTTTTGGCGATGTGCATTCTTAATGTCTCGACTATATCTTAATATCATGCTGGTGCAGAGTCTAGGTGCAATTAATATCTTATTGATATTAATATATTCTTTTATAAAAAAAAAACTTTCCGCGGTCTGATCACACAATGTCCCAGGTCATGTACGTTTTGTCAACTTTCCTTTCTCTTGGATTCACACAATCACAATGTACCATGGTTCTAAACTAGCCCTTAACATTTGTTGATGTGGGGTATTTTCTTCGTTTTGATATCCCGTGCCCTCAGAGTTTATGAGAAAGTAAAAAAAAAGTGAAGCAAGAAAAAAAGAGAGAGGTGAATATTTATTTAAAATATAATATACGAGGTGAATGGACTAAACAGTTTGTGTGAAATTTTCTCTCTCCACTCAGGGCACTGACGATTTCGTGCGCTGACACTCGAAAATGAATTTCCGGGGTGAGATATTATTTTGGACACACACTAATACTATTTATTTATCATTCTCCGTATATTCTAATATTCAAGATAATGCAGTCAGCGTGACGTGCAATATTTTAACAACCTTCGTGGTGTCCACCTTGCAGGTGGCCAGCTTTTTTTTTGCGAAACACAGTATAACGCATACGCTTATATACAGGCGCACACACTCACCCCTATAAACGCACGTACGCACACCCTACCCGTATGAGCACCTATGCCTCCCTACGTATATTATTTGGAACAACAACCAAAAAAGAGAGCATGATTGGTCACTGAACTTGGCCGAGATGAGTACTTTGGTCACTGAAGTTGCAAGATGTTGCCCGCGGGTCACCCAACTTGGAATAAACTGGTCACAATTGTGAAGTGGCACACTGACTGGGCCGTTGACCGCATACTTTGACCAATTTTTTTTTGCTAAAACAACACTGGTTTTGGACGGAATTAATTACCTCAATGAGGAGTTTGAATGAGATAAGCAAACATAATCATATCTCTAAAAATATTATTCAGATAAGTGGTGGAAGTCCCCCTTTCCCTTTCCCCGTGCTACAGTAACAGGAGAGGCGAAAAGGGAGTTCTCCTCGGTTCCTCGCTCCGCCGACGGCCGATCTGTCTGTCCCCTCTCTCTCCGGCTGCCGCTGCGGTGGCTGGAGAGTGGGGGGGACCCCGGATCTGTGCCTGAGGTGTGTAGATAGTAGGGTAGTGGTTCCTGGTGGCGCTGGCGAGGTGGTGGCGGCGGCGTCTTCCTGGAATAAAGGTCCTGGAGCTCGATCCCCTCCTCGGCGGCGCTCTTTTGGGCGAAGTCGGCGGGCTCCCGGTGTTGCGTGCCCTGAGGGTGGTTTTCGTGGCGGAGGTGAAGGCTACCGGTGGGCTTTTGGTCCCTCGACCCCGTCTTCGTCAGAGGATGGTTGCTCCTGGCCATGCTCTGGGGGTGCTGGGGGTGGTGCGGTGGAGAGCTGGTGCCTGGCGCCGGTAGCTTCCTCCGCCTGTACAGGAGTTCGAGCTTTTCTTGGATCTCGGAGTTCTCCGCTGGCTTTTGGTGCGGCGGTCAGGCTTCTCCGGCCGGCCTTGGTGGCGAGGGGAGGAGTGCCTCTGACACCGTGCTCTGTTTCAACTTCGCCTTGCTTCTTCTTCCTCCGGCCGGCCGTGGTGGCGAGGGGTGGAGGTGTGGTCAAGGCGTGCTTTCGGCGGTGGTTCCGGCAAGCCGGATTCGTGTTCAGTGCAGGGTTGGTTGGAAGAGGGGTGGTTGCGGGGAGGAGGCGCCATGGCCGTGCGCATTCATCGAGCTTCGGTTCCGTCGCTTGCGGCGGGCGGCTTCTGCGGTCTTCTACATGAGTGGGGTGCTCCCTTTCCCGAGGATGGCGGCGGCCTGGTGTCCTCCTCTCCGGCATTGTTTGGCGATGGAGATCGACGTCAGGCGTTGCGGTGGTTCAGCGGTCGGCCTCCCAGGTTCTTCAGGCGCTGCTGTTGTGCTGGATTTCGCCGGCTTGTTCTTCTGCGTTCTTCTGTTTTTCCTTTGTACTCTTTGTTGAAGACGCAGTGTGGATCCTTTCAAAAAAAAGATAAGTGGTGGAAAGAAGTACACTCTATGTTTTAGATTTTTCCTCAAAACTTTAGGTACCTTACATCAAGTATCAGAGAGAGTACAACACAACAATATATTTCGTGATAATTCTATCAATATTGATTTGATTTATTGTAGATTATCATTTTTTCTTCTATAACTTTGACCAAAAATAAAATGCATGCTATTTTGGAAAGGAGGAAGTACTACACAGGAAACACACGAAACTTGCGCCGCGTCAGGCCTGAAACTTTCCCAGGCAGTAGTCTCTCGCATGCGTGCCCCCAGCCCCGCCTTCGCCTGTCTGCCGGCACTACGCAGCACACGCCTTCAAAATACGTCCGGTAGTCTGACGCGTTACGCATCCCCTCCCACGCCCTTGTCAAACTCAACTGCGCCTTGAGGAACTTATCGTGCACCGGCTCCGTCGAGCTCTAGGTCGACTTGGTGATAGTGTAACGCTTTGCCACGAGGTCTGCGGCCATCGGCATCTAGCTCCTCCTCCTACGCCCACCACAGCCAGAACGACAGTGGCTTCGGCGTCTCGTGATCATCGACATCATCCGCTAGCACGCATAGTCCCTGCTTCGAATTAGGTCGCCACCGCCGTCTGCCGCTCTCCGCCATTATATCGATCCGCTGCTGGTTACATAAAACCGGTCGGTCAGGGACACGAGTTAGTGAGGGGCTAGAGTGAGAGCCGTGAGCAGGGAAGACGACTGAGCGATAGCGCTGCGTGCTACAGAGGAATCAATGTGGGCAGCAGCAAAACTTGATCTCCTCAAAATCCCCAGTTTTTATCCCGTGCCGGGTTTTCTCTTTTCTAATCCACGAATATGCACTTTGGTCAAAAAGTATACTACTCCTCTGAAGCACCACGGTCCATATTCCCACCTCTGGCGAAGGATATAAGCACGTTTATTGAAGCACGTCGATATAGTCCACTCGTCATGTTCACAACTGTATGTAAATCAAGCAAATCTTAATATAAGGCCAAGCTTTTGCCCCGTTTCAAAGTAAATCAAGCAAATCAGGATTGTTTACTCCACTAAATACCGTCAAGGCTATAATAAAGCTAAGGATAATTCATTCCATATTATCGCTACAAATTAACTACTTCTATCCTATTTCTCCTATAATTACAAAGAAAAGTCATCACGGTACACCAGATAGAATAGATATAGCCATGTTGTTTTCCACGTTTAATCATCCATTATCGAAAAATATGTCCCTCTATTGTCAAAGCACCAACTCAGGAGGAAAGAGCCACATTCCATATGTTCCCTGGCTTATAGGCTTACAAAAACTTTCCACGTTAGAAACCTGACTCTTTATGTTGAGCACCTCGCCCGACTCGATAAAATAGATGTCACCCTCGGCAGCATCTCCACGAGATGCAGAAACAGACTTGGAGAAACCTTGGCCGATAAAGAGTGCTTGGTCATCGCCCAGATTATTAGCGAGTCGCACCCAATCGCCCGTGTCAACATCGGCCTGGAAAACTTCAACTTGTCGAATTAATGGACGGCGTGGAAAAGTACCCAGGGGTATGCATCCGTGGCTTCACCATGAGCAGCTTCCGTGTGACTCGACTAGGTGCCAGATAATGATTTTGTCATCCGATACGTTATCATGTGAGCAACTCAAAAAGTTGACGTTATTGCCGCTGAATCCTCATCTAGAACATCCAACGCCACTTCCGCCTCCTCTTCTTCCTCCTTGTCGTATACGACAACATCAACACCTACCTCATCCTCCCTACCCCCTCCTCCTCGTCATCATCATCAAGGTCACCATTATCATCATCTGACGCGGGCCATAACTCATAACCTTCATAATCAAGCGGTCGCCGGATGATACGCCTTCCAATGGTGACCCTGGGACTTCCATCCTCATCCAATCCTAGATCAAAGGGGAAGAGGCACTACGGGAATCAGCCAAGACGCCGACGGCCCCCTGCCGTCGGGGAAAGGCCGAAAACCATTGGCGTATACCCCAGTCGGCATAGCCTAGCTGCCGTCGGCGTAGAAAAGCCGTCGGCCTATGAATTGACAGAATTTTGTTTAATTTTTTTTCAAATTTTTTTCCAATTTTTTTGAATTGTTTAACCACTTAATCGCACTAGAGACACATTTATCTCTAAGCATTCTTAATTACTCGCTTGTACTAACACTTCCCCACAGGTCACCCATCTTCAGACTACTCCAGCCCCAGCACGGTTAACTTCTTAGTTCATTCCCTATGAGCTACCTAGAAACAACAGATACTTTAATGACAATAGTATCCTATCAATCCTATTAACCCATGGACTATGATGTCACACACTTTTATTTTATGAATCCAAATAATTATTTAAATAAAAATAAATGAATCATTAATAATAATCTTGAATTAAAATATTCTTGACTTCAAATAATAATTAACTTATTTGCCTTTTTCATTTAATATTGAATAATTCATATCTACAAATCCGTAAATCAAAATTTGACAAATAATATGTCTAAATCGATTAGAAAAATGAAAGAAATCCAAATATGACATCCATATCATCCATAACCCAACTCTTGACAAGTTTTCCTCCGGCTTGTCCAATCGGAGACTATCACGCTATAAGTGCATGTAAACTCCCTAGAGAGAAGTGGATGCCGGTGAAGCAGGTCACACCCCGGAGTGCAATCTTTGTCATCCAAAACCCATAACACACTTTTACACACATGGTATGGCACCCACTAGCTTGTGGTGGGAACCCGACGCTCCGGAGCTCCACTCCGGTGAAACCCTAGCCCTGTTGGAGAAAAACTAGACTTATATGAATATAGCCGGTACCGGCGTCAAAATGGGGTAGCAAAGTGTACCTAGTTGCTTGGTTGTGTTAGGGTGGACCCTAGAAAGTCCCAAAACAATGGTATGACCCAACTCTTGACAAGATTCCCTCATGTTTGTCCGATCTGGGACTTTCAGGCTATAAGTCATGAAACTCCCTAGAGAGAAGTGGATGCCGGTGAAGCAGTTCACAACCCGGAGTGCAATCTTTGCCATCCAAAAGCCCATAGCACATTTTTACACACATGGTATGGCACCCCCTAGTTTGTGGTGGGATCCCGACGCTCCGGAGCACCTCTCCGGTGAAAACCTAGGCCCATTGGAGAAAACCCAGACTTATACGACTAAAGCCGGTACCGACGTCAAAATGGGGTAGCAAAGTGTAACTAGTTGCTTGGTTGTGTTAGGCTAGGCCCTAGAAAGTCACAACATTAGTACAGAACGACACATCGGATACCCCTCTATGGCAACGGCAAGAGTTAGGCGACGGAAAAATGAGCTCCGCGCGCTTCCGCGAGTGCGCGCGCTAGTCGGTCGATGGGCCCGACACAATGGTAACGGAGGCTGAAAAGATCTCCGTTGCTCATATATAGGCAACGGAGGAAAGAATATCTCCGTTGATGATATTGCCACATCAGAAACGGAGATCGGTCTATCTCCGTTTCCCATGTGAAGGCACATTAAGCGGTGCCGGTATTAATATCTCCCACTCCAGTACTGTATCTCACTCTCACTATCACTCTCAGTCTCACTCTCCCCAGTTCCTAACCCTAGCCGCACACGCTCTCCTCCTACTTCACCCATCGATGGCGAACCCCTCCGGCGCCGATGGAAGTCAGGATGGAGCATCTTCCTCCTCCCACCCTCCGAGGCGCAGCCCGGATCTCCCCTACAACTGGGGCGAGATCCCCGGCGACTGCGGTCACGAGTTCATTCTGAGCCGTCAAATCCCATCCGGATCCATGGCGGCGGCGGCCACCGACGCCCGGATCTCATCCTCATCGTCCTCCTCGGATGATGAGGACGAGGATCTGGAGGTCGGTCTCCTCCTCTCTCGCGCCTCCTTTGAGCGCGAGCGCGCCGAGGGTGTCATTCGGGCGTCTGCGATGCAGAGAGCTATCCGCATCTCCGCCGCCGAGCACGCGATAGAAGCCGCCGAGGAGGCGTTGTTCCAGACGCGGCTCGGGCGGCCATAGACCGCTCTCTTCTCCCTGGCCAGGGCCCTGGGCCAGATGCGGCGGCGGCAGCGGTGGCGGCGGCGGAGGAGGAGGATGAGGAGGAGGAGGACGCTCTGGTGTTCGAGCAGGATGAGGTCTCCTCTGACGTCTCCTTTGGTAGTGGATCCGGCGCCGACACCTGGGACGCAATCCGCGACGGAAAGCGACCCCGCCTCGCCTAAGGTAAATGACCGCTCTGTTAGCTACTTATTTAGCTCGGTTTGCTCTGTTAGTTAGCTCTGTTCAGCTATGTATTTGCTATGTTAGCTACTTATTTAGCTCGGTTTGCTTTGTTCAGCTATGTATTTGCTATGTTAGCTACTTATTTAGCTCAGTTTGCTCTGTTAGTTAGCTCCGTTCAGCTATGTATTTGCTATGTTAGCTACTTATTTAGCTCGGTTTGCTTTGTTTAGCTATATATTTGCTATGTTAGCTAATTATTTAGCTCGGTTTTGCTCTGTTAGTTAGCTCTGTTCAGCTATGTATTTGCTATGTTAGCTACTTATTTAGCTCGGTTTGCTTTGTTTAGCTATGTATTTGCTACGTTAGCTACTTATTTAGCTCGGTTTGCTCTGTTAGTTAGCTCTGTTTAGCTATGTATTTGCTATGTTAGCTACTTATTTAGCTCGGTTTGCTCTGTTCAGCTATGTATTTGCTATGTTAGCTACTTATTTAGCTCGGGTTGCTCTGTTAGTTAGCTCTGTTCAGCTATGTATTTGCTATGTTAGCTACTTATTTAGCTTGGTTTGCTCTGTTAGTTAGCTCTTCAGCTATGTATTTAGCTCGGTTTGCTTTGTTTACTGCTTATGGGCTTTGTTTATTAGCTTTGTTTACTATTTTTAACAAAGAATATTCCTTGTTTCAAGGGCATGGTGGATGCTTGGTGACGATGCTGCTGCCGTAAAGACCTAGGAGCGGGGCTCCATACACGGTGCCGTCACCAGGAGCAGTACATTTTGCGCAGCAGAAAAGACAGTAGATGTTCATCTGGCGGCCGTGAAGACATATGAGCAGAGCTCTAGCCACGCGCACAGATGAACTTTTGTAAAGCAGCGCGTACAGGAATACGGTGACGACCGGGCGGCCGTCTAGTCGCATGGAGCGGGGCTCCATCGACGTCACAGCCCGTCACCGTGTTTTTTTTTTGTTTTTCTGTAACTCTTATTAAAAACGGTTATTAGCAAAACTCCGTGTCTAATGTTAAATACATCAGAAACGGTTTATCTCCTCCGTTGCCATTGTGAGGCTTCACATCAGTGACAGAGGCGGGGACACGTACCCTTTCTCCGTTGCCGAAGGGGTTTTTGGCCCTTTTCCGATGTGTCGTTCTGTACTAGTGCAAGACAAAGGTATAACCCAACTCTTGACAAGATTTCCTCATGTTTGTCCGATCTGGGACTTTCAGGCTATAAGTCATGAAACTCCCAAGAGAGAAGTGGATGCCGGTGAAGCAGGTCACACCCCATAGTGCAATCTTTGCCATCCAAAACCCATAACACACTTGTACACACATGGTATGGCACCCCCTAGCTTGTGGTGGGATCCTGACGCTCCGGAACCCCTCTCCGGTGAAAACCTAGCCCCGCTGGAGAAAAACCAGACTTATACCCACATGGTATGGATCCTGACACACATGGTATGACATCTACAACCCAAAACACACTTGTACCCACTTGGCATGGCACCACCTAACTTTTGGTTGGATTCTGATGCTCCGGAGCCCCTCTTCAGCGAAACACTAGTTTGAACATGGAATTTTTTGTCCTTATTCATGGATTTTTTTTTGAAGAATATAGTTTGAACAATGTGTATGATGATGTAGATCTATTTCTCCTCTTCAAAACGAGCTAAAGAACATCGAAATCCGCATTTCAATGCAAAAGTTATGCTCAAAACGGTGAGTAAGTAAAAAAAAGAGCTAGGCCGACGGCAAGCTAGGCTGACGGCATGCCATCGGCGTAGCTCAAAAAAAAAAAAAAATAGGCCGACGGCATGCCGTCGGCGTAGCTAAAAAAATGAAAGATCTAGGCTGGCCTGGTCGGGGTCTACGCCGACGGCCCCGATATTTGGCCATCGGCGTAGGTCCTGGCCGTCGGCGTCTTGAGTCTTTCCCGTAGTGAGGTCTTCCGCCTTGGTAAGGGCATAGAGTTTGTCCCCAAGGAAAGCAATGTCAACGATATAGATATACGGAGCTGCTTGTGGTTCTGGCATCCACACACCCTTTCCTGGTAGAATTATGATGATTGGAGTATTCACGTTGTTGGTGATGACAACAATGAAGTCATGGACGGTGGAGCGCATCAGGATCTTGCGGATATTGTACCCGCGGCTGAGGGCCGCGTCCAACTCGGGCAGCGGAACGTCCTCAAGAGAGAAAGGATTGTGTAAAACATAGTTGTCGAAGCAGTACTGTCCTTCGGGATTTGGTGGTAGATGCCAAGGAGTAGCCAGTCGTTGGATGAGCTCATTCATAATGCGTTGTCGGGGATTGAATCGAAGTATTCCACACGTTCAATTAAACATAATGTTGTAGTGTACATACATGGTCACGCTTCCCTTAACGTGGCTGTCAAGTTGTACGGTCGTAACAAGATTAGATAGACTAGAATCCTAGCAGAGTTGTTAGCTAGCTGATCTGTACTTATCTGTAATCTGTAACCTGACGTTCCATCTATATAAAGAGGAAAGCCGGCAGCTGTTGAGCCGTGCGATTCACCACATATTTCCTTCCTTGTTTGTTATGGTATCAGAGCTCTAAGATCCAATCCACGTTTCGTTCCTCGCTAGCTGTAGATGCAATCTGACGACTTGAGCACAGCCCTGACTGTTGCTGTGTCCGCTCTCGCGAGCCGGACCTCGATGGCGTCGTATTCAACCTCCACTGGCCCGATCGTCATCGCCAACTAGATCACCGTCAAGCTAACCGAAGACAACTATCTGTTTTGGCATGCACAGGTTCTTACGCTCCTCCGCAGCAATGGACTCATGGGCTTCATCAGCAAGGAGGTCGCTCCTCCATCGGTGGAGATCGCAAATCCCCTGGCGGGGGACGCCGGCGCTGCGGCGCGGATCCCCAATCCCGCCTTCATGGCCTGGTACCAGCAGGATCAGGCCATCCTGACGGGGTTCCTCTCGTCTCTCATGCCGGAGGTGTACGGCATCATCGCCCTCGCCACCACGGCCAAGGAGGCGTGGACCACGCTGGCTGAAAGCTTCGGCAGTCAGTCGACAGCGAGGGTCATGCATCTCCGCTCCCAGCTCGCCAGCACCAAGAAGCTGGAATCCTCTGCGGCGAACTACTTCAACCACATCAAGGCCCTCTCCGACACCCTGACGTCGATCGGACGGCCACTGCGTCCTGAGGAGTTTATCTCCTATCTTCTTGTAGGCCTCGATGGTGACTATGATCCGTTCGTGGATCGTGTCTCGGCCAGCAACACGCCGGTGCCGGTCCGTGAGATCTATGCGAAGCTCCTCAACATCGAGCAGCGCATCGAAACACGCAAGGCCGAGCTCCGTGGCGAAGGAATTCACGCCGCCAACTACGGCGCACGCGGCAACGGCGGTGGACGCCCATACCGCTCCGACGGGCAGTCGGGCTACTTCAACAAACTGACTGCTCCATCTCCTTCGGCACTCCCGATGCCGAACTTCCCGCGCGACGGCTCTGCTCCACGCGACACCAGGACCGTCCCCGCCCAGTGTGCCAGCTGTGCGGCAAGGTCGGCCACATCACCTCCCGTTGCTACAAGCGCTTTAAGAGGGAGTTCCTCGGCATCGGCAACGACGGACGCAACGCCGAGCGCCAAGCTGCTGTCGCCGTCCATGGTGGCCATGGCAACCAGGGTGACGGTCACGGTGGAGGAGGCAATCAAGGCGGAGGTCACGCTGGAGGTGGACACACGCCCTCCTACACCATCGATCCAGCGTGGTATGCCGACTCGGGTGCCACCGATCATCTCACCGCTGAGCTTGACAAGCTCTCCGTGAAGGAACGCTACGGCGGTAAGGACAAGGTGCACACCGCTAGCGGATCAGGTATGCAAATTCATCATGTTGGCCATTCCACAATTCCTCATTCATCGAGATCTCTAGAACTTCGTGATATTCTTCATGTTCCTAGTGTCACTAGAAATCTCATGTCTGTTCCCAAATTTGCCCAAGATAATAACGTTTTCTTTGAATTTCATTCTTGGCATGTTTTCGTTAAGGATCGGGCAACGAGGGAAATTCTGCTTAGAGGAGGAGTTCGTGGTGGCCTCTATCGCATTGATGATCCGCCCATGAAGCAAGTCTTCAGCGGTCTCAGGGTGTCACGGGAGAAGTGGCATGCGCGCTTAGGCCATCCTTCTACACAAATAGTTCAGCAAGTTCTTCATAGAAATAAATTGCCATCGGATTTGTCACACAATAATGTAGTTTGTGATGCTTGCCAACAAGGCAAGAGCCATCAATTACCTTTCTCTCTTTCAGATCGTGTAATCACAAAACCTCTTGAGTTTATTTATTCCGATGTATGGGGCCCTGCCCAAACTTCTACTAGTGGTCATGATTATTATGTCAGTTTTATCGATGGCTACAGTCATTTTACTTGGATGTATCTCCTCAAACGAAAATCCGATGTGTTTTCAATTTTCGTTGTGTTTCAAAAGAATGTGGAGCGCCTCTTAGATCACAAAATTGTCCATGTGCAATCAGATTGGGGGGGGGGGGTGAGTATCTCCACCTAAACAAGTTCTTCCATGACATAGGTATTTCTCACCGTGTCTCATGCCCTCACACACATCAACAAAACGGGTTAGTTGAACGCAAACACCGTCATCTCGTTGAAACAGGACTTACATTGCTTGCTCATGCTTCGATGCCCTTTCGGTTTTGGAGTGATGCATTCACCATGGCATGCTTTCTCATTAATCATGTCCCTAGCCGTGTTATTCATATGCAAACCCCCCTTGAGCGTTTGTTAGGCAATAAACTTGATTATACCTTTCTAAAGGTCTTTGGATGTGCTTGTTGGCCTCATCTTCGCCCCTACAACAATACGAAACTTGAGTTTCGATCGAAAAAATGTGTGTTCCTTGGGTATAGTCCACTTCATAAAGGCTACAAGTGTCTTCATGTGCCAAAAAATCGTGTGTATATTTCTAGGGTTGTCATATTTGATGAGAACGTGTTTCCTTTCGACAAACTTTCTGTGACATCTTCGGATTCCCCCATACACTGATCCACTCCCACATCTGGCCAACTTGATGATATTGCATATCCCTTGATTTTGCTCTCAAAACATGGTGCAGGTATTGGGCGCGGTGCTCGGCTTGAGGAAGTTCTTGGTGATCAGGAGGATCACATTGATCACCATGCAGCCTCGGGCGACGATCACGTCGATCGCCATGCAACATTTGGCCCGCATCAATCCCTGACGCGCACTGCGCTATCCAGCCCAGCTTCGACGGCCTCTGCGTGGCCCACTACTGCGCAGGTTGACCTGGACGCTGATGATGGGCCTGGGCCGTCTGCGCCTGGTTCGCCCGCATCACCGACTTCTCCTTCACCGACTAGGCCGACCTCGTCAGCTCATGATCACGCTACTTCGACGCCTTCCTCGCCTGGCTCTCCACCGCCTCAGCCTGCTCCAGCACCGCGTGTTCTGACTCGTCTCCAGCAGGGAATTCGCCACCCCAAGAAGTGGACGGACGGGATAGTGGCATGGATGGCGACGTTCATGCCCCATCAGCACTCGTTAATTCAGCGGAACGAGAACCTGTTGATCCGCGTGAGGCTCTGCATAGTCCATCGTGGCGTGAAGCCATGCACCAGGAGTTCGATGCGCTGCAGAAAAATGGTACATGGCGCCTTGTTCCCCGACAGCCAGGTGTCAATGTCATTGACTCAAAATGGGTGTTTAAGGTAAAACATCATGCTGATGGTTCTGTTGAACGTTACAAGGCACGGTTAGTGGCAAAAGGCTTCAAACAGAGATATGGCCTGGATTATGCAGATACATTTAGTCCTGTGGTCAAACCAACAACTATTCGTTTATTGCTATCTCTTGCAGTCTGTCAGAAGTGGCATCTCCGTCAGTTGGACATCCAGAATGCTTTTCTTCATGGTATTCTGGATGAGGAGGTGTACATGCACCAACCACCTAGTTTTGAGGATCTAGATAATCCACAACATCTCCGTCGACTTGTGAAGGCAATCTATGGACTCAAGCAGGCACCCAGAGCTTGGCATGCGAGGTTGAGTTCAGTTCTTGGTAAACTTGGCTTTAAAGCATCGGCTGCTGATACATCACTTTTCATACTTCAGCACTCCGATATCACAGTTTATCTTCTTGTTTATGTGGATGACATAATTGTGGTTAGCTCATCTCCTACAACCAGTACTCGTCTAGTCTCGGCTTTGCGGTCTGATTTTGCAGTCAAAGATCTTGGTCCTCTTCACTTCTTCCTTGGTATAGAGGTCTTGCGGCAGCCATCTGGTGGTCTTGTGCTCACTCAGAGGAAGTATGCACTAGATTTGTTGCGTCGTGCTGGACTTCTGAAGTGCCAGCCAGCCACCACTCCCATGACTGTAAGTGATCCGCTTAGTATATCTGTTGGTGCTCCTCTTCCACCTGATGATGCCACTCGTTATCGTAGTGTGGTTGGAGGTCTACAATACCTCACAGTGACTCGTCCATATTTATCCTATACTGTTAATAGAGTCGGTCAGTTCCTTCATACGCCATGTGACACCCATTGGGCAGCTGTCAAGCGGATCCTTCGCTATGTCAAACTGACAGGTAATCAGGGACTCAATCTTTAGCCTCAGTCTACCTCTCTGTTGTCTGCCTTTTCTGATGCCGATTGGGCTGGGGATCCTGATGGTCGGCGATCAACCGGGGGACATGCTATCTTTTTTGGTGGAAATTTGATCGCCTGGAGTGCACGGAAACAAGCCACAGTTTCTCGTTCTAGTACGGAGTCAGAGTACAAAGCACTTGCAGATGCTACTGCTGAGCTAGTATGGGTTCAGTCAGTTCTCCAGGAACTTGGGATCAAACAGGACTGGCCTCCTGTTTTGTGGTGTGATAATCTCGGAGCAACATATATGTCACCAATCCAGTATTCCATACTCGGACTAAACATATTGAGGTTGATTTTCACTTTGTTCAAGAGAGAGTTGCTCAGAAGAAACTTCACATTCAGTTCATTTCCTCCAAGGATCAGGTTGCGGATATTTTCACTAAACCTCTTCCGTTGCCAGCATTCTCTGCATGTAGGCGCAATCTCAACCTGACTGAAGTAGGCTGAGATTGAGGGAGGGTATTAAACATAATGTTGTAGTGTACGTACATGGTCACGCTTCCCATAATATGGCTGTCAAGTTGTATGGTTGTAACAAGATTAGATAGACTAGAATCCTAACAGAGTTGTTAGCTAGCTGATCTGTACTTATCTGTAATCTGTAACCTGACGTTCCGTCTATATAAAGAGGAAAGCCGGCCGCTGTTGAGCCGTGCGATTCACAACATATTTCCTTCCTTGTTTGTTATGGTATCAGAGCTCTAAGATTCAATCTACGCTTCGTTCCTCGCTAGCTGTAGATGCAATCTGACGACGTGAGCACAGCCCTGACTGTTGCAGTGTCCGCTCTCACGAGCCGGACCTCGATGGCGTCGTCTTCAACCTCCACCGGCCCGATCATCATCGCCAACCATATCACCGTCAAGCTAACCGAAGACAACTATCTGTTTTGGCGTGCGCATGTTCTTATGCTCCTCCGCAGCAATGGACTCATGGGCTTCATCAGCAAGGAGGTCGCTCCTCCATCGGTGGAGATCGCAAATCCCCAGGCGGGGGACACCGGCGCTCTGGTGCGGATCCCCAATCCCGCCTTCATGGCCTGGTATCAGCAGGATCAGGCCATCCTGACGGGGTTCCTCTCGTCTCTCATGCCGGAGGTGTACGGCATCATCGTCCCCCGTGTTTGTTATTGAAAGGACATATCTTATGTCCCCGTGTTTTGTGTGTTAGGCCACAACACTAGGAAGTATTTTATATGATGTTAAGTGTTGCAGGAATGAAAAGATATAATTGCACTTTGCATCGAAACAATTGTCGAAGAAAAAGGAGTTTGCAGTTTGTCTGCCCAGGCCGGAGTTTCCGGCCTGAGTGTCCGGAGTTTCTGGCCCATCTATTGTTTGGCTGCGAAGTGAGGATCACGTTGGCAATCGCTCCATCGAGGCCAGTGCTGGTCCGAAGGTTCCCCGGAGTTTCCGGACAAGGCCGGAGTTTCCGGCCCTTCTGGGATTTCTGCAAAGAGGGCAGCGCGTCGGTTCTTGCTGCATCGACCCCGGAGCTACCCCGGAGGTTCCCCAGAGTTTTCGGAGTGAAGGCCGGAGTTTCTGCCCAGTATGTCCGGAGTTTCCGCACCGGCCGGAGTTTTCGGCCTCCATGACCGGAAACTCCGGTCTAAGTGGACTGCAAACGGCTAGTGTTTCTGGGAGGGGTATAAATACCCCTCCACCTACCTCCAGCCAGCTAGCTTGCCCAAAAAGAAGAGCACCATTGTTGCAAGCTCAGGAATCACTAGATCTCCCAATCCCTCCACCCAAACTCGTTAATACTTGGATGATTGAAGGAGAAGGCCCATATCTACATCTTCACCAAGACGTTCTTCATTTCCCACTTATTTACTTGAAGGCCTCTTGGCTAGCATTTCCTTTAGGAAAACCTAGTTTCTTGTTGATCTCACTTGTTGTCTTTGTGTTGTCTTTGTGACAGATTTATAGCTGTTCGGGAGCCCCCAATCCTCTTGTGGGTTGTGCCCCGGATCGTTGTTGTAAGGGCTCCGGATTCCGCCTTGAAGGATTCCGATAGTGGAAGGTGAACCAAACCTTTGTGGTGCGGTTCATCGGAGAATAAGGTGACGCCTTTGTGGCGGTTGAGTTTTGACCTTTCGTGGTAGCTCACACCTCTCCAACGAGACGTACTCCCCTAAAAAGGAGGAACTCGGGATTACATCCGTGTCTCCGCGTGCTTTCACTTCGGTTACTTCTATCCTTGTTTATAGTCTTTACTTCGTGTATCTTGTTTAGTTGCTAGCTTGTCATATAGGTAAATTCACCTTAGTTGCATATCTAGAGAATTTACCTTTTGTGTCAAGCCTAATTTGAAAAAGTACTAAAATTGAAGTAGCACCTATTCACCCCCCTCTAGGTGTCATACGATCCTTTCAATTGGTATCAGAGCCTCGGCTCTCTTGTTGGGCTTAACCGCCTAAGAGAAGTATGACACTAAGTGATGATGATCCCGAAGGACCAAGCCACTCGGCATCCATGGCCGATCTCAAACGATGGAACATCATTGAAATCATCCATCGATACCCAATTTGCTGAGATGCGAGACTTGATCAAGCAACTCGCAAGTGGCAAGGTTCCTGGAGACCATCATCCCTCTAGACAAGGACTCCGCTAACTCCAATGACGGTGAAACCGAGGAGGAAAAGAGAAAAGGAAGGGGATGAAGAAACCAAACTTAAGATTCCTCCTCCACATCTACCACCATACCCGAAGGTGGGAAGCCGGAGTACCATGGGGTTCCCTTTGTGTACTCTCCCGACCCACCTATCCATCATACTCGCATAAACCCTTTGGGTCCACCTCCTAAACTTAATGCATTGGCTTTTGCTACTTGGCAACACTTAATGAAATCTCATATCAACAGTTCCTCTATCGAGCTTTGGAGGATCATTCAAGAGGGATACAAGGCCGTGAATCCTAACAACTTGACAAGAAGAGAGGTGGCCGAGAAACAACTCAATGCTTCCGCTCTCCACATGATTGAACTTGCCGTTGGAGAAATGGTCTTCATCACATTCAACATGTCTCCACCGCCAAAGAAGCTTGGGAGTGCCTTGAGGTGGCATTTCTTGGAAATGAAAGCATGAAGAGGAATAGATTTGATGCTTGAGCAATGAGGCCGAAGGTTTCTACATGCTTGATAATGAAACTCATGAGGAGATGTATGGAAGACTCAAGTTCTTGCCAAAGCCTTTTATAATGTTGGGGCAACCTATGTGGATGATGCTTGGATCAAGAGGAAGTATGTGAATGCTCTCATGCCCTTCGAGCCCGTTGACTTGAAGGCCTTACAAGGAAAATTCAACTACCTTGAGATGACATCCAATGAAGTTATGCAAGAGATGCAAGCCTCCAAGGTTGCCACCAAGAATGCTCTAGACAACCGTGCTAGGGCCATGGGAATGAAGCAAGGTCCCTCTCTTGCTTTGAAGGCCAAGGTTGTGTGCCTTGATGAACATGATGAAGTTGAAGCATGCCCGAACAACCTTCCTCCCGATGACTTGAACAAGCCCTCCATGGTCACATAGCTCTTGCAACAAGGACTTTTGGCGTGACCCGGCCAAGGCAAAGGCTCAAGTTGATCATGCAAACAATCCAAGTGGGAAGAAGGAGTTTGCTAATAGGATAAAGACTTGCTACAATTGTCATAACAAGCATCACTTCATCAAAGATTGTCCATATGAGAATAGAGAGCAAAACGGTGGAAGGCTTGTCCTCAAGGGCCAATCAAACATGATACAAAAGAAGCCTTTTGTCAAGAGGAAGCCATTCTTCAAGAAAGCACCAAGAATTGTGTTGATGACTCAAGAAGAGTATCCTTCCGAGGATTCCGAAGAAGAAGAAGAACCCACTCGTGAGGTGGCCGCTTTGGCCATTGTATCAACTCCACCTCCTTCTCTCTTCGAATCCCCCAATGAGAACCTCTCCATCAACACCGCTCGTTGCCTCATGGCTCACGTCACCGAGGTATCATCTTCTACTCCCAAGACTATGCATGAAATAGATGATAAAACTAGTCTTGTGATTAAGAAAGAACTTGTTGCTTCCGATACTATTGTGGCTAACTTGCAAGGTGAAACTAAGGCATATGTTGAGTCTCTCTTGAGACAACTTGATGCGGCCGAAGAAATCCTTGATGACAAGGGAAAAATTGAGAGAGAGGATTCTCTCACCATAGCATCCTTGAATGCTTCCATAGAATCCTTGAATGCTTCTCTTGAAGAAGAGAGTGAATATAGAACCTCTCTTGAGGAAAGAATTGAGTCTCTTGATGATAAAAATGATGAAATAATTGCTAAAATCATTAAGGATAGAGATCATGTCTTTGCTAAATATAAAGTGATTAAAAAGGAGAAAGCCGAGTTTGTGGTTGCTAATGCTAGACTCCTTGAGGATGTGGAGAAACTTAACAAGGCTCACAAGGCCTTGGAAAGTACCCACTCTCTTCTAGTCAAAAAACTCTAAATCTAACTCACCTAGCACTCTACTCCCTCTTGTGATCATGCAAATGTTATTGAGGAAAATGCTAGGTTGAAGGTTGAGCTTG
Organism: Poa pratensis; assembly: GCA_947311845.1. Classification (NCBI taxonomy): domain Eukaryota; kingdom Viridiplantae; phylum Streptophyta; class Magnoliopsida; order Poales; family Poaceae; genus Poa; species Poa pratensis. Next base: position 9,581,799 of record CAMZMU010000115.1, on the reverse strand, counting down.
CCAAGGCCACTAGTGCCAAGACCTCTATTCCTAAAGGTAAAGAAAAGGTTGTTGCTCAAATTTTTGAGCAAAAGCCACACAAAGGGAAGGAGGGCCTTGGTTATGTGGCCAAGGCAAAGAAGAAGAAGAGCAACACCAATGCCAAGCCCGCACAAGCCAAGACTTCCATTGCGGGTGGTAATGCCACTAGGGGCAAGACCACTCGTAGTGACTTTGCGGGGCATAACAATCCCAACTACATTCTTTATGTTGATTATTATGGGATGTTTATGCAAAATATGTTGGTCCTTATGATGGTTACATTGCTTACTCTATTTGGGTTCCTAAGACCCTTGTTGCTAACAAAAGAGGACCCATTGAGAAATGGGTACCTAAAACCAAGCAATGATTTCTTGTAGGACTATGCTTCCGGTGGGTCTAAATGGGTGGTTGATAGTGGATGCACTAGTCATATGACCGGAAGCAAGGAGATCATGACGGAGTTGGGACCAAATATAAATCAAGCATCCGTCTCCTATGGTGATAAATCAAAAGCGGAGGTAACGGGTCTCGGCAAGGTGGTAGTTGCAAAGGATATCACCCTTGTAAATGTCATGCTTGTCGAGTCCCTCGGTTACAATCTTATGTCCGTTCGTGCACTTAATAAGATGAATTTTGATGTCCATTTTACTATTGATATGGTGGTACTCTTGAGGAGCAAGACTCTAAAGGTCATGTTCGTTGGGTATGTTGAAAATGAGTTGTTCGTGGTGGACTTTTCGGGGTCTACCAACACTCAAGCAATATGCCTATTCGGAAAGGCCGACGTGGGATGGTTGTGGCATCGCCGCTTGTCCCATGTCAACATGAGAACTTTGCAAAGTCTTCACAAGGGTGGCCACATTCTTGGACTAAAAGACAATGTTTCTTTTTCTAGAGATCGTCTTTGTAGGGCTTGTGTTGAAGGAAAGATGCATGATTCTCCCCATCCAAGCAAGACCATCATTTCATCAAAGAGGATATTGGAACTTCTTCATGTTGATCTCTTTGGTGCCGTGCCTCAACCAGTCTTGGTGGGAAGAAATATTGTTTGGTGATTGTTGATGACTATTCAAGATTTACTTGGGTTTATTTCTTCAAGACGAAGGATGAGACCCAACAAGCCGTCATCGACTTTTCCAATGAAGTTCAACGCCAACACAATGTCCCTATATTGGTCATTAGGAGTGATAATGGCTCCGAGTTCAAGAACTACACCTTAAATGAGTTTCTTAGTGAAGAGGGGATTCGTCATCAATATTCCGCTGCATATACCCCTCAACAAAATGGTGTAGCCGAAAGGAAGAACCGGACTCTCATGGATATGGCAAGGTCTATGTTGGCGGAGTTTAAGTCTCCACTTTCTTATGGGCCGAGGCTATCTCCACGGCGTGTCATTCATCAAACCGGCTATTCTTTCGAGTTGGCAAGAAGTTTACATCTTATGAGATGCTCACCGGCAACAAGCCCAATGTCTCCTACTACCGAGTATTTGGTTGTAAGTGTTTCTATAAGAACAAAAGTGTTCGTTTGTCTAAATTTGAATCTAAAGCTTTAGAGGGTGTTTTTGTTGGGTACGGTGCCGAATCTCACACCTATAGAGTCTATGACAAAACCGTTGGGAAAGTCATAGAATCTTGTGATGTGAGGTTCGATGAGAATGACGGCTCCCAAGTGGCGCAATTTCATGTTTGTGATGTAGATAATGAAGAGCCTCAAGATGCTATAAGAAGAATGGGCATTGGTTTCCATCGTCCCGTTGAGATTCATTACGAGTCTCCTCAAGCAAGTCCAAGCTCCATTCAAGTGGAGGCCTCTTCATCACAAGTTGAAACGGCGCCTATCATGGAAGCAAATGATGCACCACCCCAAGAACAAGTTCAAGACCCTCCTCATGTTGACCAAGTTGCTATGCAAGAACCAAGTTCTCCTATTGTTGATGCTAGCCAAGGTCATGACCAAGATCAACCCTCTCCTTCCATTGTTGAAGATGTGCTTCAAGATGATCAAGGTCAACATTCCGGTCAAGACGGGGACTCAAATGATCAAGATGATCAAGAGATACCTCCAAGATGCAATAGAGATATCGAAGCCCGTCGTAAAGCAAGATTAAAGAGACTTTGAATTAAAGAGTCACCATCTAGAAAACATCCTTGGTGACCACAAGAAGGGTGTTACCACAAGAAGGCAATTGGCAAACTTTAGTGAACATCAAGCTCATATTTCCATGGTGGAACCAAAGAAAGTGTTTGAAGCTCTTGAAGATCCGGATTGGTTAGAAGCTATGCATGATGAACTCAATAACTTCAAGCGCAACAAAGTGTGGAATCTAGTTGAGAAGCCAAAAGATTGCCGCAATGTTATAGGCACAAAGTGGATATTCAAGAACAAGCAAGATGAGCATGGAATGGTTGTGAGGAACAAGGCAAGATTGGTTGCACAAGGGTACTCTCAAGTTGAAGGCATTGATTTTGGAGAGACTTATGCACCCGTGGCTCGCCTTGAGTCCATCCGTATCCTTCTTGCATATGCATCACATCATAACTTTAAATTGCAACAAATGGATGTGAAAAGTGCCTTTCTTAATGGTCCTTTAAAGGAGTTGGTATATGTTAAGCAACCACCGGGTTTCGAGGACCCTAAATTCCCTAACCATGTCTACAAGCTTGATAAGGCGCTCTATGGTCTCAAACAAGCACCTCGTGCTTGGTATGAGCACCTAAGAGAGCTATTGCTAGACCGTGGATTTGAATTGGGGCAAATCGATCCCACTCTCTTTACCAAGAGGGTTAAAGGGGAGCTTTTCATATGCCAACTTTATGTTGATGATATTATATTTGGCTCATCTAACAAAGCTTTCAATGATGAATTTTCAAAGCTTATGACCGATAGGTTCGAGATGTCTATGATGGGCGAATTGAAGTTCTTTCTCGGTTTTGAGATCAAGCAATTGAATGAAGGGACTTTCATCTCTCAAACCAAATATACCCAAGACATGCTCAAGAGGTTCAATATGCACAATGCTAAGGGAAGCGGTTTCCCATGGACACCAAATGCCATCTTGAACTTAACCCGACGGTATCGATGTTGATCAAAAACTTTATCGCTCTATGATTGGTTCTTTGCTTTATCTTTGTGCATCTAGACCCGATATTGTGTTGAGTGTAGGGGTGTGTGCAAGGTATCAAGCCGCTCCTAAAGAAAGCCACATGGTGGCGGTCAATAGAATCCTTCGATATTTGGTTGATACCCCAAGGTTTGGTTTGTGGTACCCAAAGGGCACTAATTTCTCTCTTGCCGGGTACACGGATTCGGATTGGGCCGGTTGCAAGGATGATAGGAAATCAACTTCCGGGGCATGCCAATTTCTTGGTAGGTCCTTGGTGAGTTGGTCTTCTAAGAAGCAAAATTGTATATCTCTATCCTCCGCCGAAGCCGAGTATGTGGCGGCCGCTAGTGCATGCACTCAATTGTTATGGATGAGGCAAACTTTAAAGGAATACGGTGTCAATTGTGACAAAGTGCCTCTTTTGTGTGACAATGAAAGTGCTATCAAGATTGGCCACAATCCGGTGCAACACTCAAGAACGAAGCATATTGAGATTCGTCATCATTTTATTCGGGATCATATTGCTCGTGGTGATATTGAGCTTGGCTATATTCCAACCAAAGATCAACTTGCCGACATTTTCACGAAGCCACTTGATGAAGCAAGATTCACCTTCTTGAGGCATGAGCTAAATATCGTGGATTCTAGGAGCTTGACTTGACCATCTTGCATACACACCTATTTTTGACTATCTATTTGGTTTAGGTGTAGGCATGGACATAGGGGGAGTGCGGTCCTAATCCATTGGACTATCCCTCCCCCATTATGCCGATAGTAAACCTCATTTGTCTCTATATTTTCATTTCATGAATTGTGAGCTTAAATGACGAGTAGTGGCCGTGAACCCAAGATACATCTTCGCGGTGTCACACCACACACTCATACATGGTGGCCTAGGCCACCGCCCTCCTCCTTATGAGGAGTTGATCTTATTTGGATTTTATTTGGGTTTTCTAGACCTTTTATTTTGTCTTTTGGGAGAAACACTTGGAAATTGGCTTTTATGTTTGATCTTGCAACTACCAAGTATGTATCCCAAGCCAAATCTCTTCTTTTAACATGCTCATCTTGCTCACATACATGTCCCCAATATAAATATATGTGTTTCTGTCATGGAGGGGCCAGAAACTCCGGTCTGAAGGACCGGAAATTCCGGTCGGGACAGAGTTTTCGCTCCAAACCCCGGAGATTCCGGCTATACCGGAAACTCCGGTGGGTTGGGCCGGAAACTCCGGACCAGGGCAGTTTCCTGGGTTCTAAAGGGGATCAGGATGGGGGGTTGGTTCACAACTCCTCTTCCACCCGACCCAAAAACGCCCTAGCCACCGCCTCCATGCCCGAGACCATCTCTGGCCATCTCCCGCCGCCGGAATCTGCCGTGCCACCGGCTCCTCCACCTACCAAGCATCGGGGATCTTCCTCCCCTCCGTTTGGATCTCACCATGAAGGACAAGGGTACCACTCTCTCTCTTTGTCTAGGATTCTTCCTAGATCTAGTTTTGAGAGTAGTTCCTGATGTATTTCGTGGTGTAGAACTTTATTGTTGGCAAATGCAGTCTCTAGATAGTAGTTGCAACAAATTTTTCCTTGATTTCGACCTAGATCGGGATCTCTCGCCCCAGGGCCGGAGATTCCGGCCTCATGTGGCCGGAAACTCCGGCTGGATCACAATTTTGGGAAATTTCTTGCAACTGCTTTCTCTTTTTTGGCTTCCATGGACATGTATGCTTATCTCCTTGCTATCTATCTACTCTTTATTCACAGGTAACAAGAGGTACCACTCGGGCTCATCATCCTCCAATCCCAAGGGCCCCAAGCCATCTGGTCATCACTATTTAGACTATGATGAAGAGAATGACCGCTATGTGCAGCGAGGTGCGGCTACGCAAGAGAGAGTGTCCGATGCTAGGAGGGCTAGGCAATTGGCTGCCCTTCAAAGAGAAGAAAAGGTCAAGAAGGCAAAGCTAGACAACATTTCCACCGTCACAGATTTGGGCAAGGATGAATTCCGAACCATGCGGGCTCAACGTTTCTATGATATGCCCCAAAACAGCACCGATGCACACTTTTGGAGGAGGGAGCAAGAGCTCATCATGAAGGAAATTTATGCCAATATGGACCCCAAAGCTCTAGTGTGTCCTCAAAAACCTTTGAACCTTGAAGCTTTGGGAAAGAAGGAGTACTTCAGAGAAGCCATTTGGGTTGCTAGGAAGCTCGGGCTTGAGAAGCTAATCTCCACTCAACAAGACTACAACATAGAGATGGTCCAACAATTCTTTGCCACTCTTGTACTCGGCCCGGAGGAGAACACCTCCATGACTTGGATGACGGGCCCCGTCAAGTGCACTTCTTCGTTTGAAAAGTTCAGGCAAGTGTTGGGTTATGTGTTCAAGGGAGCCACCGTGTCCGTTGGTCGAAGGATGCACGTTGAAGGAGTGGACTATGATAAGAAGAAACTTGCTCCACTTGTCTCTAAAGAGGGTGCCCTTGCCACTTCCAAAGGACTCAAGGCTATCTACAACATCCTAATTCGCATGTTCCGTGAGTCCATTGCCCCCAAGCCGGTAATACGGATGCTATCCGTGGAGCACTTCTCAACCTTATGCATCATGCCCATACAACATATCTTGCCAGACCTAATTGCCAAGGGTATGAGATTGATGTGATGGACTATATCAAATGTGAGATCAACATTGCTATCCATGAGAACAAGACTCCGATGTATGCCCCATATGTCATGAAGCTTAACCTCCAAGAGCTTCCTCAACTCGACACATCTCACTTCAAGAAACACAAGGTTGGAACTCTCAATGTGCTTGCCGGTCATCTCACTCCACAACCCTCTTATCAAGCGGTAGAGGAGGAAGAAGCTCCAAGGCCTAGAAGGAAGAATGCCACACCACCATCTTGGGCTAGTGGTGGCAAAGAGAGGGTCAATAATGAAGTTAAGCGCATCTCTTGGGTGGACAAGATCAAGCTTTGTATGGGACTTGCCATCCACGAGGAGAACTATGAAGGCTATGTCGAGAGGAAGCACATCCTCTCCAACCAACACAAGATGTTCAAGGAATTGCGCAAGATCAACAATGGTGGAAGGACACCTCCTCGCCCCGTAGGTGCTCCCGCATCTCCGGAGTCCGACACTACCATTCCCATTGAGGAATGGAAGAGGGAAAAGTTTCCATGGGGTGATTTTGACGATGTTTCATCTATGCCGTCGTCTTCACGCAATACCGGTAAAGTTCTAATGCGCCATGATGATGTTGATGACGAAGAGGAAGATGATGATGATGATGATGGTGATGATGGTGATGATGAGGATGGTGGTGAGGATGTCGACGAAGATTACGAGGATGAGTGATCTTCTTGGGACGCATTCGCATCGCTCTTTTCCCTTTTTGGCGTTTCGATGCCAAAGGGGGAGAAGTAGTTCTATTAGGTTCTCTCGCCGTGGGATTTGCATGGGTCGGACACAAGCTTGTGCGTTTATCATTTCTTTGCGCTTGTGTCCATTTATCTTATGTCATCTATTTGCTTTTGGTTTTATTGTGTGAGACTATGTTATTTCTTGTGGTACTATGTGTGGTATGAGACTTTATGGATTTCATATTTCCTATGGTTGAGATGATATTGTATTATGGTCTATTATTGTGCATTGGTCTCTATGTCATATTATTATGCACAAGGTATGGTTCCTTTTCATCTCAACCCTCTCTCATAATATGTCTCATGTTGTTACATTTTATCTTGTTCCGATTTTTTCTTGTGAGTATCCTCTCGTCTACATGTTGAGCATTTGTATTCAAATGCAAAATTCTTACATGCACACATGTAGGGGGAGCTTCTCTAATCTATTATGGAACTTGTCGATATTATTGTTTATGCTTTGTTGCAAATCCTAGTGTTGTCATCTAACACCAAAAAGGGGGAGATTGAAAGGACATATCTTATGTCCCCCGTGTTTTGTGTGTTAGGCCACAACACTAGGAAGTATTTTATATGATGTTAAGTGTTGCAGGAATGAAAAGATATAATTGCACTTTGCATCGAAACAATTGTCGAAGAAAAAGGAGTTTGCAGTTTGTTTGCCCAGGCCGGAGTTTCCGGCCTGAGTGTCCGGAGTTTCCAGCCCATCTAGTGTTTGGCTGCGAAGTGAGCATCACGGCGGCAATCACTGCATCGAGGCCGAAGCTGGTTCGAAGGTTCCCCGGAGTTTCCGGACCAGGCCGGAGTTTCCGGCCTCCAAGGCCGGAGTTTCCGGCCCTTCTGGGATTTCTGCAAAGAGGGCAGCGCGTCGGCACTCGCTGCATCGACCCCGGAGGTTCCCCGGAGTTTCTGGAGTGAAGGCCGGAGTTTCCGCACCGGCCGGAGTTTCCGGCCTCCATGACCGGAAACTCCGGTCTAAGTGGACTGCAAACGGCTAGTTTTTCTGGGAGGGGTATAAATACCCCTCCACCTACCTCTAGCCAGCTAGCTCGCCCAAAAAGAAGAACACCATTGTTGCAAGCTCAAGAATCACTAGATCTCCCAATCCCTCCACCTAAACTAGTTGATACTTGGAGGATTGAAGGAGAAGGCCCGGATCTACATCTTCACCAAAGCCGTTCTTCATTTCCCCTCATTTACTTGAGGGCCCCTTGGCTAGGATTTCCTTTAGGAAAACCTAGCTTCTTGTTGATCTCACTTGTTGTCTTTGTGACAGATTTATAGCCGTTCGGGAGCCCCCAATCCTCTTGTGGGTTGTGCCCCGGATCATTGTTGTAAGGGCTCCGGATTCCGCCTTGAAGGATTCCGATAGTGGAAGGTGAACCAAACCTTTGTGGTGCGGTTCATCGGAGAATAAGGTGACGCCTTTGTGGCGATTGAGTTTTGACCTTCGTGGTAGCTCACACCTCTCCAACGAGACGTACTCCCCTAAAAAGGAGAAACTCGGGATTACATCCATGTCTCCGCGTGCTTTCACTTTGGTTACTTCTATCCTTGTTTATAGTCTTTACTTCGTGTATCTTGTTTAGTTGCTAGCTTGTCATATAGGTAAATTCACCTTAGTTACATATCTAGAGAATTTACCTTTTGTGTCAAGCCTAATTTGAAAAAGTACTAAAATTGAAGTAGCACCTATTCACCCCCCCTCTAGGTGTCATACCGATCCTTTCAGTTACGTTCATCAGGTGGAGCCATGACTCCGCCCCTACAGCCAACGATCCATGGCAGCTGCTGTGCTTGGGGGGCACGGCGGCGGACGGCAGAGTGCCATGTACGGCAGACGGCGCGGCAGCGGGCACGGTCGGCTGGGTCAGGGAGGCCGGCGACGACGAGTTCTAGGAGATCTAGCGGGAGGTCGTGTAACGTCCCAAATTTTGGAACCAAGAAAAACTTAGTTGTCCGAGACCCAAAATTTAGGGGCAACAAAAACTTTTTGAAATGTCTTGTTACTAGATGTGATTTACTCATGTTTGTTTGGTTTGTCATGTTGTGGTATGTGTTTGTGTCATGACCTCTCTAAATATCAAGCCTGGAACTCAACCTGGTTATGTTATGACCTTTGTGATCAATGTTTTGACAAGTAAAAATGGTCCTTATATCTTCTCCTCTCATAATTTTAACAAACTCCTTTTACCCTGATGTTTTGATTTTAGCAACTACCCAAAAATCTAGTCTTTTGAGAGGATAAAAGTACTTTCAAATTTAATTGTTTTTAAACCATGGAGGACTATATAATAAGTCCTAATATATCTTTAAGTTATGGTGTTGCTGGTATTTTCAACTCTTATTTAAAAACTTTTAATTTCTACTTCTTTGGAGAGTATTACTAAGAAGTGGTTTAATTCTCTTTCTACCAAAAACCTTGTCATGATCATGTTTGTCACCACCTCACAATTATGTTTGGTTATTTATCCAATTGTTTGTGTGCTTGAACTATTTGACTTGTGCTTATTTTATCCGTCTTGAGTATGTATTTCTGTGGGTGACATGTGGCTTTGTTGGTATCAAGTTAAGGTTTATTGCTTGAATTGGAATCATATAGTCTTGTTTGATGTTTTTGCATGCTTGTAACTTGTTACCCTCTTATTAAGATTTTTGGTCAAAAATATTTTCAACAAGTAAATTTTATTTTGATGAAAAGCTATCTTAACTCCTGTTAACTTTTAGCATTTCTAGAGCATGACAACTAGAGTTTATTTTATTCAAATTGGAAATGCAACTCACCTAACCTCATCCTTATCATCTCTACTACTCATCAATGACCTTCTTTAAAATTAATAAAAATATTTGATCACTAATACTTGCTTGTTTTTAGTGCTTCATGATAAGGTGACCTTATGTGTTTTATTAGATAGCCTTTGTCCATTTTTGTATCTAGTTGTTGAATGACCCTTTTTCATAAACTTCTAAACCTAGTGCTGTACTTATACCCCCTCTAACCAAAACAATTTGTTTTATAATTTTTCTATGCAAAGAGCCGACTAATCCATCCATGCTAAGTTGCCTAACCTAATCAGCCCGAAGATATTCAAAACACTAACCTCCACTCCTCTCTCCCCCTACTCTGATATTGGACGTGTATTGGAACCTCTCTTCCCCTCTAGAACACTTTCCCTTGCCCCTGCCCAACCCTAGAACCTCCCCTCTCTTTTTCTTTTTGGTCTGGACAGTTTATCGAACACCTGGTGGGCAGAAAACCTCTCATCCTTTACTCCACTCCCCTCCATCGACTCCAGACCATTTGCTACGGTCCAAAGAGGTGTGGCAGTGCAGTGCATCATTGCACACCGCCCCTCCCCAGCCAATCCCGCTCCCGAGCCCTCTCTCCCTCTGCCATGCCCGTGAACGCTAAAACGGCCACCCTCGGTGGATAGGAAGCCCGAGACCACCACAACCCCTCTCACCTTGCCCATTAGCCTCCTGCACCTCCACTCTCCCACCCCCTGCCATATCTCTCGAGCTCCCCCTCTCTTCTGCTCGTAAACTTCGAAGAACCGGAGCTCGGGTCCATGAGCTTACGAGCAAGCTCGCCATGGACCCCGTCCCCCTTTTCTCTCCCCCTCTGCACTGCCTCTTTCCCCTCCTCTCGGGCGACCTCTTAGACACCCTCGTTTGTTTTCAGGTGTACCGGAGCTGCCGGGGCCGTGACGTGGCCGTGGCGGGCGTCGTCGACATTGCCGACGTTTGGGAGCTCTCCTTCAAGGACTGCAACCACCCCTCGACTCCCTGGACTCCCCGCATCTTCCTAGCTCACTCTCATTTGCCTTTCATCGCCCTAGGTGAGCCTCGCGAGCGACGGCACCTCTGCTGCCATTTTTGCTGTTTGAGTTCGTGCTCCTGGGGAAGGAGAAACACAACAGCCAGGTGGGCCGATTCTGTCTGCTGGGCCATCCTCATGGACAGATCTGGCCCATTTATCTTTTTTTTCTGTAGATCTATTTTCTGTTTGAATTTCCTGTTTAATTTACAGTGTAAGTTTAATTCATTTGTGGTAGATCTGTACATGCAAATAAGTTGGAGTAAATTTTGTAGCGTTCATATGAGTTTTCTTAACCATATGGCACTGGCCTTTCTCAAAAATATGTTTGCATGTGTGTTCTAGGTTTAATCTTGTAAAAAGTATCTTTTTCACCAATTATTGAATAACTAGAGTTTTATAGGTCCAAATCTTGCAAACTTTAATTATTTGGAAAGCCTAGAAGAATACCTACCTAGATCTATAATCCGTGCATGAAGGATATTTGTGAAACTAACGTTCTATTAAGTTTACGATTTACACCAGTAGCTTTTTGATGATTTTTAATTCTTTATTAAAAATACTTTTTTGAGTAAATCCAATTGCAGGTGTTAGGTATGGGTAGTAGACATCATATCCTAACTTGGTAAAATTTTCCAACCTATATTTTGTCCAGAGTGTTTTATTTTCAAAAACAGTGGGTTATTATACTTGAAAATTGATATTTTATTTTCTGCTATTTGTAGGTGTCTAGTTTTAATTGTTTGTGCTGGATCTGTTTATGCATTGAACTTAGGAGTATTTTTTTTGAGTGCCTATGAGTTTTCTTTAATAGGCAGCACTAGTTTTGTCTAAAAATAAATTATATTTTGCTCTGTACATGTTAGTTAGTAAAATACATGTTTTCCACTTAAACCAGTATAACTTGAGCTAGGATTGTCCAAATTGAGCAAATCCAATTTTTTTTACAGAAAGCTAAAATCAATACCTACCCATAGAAATTAACTTTGCATGCAGGAGATTCCAAAAACAGTAGCTACAGTCATTCTAGTTTTAGGACCAGTAGCACTTGGAGCTTTTTTTAAAACTCACAATTGAATTATGATTTTTGTGCAAATCCAATTTTCATGGCTTGGTGTGACTAATAGGAGTACTGTGGTAGAAGGATTTAATTTTCTGAGGATTATCCTTTGAGTTATGTTTTATCTCCCAAAACAACAGCTTTATAACTAATAAAAACCTTAATTTAATGTTTAGTTAATCAAAATTATGTGTTTATGTGTTTAATAAATCATAAGTCCAGAACCTTAAGTTAACCTTTAATAACCTTATTGAACTTCTTAAAATTATTGCTGTGCCTTTCACTTTTGAGTTTTGAATAATTCAACTTGTTCCCTAAGTGTTGCACTTATTTATTTGAATGCTAGGTATGTGAATGTTGGTTTTTTTTAGATATTATCCAGTAGTTGCTTGTGCTTTGTAATGCTTGCATGCTGATATACTTTTGTTTGTAGTCCTTCCTAAACTATTAAGATACTTTTGTCTGAAGTATTTCCTGAAATAGGAACATACTTTTGTCTGAAGTATTTCCTGAACTAATATAGCAACCCTTGTTAAATGATCTAATCACCATAAGAGGTGTTTTACTTTAGTGTTTAGTTAAAAACTACCTTTTTAACAATTAGGGTTGTTATGTATATTTTCATAGATGTGTTTGTTGTTTGTCTTAGCTATATGGACTTGTTGCTTGTTGTTGTATGACTAAGTGAATTGCTTGCTTTTGATCGTTAGCTTAGTGTCTTGTGCAATGCTTGCTGTTTGTTATGTCCTTGTGGCATTGTCTTGTATTTTGAGTGTTGTTCCTTTTCCTGTTTACGACGTTAGATACGATCGGGAAGGAACTGGAAGTGAGGAGTGAACCTAAGGAACATCAAGATCAAGACCAAGGACACATTACCAAGCCAGGCAAGCCACCTCACCATCCTACCGAACTCCTATTATTTATGCAAAGCATGTTTTGTTTTCAAACTGGATTAATGCATGTTTTATTTCATCTGTGGCACCTTGTCACCCCAAAACTATGTTACAAAATATTGTTTGGCCAAAGATATCTACTAGTATATAATAGGCTTTATAAAAGTAAGTTCTTACTTGAGAAGCCTTCTACTGAAGGTGATATCAAGAAAATTATATTTTCTAGTAGTATATCCTTATACTCTTACCTCAAAACTTTAGGATGGGAGCCTGGTTTTGATAAAACATTTTCGGAGGAAAACCCGAGTTGCTGGGAGCAATCGGCGAGAAACTGTTTAATAAAATCCGAGTTGCTGGGAGCAATCGGAGAGTTTACGAAAAACCGAGTTGCTGGGAGCAATCGGAGAGTTTACGAAAACCCGAGCTGCTGGGAGCAGTCCGAGGTGGAGATGTTTTTGAAAAACAAAGTACTGCCCTAGCGGCCGCCCGAACAATTAACCCGTGCAACCACACTACCTGACATGGGTAGGGCTTAGCCGGAAGCTTGTCTATTTTAGTACGGAGGATCTCACACTCTATAAGGGCTAGGCCCTCGAAGCCGGGTTGTCGTCTGTACGAGGCAATACACAAGCGGAGGGACCCGCAGCCGAACGATTACGTTGGGTCCCCTGCCGTGGCAGTGTGGCGTCCCGAGAGAGACCAGGGGTCTAGTGGAGCACACGGTGCCGAGGGGAACAAACCTATCGGGAGTCCTCTGTACTAGGGTGGATATAGTGGAAAGCTTTGATCTGGTTATCCGAACCCCCGCATACTGTCGTATGGCGGGCCGTGGCTGAACATGGCGGAATGACCGTTTGGTGTGGTGAAAGTGCACCACCTCTGCAGAGTGTAAAACTATTCGAATAGCCGAGTCCTCGGTCATGGACGGTTGGAAAGGCCACCGATCTAGGCATATGGGCAAATTTTTGTTTTCAAAGGAAAAATGGTTTCTCGGTGGAAATAAGGAGGCATGAAGGAGGTACCTGGGAGGTACGGACTTGGAAGAAGATGATTGGTCTCGGGGAGACAATCAGTCTGTTCTCTTGGAAAGAAAAAGGGGTATCCCCATCCTTATATCTTTGGAAAGTTACGAAAATGTTTTAAAGACGTGGAGATAGCTCATGTTATTTCTACAATAGAGAATTCTATCTCTAAATGTTTCTTTTTCAACAAAGATATAGATGTGTCGTATTCTCTATGTCTAGAAGCATTGTTTGCGAAAACTAAACCCTATAGTCGTATACAGCAGCTATCCCAGTTTTTGAAAAACGTTTTTATTGCATTTACCATGAAAACTTAAGCCTTGAGGTGGTTTTGCGAGTACGTAAATATACTCATATGGCTGAGTCTCTGAATATTCAAACGTCCAGATTACAACGAGGAGATGTACGACGAGGAGGAGTATGCCGACGACTACACCAACTGAGTGTCACCGGTCAACTGCTCTGTGGGAATGCGTCCGATTGTGACGAGGGCCGACGCTAGCCGAAAACTTCCGCTATATCGTAGTTAATTCCGTCCTGCGTGACGATGGTTGCAGGCTTGGTCGTGTGACCATCATTTATGTAAGTCTTGTACTAATCGAGTTGGATGATGTAACTTTGTATACCATGTTGGTTATGTGATCGCGATGCACTGATCATTGGGGTCATGATCTGTTTACATAACGTGGACACCTCAGACTGGTAGTCTGAGGGGTCCTCACAGGTCGGTCCTGGACGCCATGACATTAGATTGCAATGGTCGGTGAATATTCACCTTGAACAGGAAGGCAGTAGTACGAAGGTATTTATCGTCGCCAAGGCATGCACCGTGCAGAAACAGAGTTATAGATGTCGCCGACACTCTTTCCTACTAGTTTGCATTGAAGTCCATGTACTGTATATCCCTGTGATGGGTTTTCCTTCTTTGATTGGATTTAGCTGGAGTATCACGTGAGAGTTGAGACGACGTATCAATTACACATTCCCCTAAGCATGGCATATCTCATCTGTAGTTGACATTTATGTTCTTCGTGATGTACTCGTGCTGAGCTAATATTGCATAAGAAACTATTGTATCCCTAGTTATAATGTGTCTTCCATGGTCTACTTAGTTTTGATTGCTCGCCTTTTTGTTTTGTTTTTTCCTTCACACTTTGAATATCTTGCATAAGAACTTTTAACAGTTTACCTTGCAAAGAGAAGCTGGACAGAAGCTTTCGAGGATACTTTGGGGGGTTTCTCTGCTACACAATCACCTGTGCCCGCTGAGCCTAGAAGAATTGCAGCAAAGAGACAATCACCTAAGGGGACAGATATGACTTCTGGGACCAATGCTTCTATGACTGTGCCGTTAGATGAAACAACTATGCATTTTCAGGCCTCTCCAGTTCAGAACAAAACAAAGCGTACAAGGGCTAAGAGGAGTGCAACTCCAGTGGTCGTTAATGGTGAGCCTCGCTACAAAACCCGCAGCCAATCTCGCTTGGATGGCTTTAAGGCAGGCCCAATTCAGTGTTTGGTGCCTAGGACCAGGAAGAGGGCCAAGAAATCAGCTGATACTACAGCCAGCTCCAAAAACCATACACAGAATAATGCTAACACAGGGCAGCAGTCGGGACAGCAGTCAGTCACTCCTCACATTCCTGTGAAGATGCTCCAGAAAATTGGTGAAATGCTCGATATTGACCCTGCTGACATGATGACACAGAAGCTTGTTGCCTCTGATGATGATAATGCTCCTGAGGTTGTTCCCAATGATAGTTAAACCCTCACAGGTCTGGAGTGAATGTGCTCCTTTTCACATTCGGTATCGCTGGTTTTATCTAGTTACATGTCAAACTTCTATTTGGTTTGCAATAATGTGTGTTACGGGTGAACTTTGTACTATCTGGCTATGTCAGTTAGTTGGTTATCTTGTCTACTCTGGTTTTTATGGATTACGATCTTAAGCTTTTGGTGTGGAAGGTGCTGTGTTGGAATATTAGGGGACTAAATTCAGATGGCAAGCAACTAGCACTTTATAATAAAATCGTGGAGAGTGGCTATGCAGTAGTCTGTGTGCAAGAAACTAAAAAGGAGAGCTTTGACAGAAAGTTTATCAAGCAATGCTGCCCAAAACAGTTCGATAGTTTCGCTTGTTCGCCGTCAGTTGGGGCCTCTGGGGGTATCCTAGTGGTGTGGAAATCAAGTCTTTTCCAGGGAACTCTTGTAGAGGTTAAACGTTTTGGTGTAATCATCTCCTTTTCCTCAGCACATAATAATAAAAAATGGACGCTTGTTGTGGTATATGGGCCATGTCAGGGAGAGGAAAGAGATATGTTTGTACAATGGTTATATAATCTTGACATTCCAGATGATGAATTGTGGCTATTTGTCGGTGACTTCAACTTTATTCGGTCACAGCAGAACAGAAATGCACCTGGTGGAAATCTAAACGACATGATGTTGTTTAATGAACTTATTGGTCACCTGGGGTTGATTGAGCTGCCTCTAAAAGGAAGATCTTACACTTGGTCAAACATGCAGCAGTCACCACTTCTTGAGCAGCTTGATTGGTTCTTTAAAACCCCTAATTGGACAACCACTTATCCTAATACAGTGGTTACAGCAATGTCCAAACCGACCTCGGATCATGTGCCTTGTATTGTCAGTATTGACACCATCATCCCCAAAGCCCACCTCTTTCGGTTTGAGAACTTCTGGGTGCAACAGCCTGGGTTTTTTGAATGTGTGAAGGAAGTATGGGAGAGACCCACTAGAGCTACTTCGAGTGCTGGTATTTTGGTACAGAAATTGAAGGCTCTAAGGCATGAATTAAAACTCTGGAGAAAGTCTCTGTCCAAAATTAAATTGCTCATTTCCAAATGCAGCATGGTAATCCTCTTCTTTGATAACCTGGAGGAAGAGAGGGCTTTGTCGGTCCCTGAAGCAAACTTCTGGAAAATTGTGAAACTTCACCATGAGAAGCTTTTGAGGGCTCAGTTTCAGTATTGGAAGAAGAGATGCACCATTAGATGGATTAAAATGGGGAGGAGAATACAAAGTTTTTTCATGCCATGGCAACAGAGAGATTTCGAAGGAACTCTATTTCCATTCTACAATTACCTGATGGGCATGTAGTTTCTGATCATGATCAAATGGCCGTGGTTGCTTGGTCTTGTTACAAGGACAGAATGGGCACATCAAGAGGCATTGACATGAGGTTTGATCTTGGGAGTTTGGTGAGACGTATTGATGGTCTACATGATTTGGTCACACGCTTTACAGTTGAAGAAATGGACGCTGTGGTTAAGAAAATGCATGTTGATAAAGCCCCTGGCCCGGATGGGTTTAATGGAATGTTTATGAAGAAATGCTGGGACATAATCAAAATGGATTTCTACTCACTTGCTGCTGATTTCATGGACAATGTAGTGTCTTTGGAAAATTTGAATAATTCTCTCATTACTCTGGTTCCCAAAAAACCCTCCCCGGAGTAAATTAATGATTATAGGCCCATCTCTTTGACAAACTCTGGTCTGAAATTCATAACCAAGCTAGTGGCGGATAGACTGTAGAATAAAATTTTGGAGTGCATTCATAAAAACCAATATGGGTTTATCAAAGGGAAATCAATTCAAGATTGCATTGCTTGGTCTTTTGAATATCTGCACCAGTGCAAAAGCCTCCAAGAAGCCAATTGTGGTTATTAAACTAGATTTCGAGAAGGCTTTTGACTCTATTGAGCATGAGGTCATATATCAGATGCTTAGGATGATGGGCTTCCCAGAACTTTTCATCGAATGGATAAAAAACATACTTGAGTCAGGGACTTCTGCGGTGCTAGTAAATGGAGTACCTAGCCGAAATTTCAGATGTCGAAGAGGTGTACGACAGGGTGATCCTTTGTCACCTTTGCTGTTTGTGTTGGGGGCAGAATTGTTACAGTATGTGCTCAATGATTTGTTACAGAATGGTCTCATTAATCGACCGCTGAATGTGGGTGACAGCGATTTCCCAGTAGTACAGTACGCTGATGACACTATATTGGTCATGGAGGCAGATTCAAATCAATTAAAAGTGCTGAAGAAGGTCTTGCAGGATTTCAGTGCTTCAACGGTTTATCTATTAACTTCCACAAATCTTGCATGCTGCCCATAAATATTGGAGATGAGGAGGTCAAAGCTTTGGCTGATGCTTTTGGTTGTGTTGTGGGTACCTTTCCATTTACTTATTTGGGTTTGCCTATGGGGACTACGAGACCAAAGATGATGGATCTAATGCCTTTGGCGGATAGACTGGAAAGAAAATTGACTGCAAGCTCCATGTTCCTGGCATATGGTGGAAGGTTACAACTAATTACATCATGTCTGTCCTCGATGCCCATTTATTTCTTGTGTTCGTTGGATATTCCGCCAGGCATTATCAAGCTACTTGAGAGGATCTTGCGTCAGTGCCTCTGGAGGAAGAAGGAGAACCAATCAAAAAGCCAGTCGCTTGCTGCATGGACAATGGTTTGTAAGCCAAAAAAGAGTGGAGGGCTGGGTATATTGAATTTCAAAAAACAGAATGAAGGCCTTCTGATGAAACACCTGCACAAGTTCTATAATAAGGCAGACATTCCTTGGGTACATTTGGCATGGAGTTACTATCCTGAAGGGGTGCCTCACGCGGCTAATCTCTGTGGGTCGTTTTGGTGGCGCGACATCATGAAATTGTCTGATAAGTACAGAGAAGTATGCACTATCGAAGTGAAAAGAGGAGACACTGCTTCGTTTTGGCTGGACAGCTGGCATGGAAGGGCACTGAGTTTACAGTTCCCGAGGCTCTTTTCGTTTGCCCTTGATGCTAATATTGCTGTTAAAGATTTCTTTACGATGGATGACCGCACACATGTGTTTCAGCTGCCACTATCACAGCAAGCTTATGATGAGTTTCTTCAGTTACAACAGTCTGTGATCAATGTCACTGTAAATACAGAGGAGAAAGATGTTTGGAAGACGATCTGGAAGGATGGCGTGTATACCTCCCAAAGATACTACCATCACTGTTTCAAGGATGATACAGCAAGTGCTGTTTATGCTGCGATTTGGAAGTGCAGAGTAATGCTTCGTATAAAGGTCTTTGCATGGCTGCTCGTAAGTGACAGGTTGAATACCAGAGACATGTTACGACGAAGACACTGGAATGTCACTAATGATTTGCACTGTGTGATGTGTCCCCTGAGAGTAACCGAGGATTGGATGCACCTATTTTTTCACTACAATTTCAGCATGAGAATTTGGAATTATCTACAAACAGAGTGGGAGCCTGGGGCTTCCTTTGAGCAAGTTTTCATTTCAGCTAGCAAGAGGTTCGGCAAGCCTTTCTTTACTGAAGTGGTGATTTTGGCTGCTTGGCACATCTGGAAGCAAAGAAATGATGCAATCTTCAATAATGTGATGCCTTCTTTTAGATCTTGGAAGAGAAACTTCACGCACGAGGTCACCATGCATGTGCATAAGGTGAAGTCCAAACATGTAAATAGCTTGTCATCATGGATTGACAATCTGCCGTAGATAGTTCTTTTATTTGTCACTCCCCTGTACAGTGTGTTTTTTATGTTGAAGTAATGAAATAAATTGATGTGGAGCGCAAGCTCTACAGTCTTAGGTCTAAAAAAAATTGTTTCTAATAATTAATGTGTTCTCTATGATCTTAGGATCATACTATTTGAAGTAGGCATCTGTGTTTACGCATGTCACTATATGAACTAAACTCCTGATATGAAAAAAAAATACTTTTGGATGTTTGATGTTGTATTATCCATGGAAATGTATAATTAGCTTTCTTCTCATGCCATTGTACAACTTTTAAGTTCCCTCTCTCATACGAATAACATGTACGACCCAATGATTGTTCCCCTTCTAAATCTCTTATGGTTCCCCTCGCCTTTCCCCTCGCCTTAACCAACTGATAAGGCAGCAAGGGAGGTATCAATCAATTCCAAGTGTGTAGTTTAGCTATATTAGATTTGTGTGCTCATTGTTGATTTGATGTCGCATGGAATAAAAACTATAGGATTCCATCCGAACTACGATGTCTCTGCCATGATCTATTCCATGGAGAGTTAGTGGTTCTAACAGTTCATCTTTTCATATTTTTTTATTTTGTTGTCAGATTTTTAAGATAAATCATTAATCCGGCAGTTTCCATTGTGGGCCAGGGTTGTGTCTCTAATCAATGTACAATCAGCAATCCTAGAATCGTATTCCATTTAATGCATGGGCTCTATGATTTTTGGAGCCTGCGTGGTCATTTTAATTTTCAAATTAACTTTGATGATTGTTGTTTATTCATATTATTTTTCAAATAAACATATAGGAAATCGCGTGTTATTCATGTACCTTGTATATCAAATTACTCCCTTCCTCCATTATATAAGATACTTTATGTATTCCAACACGAAAAACATACAGATGCATCAAATACATTTTAATGCGTAGATTCACTCATTTTGCTCTGTATGAGTTAATATTGAGTCGGTGTTTTGTATGCCGAGCTACGTGTAGTTTTTTTTTTAAATCATATTTTGGAGTTTCAGAAAAAACTTAAAAAAATATAGGATGTAGGTTATGTTGTCTTCTACCAACACGTAAAGTCTCAAATAGAAATATGATGTATTTTAGGCTGTACAAAAAATGAAAAAAAAATCAGAATCTGAAAGTAATGAATTTTGCAAATTTTGAAGTCTCCAAAATATGTCAGATTTTCTAATTTTTTGTAACACGGAAGATGAATTATTTTGAGTTGGGATTTTGCACAATTGTAAAATGCAATATTGTCTACGTCAGGGTTTTTTTTCAGATTTTTTTGGAATTTCTAAAAATTATTTTTGATTTAAACAACAAATAGGGTTACATGTAGATCGGACTCCATTTCAACTCTCCGGTATCTAAAACATCTAATATTATGGCATTACATGGAGGGAGTATGTCACGTGTAAAATACACATTGATCGATCAGCTTTTGTAAAATACAGTGATCTTAGGTAACCGCTAAGATCACGTAATGGCCCCTGAAACCTGTCCTGCAACCTGTTCCCCAATCACACTTGCAAAGCTGGGGGTGCAGGACTGACAAGCCTCTCTTTGCTAGCTAGAACCTCGGACTGGAACATGTTCCGGTTGCATGCACCGCAGTGAAACATCTCAAGTTTCCCAAAATTATGTTGGCTACCAAATGAACAGTAGCTTTGCTCATATCTTGATCCATCTGGTTGAGCACGTACGGTCACCACACAGTTGAACGTACAGGCAGCAGCACGTACATCAACGCTGGTGGGTAATACAGTGCCAAAGCATGACAATTTCAGTACTGCGTTAACTGCCAGCCCAATATCAGTTACTGCAAACCCAATGCAAATACAGTGGCTCTTGGGGAGTACTACTTGTACAAGGTTAATAACCAAGTTTTCTCCTTCAACCAATGTGTGTTATTTCAGACACGTACTGCAACATAACTTCCTGAGCATTACATACTATTTCTTCACAGTTCTCGTCCACCTGATCTGCAACCTGAAATGACTCTGCAGTGTCACTTTAACTGGAGCCGTAAAGTATATATATTTCCATTTACGTCTACAAATGAACCAGCAGTGCTGATGCCTGCATTGGCGGGGCAAAATGTAATCCCAAATACAGTGTTAGTACCGGTGATCCCAAGTTCCTGGAATTTTATAAACTAAGCTCCTCATATTCACTGGTTCACTTTACATCAGCTCAAACCAAGGCAACAAAATGCTTCACCAGCAACAACAATTTGACATGTGGTACCAGTTCAGTTTACCAGATTATTTTAGTTTTAGCGCACAACCAACATGGAGAAGCCATCATCATCTTGCAGCACAAGATTTATCAGGGGCCGACAGTCGACATCATCGCTAATCATTTGAACCTCGTTTCAGGTCTCAGAGGAGGTAACCGTACACTTGTTTAAAAAGTGCGAAGGGCGAACAATGCCATGTATGCACATCATTTTGAAGCAAACTGAACAATGGGGAAAGAAAACCAGTCGGAAAATTACGATAGACCAACAGAATTGCAATGATCACTATAGCCTTGCACTCTTACCAAACATATGAAGGTATTTATCTTACTAAATAAAACCTCTGTGAGATCTTCGCCCATAGCATGCCAGCCTGTCAGTTCCCTCAAACTTTTAGCTCAAATTTCAGTTTACATGCTATACTCTTCACTAACATTTCTTGCTAAAAAAAGTAAACTAACAACAACACTTAACATATAGCACTAAAAATTTCAAAAGATAAATTAAGACATGTCAGCAAGACAACATGCTTGACTGCTCGCTGGCAGTTCTGGTTCACGGAACTAACCCTTTTTTCCTTCCTTGTTATACTCCACCAGCATAACAAGCATTTCTCTAGAAATGTGCATTCATAAGAACCAAATACATATCCTACTTGTTGTATAGTAGCAAATTTTCCAACACCGCTAACACCCACATATGAAGAGAATATTAAATAGAAACCAGTAACTCATGTGAGCTTCAAATATGAGCCAACTCGATACACAGTTAGCATCCAACTCAAAATACAATTTGTTCTGCCAATGAACGATGAACGAGGTTAATTAGCTACCATATATGTGGACCATAGCCGCTTCCATATACGTATAGCCGTATAGGTACAAGAGGCATACAGAAATGTGTGTTGATTATTTAATTTTAAGTAAAAGATCTTATCCAGAAGTAAGCAAAATCTGTGAAAACAATCTGGTTATTATGAACTTATGGTAAACAAAGCAATTCCAAAGACCACTATAGCCTTGCACTCGATGACCAAACATATGACCATCTTCATCTCACTACATGGACAGTGCACTCTATTTTTATGTGCACTGTAGGCCAAAACAAAATGCAACAGGCTAATACCTAACTGTTCTAAAACCTTGGGGCTAGAAGACGAACCGTGGACGTCTTCCTCTCTCCCGCTACAGTAGAGAGAGGGGATTTTTTCGCCCGCGCGCAGATCCACCGCCTCGCCGTCGATCCGCCGTATCCCCCGTCCTCCGGCGGCCGCTTCGGCGGCGGGAGGGCGGGGGATCTCCGCCTCGCGTGTGTAGATAGTGTAGGGTGTGTGTACTCCTCATCCGGCGGCGCCATGGAGGAGGTCTGGCCGTCGGAGTTGCTTTTGGTGCAGGTAGTTGCCTCCTTCGTCGGTGGTGCTCGCTGGAGCTCGGCGATGGTGTGCCTGCCCCTTTCGGTCCCTCGGAGCTCCGGTTCTATTGGGATCGCTATCCCCCTCCCGGATCCCGCGTGGCGGCGGATCGGGGTTGACGCTATTGAAGCCAGAGAGGTTGGAGGAAGACGAAGATGCTGCGGGAGCTGGGTGGAGGCTCTGAGGAGTTCAAGGTCCGGCGACTTCCCGTCCGCCTGGGGACGTCTTCCGATCCATTGTTTGAAGGAAGATGCGGCGGCGGCGCGCCACCGGCACGTCCTGTTCTTCGCCGGCGTCTTCGTGTTGCAGAAGGACTGGATTGTATTTTTCATCTTTGCTGGGTGCCTTCTTGTAATGATCTTCCTGTAATTTCTCTGGTTTCCGCAAAACAAAACAAAAAACCTAACTGTTCTGAAGCGCTACTGTAGCAACAAAAGCTCTATGAGATCTCCACGCAGTCACGAAAATCATAAGCGTTTGACATGCCCTAATCATCAGCTCGTTAATGGTACCTCTTTTGGAAGAAAAAAAATAATGGTACCTCTTTTGGGAGATAAATTCAGATATCGGACCAAAGCTAGGAAATCCTTAAGCTGGGAGATAAATTCAGATTTTGTCTGCAGATGTTTTTTCAATCAAATTAAAGGTTCACACTGTTGCTACTGCTAGAGATTAGGGGTTCGTAAAGATGATCCATTCAGCCGATTACTCACACCAGCAACAATACGAGAAAACAAACACCATTTCACCAAAACGATCGAGCTACTAAATAGTGACTTAATTCATCATAACATCACTGTCACCTCCAAGTTGGTCATCTTTTCTTGTTGATGAGAGTAGCCTCCTGCCCTTTAAAAAACCCAACCTTGTGTTTTCACTAAGCTGCCTTACAAGGGGTGGTCGCTCTCTCAGCAAATAAAGATTTTTCAGTGTGATACCAAAAGGAAATGACATGATACTGTCAAAAACAGCCAATTAAGTATGCATAATCATAACTAGGTGTAACATTCAAGAGTAGATAAAGCTTCTGCTCAAGAGCATATGTTCTCGCTAACTGAAATATTGCATATTACTTTCGGTATGAATAAAAGATTCAATATATTATTACATGCGAAATGTTCTCAAATCACAAAACAAATTAGGTATAGATATACCTGGCGGATTGTAGAAACTCGTGTAGGGAATCAAAGCACGGATGTTTTCTCTCTTCCATAGCTTCTTCCACTCTAGCGACTTGAGATTAATCTCGTAGATGCCAAGGTCCGTGGTAACGAAGATGGTATCACTGTCCTCCCTAAATCCAGCCAGACTAAATTCTTTCTTGGGGTTTTGGAAGGGGAGAAGGTCCTTAAGATCCACAACAATACGTTGACTCCATGTGGCGACTCCATCAGAACGGATCTGCCTTGACAACCGACAGAGGGTAGAGCAATCGAAATATGTGAAGCCTAGACCATCATCCTCCATCATCACCATGAGGATAGGCAACTCGGTAACCTGTGGCAACGGTGGCCCATCGAGCAGTGACATGCAATTGGAACCGATGTCGTACTTGAGAATTGCTATTTTATCAAGATATAAAAGCGTGAGGTAAAGTGCGTTTTGGAAGAGGAGAGATGGCCTTGGGTGGATGAATGCATTCATAGACCCAAGCTGAAGAGGAGAGCACAGCTCGCTCCACTCGCCTGTCTCCGACGAGTACACCCACGCATGCGCAGATCGCTCTTCACCTTGATTCCTGCTCAGCCCAAACAAGAGCACCCGGAAGGGGCCCTCGTGAGTCGTGACAGGAGCGGTGGTCGCACCCGGCCACGGCGCAGAGCACTGCAGCCCCGAGGCCGATGCATCCGTCCGGCTCGTTCAGCTCTCTCCGGCAGCCTGTCATGGGGTCCCAAACGGCGAGCTCGCTGAATCCCGCAGAAGTATCCGCGAGCAGAACCCGGCCATGGCGGCAGTCGAGCGAGTCGTACTCCATATGCACCCAGTCGGGGACGCGTGCGCCGAATTTCGCGGTGGGGATGAAACGTGGGCCGGGGTGTTTCTCCTTGTCCCACGGGATCGAGGACAAAAGGAAGCCGAGCATGGGGGGAGCGCCGTGGTGCTCGCCGTACCGGCCGCGGAAGGCAGGGCTGGCCAGGATACCGAGCCAGAGATTGCTGGCCAGCGAGGCGCGCACGAGGCACTCGGGCTCGTCCAGGGGGAGGCGGAGGAAGACCTCCTCGAGAAGCTCGTCCGGCAGCGTCGCCGGCGGCGACATGGTCGGTGGCGGCGAGGGTTTGGACGGGTGAGTTGTGACGGTTCGGTTCGACTGTGTCTCACTGAACCTGAGCGCTGTTGGACGGGATCAACTCTTGCTCACTGAAGCTCTTTCTCATTTCTGTCTGCAGTAGCTGAATCCTGACTGTGTGTGTCTGAACCTGAAACTCGCAGAGGTGATACAACATTATAATCGTACTGCATTCGCCGGTATGCGGCCCGTGAAACCTGTACTGCAAATCGCCAACAACGTTGGGATACAGTATGATCATTCTTGCAAAATTGGGATCGAGGACTGCTACAACCTCGTATACCTTTATATGTCTGAAAGATGTTCCAGTTGCAGCCAACCATGCATTCCTGCTAAAGATTGCAGCCACTTGTTTGCTGAACATCTTAAGTTAGCTTGTGATGTTTGGTACTGTAGTTTCGAATAATGATTTTTGCTCGGTGATCATCAATGGTCACTCTTTTGTGAGATGAACCATTCAGAAGAAAAGCAAATATTGCTTCCTGTTGTGGTTTCTGTAGCTGAATAGAGCAAATTTACCATGCCAAATTTGTCAACTAGCAGAACAATGAAGATTTATTACTCTACAAGGCTACCTTGAATGTGAAGAATCCAATGTTAAAACAAGGCTAACGAGTGGGAACATCTTTATAGTTCGACTGACCGATGCAAAAAATAATCAAACGCCCATAATAGGAGAACAGACAAGTAAGGAAGGCAATGTTCATGTCAGTGTCACATATGACCCTTCCTCGAATGAAGCTCTCGGATGCAAAGCGCAAAATGCTTGCTATTAAGGTTTCTCTAGCTGAACGAAGCAAATTTACTAGGATAAGCAGCCTGAGGACCATCATTTTGTACGAGCATGAAGCGGATCGATCAATACGAGCTTGACATCGGCCTTGCTTGCGTGGCTCCTCAGTCCGGAGCGCGAATGCAGAACATATAATAGGTCAGGATAGACTTGAACACAAGCTGCGCGCATATAAAAAAAGAGGCAAAAGATTTGCCTTGGTACCAAGAAAACGTATGAATCGCTTATTCAGCCCAAGATACTGGGGCCTTATTATCTGGATTGTTGTAAGAGAGAGGTTTATGCAAATATAGATGCCCTGCACTCGTGTGTTTCCACCATCATTTTGCCTCTCTAAACATGGCGAGACCGAGGCAGCCGTCGTCCCGCGGTCGGCACACACATCTACTCCGACTGGGTCACCATGTGGACCGAGAATGGCTTGAACAAACTAGCAATGCACTGCAGCAGTCCAATATATTTGCTTCTGTTACTGCAGACTGCAGGAGTAACAACACCTTGACAGGTAGTTCTAATGAGAGCCATCATCAGCATGCCCTCGTCATTTTTTTAAACTGAACCTCATCTGGAAAAGGATTCTAAAGATCGAATAAATGCTTAGAGAGCAAACAGTGTAATTTTTAAGAAGGGAAAGGTTAAGTAAGCTAGAATTTTGAAGCAAAAAGAAAAAGCATAGCACATAGTAGCTGGTGCTTCAAGAAGCTGGGAGTTAAACACAAGATAGCCTTACGCGACGGACAACAATACAAAATTTACCAACCTTACTGACAACAGCGAACAACAAAACAAGGAGACCAAACCACAAGAACATCCCTCTTGCCTACTGATGACAATCTATCCAGGTGACTAGAGTGGCATCCTGCTCTTCAAAATGCTCAAGCAACATAACAATCAATTCTCCAGCAATGTGGACTTATAAGACCCAAATATATATCCTGTTGTAAAGCAACAAATTATCTGCATATGAAGAAAACTGTGAAAGAGAGACAGGCAGGTCATGTAAATCAAAGCTATTTACATGACATGCAGACATGCAGTACTTCGTTGTGTATATAAGCTGGGGCCTGTGTCCCTTTCATCAACTGATCTAGTTTGTGAAGACCTTGTAAAACGTTCTGGGTTTGATTAACACACACACTTGTCTGTAAAAAAAAAGTACTCCCATACCAAAACTCAGGTGACAAGAACCACTAGTTTTCTACTCATGAAAGCTACCAGAGAAAACAGATTTTTTTAAGACTAAGCTACTATCTACAGCGAACTTTCAATCAGCATGAATAACAGAGCATCACCAACCCAGCCTGGTTAAACTAATCCAAGACAAATCCAAGTGCAAAACCAAATTGAAACCCATTCCCAGGCAAGGGCGAACAAGAAAAAACATCGCTAGCTAACCGACTTTGTAACGGTGAATAAATAAGTCACCTCTCCAGATTCCATTAGTAGCAAGCAAGCTAGCAGTGGAACCTCACAAGACTGCAACACAAGCAGACCAGACCAGCTAGCTACTCAACATACATGTCTTCTAAAGAAACAACAGAGATACTGGTCGTTAGCAGAGTAATGATACTACAGGATAGGAGTACCTGCGCCTGTTACATACTTACATAACATCCTAATTAATCAACTACTAGTTATAATTAACACTGTTACGAATGAAGTTTAGCTTTGTGCTCTTCCATGATGGTGCCCTTGGGCAAGTTTCATCTGTATCCTTGTTCTTCAGGTGGCATTGCTGTTTCGGAGAAAACAGAGGAAGCATCAGGATGGAAGCACTTGAGCACCACAATATACTGGTTTAAGCACCTTAAGCATCAGAATATCAATTTGATTAACAAGGCAAGTGACTAGTACAGCGATAGTTAACTGTTATGTTCATGCATAAATTAAAATGATGAAATGGGCCGAGCAAAATAGTTTTTTTTTATTTGTTACAAAAATAAAGTTAATTGGCTAGTACAACGATAGTCAGCTGTTATGGCTGCACAAGGGCCTAGCTTCAATCACCCTACTCACGCCTTGGATGATTTGGAAGCATAGGAATGGTTGCATCTTCGAGAATGAAAGACCATCTGCTAGCAGCCTTGTCCTTCGAATCAAAGAGGAAGCAGCCTTATGGGCTCGCGCTGGTGCAGCTGGCTTGAGAGCTGTCCTGCCGACAACCTGGGACGTACATTGATTCAAATATCCTGTAACCCACCTCCTAGGAGGATTGTAACCTAAACTCTACCTTTTCAATAAAATGAAACGCAAAGGTCCTTTGCGTTTTCGCAAAAAAAATGTTCGCTGATAAATTAACATGATGAATTGGGTCAAGCAATATAGTTTTTATTTCGAAGAACTGCAACAGTAAAAGTTAAATGTCTTCATCTCCCAGACATGTTCCCATTTCCAATGAAACAAAACTCTGATTATATAATGAGAAATTTGCCATAAACTTAGATTAGCAACTGTTAACTTGGTCTAGGAATGTCATATAACAAGAAAATTTTACTATGATATATCTGAATCACAAATCATGCATAGGATCAGCTCCTTAAGAGTACCAGCGTAAAATCTACCACTTGTGTTTGAGAAAATGGTTATATGATCGACTACGCAAAACTGAAAAGAAAAAGTGTGAGCGATCTCAAACAAGCTTCAGGTTCACTGCTAAAAAGCAGGTTGTAGAAACCACACCGTGATTGTATTTAAGAAACATGAAGCTAAAACTCAAGGTTTGATGGGTTTGTGACAATATTTATTGGCAAGAAAATACAGTGGTCAACGTGATAAAAAGGCTAGGCGTCTTCATCTTTTTGTCCTCTTATACACGATGGTTTTATACTTTTGTAGGTTCGAACTGTAATTGAAGTTCAGAAAACTGTGATATTACAAGTTTACAACAGAATGAGAGGTCCATGCTAAAACAATACACAAATTATTTCCCAGCAGCACTACAAATTTCTATTATGAGACTATGGGGGAGAAGAAGTACAAGAAGCATGATATCTGATGCCAACACAAGATTTAGATTTTACAAAAAAAAACACATTTCATTGGGTGGTCTGCCGTAGTCTGATACTTTAGCATATGTATGGCAAATGACAATGACAGCAATCAACACTATCAAATAAAATTTGGTCAACAATATCGAGCCCGTAAAAAATGACTAGTTACAAAAAAAAAACTTATCAAGGATGACAATATGCGGCCAATAGCTGCATTTGGATATACAACATAGTCATCCAAGTAGCACTAGGGAAGTAAAAGGTAACTTAGTTTGCACAAAGCAGATGTTTGCTTTAGGGACTCGTCATGGTAGTGTAGTTAAATGGAGTCTTCTGTAATCTGTTGGCAAGAGATAGATAAACCTCCATCCCTCCCTCCATAATACATACCGCTCTAATTTCTCTTACCTATTCACATGGCCATTCTAACTAGCCCATGACACACAGACGCGCACACACAATGGTCCCCTTCTATGAACACAAGTAAACACCTTGTAATATTCACTAAAGCTGCTAAAATAGCATCGGTAAATGTCCCAAGGAATCAATACAGAAGAGAAACAATCTTACGATGAGCATTCTAATGTGGTTTAACTAGTATCCTAACACCATTCTGTGGCTATACAAAACATTAAACGGTGAGATCCATGATGCATGATGCACATTCAAAACTATGGAACCTCAACAATGGCACAAATACAGATAATCAAAAGAAAAAGAGGAAGCCTTGCAGGACCATCCAATGCGCCTCCTTACAGGTGGTTCACCATTTCTGCAAACAAAGATTTTCCAATGTGATGTAAAAAGAGATGACATGATACTATTTAAATTTTCCAATTAAGTAGGCACAATCATAAGTAGGCGTAACATTCGAGTCTAGGTAGCACTCAAAATCAGCTCAAGCACATATATTACCGCAAATTGAAAAATTGTATATAACTTTCGATCTGATTAAACATTAAATATCTTGTTTGTTCTCAAATCACAATAGAAAAGTAGATATGTATATACCTAGCGGATTTTAAAAACTCATGTATGGAATCAAAGCATCAATGTTTCCCCTCTTCCATAGCTTCTTCCACTCAAGTGACTTGAGATTAATCTCGTAGATGCCAAGGTCCATGGACACGAACATGATGCCACTGCCCTCCTTAAATCCAATCAGCCTCAGTTTGATCTCTGGGTTTTGAATGGCAGAAGTTCCTTAAGATCCACAATTCTATGTTGAGTCCATGTGGCGACTTCATCAGAACATATATGCCTTGACCAACGATAGAGGGTTAAGCAATCCAAATATGTGAACCCTAGACTATCATCCTCCATCACCATGAGGATAGCTGAACTAGCAGTCACAAGCCCCTCCAAAGAAGGCCCATCAAGCAGTGACATGCAATTAGAACCAATGTCATACTTGAGAATTGCTGTGTGATCAGGTCCAACAAGATATAAAATCTTGTGGTAAATTGTGTTTTTGAAGAGGGCGGAGGGCTTTGAGTCGAATTGCTGTGTGATCAGGTCCAACAATATATAAAATCTTGTGGTAAATTGCGTTTTGGAAGAGGACGGAGGGCTTTGAGTCGATGAATGCATAAACAGACCCAAGCTGAAGAGCAGAGCACGACTCGTTCCACTCTTCCGTCTCCGAGGAGCACACCCACGCGTGTACAGAATGGTGTTCACCTCCGGCATCATTGACGCTGAGCCCAAACAAGAGCACCCGGAAGGGCCCCGATGACACGCGCGGTGGTCGCACCCGGCGACGGCGCAGAGCACCGTAGCTCCGAGGCCCACACATTCGAAGGGCGTGACCAATCCTGACTATGCTAGTACACGATGCCTTTGCAAACCGAGTTAATCAAACAGGCAAATCTTTGAAACTTGTCCTGCAGATGCCTGACCTGTTCCTCAATCGTGTATGTATTACCTCTGACCGGAAGATGTTCCAGTTGCAGACAAACGTGCCTGGTGAAATTTCAGTAACGCCTTGACTGATGCAGTCTGGTCATGTTACTCTCACTAGGACCTCTCCATCTCTGGAATTTTTTTTAAATAATATTTTTTAACTGAAATTCGGAAAATAGCGCGCGTTTTACAGAATTTTGGAAAATAGCGCGGCGTCGGCAATGGCCGGGCCGAAACCAGCATGTTTCGGCATGGGCTACGCCGAAACTAGGTTTCGGCACGGGCCAAGCCGAAAGAGGAAGGTTTCGGCACGACCAACGCCGAAAGCCAGGTGATCTGCATGCGTATCTGACTTTCGCGTAACGGCGGGGCCGACATGCGTGTTTCGGCTCGGGCCGTGCCAAAAGTCGCATTTTACATTTTTTTTTGTTTTTCCGAGTGTTGGCCCATATATTCCCGCTCATATTTCCCGCCACCGGTAATGTTGCCATTATTTTCCGCTCATATTTCCCGGCACCGCGCATAATTTTGTTTTCTCGAGTACATTTGTTTCGCGGTCATTTGTTCCCGCCTTTTTTCTCCCGCCATTTTCCTCCCGCCATTATTTTCCCGCCACCGGTGCTCTCGCGTGCCCTGTTCTCCCGCCACCGTTTCCCGCCATTTCTTCCCTTCCCTTCCTATAAAATCCCCTCCTCACTGAGCTCCCTAAGCAGTCCAGTGTATACACTAGAAAATGTCGATTCCACCCCAGGTTGGCCCATGGATCGTAGTTGGGTAAGAGATATGTCCGAGCGTCTCTTGTTGTGTGCGGTCGAGTTGAGGGTAGACGGTAAGGAAGTTCCATGGGAGGAGCTCATCAGTAGTGACAGTCTTCTCACTGAGGTTGGAGCGGCATTACGACGACATAGCTGGCCAAACAGGTACCCCAGGAAATACGGAAAGAACTTCTCAGGTTGCTTGATAGGTACGACAAGAAAGTTGTTAGTGGAAAATTTAGGAATGAAGCAGACCGTATGTGGTTTGCAAAAAATCCACGTACGTGGATAGACGAGAGCGAGGACGAAGACGATATCTTCATGCCGAGTGGCGCATTATCGTCGAAAGGCAAGAGTGATGCATCGGCGAAGGGTAAGAGTGTTGCACCTTCTTCAAGGAGCAAGACTGCTTCATCCTCCAGGAGCAAGAGTGTTGCATCGTCGAAGAGCAAGACTGATGTTGGAGGCTGCGTCGACGGTAGATGACTTCATGTAGTTAGGTGTAGTATTTAATTTCAGTATTAGTAGTTAATTTCAGAATGCCGATGTATCTTAATTTCCCGTTGTAACAGACAAGATCTATCTATTATTAATCTAAATTAATGTCTGAACCAAATGTAGGTAGATAGTAATATGTGTCATACATAGTATTACATCGAACGATACGTAGATGTCTCATACATATAAATAAGGTCCCGTGAATGGAAACATGTCTCATACATAGATAGTAGTATCAGTCATCTCTGTGAGCACGAGTGCGCGGCTGCCTCCGTGGTCGAGGCCCGGTAGGTGACAAGCGTGCTGGAGCGCGGTGGTCACGCATCCCTCGGCCTCGCAACGGCTCATCCTCCTGCGTCTCCTGCGTATCGGGCGGCGGTGGAGTATGGTACAACGTCTCGTCCTCCGGATCCATGTGTGAGGAGGAGCCACCCCCACCTGTAAAAGTTACGTCAGTATCATGTGTGGGTGAATAAGGTAAATTTGTATGAGTATTAAAAACTACGTACCGAGGTGGCTCTGAAACTGAGTCACCGGCACAGGAGACGGGTTCCACATCATATGTGGAGGTGGCTGTATCCCGTAACCAGACGTCGGCATCCCAAGATGGTGCATAGGTGGCTGCTGGTACACGGGTGGCTGCTGGTACATAGGCTGCTGGTACGTAGGTGGCGCCTGCCATGTCGAACTACCAGGCTGAGATGCATCTGGCGGCCGGTACATCAGTGGCTGAGACGGATCTGGCTGCTGCGACGAACTACCAGACTCGTACGTAGGTTGTGGGCGAGGAGTCTGTGCTCGTGTAAGACGTGGCCGGGGGTCCTGTCGACCAACAGAGTGACGGGAGGGTGATACCTGTGCATCCTGAGTTGCTGACGAGTGGCGCGTGGGGCGCGGGGCTGGACCGCGTGGAGCAACGTCAGCACCGCCGGCACAAGTAAGAACAGAGTAGACACGACGTAGTTTATCCTCCAGACGCTTGAACCAAGATACGTGTTGCGGCTGTGGGGCAAAGGCAGCAACGTCGCTCCGAATGTCTTCTATCAACTCTGCCTGTAATAGAAAAACAAAATGTTATGGTTCATTATTGAGACATGCATTTACCAATATAAGTAAGATACGTACCGCGTAGTTTCTGCTTCCCCCAATAGCCTGAAGTGGGTACATGTCTGTAACAGCAGGAGGTGGCAGCTGATCAGGCTGGGACGTGTGGACTAAGCGAACTCGAGTGGACTGTCTATACGTCCGCAGATATGCGTTAAAATCATCCAGCTGAAATGGCTCATCCGCGGGCCATACATTAGTCGTCGCATTCGCCCATTCTGCAATGTACGGTTGTAGTACCCGTAGCCAAGATGTGTAACTTCTCTCGCCTTGTCGTGACAATCTGAAAACATGCATGCGTACCGTAATAAGAATACGACTTTAGAGATTCGTTAGTGCAACCACAGTTGGTTAAAAACATACCTGTGGATGTGCGAAGGAAGGGGCGGCTGTCTCGCGGGAGGTTCGGGCAATTGTCGCTTGCCGAACTGTCTCATGACTCGCTGTTGGGCCACCTCCTCCACCGTGACATCGAAAATAATAGAGGCTCGAGTGTACCAATAGTTTTCATCCCTCCGACACAAGGTACAAATCCCACCGGGGTATCTCGCCACCACCCTGTCAGCACGGTACGGCTCCCAAATAACCTGATGGTCCTGCAACTGATCAAACTGCATCGTGAATGACGCGTAGCAATTTCTGACTTGCTCTCCCGCGTACCGTCTCTGCAAATAGATAAACTAGTTAGTATACATAAATAAAGAACTTGACAATTAGTTCAACAAGAAATAAATAATGTGCAAGTTTACCTGTCTACGTGTCCACATACTACCAAATGTAGGCAGATTGACTAGGTTTTCCTCGATGAACCTGTACTGCCAAGGAGTAATAGCGTCGACGTCAGGCCTACCAATAGGGAACCTCTCCCAGGACCACAAGTGCAACAGTAGTGGGCAGCCAAGTATCGAAGAGGAGTCTGCGTTCTTGGTGCACACAGTGCACAAAGAACGATACGTGGCGGCTAAGACAGCAGACCCAAAACTCCGTGGCACTATGTCCTCAAGTTGTTGTGCCTCCGCAATCTCTCGCGCTATATCGATGAAGCGCGCCGAAATAGTGTCGACGTGGGACTCTGTGAACATCACCTTGCCGAACAGCCACATCAGGTATGCCTCCAAACATCTAGTAATCTGCGGTTCAGTCAAGGCGACCTCAGGGTATCCAAGAGCACCTATCTGCATTGATCATACAACAGAAACTGGGTAAGTACAGGTTTGCTGATAGTTAAAAATAAACGGCATAATTGTAACAATCTTACCTGAAACTTGCTCAAAAAAGAAACCCGAGGACCGTGTTTCTGGTTCGGCAAGAACGGGTTTTCCGGATGTACACCTGCGAAACGTGCCTGCATCTCGTCACGCCAATTACCTGGAGCCTGTAAAGGACCTACGACCGCGCCCGCCAGTGGGAGACCCAACAAAAATGACACATCCTGAAGTGTCGGTGCCATCTCCCCGCACGGGAAGTGAAAAGTGTGGGTCTCGGGCCTCCATCGGTCAACTAAACAGCTAAGCAGTGACCTGTCTATGTTGACGCGTCGAGATGCATCCACCTGGACATCAATATCTGCGTCTCCGACCTGATCTGGTGGATGATGTAACCACTCCCGAGGAGTCGCCTCAACTAGGCGTGCTATAGGAAGCAGACCAGACCAAGTCAACCTGTATCAAAAAAATTATCAAATAATGTTCATCGCATCATAAATGGTAACAAAATTATGGACCCGGTGCACGTACCGATCAACCCAATCAGGGTGTATCATCCAGTTGTATGATGGACCCCGTGTACGCACGAGATTAGGCGTTTTACCATTCTCCCACAGCCTAGCGCGATGTTTTCCATCGATCGCTCCATTAAGCAAAGCATATGAAGCCATCTGTATGGTACAGATTAAAAACATAGTTCAGACACTTTGAAATACCAACATAGTTCGGACACTTACAAATTAAAACATAGTTCGGACACTTACAAATACAAACATAGTTCAGACACTTTGAAATACCAACATAGTTCGGACACTTACAAATTAAAACATAGTTCGGACACTTACAAATACCAACATAGTTCAAACACTTACAAATACCAACATAGTTCAAACACTGACAAATGAAAACATAGTTCTTACAAATTAAAACATAGTTCGGACACGTAAAAATTAAAACATAGTTCGTACGCATACAAATTTAACCACAGTGCTAGCCACGTTGCCCACGTCCTCCTCGGCCTCGGTTTCCTCGACCACGCCCAGGAACCGGAATGCTTGCAGGATCAGGAGCAGGTCCAAGGCCGTATTTGGGACAGTACTTCTCTCTGTGTCCGAAATTAGTGCATAACAAGCACTGTCGAGTGGGTCCACCGGCTTCGGACTCATCCATATCATTCCGGATTCGACGCGACTTCCGTCTTCCTCTGCTAGTTCTCATTAGAGCGGGATCCGGAACATATTGTCTTTCCAATGGGTTAACCTTGTTGAAGTTACCAACTACCCTAAATCCTGTCATCTCCCCGGTCCAAGTTTGAACCACTGCCTCCTTCATGTAATACGGAGACACGAAACTAATTGGGTTCATCCCCATCTGCCCACAAACTGCTAGCACATGAGAACATGGGAGGTGAAGCAATCTCGGTTTATTGCACGTGCACTCGCACGTTGGGGGTGCATCAAGTCCAATGCTCACCTCATGGGTCTTAAGCTCATTACCCGCACCAAATCTTGCAGTGGGTAAGCGTACCTCGTACCTCGGTTCTTGATTACCCATACGAACGACTGTGTGCAACCGTGCCTTCTTTATCTTCTTGTCCATGTACTGTCTTATTTTTCGGCAGTAAGGTGTGTTGGGGTAATACTCAATATGCTCGACAGCTTCACGACGTCTATCTCTGAAATACGTCAATGTACCGTGCAAAATACCCTCCACCAGTGCTGTTAGTGGCAAACTCCTATTCCCTCTGAGTACAAAATTATACACCTCTGCAAGGTTGGTAGTCATGGTGCCGTACCTAGCTCCATGTTCGTCGTGCAACAAAGACCATTTCACGGGAGGCTCTTTCTCTATCCACTCTTCAAAATTCCTGATTCGTTTTCCCTCCTTTCTCTTCGTACCAGGTGGGTCAATTCCAGGCAAGTTACACAAACCAACAGGGTCTGAATCATCCGTCTGCGCTGCAGCGACCTGTGCCGCCTGGAGCTGCGCAGATATTCCTTGAGCCTGTGCAGCTCTTCTTTCCTTCACTTGTTTCCTTGTGAATTCAGTCAGCCTTTCCCACAAAAACTGATACTTCCTCTCCTGATTCTGATTGCAGAGTCTTTTAAACAAATTCATCAGCCGCTTACTTTTAAAGCATGAGTAAAAGTTAGCGCCTAGATGGCGCATACACCAGCGACTCTGCATGTCAGTCCATGGTGCTTCTTCATCCACGCCGGGTTGCTGCAGTGTCTTTATAGCCTTTAGCATACCAGCATGTCTGTCATGGAGGATGCAGACATTTGGCCGAGTCTTCACAACTGCCATTTTCAAATTCCTGAAGAACCATAACCAGCTGTCATAATTCTCACCCTCGACGAAGGCAAATGCAATTGGCACGATCTGGTTGTTGCCGTCCACACCTATTGCGGTCAGGATCTGCCCCTTGTACTTGCCTGTGAGAAACGTGCCATCCACGCACAACACTGGACGGCAATAGTTAAAAGCTTCGATGCATATGGCAAATGAGAAGAACAATCGGCCAAACACATCATATTCAGGAATCTCCTCCTTTTTTTGTAATTGGACTATAGCATATGTGCCAGGATTCCTCATCTTCAATGTGCTAACAAGACGGATAACATTATCATAAGAGTCATAAAAACTCCCAAACCTCTCCTCTAGAGCCCTCTGCTTAGCTCTCCAGGCTTTCCCATACTTAATGTTGGTTTTCCATCTTGCAAACACTGTTCTTATGATGTGCTTCACTACCATGTCTTTCTTGTCCACTATCTCACTGAACAAAAGACGTGCAATGAGAGTTGACGTTAGGTTTGGGTGATCTTTGAGTTGACAATTAATTTCACAAGTGTGTGGCACGACGTCTGTCACCACCCACACAACCTCATACTTCGGTAAGTGACCATGCACCCGTGAAGGACAACCAATGTCAGTACAGCTCATTGTCAAATATTGCTTATTTGATACATCAGTGCGGAAAACCCTCTGTGTGGACAATGCCCACTGAATCACGGCTTCCCTTAACTGCTGCTTCGTGCTGTACTGAGCCCCAATTTCAATGTTATTCATGTGGTACTCCCAGGACGAATCATGACCATCACGCACAGTCGTGACATTTGACTTGTCCTGGTTCCAATAACCAGGAATAGGTACATCCTCCCCATCATTTTCATCTGAATCATCAGAATCTCCTTCATCAGAATTAAGATCTTCGGCGACGCCATCCTCGTCTTCATCCAACATCGCGTCCTGCACTGTTCCTGTGTGCTCATCCGCATCAGCCTCCCCAATTTGGGTAGGTCCTGCTGACAATGCTGGTTCGTAATGAACAGGAATTTCTGACAGCGATGGTTGATGGTACTCAACATGAGTTTGAGCATTCCCTGCTGTCGGTGATGGTTCATAATGCACAGGAATTTGGGCAGTATGCGAACTAGTTGCTTCACTACTCCCCCTTCAAAACAAACGACAGTAGGACTTCTGGTTTTGTGCCACGGCGTTTGCATGACGCTAGCCAAGAAACCCACTGCTTTGTCCGGTCAAGCGGCAACAACTCCCAGTAAATATTTGTCCGGGATTTGGTCCATAGCGACTGAATCCTAACCGTCCAGAAATTAGGATCGTAACCAAAATTCACCGTGAAATAGCACTGGACAGCGCTAATTTCCACTTTCTCTGTCTCTGTCAACTGAATCTCCAAATTATCAAATTCACGAAGATCAACCCCTGACTCAGTTGCACGGACTGTACCGGCACCGTAGTGCACTACAATATGTACCACTTCCATTACCTAGACAAATTTTTGGCATCCAAATACTACACACCGGATATATCTAAAAATTACAACCACCACTAATATTAATCCGGATCAAAATATACAATATATCTAACCGACAAAATATATCTACACTGCTAATATTAATCCTAATAAAATTATACGATATATCTAACCGACGAAATATATCTACACTCCTAATATTAATCCGAATCAAAATATACAATATATCTAACAGACCAAATATATCTACACTCCGAATATTAATCCTAATAAAATTATACGATATATCTAACCGACAAAATATATCTACACTCCTAATATTAATCCGAATCAAAATATACAATATATCTAACCGACAAAATATATCTACACTCCGAATATTAATCCTAATAAAATTATACGATATATCTAACCGACAAAATATATCTACACTGCTAATATTAATCCGAATCAAAATATACAATATATCTAACCGACAAAATATATCTACAATGCTAATATTAATCCTAATAAAATTATACGATATATCTAACCGACGAAATATATCTACACTAATGCAAACAAATATTATACATCTACCCACAAACTATATTCAAATTTAACCTAAAAAATTTAGGGATTAGGGTTTACCCTTGACGCGTGTGTAGATCCCGCTGCCTGGCTTCAATCTACCACCACCACTGCATCAACCCTCTCCTTGCCCAACAACAGCATGCACCACCACTATCCACCATTGTTGACCACCATTGCTCCACCTCCACACCCCCAAACGCCTCCACAAACAGCTATCCCATCAACAGATCGGGGATGCCCCAACCCTTCTCTACTCTATTTCTTCAATCTCTGAGTTTGTGGAGATTTTTTGTTGGTAAGATTCGGTGGTATTTTCGAACCAGAGGAAAGAACAGAGAGAGAAGCGAGAGAAGCAGTCGAGCGGAGGAAGAAGAAGAGAGCCGGGCGCGGCCTGTTTATCCAGCAGGTTTCGGCGTCGCCCGTGCCGAAACCCACCTTTCGGCACCGCTCGAGCCGAAAGCAGTGGGCCAGGCCTGCCACCGCGGTCTGCGCGCATGCACTGTCGGCTGCGGCCCTGACGACGCCTGAGTTTCGGCCCCGCCGATGCCGAAACCTGGCTTTCGGCGTAGCCCGTGCCGAAACAAGCTGGTTTCGGCCCGGCCGTTGCCGACGCCGCGCTATTTTCCAAAATTCTAGAAAACGCGTGCTATTTTCCGAATTTCAGTTAAAAAATTATTTAAAAAAAATTCCCATCTCTGTGTGAGTGCACGCTCACCACGGCAAATACAGTTTAGATAAATTTTGTTCTTTGCCAGAAAAACGAAAAGAAGGTATGGTTCGTATAATTTATTCATTTTATTTTCTTGCAAGGGGTTCTACGGTTTGGAGTACTGGTTTTGTAAAATAATAAACTGGGA
Source organism: Poa pratensis (assembly GCA_947311845.1). NCBI lineage: Eukaryota > Viridiplantae > Streptophyta > Magnoliopsida > Poales > Poaceae > Poa > Poa pratensis. Next base: position 9,542,516 of record CAMZMU010000115.1, on the reverse strand, counting down.
GAACAGGGCAGAGGCCCAGTGTCAAAAGTAGCGGTGACTAAACTTATCAACTAGAGTTCAAATCCTGTCGGGACCGAATTTCTGGAATTCTCACAAAGAAGCTATTCTTCTATGAAAGTAAGCCACCAAGGGCTAGTCCTGGTTGGTCTCGTTTTTTTTAAAACAATAAACTCAATAGCATGTCTATATTATTTTTCCAAAAGTACTACTGGTTTGAGAGGGCAATTAGAAGTGGTTTGAACGTTTGAGGGACAAATTTCGGAATCGAATCCTGATAGAGAGGAATAGTCGCAAAGGAGATTTGTTTTTTTATGGAGCGAACGAGATGGACGAAGCCACCAATCGGGAGTTGTTCTGGCCTCTAATCGTACTGGTCTGGATTCAAATGGGCTGCATTAAGGATATTAGTCCTAGGCTGGAGTAGTATATTTTCCTTGCGTGGCCCATCCGGATGGCCCCACACCCATGCGTCAAAACAAAACAAGTGTGCAAAAAGGTGGCACGAAGGCGGCACTCTCACGCAGTCTAAATTTCACGCGGATGTGATGCCCTCCACATGATATTTTCCTTTTGATTTAAGATGGTGCTCTGTTTGGGTCACGTGCATACCAACTGAATGACCACTAATTGTTAGTTAGTCATGCGTATCGACCCGGGAGCCGAGGTAACACAAAAGGGTTGAGAAAACATAAATATATATAATCGGACCCATGTCAAGTCGATTTGTCTAACGATTTAGCTTAGCAACAACAAGAACAATTAATGGAAGTGATATAGAGCTATTATTAGTGGTAGAGATTTAGACATGGTGCTGATACGAGTAGATAAGATATCAATGGGAAGAAAAATACGTTGTGATATTGGAAGGAACTGAGATCGAGCCGTCGGACGAGGCTGCCGCTAGCAAGAATTGTTATGGTTTGCTGGTTATAAAGTAACCTGTAACATGGTAAGATGGACAATGCGACAATATTAGGACATTCACGAGGCTCATTTTACGTGTTTATCTTTTCTTCTTATTTACACAACATGCATCGGGGAAAATAATAGATGAAAACTGAAATACGTTGTGCATATGTAATTTGGATCAAGACTTATAGTTTTGTTCATCTGGCCTTGCTTGTGTAAATCAGAAGTTGTGTGTATGTTTCGACAGACTTAAGTACAATTTAATACTCCCTCTGATCCATATTAGTGGGCATAACTTTGTCTAAATTCATATGTATCTAGTTAAGTATTTAGACTAGATATATGTGTATCTAAACAAAGTTGTGCCCACTAATATGGATCGGAGGGAGTATATATTTGTGTTGGGAAACTTTTATGCTTTGCTTTATTCATTTTTTAATACGAGGAAAATGGGACACGGTGCACTGTTTTGATAGATGACTCTATTTTCTGCTATTTATTTATGTTCAATTCTGCATCAGAGTCTTATATCTACCCAAAATCATATATGCACCACTGGTCTTGCTTCTCATTCAAATACACGGTGCCAACTCTAGCGGTGGATTAGGGCCAAGCCAGTAAAATGTGGTGCCATGTGCCAAAGTATATAATGCGGCTTAAATATCTTTTTAAAATTAGACCTGCTCACCATTTAACATTTCATAAAAAACATAACCGACATGTACAATATTCTTATTCCAATGGTCAGCGAATTTTTGACGGTAATCATCTAACATATTTTGTCACTTTCGAAATACATACTAAAAACAAACAAAATATATATTAGTACACATCATCTTGTCAGTGACAATAATTATCCATTATTTAAGTCATAAGTTCTCCATTTTTCGTTTATAAACTGCATATAAAAGAAAGTTCTGCTAGAAATATAGCACCACTCAGATTTGTACGCAAATGTCCTTGAACATGTAAAATGGATATGCCATCATGCAAGCCCAAAAGATATGAACAACTACTAGTATGCACTTTGTCATCCACACTCAGTTTGGGACCCTGTGCGGCCGCACGCGCCACACTCACCTGACAAGGTTGTGATTCTCTTATGAAAATTATGCCTCCATCCATGTGAGGTAAAAATATCTCTCACCATCTGCGAGTTATATAAAGATCGACATAAACAAGTCAAGTCATGGCCCTCTAGTGATAAACCAATTAAAAACAAATTTGAGGAAAATGATTTAAGCAGTTTAATAAAGCACATTGATATAGTCCACTCGTCATGTTTACACTTTCACCTTCATCTAAATCAGACAAGATAGGATTATTCCGGCCACCAAAACTGTCGAGGCTCATATAAAGCTGGCAATAGTTAATTCCATATTGTCACTACAAAAAAAACTGATTCTATCTTAGTTGTCTTATAATAATTAAAAAATTGAGAGGACTTTTGGCTCCCGTGAGCTCCAGTGCTCATGCCTTGTAAAAAAATAATCGAAAATGGTGTTTCAAAGTTTCAAAAAATCCCCAGAACAGATTCGTGGATACATGCACATGTTATGTACATATCTGAATAGTTTAGCTTCATAATACGTTGTAATGTAGGCTACCCAAAAATTACAAAATCAAGGATCTGAAAGGATGTTAAGGAACTCTTTTTTTTTTTGAAAGATCCGATCGCAAATAACAGGCAGCCCAGTACACATTACAAACAGGTCCAGAAAGTAAAGAAAATTACAAGGAGGACCAGGAAATATGCAGAGAGCCCCCTAAGCCGCCGTGAAGAACCACGATCAGATCCTGCAACCGCGCTCCCGAACCCTAGGCCTCGCCGGAGTCGCCGTACCTCTCGCCGCCGGGGAGCAAGCACCTCCACGCCTTGTAGAAAGCCGCAAGAGCCGTCCGCCGCACGAGACGGAACCGAAGCCGATGAACACGCACGGCCGCAGCGCCAGCATCCCCGCACCACCTTGCAACCCGCCGACTCGGCTCCGCCCGGGCCAACCTCCTGCAGCACCACACAACTTCCCGCCGAGCACTCCCCTCGCCACCACGGTCGGCCGGAGCAGCAAACGACGAGGAAGACCACCACCAGAACCACCACCAAAACCGAACATCAACCTCCAGCAACTTCCCCCGCACCACCACGGCAGGCTAGAGAAGCAAGGCAGGACTCAGGAGGAAGAAGGTGCCGGACGAACCTCCACGACCTCTCCGGCAACCGCCGGAACGGGGAACAGAGGGGGAGGACAAAAGCTCTAACACCGCCGCCATCGCCACCGTCTCGATGACGGCGAGAGCCACACCCACACGCACACCTACACCTATACTATACACGCACAGCATCCTCCGGAGCTCCCCCTACCTCACAGCGCCCGAACGGCGGCCGGAGGCAGAGGGGAGCGGCGGATTCGCCGGCGAGAACAGAAGCTACGTGGACGCCTCCCTTATCGCCTCCTCTCTACTGTTCACGGGGAGAGGAAAAGGAGGAGAGGTGAGGAGAGGAAAAGGATGTTAAGGAACTCATTTTTATTTGGTAGATTTGCCTTTTTTATGCAGATCATGTATGAAAGGATATTTCTCTGTAAATTTGGGCATATATAACGGACATGTATATATACTTGTATGTTTATTTCAGAATTTTCTGAGATGGAAAAGTAAACTCTTCGATTTTTTTTAACCGGGAACACTGGAGCTCGGGCGGTAGAAGTGTTTTTCGCTATAAAGCACATACCATAACCTACACCATGTAAAATAGATAAAGACATTTTGTTGTCCACGTATAATCATCCATTGCCTACAAATTATATGTACCTCTATTGTCAAAGCACTAACTCCGGAGGAAAGAGCCACAGTCCAATATGTCCCCAGTAGAAAGGCTTGCGAAACCTTTTCTGGTTAGAAACTTGAGTCTTAATGTTGAACACCTCGCCGGACTCGATAAAATAGATGTCGTCCTCGGCCACATCTCCACGAGGTGCAGAAACAGACTTGGAGAAGTCACGGCCGATGAACAACGCTTGGCCCCTGCCCAAACCATTATCCATTGGCACCCATTCGCCCGTATCAAAATCGGCCTCGAAAACTTCAACCTGGCGAATGGATTGCCTGAAAAAGTCCAGAGGGATATGCATCCGGGGCTTCACCATGAGCAGCTTCCCGCACAATTCGACTATGTGCCAGATGATGATTTCCTCATCAGATATGTAATTATGTGGGCAACTAGAATAGTTGAGGTCATTTTGACCATCCTCGTCATTTACCACTACTTGCCCATCATTCTCATAATCATCCACCACAAGATCAAGCGCCACTACCGCCTCCTCCTCATCAACTGCAGCTGCCGCGTCCGCAACCTCCTCCTCCTGCTCTTGTTCTACCTCATCATTGTTATTCTCAGCATCAGATGCAGGCCACCACTCATAACCTTCATAGTCTAGCGCTTGCCGGATGACACGCCTTCCAATGGTAACCTTGGGACTTCCATCCTCATTCAATCCTAGATCAAAGGGAACAAGGTTCTCTGCCTTGGTGATGGCATAGAGTTTATCTCCAAGGAAGGCAATGTCGACGATATGGATATACGGAGTTGCTCGTGGTTCAGGCAGCCACACACCCTTTCCTGGTAGAATTACGATGAGAGGAGTATTCAGGTTGGTGGTGATGATGGCGATGAAGTCATGGATGGTAGAGCGCATGAGAAACTTGCGGATATTGTACTGGCGGTCGAGGACTGCGTCCAACTCGGGCAGCGGGATGTATTCGAGAGAGAAAGGATTGTGTAAAACATAGTTGTCGAAGTAGTAACGTGTGCCCTCCGGGATTTGATCGTAGATGCCGAGGAGTAGCCAGTCGTTGGTTGAGCCCTCGCATAATGCGTTGTCGGGGATTGAAGCGGGGTATTCCACAAGTTCATCAGGTGGAGTGATGACTCCGCCGTCCAAGAGAACGATATATGGTAGCTGTTAAAAAAGAACCCATCGACATAAGAACCCATCAGCGTGCGACAATTGCGAACATAGAAAATTTTAGCTGGCCATGCCAACGCACGTGCCATCAGGTAGTAATGAACTAATAATGCACATACATATACATGAGAAAAAGGAAGAAACTATGGACGTACCTTATCGGTGCGTGGGCTAAGGTGGACGAGGTCCGTGAGGCCCTCGAGCCTGAACCTGGTCTTGGGTGGCCACCGTCATCGCCGACGTCGATCACCCTCTCCACCCTCAGCTCGATGAGCTGCTTGTGCTCAGCTCCGTCGAGTTTCTGTAGAACGCCCTCCAAGACCACGGACGTCCCCGTCGGCGTGAGGCGCCCGAGCTCGTACACCTCGCCCTTCACCGCGGCCTGGAGGTTCTGCTGGCAGGAGCCGTCGTTGAGCTCGAGGACGGCCGAGAAGTTCGACGGCTTGCGGCCGCTCCTGACACTGCCGCCGACGACCACGCGCTTGTCATCATGCGCGTCGATGGCGCTTAGGATTGATCGGATGGAGCTGCGATTCGTCGGAGGATCCAGGTCTCCCGTGGAGGAGGGGATGCTGGTCTCGTCGGCCAGCTCTGGCGCCGGCGGTGAGTCGTCGGCCTTCATGGCGGGTTGGTTCGAGCCGTGCGCGCGTATTGCTGTCCTGAATCGATCAAAATCAACAAAAGAGTCGCGCGAATAAAACAACGTGTAGCGGAGCCATGCATAAGACCTTTGCCGATTCGAACTCGCATCAACCGTCCGGTATCTACAGGATGCTTTCGGCCCATATCAAAGACAAGTCCCAACACTACTAGGATACATTACAAACCCAACCGCACGATTGGAATAAAATCTTCTTTTCGAATTCCCTTGCCTACCTGAGCGACACCAATGAGCAAACAGATCTAACTCTACTATATATAATGCCGGATATATATTTTTGGATTCTTTTGATTTATTAGTTAAATTCATAAGTTGCATCACACTCGGACAATTCATAAGAAGTCCCGCCCATGCTCTGCATAGTTAAAATGCAGAAATACAAGACACAAACATGGTAAAAAGAGAGAAAAGCAAAGGCGCAATACAACTGTGTGGGAAACATGTAGCAATGTGGCGGTATGTTGGACCAATCTATAGACTACGTTGTCATCCACGTGGGATAAAAATATTTCTCACAGCTTGCTACAGTCGTGTATAGATCTCCATAAACAAGTCCATATTTTCCATGCTTTGAAAAGACAGACCACAAAAAGGAGTAAAACTATACACCGATAATTAATGACCTTCAAAGGAGTAGAGTTATTACCATTTAGAACTGAATCATTTTTGCATAGCCAAACTAATCAAACAACGACAAACGATCTATTTCACGTAACTGATTGGTAAAAATGTTGCATCACTTACGTGGTGAGGATAAGGTAGAAATCACTTGGATGGTGTAGAACATGTGAATTTACACTGAAAAAAGAAGTACTTGATTGTCTCATCATGGTGAAAAAATTGCACTGAACAATCACATGTCAATTATGCTTTGCGAGGTTATCTTTGGTCAGGATTACTCCTTTGAAAAGGAATCGCGGGTAGATGAAAATGTATATTTTTGTTATTTTGTAAGAGGAAGCGTTCAACCTCTCAGTTGGGCAGGAGGTACCCTTAAGTCTATATGTCAGTTATCGACTAGTCAACTGATGCCAAAGGCACAGACGCGAGATGCTAATGATGGCCCTTTGAGTAGGGCAGAAGTCCCCGGTGGGTGTGATCGTCTCGTGTTGTACTTTGCGAACAAATCGAGGCCGCTCTTCTAACCAATCCGGTTAGGTTGCAACCTGGTCTAAAGGTACCTCAAGTTGTGTTCCAATTTTCCTTGTTGTCTGCGCTAGGACCATGTCGGTGGCATCCGATTACATCAAACCAGGTAGAGGCCATCGTGTGGCATGCCAGGATTTGATCGGTCATTACTTGCGCCCGAACACGAGAATGAGCGGCCTGGTGATGAGTGGGTTTTACACTCATTTTTATCCTCGTTTAAACCGGATATTACTCAATAAATTGATGAGATATTCTCTTTAACAGAAAAATGTAACAATTGATGAGATATTCTCTCTAACAAAATAAAGTAGAGAACTTGTTTGATAGAGAAAAACATAGCTCGGAACAATATTGGAATCATTCTCAGCTTATTCTCAAAGACTGTTGTTCCTCTCAAACCAAATGGACTGCGCTGTAATAATGATGAGATTTAGTTTGCCTTTGACCATGAAAAGGTGTAACAGACGTAGCAGCCCTTTAAAGATCAGCCTTCCCAGGAGATCTTGGAAAGGGTATTACATCTCTGATGTTGTCGAGGCCAGTAGCAAAAAGGAGCATTCTCTCAAAGCCCATGCCGAATCCACTATGCTTGACAGATCCAAAGCGCCGAAGGTCCAGGTACCACTCATATTGCCCTAAAGCCAAACCTCCATCGATTATCCTGTACTCAAATATGTTAAACGGTCAGCTGAATAGTTGTTCATGGTACATGTAAACATTAAACATCAACGATCAATGAGGTGTGAAAAAAAAGATTCAAAACAGAACGTTTGTTCTTTATCTATAATGTAATTTTGAAATACTAGTACAACCAAAAATATAACAAATGCTCGAGTCATCCAATTACTCTTCATCTAGTTGACGCTAAATCATGCATTAATGCAGGTAATTCAACAAATTTCATTTACACAACAATACTAATGTAGCATTCCAATTTTTATATAGAATTTCCATAAAGGAGACTAGACAGTATAAACACCAGACCGGCATTTAAAGCCTGGTTGGTGGAGCCCTCCACTAATAATCCACCAAGATTGTTCTAAAATAATTCCACCATAATTGTTCTCACAACTATTTGTGCCAAAGAACAATAGTTCGAAAATAGTACATGGTCAAGCTGTCATGCAAATTTATATATCAGATCTTTATTCTCAACTCCTGGTAAAAACCATAATATGTCGAATAAAAATGTCAGCATCCGTACCGTTGTTGAAGAATATCTAGACGTTCCTCCCTTTGGCTTCCACCAATTAATTCACCAACCTACAGAGAGATGGTATCAGAAAATAAGACATCAGTAAGAGTATGAAGGCAAAAAATGTCGATTTTAAAAGAGGTGTAACATACTGGGCACAAATCCAATTTCATATTAGAAAATTTGCACTGCAAGATCACTGATTTTTAGATTATACATAGTGTAAAATAAGTTAAAATATCACGACTGAACAAATTTTGGTATACCTTGGGCACAAGAACATCCATAGCTGCTACTGTCTTTTGGTCATCATTGAGCCTCATTTAGAATGCTTTTATTTCTTTTGGATAGTTATAAACAATAACTGGCTTCTTAAATACCACATCAGTCAGATACCTTCATGATACAAAAAATATATAAATGGAAAATAGAGATTATATGGAGTAGTAAAACAAATAAGACAGGACATATAAAAAGAAAAACAGAAATAATATAAAATAGTAAAAAAATATCAATACCAACTCTATTTTCCATACCTCTCGTGCTCGGACGACAAATCAATTCCCCATTCGACCTTGTTCTCGAACTCCTTATCGGCATTTTCCAATATCTCCACGGCCTTTGTGTATGTAATGCGCTCAAATGGTGTCGCTGAAACAAGCTCTAAACGCTCAATTGCAGTGCTATCACCATAATGATTGACCATGAACTCCATCTCCTGTCGGCAGTGTTCAAGTGTCCACTTGCAGAGGTGCTGCACATAGCTTTTTGCGCAGTTCATATCATCTTCCAAGTCGGCGAACGCCATCTCTGGTTCGACCATCCAAAACTCAGCCAAGTGTCTTGACGTGTGTGAGTTCTCTACCCGGAACGTTGGCCCAAAGGTATACACATTGCCAAGAGCAGACGCGTAGGTCTCGGCCTGAAGCTGGCCTGAGACGGTGAGAAAAGCCGGGCGCTTAAAGAAATCGTTCTCGAAAGAGATGGTTCCATCCTCCTTGCGTGGAATCCCTGGTCTCAATCTCAACCTCTCTGTTTCAAGCATGGAAATATTCTCTTTGGCCCTTTCAAGATCCAAAACAGCGGCACTTATCTCTTGCTTGCTAGCTTTTGCTGCTTTAAGCTGCGCAATGGTGTCTGCTTTCTCTTGCGCAACAAGCGTAGCGGCTTCAATGTCGGCTTCCGATGGCGGGGCCTTCTCCTGAAGCTCCTTCTCCACCTTCTCGGCCTGGCTGAATAAGGTGGTGACTTGGAACATCTCGCCGGCACCCTCGCAATCACTTGTTGAAATCACTGGTGTATGTACTTGCCAGAAACCTCTGTCTCGGAAGAAAATGTATGTTGCAAAGGCAAGCTCACTCCTTATTCTAGCAACCGCAGCTATCTGCAAAAGATTAAAGTCAAGACAAAAATGTCATTGTAATCATACACATCAGAATAGAATTTGCCCAACGAGATACAAAATGATGAATGACAGAATAGTACGATCCACTCCATACCACATAGTCTTAATCAAAATACTACTAGAACCATTTTCTCAATATAAAAATATCAAGAAAAACAATAGCGCGGTACATCCCCGCTATATCGTCCATATACGGTTTATCAAAAATACCGTTTTGAGGAAGTTGCCGTTATTTCGAATCCGTGTACAATTGCCTACTATAGTGCGCTATAGCTCCATAGCCTTAATCAAAATACAAAACAAATTGAAAGGAGGCAAAAGTTTCGCCTTTTATATTGATATAGGAGAAGCAAACATGATACGGCCGAAGCCAAAATAAAAAGAAACATAAATGTCAGAGCCTACTAAACGAGAGAATACCAAAATGTAGAAAATTTCGATGTTTACTTAAAGAGTATCTATGGAACTGCAGGTATTAGATTAAACTTACATGACAACAAAGGAGAAACACTTTGTTGGACGTGTACGTACCGTGTCGGTGCGTGCGCGGAGGTGGGGAAGGTCCCTGAGGCCCTCGAGCGAGTGCTTGGTCTTGGGTAGCGGGTAGAGCCTGGCGTCCACCTCGCCGACGTTGAACACCCTCTCCACCTTCAGCTCGATGAGCTGCTTGTGCTTGGCTCCATCGAGCGCCTCCAGAACGCCCTCCAAATACACTGACGTCCCCGTCGGCGTGAGGCGCCGGAGGAGCTCGTACACCTCGCCCTTCACCACGGCCTGCAGGTTCTGCTGGCAGGAGCCGTCGTTGAGCTCGAGAAAGGCCCGTCCTGACCCAGCCGCCGACGATCACGCGCTTCTTATCGTGCGCGTCGATGGCGCCCAAGATTGTGCGGATGGGGGTGCGCACCGTCGGAGAAACCATGTCTCCCTGGGTGTGGGCGGGGAGCTCTGGCGTCGGCGGCGGGCGGGCCTCCATGGCGGCTTTTGCTCTCCTGATGAATCGACGAAAACCTAGTTAAGCCAGGATCAACATTTTTTTTTTGCATCGCTGACAAAAGACTTGTACATATGCGTACAATACAACCTCTAGTCCGTCCTGTACTACAAGTAGGAGAACTAAATAAACCGTAACAGGACTTCGACTACAACTATCGGTGATATGTCAATGCCAACTTCTGCCCAGAGTCTCCTTCTTCCTATCGACAACTACTAGTCCTTGTTGCCATGCATGCTTTCCATATCACTAATCGCAACACGACTAGGATACAACCTAACCGATCACGTACATGCCAAGGACATACCAATGACAAGACCAAACTACCAAGATAAACCCAACAGCACATTAGGCAACGATCCTGCAATTAACCCTTCTCTGCATTGTCTCAGCAATGCCGACCATGGAGACGGCGCCTGCTTCGGCGCGTCGGGAACCCACGCCAGATCACCCACCGTATTCCTGTGTACTAAAAAGCTCGCATGCATTGTAACTTACACACAAAATTTGTTGTATTAGTAACCTGAGATTAACTAATAAAGCACGCATGCATGGCAGATGATCGGCGAGGCAATCGATGCCCTGCGCGGCAGCGCGACGGAGGAGGTCATCTCGGCCTTCATCATCGGCAGGCACCGCGGCGTGCCGCCGGCGCACGAACGGCTCCTCCGCCACTACCTATCCAAGCACGTGGCCGAGGGCCTCTTCGTCTGCGCCGCGCAGGGCCGGTACTCACGCGGCTCCCACGGCGTGCAGGTCACCGTGGCCAAGCACTCGCCGGACCATGGACGGCAGCCGCCTGAGCTGGCGCTTGTGGTCGCTAACGAGGATGGTCCACCCTGTCCCGCCACTGCCATGGACCAAGATCAGGCTTGCACGATGGCTGCCGACGGCACCAAGAACATGATGAGTCGTCGTCGGCCTTGCAATGCGGCGCCAGTCCACAGCCCTGCCACGGCATCAAATGCTAATATCGAGATGAAGAAGAAGCCCAGGCAACGGAAAGTGCAGGACCTGTACGACCACAATGTGGCTCTACCACCTACGCGGGTGCTGCGTCCCTGTAACGTACCAGTTGACAGTGAGATGTGCTGTGTGCTCGCACTGCCTGCGCCGGTCAGGCGATGACAAGTTCATGCTACCTAGTTCTCAATTTTCAAGTGTGTCGTTATAGATTTATGTTGTTCGAAAGCAACACCTGAACTTTTATATGCTTAATGCAATGATCAAGATGAATGTCGATTTATTTGTTTTGCAATAGTTTTATGTTTGGTTAACCTACATGTGGAAGTTATATTACGGCTATCATATAAGTTGGTCCACATATAAGTTGGCCCGCAATTGAGTGATCGGCTATACTTACAGTTTTATCTGGCACAAAGCATCTTTTTGTGTTAAGTGTGGGTTCTATATTTGTACAGACCGGACACACTAATTTCTCTTATATATGTGAAGTTATTATAGAATATTAGCACCTGCCACCACCATCCGCCTATATCCCGTCAATAGTTGGAGACAAAACGCTATACCCGTTACTACCCTAGCCGTCGTAGTCGATGATCCAATCTGCGGTCATGGCTTCCGTCTGCGATATGGGCATCTTCAGATCATTGTAATTCCTTCGGTGTTCTAGTTCTTGCTTGTGCAACCTTTACATCTAGTAAAATCTTACATGATCTAGCCTTTTTATTTGTGTAATGCAATATTTGCAACATTTCTCTTGTGGTCTACTAGCATTACATTGATTTTTTTTTTTTGAAACACGGCAAGAACAGTCCCTATATCCATTAAAAATGAGAGAAAACATTTTACAAGGGTAACAGGATGATACTTAGGGGAATAATCCCAAAAGGGAACCACGCAAGCGGCACCAAGCGGCGCAACACTCGAATGATGTGACAACCCAGAAAATATAGAAACCCAACCTCATGATAAGTAAACCCGAAGGTATTCAAGATAGCTCCTTCGAAAACTTTCACATGACAAAGACGATATGGTTGCTACAAGATCTTGCATTTTATTTAGAATTTTTGTGTGTGAGCACAGTCCACTAGGAGTCAATGGAGTGCTCCGGCCGAGAATAGTTATTGATGTGGTCCTCCAACCAAAGATTGATAGTATTCCATATGAGTGAATGAACAATCCTTGCATAGATGAAGCATTGTTTATGGGTGGGAGCACTAGTGGAAACAGGGCCACTGGTCCCGGGTCGTAAGGGCCTCTAGTACCGGGTGTCCACCCGGGACTAGCAAGGCGACATTAGAGCCCCCCCTCTAGTACCGGGTCCGTTACGACCCGGAACAACAGGCTCCCACGTGGCCGCCGAGGCGCGGGCGTGGTGGAGGACCTCTAGTCCCGATTGGTCATACGACCCGGGACCAAGACCTCACACGTGGCAGCTTGTAATTTTTTGTTTTTCCACCCAATTTAATATTGAAATGGTGCAAAAAAATATGCGTTTAATTAATTAAAAACAGAAACTACATATAACATATCAAAATGTTCATAAATAAAAATATGTTCACGTCTATCCGGTTACATGGAGGTGCTCATAACCGGGACTAGAGCCCGTCTATTCGATTACACGTGTGTGGAGATCATAACCGGGACTAGAGCCCGTCTATTCGGTTACACGGGAGATCATAACCGGGACTTCACCGCTATTCTCCATTGTATTTTCCTTTTGTAGGTATGACTTCGCTGAGCAGAAACCCCGCAAGTTCCTCTGCTAGTGCTTGAAAGCGCTTCTTTAGTGGCATACTCTCGCGCAATGGCTCTGCCTATAAAAGAAGGAGATCAATACGAATATTAATCATGACTATCAAAAATTATGAATGACACTGGAGATCAATTGATGAATATGATTGTTCACGTACGTCTGAAAATTTCTTTGGGTCCCGCTCAGTGACCGAACGACGAATCCACTCGCAAACGAAATATCCACAGAAATTGGTCCCCTGTGGTTGCCTCTCGATCCACTTTACGAGAATAGAATTCAATCAAATCATAGTCAACATATAGTGGTATTGAAAACAATAAATAAAGAGATGCGTGAACTTAGCTAGACCGTACTACCTACCTGTGGGTGAACAAAAGTCAGCTGTTCTTCAAATGAACCTGAACCCTTTGTCCTCGCTTTGAATTGTTTCCAAACCCTGCCGGGCAAAAAAAAGAATAAATGAGTTATTAGTTGCTTGATATCTCTGAAATCAATAAGAGAGACTGATATAGTGCGATAATGTTTGAAATTACCTTTGGAGCGTATCTAGAATGCTTTGGTACCTATCCTTAGGCCAGTCCAATGAGTCGTAGACTTGAACTCTTGATCTATCAACTTCAATGACTAGCAGAATGTAATGATCGCTGCGCATGATTATATACACGTCAGTAACTCATCAGTTACACTTAATTTGTACAAGCGAGTAACACTCTCTTACCTGAAGAAGTAAGGAAACATTATCTCCGTGTTGAAATGTTGCTTCATTAGGGTATTTAGCAAGTTCTTCTCCGTGTCCTTCACGTGGTTTTTTAGTGTCCTTGCATTAACTCGTACTGGGTTAACGAACCCAAAGCCATAGATGCCCTTTCTACCACATTCATCACTCTTCATTCTGCATAATACCGTAGTGAGCATAATTAGCGATGGCAATGAACGAGCTGAGAGCTAAAGACTTTATCTTTTTTGGAAATAAATGAATTGAATCACTTACAGACAGTAGGCACCGACGAGAGCCAAGTCGAGGGAGTCAAGGTTGTATAAGTACCAGAGTTCTTCGAGCTGAATTGTGAACATGTCTTCACCCGCGAAATGATTTTTTGTAACTTTCACACAGATCAAAAATTCATCAAATTGCTTTGTGGTTTTCATGTACCAACTATGGAGTTGTCGCATACATGTCGGTAGACACTTTATCTGATCACCTCGCAGCAGGGACCTCCCCCATTTCCATTTCCATGAATCATCTACATCAGACGGAAAGAGATTTTCGTTGTCCAGTTGAGCAAGAGTAATACCAGCATCTGCAGCAAAGTCCTTCTTCAAGGATAAAGTAGGAATTAGGTCCGTCACAGAGCCATGACCACTGGGTATAACTACGAGCGGGGCTATCGACTGGTTTGCCTGTTGTCCGAGCTGGGCAACGTCTCTTTTCCCTCTGGCACTACTACTTCTCGTCTTGGGAGAGCTACTACTTTTACTCAGAGCTCGTAAATAGTTATCTGGCTTATTTTTCTCATATTGCGATGGTTCCGTGATGAATCCAATAGCCCACTTGTTTTCCTTTGCAGTAAATGTTTGCTTTTCCTCGGGCTTTTTCCGTGCAAGCTGTCTTTTTGTGTCTGCATCCACCCACGCATCCAATTGCTCTTTAGTCATGTCGCAAGCTCTGAGGTCGTCAAGGCTTTTGGGTACTTTTGGGAGGGGCGAACGTCGGGGGTCTCGCCCGAATCCCATGGACGACGAAGTGGCGCCCTTCCTATGTCGGGGCTCAGGAGTCGGCTCATGCGGCGGCGGAGTCGGCTCATGCGGCGGTGGAGTGGCTCATGCAGCGGCGGAGTGGGCTGACGCAGCAGTGGAGTCGGCTCACGCGGCGGTGGAGTCGGCGCACGCGGCGGCGGAGACGACTGATGCGGAGGCGACTGATGGTTGTCGTCCCCTTCATCGTCATCAGGTGGTGAATCGTGAATTGGCGGAGACGATGGTGGCCTTGGCGCCCAGCCTTCAAACTTGATGTATTTCTTCCGCCATAGAATTAGACCACCCACGACGTCCCCTAGCACCGACTCATCATCAGCTCTTGGGAACTCAAGGTTCAGTGATTCATATCCTTGTACAACTTGATCCACGCCGACACGAGCATATCCATCTGGAATGGCATTGCCAAGCCACGATGCTGTAGAGTCAATGTAGAATGCATAGCCGTCCGCCACCTTCGTGGATAAGTTAAATACTGGGACATGCAGCTCACAAGTTGTTTTCTCCGTGATATAATCCACGGGGTAACTTGTCTCATCATCACCGACCATAACCGAGGAAGCCACGCTGCTTCTGCGATGCGATGGGCCGCCTTGACTCGCTTGTTCCAGCTGAAGAGTTGGCGCCCCTTGCTCGCGCATTTGATCTATTTGCTTCTGCTGCTCCTTATAGAGAGCAACCATCTGGTCATGATTTCTTTCTAAGATCATCAACCGGTCTGATTCCTGCTGCTCCTTCCTCCTCTTTGCTCTCAATCGGCTTCTGTAAGAGGCACGGTCCTCGGGAAACCCTTCAATCCACGGCACTTCTCCTAAGCCTCGTGTTGATCCTCCTTTTTCTTTGGTCCCGAGGGCCTCTGACAGCTCGTCCTTCTCTCTGTCGGAAATAAACTTTCCCTCTTTAGACTTGGCAATTAATTCAATAATTTTTTTTTGGGCTCCGTTGACTACTTTGCTTTCATCAATTATTAACTCCCCTGTTTCCATGTCATACTCCCCTCCATGCGCAAGTAGCCAATTCCTTATCCTTCTGTCCCATTCCTCTGTGACCGGGGTGAGCCCTTTTGCACGCAACTCGGACTCAATTTTTTCCCACTTAGGCTCGGCAACTCGGTAGCCACCTGGCCCCATCTTATGGTGATACTTCTTTTTCGCTGCATTATTCTTATTCGTTTGCGACCTTTTCTTAGCTCGTTCTGATTTCTTGTACTCCAGAAATGCAGGCCAGTGAGGCCGCTGCCTCTCTCGTGTGCCGGTGAAATCCGGAAGTTTCCCATCTTCTTCCCACTCACGGAATAATTTGTTCTTGTAGTTATTGAATTGTTGAGCCATCTTCTTAAGAGCGAAATGCTTGACTTTGTCCGTCATTTTTTTTGTCTTCACCTCATCTTCCAAGACCGGTAGGGTGAAATGTGCAATGAGCTTGTTCCAAAGCACATCTTTGGTTCTCTTGTCGACGTAACTAACTCCCTCTAACTTTGGCTTAATCCATTCCTGAGTGCTGATATAAACGTTGTCCCTGACAGTGACTCCGCATTGATGCACAAACTTAATTGCGTTCGGCACGGGTGCCAGTGGTTGGCCAGTAGTTGCATTCACCTCGTCAATTGTGAGATGCTCATCTTTGCCCATCCCTTGGGCATGGCCTCGTTTAGTGGTTTGGTTCGATGCGGAGGTCTAAAAATATGAAACATGTGTGAATACATATATATGCACAAATCAGTTATTGCATCTGCTCAACATAGGCTTAATATACCTCGCCAGACGGCGTGGGTCCACCAATTTCCGAGTCCTCATCTTCAGCTCCTTCCGCGGGATGCCGAAATTCATCTTCAGCTCCTTCTGCGGGATGCCGAAATTCACCGGGTTCACAAATGTAGGAAAGTAGCTCTTCTTCCCCTTCTCTCGTTGCGAAGGGAGCATCGATATCCATTGTTTAACTAATACAAAAAAAAGATAAAACAATAATAGCATTAGTACAATAATTCAATATACAAATATGCAACAAAAACAATTTAATATTGCATCTAAAGAAAAAAATCAAAAAAAAACTTAGGCTGCTGTCCCAATCCCAGCCCAGCCCAAATTTGGGCCAGAACCTGGTCAAAGGTGGCCACCGTGGTCATCCCTGACCCACCTGCCAGCGCCTACCCGCCCCACCGCCACGTGTGACCGCCCACTGGCCACGCGTGGTCAATGCTGGCCCACCCGCCGCCTTGCCTCGTGTTCCCACCCGGCCGCCTCGCCTTCACCCCCCGTGGTCAATGTGGAGCACGAACAGCCCCCGCCCACCCGGAGTCAATGCTCCTGGCCCACTTGCCAGCGACTCGGGCGCTGGCCCACCCGACGGTTCCCCTCCCGACGGTCCTGGTCTTTAAAAAGGGACGCGCCCATGCGGATGTGGACACTCCACTCCGCTCCGCCCCCACGGTTCCCCTCGGCCCGACGGTTCCCCTCCGCCCGTCCAGTGCCCTCGCCGCCATGTCGCGCTGGTTCGGGAAGTCCCCGAAGAACGAGACCGGCGAGTCCTCCAACCGTCGCCGCGCTTCTCCACCGCCTCCACCGCCGGCGACCTTGGGCGTCGTTCCCGTGGGCGTGCGGAGGACCGCGCCACCAGTGCGGGTCACCCACGCACCTGACGCGCCGCCACGAACCTCCACCACCACCGCTGGAGGGAGGAGGATCCGGCGCCGGTGCTACGTGCCGGAGCCGGAGTGCCAGTGGTTCGAGGAGGAGGTCCCCGAGGACGACGACGACCCGGAGATGCAGGCCGCCTACGAGGCCTCCAACTGCACCCTCGTCGAGGACGAGATCAAGAGGTGGGAGAAGGTGAGGACCGCAGCCGCGGCCGCGGCTGCCGCCAATGCAGCAGCAGGAGTACGACCCGGACGAGGTCGAGCCGTGGCACTACGCCATGGAACGCGAGCAGGAGCAGGAGCAGGACCTTCCGCCGCCGCCTCCTCTGCCTACCGGCCTCGTTGGCCATGAAACAACCATACCTCACCTTTTAACTTTTATATGGTAAGCCCCTGTAAATGGCTAATATTTAGAAGACTAGTATTTTGAATGTCATACTTAAATTTCTCAACTCTGATGCATTGCGATTGTGGTTATTTAGATGAAAAATGATAAGCTATTAGAAAACATTAAAAAGCTGCAATCTTGCATCTGGCTTCTTGAGAAGGATGGTGCAGACAGGACTGAAATCATGGAATTCAGGAGTATGCTTGAATCAACAAAGAAGCACTATGTGGAGAATGGTAGCAAACTGAAACTTTTCAACTTCATAATGCAGTGTTTATTTATCTTACTGACCTAATTGGTATCTGATGTAGAAGCACAATTGGCAATGGAAGGATCAAGCGCACCACTTCAGGTGCTAATCAGGGACAGACTTGAGAGAACGGTGGGAACTTAAAATACACTTGCTACTTTGCATGTGGTTAACTATATTGGAAACGGCCCGGATACAATTAATCACTATCAGCTCCTGTCTAGAGAAAAATATTGAAAATATTCTGCTCGATTTTTACAGAAAATGTCCTAGGAAAACCATATTGATTGGGTACTGATAGGGAGGAACGTGCACTCCACTTGGAAATAGCATCTTGCATGCCGCATAATACCGACTTGTTTCAGGAACATTATGAAGTTGCAATCTTTTGCCAGGATGGACTGTGGCCACTGAAACAATATGATTTTAACTTTATGAGAGGAAGGGAGGGTAAAAGCCATTTTCCAAGAGAAGCCCACCTGTCAATGCTCTCGTACATGCCATACGAACACACACAAGGCCACTGCCAGTTGTCATGTGGGCTTGGTTTAAGTTCCAAAGAAAAACCGCTTATAACTCCCTTCTCTCTCCTAAAATACTGTTCAAGAAAATGGACATTTATAGATTGCTGAACAGGAGGTAAATATGTATAGTGTTAAAAGATGCATGCAAATATAAGTTTGGATCTTCTGCATAACATAGCAAGCTTGTCGATATTGCCCATCTTGCTCTCTTTCGTGGCTATAAAAAAGAAGGTGGCCTAGCTATTGTACTGTCCGGCCAGCTATATGTTATTTCCTAATGTTGCTTATCAGAATCAAAACAATGGTCATTCACAATCACAGCATACACATATCTTATATGGAAAGACTGTCTTTATTGTAACACTGCAATGTTATAAATTTGTGGTTCTACTTCTGTCTTGACATTGATGAAATTCTTGATAATAATAGGCGGTTACCGAACGAAACGAATTAGTGGAAGAGGTGAACCATCTGAAGACTGAACTTGAAACAGTCAGGCGAGACCATGCCGATCAGTTAGCCCAGGTGCAATCTTTGATGGCTGACATAGCTGAGCAGAAAGAAGTCGCGAGAAGATGCGGAATCGAGGTAGAGGATGCTATGATGAGAATTGCTGCTCTTGAGGTATCCTTGTCAAGTTCCTTTTCCTGGATGGATTTGCAAGCTGTTGAACAGCTGACAAATGGGTATCCTTTGCAATCATGTAGAAAGGATGCTTATTGCGAAAAGAGACGATTAATGCGCTGCGGATTCAGCTTGCGTCTGCAAACAAGAAATTAACGGTATGTAACGACTGAACTTTTCTGAACCGTGTGAAAGGACAATGATGTCGCCTAGAGGGGGGGGGGTGAATAGGCGATTAAAACTTTTCCGGTTTAGGCTTGCTAATTGCGGAATAAAACTAGGTGTTTAAATTAACAAGCCAACAACCTAAATAAACTAGGTTCACCTATGTGCACCAACAACTTATGCTAAGCAAGACAAGCAACAAGGTGATAGCAATATAGACTACTTCAAGCACGAAGGCTATCACAATGTAAAATGCATAAGTAAAAAGCTCGGGTATAGAAATAACCGAAGCGCGCGGAGACGAGGAAGTATTCCCGAGTTCCTCCTTGAAAGGGAGTACGTCTCGTTGGAGAGGTGTGAACCGACACAACGGTTCAACAACCACAAAGGTTTCACCCTCTTCTCTGATGAACCGCACCACAAAGGTTTGGTTCACCTTCCACTATCGGTATTCCTTCGAGGCGGAATCCGGAGCCTTTCAACAACAATCCGGGGCACAACCCACAATGGGTTGGGGGCTCCCGAACGGCTCTCAACAACAATTTGAGGCACAACCCACAATGGATTGGGAGCTCCCGAACGGCTTCAACAACAATCCGGGGCACTACCCACAAAGGGATTGGGGGCACCCGAACGGCTTCAATTGACCACACAAGGGTCCAACCACCACAAAGGCGTCTAGGGCCCGAAGACCCAAGAGTAACAAGTTCACAAGCTTTCAACTTCCACGAATCCTCGTGGAGAGCACAAACCGATGCAATGAAGCAATGGCAAGAGCACACAAAATGCTCAAGTCCTTCACTCTCAAATCCCACCACAAGCAACTAATGCTTATGGGGGGAGAAGAGAGGAAGAACAAAGAAGAACACAACAAATGGAACTCCAAGACCTAGATCGAAAGGCTTCCCCTCACTTAGAGGAGATATGGTTTGGTGGAAAGGTAGATCTAGGTCTCCTCCTTCAATTCTCCAAAGATCAACAAGTTTGGGTGGAGGAATTGGGAGTAATCGAAGAAATGAGCTTGCAACAATGGAGGAGAGAGAAATCTAGGCGAGCTACTTGGCTGGAGGTAAGTGGAGGGGTATTTATACCCCTCCAGAAAAACTAGCCGTTGCCTTCAAATCCGCACAGATTTCACTTGGGCCGGAACTTCCGGTCGGGCCGGAACTTCCGTCCATGGCCAGAACTTCCGGCCAAGAACTTCCGGACCCCCAGAAAAGCGACTAAAAAACGGTTCTGCACTCGGCCGGAACTTTGGCCGGAAATTTGGCCGGAACTTCCGGGGGGCCGGAATTTCCGGCCAAAACCCGGAACTTCCGCCCCCCTGAAAACTGCAAAAACACCGATACGAAAACGGCAATATCTTGGGCATCCGAACTCCGTTTTCGATGATCTCGGGCTCGTTGAAATCGCAACGAAGAGCTTTACAAGATCATGCAGAGAAACATCATAGTACAACAATGAAAGATAAAACCAAATGGAGAAAGGTAAAACCTCTCTAAAAAGGAATGATCGGTAAACCTCCAAAACCGAAAACGCAACAAGTTTTTCATACGAAATTCGTTTTCGGTGAACTTGGGCTTGTCGTGAAGATCACAACAAGCACCAAAACCCAACAAGGAGAAAAGCCACATAAGAACCAAGAAAGATCAAATGCCAAGTATGCAAAGGTTTGAGCTCTCCACAAAGATGCGATCAAGTTACTCACTTGAGAGCCCCTCTTGATAGTACGCCGTCTATCCTAAAACCCGGTCTCCCACTAACAACATGAGACCGGTAAAATAGAAAACCTATCAAGATCATACCTTTGCCTTGCGCATTCCACTTGAGCTCGATGATGACGATCTTGACTCTCTCAAGTTGGAACACCTTTCTTGATTGTGCTTGCTAGCACATGCTTGATGAAGACTTCTCCAAATGCTCCCCCATACACCATTATGGGAGGGTCTCGCTAAGCTCCGTCTTCATGTCTCCTTTGCAAGCTTCAATCAAATGATATCTTCGAGATGCATCATATTGAGCTTGCGCTTCTCCTTTGCAAGCTTCAATCAAATGATATCTTCGAGATGCATCATATTGAGCTTGCGCTTCTCCTTTGCAAGCTTCAATCAAATGATATCTTCGAGATGCATCATATTGAGCTTGCACTTCATCTTCTTCTCTTGATATGTATGATGGCTTGGGGTTAAACATGATTGTTCACTCAATCTTCTTTTCCAAGCCATACTTGCAATAAGCTCAACTCTACACATGACCATTCTTCATATAAACCCTTGAATAGAGCATTGGTCATCATGTCATCTTCTAGAGTCCAACACATGAACTCCAATCATTTCCTATGGACAAGATCTACAAGTATATCTCAATGCAAACATTAGTCCATAAGGATTGTCATTAATTACCAAAACCACGCATGGGGCAACACATGCACTTTCAATCTCCCCCATTTTGGTAATTGATGACAATCCCTTTTACGAGGGTTTATATAATGAATTAAGCAACCATGCAACACAAATAGCAAGGATGCAAGAGCAAGAAAGGCAAATGCTTAAGAACGAAACTAAAGCATAAAACCAAATTCCTTAAACCCTCTAAACTTCTCCCCCATTGGCATCGATTGCCGAAATGGGAGGAAAAATTTAGAAGGCCAATATAGTAAGAGCTCCCCCATAATGTGTGCATTTCTCATAATATGAGTGAAATCAAATGCACATATCCAATAACGAATAGTTGGAAAGGAGATCAAACTATATTGAGGATCCAAAGATTGCAAATGAATATCAAATAGAAAGATACTTCAACGAAAGAAGCAAGCAATCAAAAGATCCAAAAATGTTCTAAATATCAAGAGGGAACTCCCCAAGGTACGTGCACAAATAGGATTTGTATTTCAATATAGTGTGCACAACATGGAATCCTCACTCCCTCTAGATAAATTCGAACACAAGCACATGCAAGAGAATATAAATGAAAAGAGGCAAAACAATTGCAACAAATAAAATGTTTTGCAACATGAGCAAGGAGCGGCAAATAAAAGGATGGGTGTGAGTTAAAAGACATTTTAGGAGACTAATACAAGGATGAGCAAAGCATCAACATAGTCTTTCAAAAGGAGTTGCACATAGTGCATATCATGTCTTTCCATACCCACACACCAAGGAGATATAGCAAATAGCTCCACAAGCTTATTAAATGCAAAGCATAACACATAAAAACAAAGCTTGTGCCTTAATTAGAGACCACCAAAGAACAAAAGCAAAAGGGTGGTCACTAAAGAATTGGAATACCAAAAAAGATGTAACTATTCTTATGTGTATAAGTTTCTAAGTAGACACTTAAGTCCACAAATAAACATGTACACACAATATAGGTACAAAGGTAAAGGTCATGATATCCAAGAGGAAGTCATAAATACACCAATAAGATCTTTGCTTAAAAGCATAGCACAAAGCTCAATTTTATCTTAAAGGGATATAGATGAACTTCAACACACACTCATCATAGCATCAAACTATCCACAAAGGATAAGGTGATAAAAGGATGCTCCGAGTAAGATAACAAGTATCACGAAAGGCAAATGATTTTGAAAACATCAATATACATATGCGAGACATGGAGTAGAAAGTGCTAGATTACATATTTGGGATTGATGAATCATGAAAATGATATATATATCCCCTTGATATGTAATCATCCCGGCTTACTCACATTTGCAATAAAGACGTTTTGCAAGAATCAAAAGAATTGCAACCAAAGAGATTCATGCCATGAAACAACCTACACAAGGTTGAAGCTAGAAAAGTATGCATGAGGTAGATACTTGTTACCGAGATAGCATTGGTGATGTAGAAGATAGAGCTCATGATCATCCAAGCTTGGCTCCAATAAGCACATGGTGACAACACCTTCCTTGTAGATGAGACAAGCTTCCAATGCATCTCCAAATGTACCTAAAACAAATTCAAGTACAAAATGGTACCCAAACTCATTGGGTCCAAAGTAGTTAGAGCAACTACAATACATAGGACAAACTCCACATAAATATGTGCATATTGATATGAAATTGAATTTCATGCACATCTTAGCCATTTAGGATTTGATGGAGTTTATCCTATATATTGGATCAACGAAAGTAAGCATGCCATAAGATATACATATAATAAATATGCATGCACATGACTTTCAAGAACCAAACGAGATATAATTTAGACAAAACACCAAGTAAACCAACAAAGCACACACAAGTGTGACAAGAAAACAAATGTCCAAATTATATCAAATACCAAATCAACACATGAGTGAAGATACCACTTTGAAAAGATACCAATGAAATCAAGATACCAAATGATGAAAATATCATCAAGGAATAAACCAAACCCTCTACACTTTTCATGATGGCACAAGTACCAAGACGAAAAATGTTTGTCTTCCAAGGAGACACGTCATCGGGATCAAATATCAAATGAAGACAACTAATGTTCAAAAAGCCTATAGGATTGCTCCCCCAAGATGTGTGCATTATTTAAGATTTTGCATTTGAATACAAAATGCACACAAATGAGATCATCACTCTCCATATATATATTCAAACACTAGTCATGTTCAAGAAAGGCAAGAAATTGCAATACCAATTTAAAGAACGGTGTTTTACTCAAAGTAGGATAGCTTCCCAAAGAATAGTGCATTATCAAGAAGTATGACTTTTGAATGTCAATGCACAAGAATTGGTTCATTGCTTTTCCCAACTCAAGAAAGCACAAAACAAATTTCAAGTAGAGCAATAAAGGATCCAAAAGATACAAGGAAGACAAATGAGAGTTAGATCAAAACAAATCCTTGGCAATCAAATAAGGCAATTCAAAGCAAGAGCCAAAATGAATATGATCAATATATTTACCACAAATATGATTATCACTTGTCAAGACAAGTAATGTATGGAGATATTTCTCGGTGGTGGATTGCAAAGATATATTCAAGATCATATTCACAAAACATAAGCATATGGCAAAGGATAGGAATTAAAAGCCATGCTTAGATAGATAGATATTCTTGATAGCTTCAAAAATCACAATAATGCAAAGCAACTCCAAGGAGTAGCTTGAAGCAATTGGTTTCCCAAAAGATATATGAGAACATATTTAGGGAAAGCCATATCAAGAAATTCCATCACAAACAAGATCCAACGGTGAGAGGCAAAAAGCATTTAAGCAAAAGGAACTTGTTTGAGAAACATGCCACAAAGGAATAAGATAATGAAGAATATCAATTCTAGGTGGCAATACCTCACATGTTCACATTTTCTAGGTTTGTAATATGCACATAGCTTATTACTCCCCCATAATGTGATAATCCATTTTCTTTAAAGCAAGAGGCAAACAAAACCAACTCGAGAAATTAATGGACATTATAGAATTTGAATTTCTCATGAGCATGACATACCACATAGAGAATAGATAATATTGATATATCATCACTAAGTGGTATTCCTCATGTACACACATTTTTGGTTTGTGAAGTGCACGAAGCATATCACTCTCCAAAATGGAATGGTCCATTAATCTCTCAAAAGAGAGCCAACAAGATAAGATATCAAATAAAAGCAATAAGGCTCAAACAAGTAAATGGTGTGCAAACCAACATACACATACTTGATTTCTCAAGATAAGTAAGTAGAGAGCACAACACATACAAACACTAGCAAGGTACAAAACCAAACACATGCAAGGGTGCAAGCAACTTTCAATGTATATATGATTTAAATAAAAGTTACCGCAAGGAGGAACATTGGATATGAGATAGAACAATATAATCCAAATGACTTGGCTTGAGAGAATATAATTGATGAAGATCCCTTAATTCTTCATGATGTAGCCAAGTCTCCAATGCCCTCCAACAACACCTATTGATCAAGTTTTAGCTTGTTGGTCCCCAACCAAGTTGGGTCCTAAGAGGTTAGTCACAATAGGCTTGGCAACCCAAATGGTTCTTTTCTTGACACCACTTTGAGTCCAACATATTTGGCAAACACATTGCCAACCTTATCCTTCCAAGAGAATACACATCATCAATAATAATGGGGTTGGATAAGGTACCATTTGTGCATGAAGAAGCAAGGTGACCCTTCTCACGGCATAGGTAGCAACATCGACTTCCTCCTCTCTTCTTGGTTGGAATCTTGACTTGAGGAGGAGTAGCTTGATTCTTGGGAAGAGGTCGTTCTTCAACTTGAGGAACTTGAGGCTTCTTCCCTTGTTGCTTCTCACTAAGAGCCTTCTTCTTCAAAGGGCAAGATCTAACATGGTGCCCTTCAACTTTGCACTTGAAGCAAACAATCTTGGCCGAATCTTTAACTTGTTCTTGGCCCTTGTTCTTCTTGTTGATCTTGGACTTGTTCTTGTTATTGGAGTTGAATCCAAGTCCACTCTTGTCATTGGGGCGTCTTTGAACACTCAACATATTGTCAAGTGTGGACTTCCCAACATGACGCTTTTCCAAGTCTTTCTTCAAAGAAGTGACTTGGGCCTTGAGCTCATTTAGTTCCTCTACATGGTTAGTATCAACAAAAACTAGAGGAAGTAGAAGCTTCATTGTTAGAGCAACAAGGCAATGAAAGTAATTCATCACAAGATGTAGCAATATTGTGAGTGGATGAATCACTAGGACTAGCACATGGCAATAAAGCATTTTAGTAGAAGTTGTGCCTTTGTCCACATGAGGCTCACAAGATGTTACCTTTGTAGAATAGCCTCATGAGCTAACTTTAGCCTAGCATGGGATGCTAGAAGATCATCATTAGAGCTAGAAAGCTTTTCATGACTTTCTTCCAATTTCCCATACTTGCTAGATAGCAACTCAAGTTGAGCCCTTAGCTCAACATTCTCCTTCAAAATAGATGCTTCACAAGAAGTGGAGTTAGTAGCACAAGCATCATTAATATTAGAAATGGAAGAAGACAATTTGGCAAGCTTATCATTCTTAGATAGTTGAGTTTGGAGTTGATCATGAGACTTGATAAGGAGAGAGTGTTCACTTTCTAAAGCCTTGTGAGCTTTGTCAAGTCTCTCTATGTCCTCACTTAGTCTAGCATTGCCAACACCAAATTCAACTTTTTCCTTTTTAAGCACTTTATATTTAGCAAGGGCATGATCTCTTTCCTTAATGATTTTAGCAATAATAAGATCATTAGACTCATCAAGAGATTCAAGTCTCTCTTCAAGAGAAGACCTAAGCTCTTCTTCTTCTTCAAGAGAAGCTTTCAAGGAAGCTATAGTATAGAGTCATCTCTCAATTTGACATTTCTCATCAAATTGACTTTCCAAATCCTCAATGAATTCCCTACTCTTAGAACATAATCAATGATTTCACATAGAGGAGGGATAGCTTTACTACCTTTGGGGAGAGCACCAAGTACCATCTCACCCATCTTGGTTAAGGATTCAAAATCAAAACCTTCTTCATGAGAATCCTCATCCACATCATCACAATTTGGATTTGAGGTGGGAGACACCTCGGAATCCTTAGCCATAAGGCAAACATGATTAATGTTGAAGGGATGAAGAAACTTGAAGCACCATTTAGGTCCATGTCTTGTTCCAACAAATGTTGGGATTCCTCTACATTGTTAGTCATGCAAGATAGAGGATATGGAAGTATTGTTTTCATGGCAACAAGACATATGAAGCATATCATCATGAGATTTAGTTAAACAACTATTACATGATATGCAAGGACTATCAACTCTAGCATGTATGACATTTGGAGTGCTAGAAGAGTTTAAGTCCAAAGATAGAACATTGCAATGAGATAGAGAAGAAGTATAATCAATAGAATATTCACCATCACAATGCAATTTCTATCACCACTCACCATATCATTACCTTGTGACAAATCACATGTTGGTGAAGTGGAAGAAGTTGTGAACTCATCACGGCCGGAGTGGAGGAGAACAATCATCCTCAATAATTTTGGACACTTCATATATATCTTGAAGCTTGGTCCAAAGCTCATGAGCGTTCCGAAAAGGCATGATTGACGCAAGAACTACATCGCTCAAAACACATATAAGACCATTAGAAACTAGAGTCTCGAGATGAGAGTTTTCCTCATCCTCTAAAGATAATTCTTGGAATCCTTTGGAGGAGAAAAACCCACATCACAATCCTCTTAATATAATTTGGACCCATGGCCCTAAAAAGATTAAGCATGCGAATTTTCCAAACATCATAATTTGTGCCATCGAATATGAAAGTGGGATCGTGCACTAATTCCTAAACGACATCTTTTACTCTCTAGGCGGTAAAGCCCAAAAAGAGAGCCCAGGCTCTGATACCAATTGAAAGGACAATGATGTCGCCTAGAGGGGGGGTGAATAGGCGATTAAAACTTTTCCGGTTTAGGCTTGCTAATTGCGGAATAAAACTAGGTGTTTAAATTAACAAGCCAACAACCTAAATAAACTAGGCTCACCTATGTGCACCAACAACTTATGCTAAGCAAGACAAGCAACAAGGTGATAGCAATATAGAATACTTCAAGCACGAAGGCTATCACAATGTAAAGTGCATAAGTAAAAAGCTCGGGTATAGAAATAACCGAAGCACGCGGAGACGAGGAAGTATTCCCGAGTTCCTCCTTGAAAGGGAGTACGTCTCGTTGGAGAGGTGTGAACCGACACAACGGTTCAACAACCACAAAGGTTTCACCCTCTTCTCCGATGAACCGCACCACAAAGGTTTGGTTCACCTTCCACTATCGGTATTCCTTCGAGGCGGAATCCGGAGCCTTTCAACAACAATCCGGGCACAACCCACAATGGGTTGGGGGCTCCCGAACGGCTCTCAACAACAATCGAGGCACAACCCACAATGGATTGGGGCTCCCGAACGGCTTCAACAACAATCCGGGCACTACCCACAAAGGGATTGGGGGCACCCGAACGGCTTCAATTGACCACACAAGGGTCCAACCACCACAAAGGCGTCTAGGGCCCGAAGACCCAAGAGTAACAAGTTCACAAGCTTTCAACTTCCACGAATCCTCGTGGAGAGCACAAACCGATGCAATGAAGCAATGGCAAGAGCACACAAAATGCTCAAGTCCTTCACTCTCAAATCCCACCACAAGCAACTAATGCTTATGGGGGGAGAAGAGAGGAAGAACAAAGAAGAACACAACAAATGGAACTCCAAGACCTAGATCGAAAGGCTTCCCCTCACTTAGAGGAGATATGGTTTGGTGGAAAGGTAGATCTAGGTCTCCTCCTTCAATTCTCCAAAGATCAACAAGTTTGGGTGGAGGAATTGGGAGTAATCGAAGAAATGAGCTTGCAACAATGGAGGAGAGAGAAATCTAGGCGAGCTACTTGGCTGGAGGTAAGTGGAGGGGTATTTATACCCCTCCAGAAAAACTAGCCGTTGCCTTCAAATCCGCACAGATTTCACTTGGGCCGGAACTTCCGGTCGGGCCGGAACTTCCGTCCATGGCCAGAACTTCCGGCCAAGAACTTCCGGACCCCCAGAAAAGCGACTAAAAAACGGTTCTGCACTCGGCCGGAACTTTGGCCGGAAATTTGGCCGGAACTTCCGGGGGGCCGGAATTTCCGGCCAAAACCCGGAACTTCCGCCCCCCTGAAAACTGCAAAAACACCGATACGAAAACGGCAATATCTTGGGCATCCGAACTCCGTTTTCGATGATCTCGGGCTCGTTGAAATCGCAACGAAGAGCTTTACAAGATCATGCAGAGAAACATCATAGTACAACAATGAAAGATAAAACCAAATGGAGAAAGGTAAAACCTCTCTAAAAAGGAATGATCGGCAAACCTCCAAAACCGAAAACGCAACAAGTTTTTCATACGAAATTCGTTTTCGGTGAACTTGGGCTTGTCGTGAAGATCACAACAAGCACCAAAACCCAACAAGGAGAAAAGCCACATAAGAACCAAGAAAGATCAAATGCCAAGTATGCAAAGGTTTGAGCTCTCCACAAAGATGCGATCAAGTTACTCACTTGAGAGCCCCTCTTGATAGTACGCCGTCTATCCTAAAACCCGGTCTCCCACTAACAACATGAGACCGGTAAAATAGAAAACCTATCAAGATCATACCTTTGCCTTGCGCATTCCACTTGAGCTCGATGATGACGATCTTGACTCTCTCAAGTTGGAACACCTTTCTTGATTGTGCTTGCTAGCACATGGTTGATGAAGACTTCTCCAAATGCTCCCCCATACACCATTATGGAGGGTCTCGCTAAGCTCCGTCTTCATGTCTCCTTTGCAAGCTTCAATCAAATGATATCTTCGAGATGCATCATATTGAGCTTGCGCTTCTCCTTTGCAAGCTTCAATCAAATGATATCTTCGAGATGCATCATATTGAGCTTGCGCTTCTCCTTTGCAAGCTTCAATCAAATGATATCTTCGAGATGCATCATATTGAGCTTGCACTTCATCTTCTTCTCTTGATATGTATGATGGCTTGGGGTTAAACATGATTGTTCACTCAATCTTCTTTTCCAAGCCATACTTGCAATAAGCTCAACTCTACACATGACCATTCTTCATATAAACCCTTGAATAGAGCATTGGTCATCATGTCATCTTCTAGAGTCCAACACATGAACTCCAATCATTTCCTATGGACAAGATCTACAAGTATATCTCAATGCAAACATTAGTCCATAAGGATTGTCATTAATTACCAAAACCACGCATGGGGTAACACATGCACTTTCACCGTGCAATCCTGTTGCTTGGAAGCAAAGAAAAAGGCAGTTTTGGAGCAACTAGAGTTGTAGTTTTCGTTTCCACCAACAACTTGATTACGTTGCAGCGTTTTCCACAGCTAACGTTGCGCTCATAATTTTTGCATAAACAATATGGAGCCACTCTTTTCTCCATCTCGTCCAAAATGTCAAACTCTGCTATAGATAGGTTAGACTTCTGTTTAGGATGTAATAGCGATCTTTTCTTAATGTTGCTGTGTGACTGTAGCTCAATCGCCAAGGGAGATTAGGTTAGAGCATGATGTTAAGTAACTGGTATGATTTCATGTTTTGTGTAACAAGCATTGTGTGGACCGGTGGATAGCACGATCGAATATTAAAATAATTAGTATGTTGTAGCCATATTGGCTCCAGGATAGCAGTAAAGTTTAGTATATATAATTTCTGCCAGCGAGGAACTGATTTTTTTTTCAGTGTCTTCCATTTTCAATGCAATTTGTTTGCGGCTTGTCTGAAAGCCACACTCTTTGATACTGGTGGGAATTATTTTTGCGGTTTTCCGGAAAGCCACTGACGTTGTGTCTTGGCAACAACCAGGTTCCATCTCCCGCAAGAGATTTGATGCCAAATTGAAGCTCCAACCGGGTTGCATGTACTCCAGTGATGCTGGATCCTCTTCATCATGGTAGACAGGCAGTAGTCGCATACCGTACAAACATCTTGAAATCCTTATTGCAGATCGGTTGGTTTCTCTTGCACTACAACAACGACAGCAGCAGCAGAACAGTTTTTATGTTCGTTAATCCTTATTGCAGATCGGTTGATGCCAAATTTTTATTTTTGCCCCCTTTGGTAGACCAATCAGTTCACCGAAAAGCTCGAGCTGGCGCACCATGTATATGCAGACAGTTAGGGTAGAAACTGAGTCGAAACTAAGGGTGGCACCGATCAGCCGATGGATATATAGACAAGTGTGTAATGTAAGTAACGATATCATTTAATTTATTTCTTCAGTTAGTGTTGTGCTGGGTATTACAAGTTTCAATTCCTCTTTTTTGTCTCTGCTTGTCTGAAAGCAACTGAAAGTTTTGAATCCTCGTGGTTTGTGTGTTGTTTGTAATCTGAGTACAACAGTTTATGAAATTTCAAGCAAATTGTGCATCAAGTAGCGATTCGGTACTAGTGTTATGTCAACCCCCAACCACAGACGTGCTAAGGAGTTGGTAGGTACTCCCTCCGTTTCAATTTAATTGACTTGCTATCCACCACATCTAGATTTATCTACACATGTAACTTGTCCAAATACATCCACATTTGGTGGATAGCAAGTCAATTAAATTGGAACGGAGTGAGTAGTACGTATATACAATGGTGTTGAACAGAAAAGAGAGCAGTCCATCCATCCAAACAGATAAAAGTGAAGAGGCTAGGTACGTGTCTTGCTGGTTAGTTTGACTCCTTTTGGCAAAATAATGCCGATGATACATACATACAAAACCAAAACATGGGTGATATTCAGAACCGAAACATGGGGGAGTGTCCGATTCAGAATCGAACCGGATTCCGGTGTTTCTCCTGAGTCCTGATTCTTGTGTGTCTCCTGAGAGATTGGTTGAACTAGCGCGCGTACATACGTCCTCTACCGACTCCGACTCGGCCTCTGCCTCTGGCCGTCTTGTGTATCATGAATCATGAGCCGAGTCGGAACGGTAGCCAGTTCTCATCAGCACTACAAATAGGAGCACACCCACCCGTCTACGCTCCACCAAAGCAACGAGAGCGAAACAAACGAGCCTGCGTCGATCAAACACTCGATTCGAAGCCAACAACGCGAGATCGAGCTCTCGACCCAAGAGTTAGCAAGCGAAGCAAAGATGGGCTGCGGCATGAGCACTCTCGCCAAGAAGGTCATCTCCGTCCTCATCATCGCAATCCTATTTATGCCCGCCGCCATGGCCGCCGCCAGCTTCGACGCGACGCGGAGCCAGCACCTGCCGCTGCCACGTGGGACGGTCCGCGGTCCCGAGAGCGTCGCCTTCGACGGCCACGGCCAAGGCCCCTACAGCGGCGTCTCGGACGGCCGCATCCTCAAGTGGAACGGCGACAAGCTCGGCTGGACCACCTACTCCTACGGCCCCGGCTACGACGCCAAGACCTGCACGGCCACGAGGCTCCGTCCGGAGACCGCCACCGAGAGCCGCTGCGGCCGCCCGCTCGGCCTCCGCTTCGACCAGAAATCAGGAGACCTCTACATCGCCGACGCCTACAAGGGCCTCATGCGGGTCGGCCCCGGCGGCGGGGAGGCCACCGTGCTGGTCAACCAGGTCGACGGCGTGCCCCTCCGCTTCACCAACGGGGTGGACGTCGACCAGACCACCGGCCACGTCTACTTCACCGACAGCTCGACAAACTACAACAGGGCCCAGCACGAGATGGTCACCAAGACCGGGGACTCCACGGGGCGCCTCATGAGGTATGATCCCAGGACTTCCGATGTCACCGTGCTACAGCACGGCATAACCTACCCGAACGGCGTCTCCCTCAGCGCCGACCGCACGCACCTCGTGGTCGCCTCTACCGGGCCGTGCAAGCTCCTGCGCCACTGGATCAAAGGGCCCAACGCTGGCAGAGCCGAGCCGTTCGCTGACCTCCCGGGCTACCCAGATAACGTGAGGCCAGCCAAGAGAGGAGGCTACTGGGTGGCGCTACACCGCGAGAAAAACGAGCTTCCCTTTGGCAAAGACAGCCATCTGCTCGCCGTGAGGGTCGGCACCGACGGGAAGGTACTCGAAGAGATGAGGGGTCCTAAGAGCGTGAGGCCGACCGAGATAATGGAGAGGGAGAATGGCAAATTATACATGGGTTCCGTGGAGCTGCCTTATGTTAGTGTAGTGAAACACAAATAGTTGATTTAGGATGGCTTTTAGTTTCTGCTTTTTATCCTTAATAACTGTAATTTCGATCGAATTTGTTTTCCGGACAGACTAGCCAATGTAATCCACACAGTTATCAGTAAATCATTTGTTCTTCTGGACTCCTGTCCTGGTACCTGTGGCAGTGCTCAGCAAATTAACCAACCAACCGGGCTCCAGCGAGAGGGCATCACGCGCTCTGTCAGGAGACTAGCTAGATTACTGTATTTAATACCGTGTATGACCAATCGGTATAAATTTATGTGGTGTCTGTACTAAACGGATTGCGAACATGAGTTCTCCAACATTCTCCTACGGTCATGCACCTCGGTCTAATTACATACATACATACAAGCTGGTTAACCGAGGAGCCATACAACATGACAGGTTTTTGAATTCTCCGCGTAACCAGCCAATACCCTCCCCGCTTATTATCATCACGGAACATAGTACCAATCAACACGTTTCACCCACTTATTCCTTGTCCGGAAGATGCGAAACAGCCACTTATTTCTTGTCCGGAATCTTCTCTAACAGTTCACCGAGAACCTCAAACAGATCACCTACGATCCCGTAATCTGCAACCTGGACATCAGCAATAGAAACAAGCTCAGTAACTAACAGTAAACGTTTGGTGTCGATGCTCGAAGCTCGACCATGGTGGAATGGAACAGAACCTGGAATATGGGGGCGTCCGCGTCTTTGTTGACGGCCACGATGTACTTGGAATCTCTCATCCCTGCCAGGTGCTGTATCGCCCCCGAAACTCCGAAAGCAATGTAGAGCTCAGGCGCCACGATCTTCCCGGTCTGCCCAACCTGTGAGGTGTTGCGACAGTAAATCGAACTTTAACCGGTAGCAACAAATTCACAAGGATGGTATTATTACCTACTACATAAGCTAGACAAGACCAGGACATGTTTATGACATAAGTCAGCAAGTTCAGTTCTGAATCCATTTAGTTGCTATTTGGTAATACGACTATGGTAGACTTGATGAGCTTACCTGAAGTTCATTCGGCACATATCCAGCATCAACAGCAGCTCTGGTCGCACCCACTACAGAAAGGGGGAAAAATTGTAAACATTTCAACGAAAACTGTGCACAGAGGAACACATTTTACATGATACAATGATTCAGGGCTAATAGGTTTTCAACAGACAGTTGGGTAAAAGTGCAAACCTGCTGCACCAAGCTTCTCAGCAAGCTGCTCCAACAATTTAAAATTCTCAGCACTTTTCAAACCTCTGCCTCCGGTCACTACGACACGTGCATTTGCAAGATCTGGCCTTTCCGTATCTTGGGAAGTAAGATTCACCCATGATGACTTCCTTGAGCTTGCTGCACATTGAAGAGAAGAGTTTAAAAATATGGTGCATCATTTCAGAATTGTAAACTTTTATTATGAGAGATTAAAAGAGCTAATTTCATCATAACATGTTGCAGATGCACACACACCGACACAAGCATGAACACCTGCTGAAGATTAGATCCGTAAACCATAATAAGACCGTGGAAAAGAAAATCAAGTAATAGCCAATCAGTCCTTAGACTTCTATTGCATAAGTCGGTATATTTTTCTGATAGACCCAGGCAGGCAATGCAAAATGAGGAAGAACAGTAGCATAAAAATGGGTGTAGATAACAGAAGAATATGGTGGGGAATTAAACAAACCTTCACTGAGGAAAGAGAGATCAACCTGGGTTATAGGCGCAACCTTAGCTTCTGTCATAGACTCAGTAGTTGGAGAAAATGATGTTGATCTAATACTCATCATACAAGGATTCTCTCCAGTATATCGTACTGTGCAAAGTGCATTTCCAGCATAAATTGGCCTGAAGAAAATAGCAAAGAGTGTGTCTTAATAAAAATATAAAATTGCTGATGGGCTATAATATTGTGGCTCTGTTAAAAGATCAGGGAAGATGACAATTATAGTACAAACGAAAGCATATGCGCTCCAAGGATGATATATGCACATACTTCATAAAATGCTAAGCACAAAACAGGCAGAATATCGAACCTGACAAAGACCCATGGTTCAGATATGGCAGTGACATCCGTAACAGGGGAGACATCTAGAAGAGCCGCTGCACGTGGTAGCAAATTCTTCCCGAACGATGTTGAAGACGCTATAACATGAGAGTATCCACCTTTCTGCTGAACGGAGCAGAGCAGCTCGGCCCAAGGTTCAGCTAGAGGATGCGCGAATACATCCGAATCAGCAACAAGAACCTGTAATGCGAGAGGACCAACCGATGAACAGAGCAATATTTGCTTCCTTTTCACAAAGTTTTCTTCTCCTTCTCTGAACTGAATGAACGCAGAGCAAGGCAAAGACCATTACATAGGGGAATGGAAGGTAGCCACAGTACCTCATTGACCAATGGATGGCTGGACGCAGCGTGCTCAGCAGCCTTGTGCAGCTTCGGCCCGGATCCAGCTAGAAGAAGAGAGACCTTGTTCTCTTTGGCGATGGCCTCAGCGGCCGTCAACGCGCTCAGTGACGAGGGCTTCACCAGCCCACCTTCGTGTTCTGCTACGACCAGCGTGCTCACCTAGCAGGACAACACCAGACGTGAGCGGAGAAGAGAATTAAAACCGTGTCTGCATCAACTAATCCACTGCTAGAGTTGGCACCGCGGGTTCAGATGGAATTGTCAAATTCCATGTGATACGACGCAGCGTTAAGAGGTTCATAACAGTCATCTATCGACAGCATGTGAACTGAGTAAATTTGTAGTACAAACCTGAATTGAATCTAGCACAAAGTGAGACAATAGTCTAAGATTCAAGATACGTGGAATAAATTGATAGCACTGAACTCTACTGCTTCTACGAACTCGAGACGACATTGAAATCAGATTTTAGTCGGCACATGTAGGAGTACTACTACGCATGACACCGAAACTGTCCGAAGAGCACATTAGTACAGAGTTGGCGCCCCTCTCCCCCCGGTCCGTGCCCTGGCTCCCTCACTTCCCCGTCGCTCGCTGCCGCCCTGCGCTGCAGAGACCCGAATCCCTCGCCGGCTCGCTCACGCATGTCGTGCCGGCTCTCGCTCTCGGACACGCCCGGGGATTCGGCCAGCGTCATTGTGGGGAGGGTTCGGTCGCTGCCAATGCCAATCACGGTTGCGGGATCAAATCCCTCGGCACCTCCAACCCCCGCTGTGGCTAATCGGATCGAGCGCGCGCAGGGAAGGTAAGGAGAGGGAAGAGGGGGGACTCACGAGCCTCCGCAGCGTCGTCTCGGCCACATACCGCGCGCCGACCGCTCGACCCCGCCGGAGCGCTCCGGCCACCAACGCCGCCGCCATACTCCTGTCTCTGTCTCGCTCTCCGCCTCTGAGGAAGGAGAAATGCAGTGGGGAACGCAGGAGAGTGGTGAGAGACGTGAGGGAAGTAAACTGTCTGGGTTCAGATGGGAAGCGCACGTGTGTGTAACGTACAGCCGCGATCGAGCTGCCACATCATCGTCGTATGTATCCATCCCCAATCTAGCTAAGCTCACCAGAATCGCTGACGTACAATTCGCTTCGGATTTTTTTTTCAAAATAGAGACAATTGGTAATCGACAAATTTAACAAGCAGAAACAAACGTTCAGCACCAATGTACCAACGCTAGAAGGGCCATATCCTGGCCTCGTTGCCGGGAGACATCATTGGGATCTACAGAGTTCCACTTTACTTCATTGTTACGGAGTATCATTCTTACTTAGTTATGTTTTATCTTAGTTACAACACTTTAAACTAGACCAACCAGGACGAGCCCTTGGTGACTTAAGAAGACGCCACCAATTGGACGCGACATTCTGGCAATGTTGCTCCTACCACTACTAAGGATAAAATATACTTAGTTCTTAATAGGACGCGGACTAATGGCACATGAAGAGAAGCACACCTGATATACGGATTTCTTTAAAATTTAAAAAGTTGTCGAAACATTCTGAAATTTTTTACGCTCAAAGATGACCAACTATTCTACTCGTGTAAAAACTTTGGTCAGAAAATGATTTTCATTTACTTCTACGCAAAAAGATAAATTTCTGACAAATATAGCTTGTATATAGGGCTACTTTTGAAAATATTTTAACATGGGACGAAACTTTTTATACCTGTGCAGTACTTGATAATGTTTGCTCGATTGCCAATTTCAAAAATATTAATACTTATTTGAATTACTGTTTTTGTTTTAAAATACCAGGTGCGTTGGTACCCATGCGCCACACAATATTTTCGGTTCTCAAAAGCTTTTCATTAACTGATGTGAACTACTACAATTTTTCAGAAAAATCGTATTATGAAAAATGACAAACTTGACACGCACTAATAATTTCAACGTATTAAATTTAAAGCCTAAATTTTTTAACGTTGTAATAGTTCAAACGTAATTATTTCAGCACACTTATGGTAGGTGAAAAACAGGCCTAGAAAACAGAGAGAGATCTGTTTTGCTTCATGGGTGTGTATCGTGTCAATAATGCTGGCCGCGTCTGTGATAATACTGCCAGAAAAATATATACATTTTTTGGGACAAAAACGTATATACGACCAACTGGTACTAGTAGTTTTTTTTTTTTTTGAAGCCACTCCATAATTTGTTGTCTTTCTCCCCGACGAGAAGCATCTTAAATTATCAAGTTGTGTTGCAACTATGTACACGTATACTTTTATGAAGGATATCTATCCGCAAATGTAGTGTTATATAATTCAGAGTATAGTGTATATTACAGTTTACAGGAATAGCTCCGTCGCACATAGTAAAATCCGGTGTATCTTACAAAATCATTCTCTGTAAGAAGATGGTCCAAATCAGACATGGTGGACTGCTATTGTTGCCGTCATAGCCGGTAAGCCACTCACTCGATTACATTTCATGTATCCACAAAAAAACTAAAAAAACTAAAAACACATTGCATATATGCCGACCAAAACCAGCGATGATAGTTCCATTCAAAGTACTCCCTCCTTGCCACAATATAGAGCATATAAGATTTTGCAAAGTCAAAGAAATTAAAGTTTTACTAAGTACGTACAAAAATATATCAACATGTAGAATCCCAATCAATACCATTTCATTTATCATGATGTATATATTCAAATGGTATACATTTTATATTATAGATATAAATATTTTTCTCAATAAACTTGGTCAAACTTGACATTGTTTGACTTTAAAAAAGAACTTTTATACACTACACTGTGGCAAGGAGGGAATACGATGCACCAGTTGTTGACATTTAAACATGAAAAAAAATAAAAATTATGCCAATTGTTCAATTTATACTCTAGAAGTTTCAGTAAATATTATTACCTACTCACATACTAGAAACCAGTACTAAGATATTTGTTAGGCCGTACGCTTCGGAGATAATTGCTTTGATTATGTATACACTGTGTAGTTTATGCAGTTGTTAAGAAATGATTTTTTTAGTCCCTCAATCTATGTGTACAAAGTCACTATAACATTTTTGTAGATACCAAGAAAATAAACTAATAAATGCATGGTTGCGTACTTGGAAATCCAATCATGTTATGGGCTAATTAAATATGGTGTGTATGGCACCCCTTTCTCTCTCACTACATGCAATTTTGCATAAACAGGCATCATTGTACAGAAAGAAGCCAAATCAATTCTTCTTGGGAGAGATAGTAGTCTTGTAATTGTAAAGCATAAATTCGGATAGTGGCCTTGTATTCTAAGACAAAGAGAGTATAAGTAGAATTAAATACAGCACAACACAAATTTATTTGAAGATATACAATATAGTGGGTGTAATTAATAAAGAACGTTACACCTAATAATCAAAAATTTCATTTGTGGCTAACTATGCTAAATAAATTACAAAATTATACTCGTTAATACCTAATATATATTTTTTCTATAAATATAAAAGTTTAGTAAAAAATATTATTTGTAGTGGGCCCAAATTTTGCTTTGGTCAGCCCTAGTTGCTCTCATTTACTGTGTAAATTGTGAAGACTATGGATATCTCACATGGTTCTAAATTCTAAATAATAGTAAACAATCAAACAGTCACACCTCAACTTTTAGCTTTTGTAGGGCAAGCAACCCTGTAAATGGCTGTTATTTAGAAGACTGGTATTTTGAATGTCATATTTAAATTTTTCAACTCGGATTCATTACAATTGTGGTTATTTAGATGAAAAAGGATAAGATATTAGAAAACATTAAAAAGCTGCAAGATTATGTCTGGCTTCTTCAAAAGGAAGGTGCAGACATGGCTGAAATCATGAAATTCAGGAGTTTGTTTGAATCAACAAAAAAAACAGCACGCGGAGAATGGTAGCAAACTGTAACTTTTCAACTTCATAATTCAGTGTTTATTTATCTTACTAACCTAGTTGGTATGCGATGTAGAGGCACAATTGGCAAAGGAAGGACCAATTGCATCACTTCACGTGCAAAACAAGGACAGACTTGAGAAAACGGTGGGAACTTGAAATACATTTGCTACTTTGCATGTAGTTAACTTAATCAATTCATGTCGATTGGTAACACACTGAAAATATTTTGCGCAATCTTTACAGAAAATGCCCTTGGAAAACCATATAAATCAGGTATCGATATAAGGAGGAACATCACTCCACTCGGAAATGACATCTTGAATGCCACATAATACCAACTTGTCTCAGGAACATTATGAAATTGCAATCGTCTGCCAGGATGGGTCCACCGCACAATACTGTTTCCAACTGAAGCCCATCTGATAGTGGCTCAGTGCCCTCATACACGACATAGAAACATACACGAGGGCACTGCCAGTTGTCATGTGAGCTTGGTTTAGTTCCAATGAAAACGACATTTAGCTCCCTTCTCTCCTAAAATATGGTCAGTATTATTTTTATGACCAGATTGTTCAAGAAAATGGACACAATTTGTAGTATCCTTAACCATGTCATGATTATACGGTGAGTTTAAGACTGTCACAAATGTCATCCAGGTAGACTCTACTAGGAACAACTTGTTAATCATTTTTTGGGCATTTGATATAGCAGCTCCCTTTCCTGTTCATTTAGCTGTGATATTTTGTGTCCATTTAGCTGCAGCTTATTGTCAAACATATATCAATAGCTTGGCTAAATGACTCCCACAGTATCCGGAATCAGTGTAATTAACTGAGCTTCTCTTATGACGGTATGTGTTTTGCAGCAAGTGGAAACAGTGCCAGCTCCTGTAGTTAAGGTTGAGAGAGATGATCAGAACATGGATTCTAGAAAGGTGGAGGGAAGAAGCCCGAAAGGTTAGCCTAGGCTACATGTAGCCCGGATTTTTTTTTTTTGGAATTAAAATTATAAATTTTCCAAAAAATTCGAGAAAAATCATGGAGGTGCTAAATGAGGTACTCTAAGGTTCTGCAAATTTTGAACTCGAAATATTTTGTACACCGACTTACACAAAATTGACAAATTTCTGATAGATCTAGGAAATTCGAAAACTGCATTGTTCACTACCTCAAATTAGAAATTTTTCTTTTTACACAACACAATATAAAGAATATTTCGCATTGATATTTCGCACACTGGTGGGAGATATCATTAGCTACATGTGGGAATATTTTCAGAATTTTTTGAAACTTTAAAGTATCATTTTTGAATTTTTTTTAAAAACGAGCTACATGTAGCTCGTGCTAAA
Source organism: Poa pratensis (assembly GCA_947311845.1). Taxonomy (NCBI): domain Eukaryota; kingdom Viridiplantae; phylum Streptophyta; class Magnoliopsida; order Poales; family Poaceae; genus Poa; species Poa pratensis. The sequence goes on along the minus strand of CAMZMU010000115.1, from coordinate 9,501,882 downwards.
AACTCTTTTAATGATATATCTTGTTGGGTGCTGCCTTTCTTTACCTATGTCAACTATTGTTTTTTGCGAAAAGGACCCTGACATTAAAAGAAACACCGAACCGTAGAAAACATCTCAACAAAAACGAAAATTACAACGAGATCCTTGAGATGTCCTTCGTCTTCAAGCTCTAGACCGTGTCGACGGTCACGGTGGGCATAAAACCCGTGACCCGAAGCCCGAACCCGTAGTACCCGAACCCGTACCCGTATTACCCGAACCCGACACACCCGAACACTGCAACGGGTATCAGTTTGCAAAACCCGAATTTACTTCGGGACAAACGGGTATGGAGCTGCGGTACCCGAATTCCCCAAATAACCCGAGTTTAATTCAAAGCCCAACATAATTCCTCTCCCTGCCCCTGCGTGAGTGTGTGAGGCCCAGCCCAGTAGCCCACAGCTTGACCTAGGTTTCCAGTTTGCACTACTTCAGTCTCCACTCTCCAGTCACGCGTGAGTCTCCAGCCTCCCCAGTCGCACGCCAGCCGCCAGGCGCCAGCCGCCCCCTCCCCCTACCGCAGTACTGCGGCGGCGCCGATTCGCCGCCCCTCCCTCGACGGCATCTACGTCCGGCGGTTTTCTCCGTTCCTCCCTCGACGGCGCTGCCCTCTGTCTGCTTCCCCGATGCCCGAGTCCCGACGGCATCGACACAACGTGACGAACTGACGAGTGACGACGGCGAAGGCCGGCGACCGGCGTTCTCCTTCAGTCCTTCTCGCCTTCTCCTTCCACGACTACGCGTCTAGTCGTCGTCGACCTCGACCGTCCACTGGATGACAGAAGAATCAAGGAATGTAAGGTCCTTTCCCTCCTATAGTTCTGAAATTCTCTAGATTATCAGTACATGTCCACATGTTTGTTCGATTGATTGCTTGTTCTGTAGATTTATAGGTACATGCCTAGTATTGCCTACATCCTAGTATCGTGCATGCTTGTTCTGTAGATTACAGTACTGAACTTGCTTGTTCTTGTTCGATTACCAATACATGGTTGTTCTTGTGCTTCTTTATTCGTGCGGACATAACTGGAAGCTGTACGATGTCTCAAAACACATGTGTAATAAGTAGTGATGTATTTGCCGATCACCCTTTAGTCACCCATTGCCAATAAAACCTGAATGTTATAAACTTCAGGACATTGTTGTTCTGGTGCTTCTTTATTGCTTATCCATTTTCTTCGTAAAATATTGTTTATCTGCAGTACCTTATATTTGGGCATCTGACTTGTTTCCATACCTTTGGATATCTATTATCTAGTCTGATAGAATATGTGTTCAGAAATTTATAATTGACAAATCAGAGGGGCATGACAGTTAGAAACAAAGGAACAACTGAATACCTTGGTAGTTTGCTTGTCTTTTACTCTTTTTACTTGATTTGCTTGCTTATTTTCTCTGATCCTATTGTGACTTGTTGTCCACTTCTCTTGTAGATGTCTGAACCGGTTGAATCCGGCCATGCAATTGTACCTATGGATTTTGAGAGCTCACAGCCATCAGTGGAGTTGCCTGGCTCACAACCATCTCAGCAATCTGGACATGCACAAGGTACTGAACATGATGCCATTGATGTGGACAAGTTGCATGAACATGATGCCATTGATGAACAACGGTGCAAGTAGTAATTCGAAGTCTGAACTTGACAAGTATCTTGCTGAAGATACCGAAGATGCAGACGCAAACCTTGACATTCTTGCTTGGTGGAAGCTCAATGCTCCTCGATTTCCTGTCTTGGCTCACTTGGCACGTGATGTGCTTGCTATACCCATCTCGTCGGTTGCTTCGGAGTCGGCTTTTAGTACAAGTGGACGCATATTGGATGACTTCCGTACCTCACTCACTCCCTTCATGTTGGAAGCTCTAGTATGTTCTCAAGATTGGATAAGAAGGGGTACTCCTATTGACATCCAAGAAAATATGGAGGAACTAACCATTATGGAGAAAGGTAGAATGTTCTTGTTCACTATCATGTTTGGTTTTCCTTTGTGTATTTGCTTTTGTTCCATCAAAGCCATTACTTCATGTTCACTTACATGTTTGTTATTCATTCATATAGAGTTGATTGAAGAATTTGGTGGGATGCACATTTCAAAAGGAAAAGGTGATAAAAGCAAGACAACCACTTCCCAATCTGTTGTAAGCATGTCCATCTCCAAACCTTAAAGGTACAAGTTCATGGAAATTTAGCATTAAGTTTGACAATAAAATCTGATTGCAACTAATGCAATTGCACTTATGCAGCTTGGAGTTCATCACAACATCAAGTTGAAACTCTCGATTTATGTGTGGCTGGCTCCTGGCTTTGAAGACAACTGTGTGATTGTGTGTGGCTGGCTCCTGGCTGCAGTCCATCAACTTGTTATTTGTCAACTTTTTATCATGTTTGTGAGCTTGAGTGCGACGCACGGACGCAGGCCTTGAAAACCTTTGTGAACTTGTATGTGGCAAATTGTGTGATGAACTGTTTTTATTCCTGTCATTTATGTGTGCTTATATTTGCTGTTATCCTTCTGAAATGCTGCTGAATTCCTGCAGAAATTTATAGTTTCCTGCTGCTGTTATAGGCTGGTTGTTATATGTTGTTGTGATGTCAAAACAAGGCTTCAAAATGTCATGAAATCCTGTACAAAACTAGACTTTTTCCTGGCATTTTGTTTCTGTCTGTGTAGTTCGGGCATTTCGGGATTACCCGAACCCGAACCCGAATTGTCGGGTAGCTAATTTTCGAAGCGAACATCGGGTGTCACTTTTGAAAACCCGAAATATTTTTTACCCGAACTACCCGACCCGAAATGTCGGGTTAACCCGAACGCCCACCGTGAGTCGACGGTGCGCTGCCGCTGCCGCTCCTCCCTGAGCCGGCCTAACGTTGTTGGTTGCGGACGGGAAGTCGCCGAACGGGTCAAGAAGACCACATCCGTCCCGGTGCCGAAGAAGAAGGATGAACCGCCGATGAAGCTCCACGACATTCCGGAGATCGTCACCGCCAGGTGTGCAATGATATTTATAGATTGCTGAGGAGTGGCCATTATAGATATGTATATAACATTAAAAGATGAATTGCAAATATTGAATCTGGATCTTCTACAGAACATAATAAGCGTGTAAATATCACCAGTCTTCTCTTGCTCTATTTTATGGCTACAAAAGAGAAGCTGACCTGACCATTGCAGTGCCCGGTTATATGTGTTTTCTCATGTCACTCATCAGAATCACAACAGAAATTGACGTGGCCATTCACAATCACAGCATACATACATCTTTCATGGAAAAAAAACCTTTGTCTTTGTAACACTGCAAAGTCAAATTGAGTGGATTTACTTGACTCCAATGAAATTCTTTATCATAGGCAGTCTCCGATGAAAACGAATTTGCGGAGCAGGTGAACCGTCTCAAGTGTGAGATCGAAACAGTGAGTCCAGACCGTGACTATCAGTCAGCCCAGGCGCAGTCTTTGATGGCCGATGTAGCTAAGCAGAAAGAAGTCGCAAGAATATACGGGCTTGAGCTGGAGGATGCTATGAGGAGAGTCGCCGCTCTCGAGGTATCTCTTGTGCTCCCTTCTCCTAGATCTGCAAATTGTTGAACAACTGACGAATGGGTATCTATTGTAATCATGTAGGAAGAAGGCCTATTGCAAACAGAGACTATCAGAATGCTTGAGGTTCGGCTTGCATCTGCAAACGAGAAATCAACGGTACGCATCGGCAACTTGGCTTGGTAGTTCTCTCTATCTTTCTCCCGCGATTCAACAACCCATACATTTTGTTCCAAAAGAAAACACATACACTGTTTTAAAACTTTATCTCGCAAAAAAGGACAGCTTACACCCTTTTTTCTCATTTGCTTTGCGAAATAAAAAGTATTTTGTTTACATTGGGTACAGCGTGTTATCGAGAACTTGTGTCAAGTGAGTAAAACCAGTTTCTCGGTGTCTTCCATTTAAGACACAAAATTTTGACCTGTCCAATAGCCACACCGGGTTTGATCCCGGTAGGAGTTATCTTGTGAAAAGCGGCTGACTGACGGTATGTTGGCAATACTCAGGTACCATATTCCACAGGAGATTGATGCCAAGCTGATGCTTCGACTGGGCTGGCATGTACTCCAGCGATGTTGGATCCGCTTGGTCACGGTGTGGATTTGCTACCAGCACAGGACACCCGGTGCATATACCACACAAACATGATGATGAATCCTGACGAAGGCGGGTGGAAGGATGGGTTGATTTTACTACTAGCAGGACAGCCACATAGGCAGAAACTGTGTCGAAGTGGGTGGCGGCGCGGATATGTAGACAAGCGTAATGTAACTAGTATTATTCACAGTTGTTTCTCTGATTAATGATTAATGGAGTGCTGGGTTTCACAAGCTTGAAAATCCTTTGTCTATCTGTTGGTCTCAGAGCAACTGGGATCCTTATATTATGTGTGTTATTATTATCTCTAATCTCAAACCTAACATCAAGTGTATGAAATCTGAAGCGAACTGTACATGAGCGCATTTTCTAAATGTTGTCGACGCTACAAATACATGACACGTATAGTGTACCCAGAACAAAATCTGAGTGGGCACAACGATGAAATATAGAACTTATAAAATTAAGACAGGGTAGTAAGTTACAGAGGCACTGTGGTAGTACCCTGAGAAAGAGTTAACTCATAAGATACGCGACGACACGCGAGATTCACCACATTTCACTTTCTACAAGGCACAAAAATGTTGTTCACATGACTTGTTCGTGCGAACAGCCTTTCCTTCCTCGGGCACTTTACTAATTCTAGGACAAAAATCGAGTGGTCTGAGCAGGAGGAGCACCAGCCACGGTGAGGAACGCCGAGTACTTGCGCGTTACATCTGCGGGGGCTCCAACAAGGACATGTTCTGCAGCAAGCCAAAGCAGCCGGTTCCTGTCTTGGCCGGCTTCCCCAGGGAGACGGTCGCCGAGGGGCCGTCGAGGGTGTCGACCTCCCCGTAGCAGGCTGCCTCCGAGATGAACCTCGTGGCCTGCTCGAAGCTCATCTTTCCGAATGGGGACGTGGAGAACTGGGCCATCCCGAGGATGTTCATCGGACGGTAGGAGCCTCCCGAGGTCATGAAATCGGCGACCAGGCTCAGGTGCCTCATGTCCACGACTATGCCAAAGGGCTTGAACACTTTTTCCACTTCCTGGATGATGGTAGCCCTTGCGGCCTCCACCCCGTATGTCTTTAGGATAGCATGTATGTCGTTGCATTTGACCTTGCTGATATTCAACTTGTCCTGCAGACCCCAGAATAGCTCGAAGTCCACTCCGGCCGTTCGCAGTTCTGGAACGTCCTTTTCCTTTTCTTGATCATCACCTTCCTTTTCTGAATCGTCACCTTTCTTCTCTGGATCGTCACCTTTCTTCTCTGGATCGTCAACTTCCTTCTCTGTGACGTCAACTTCCTTTTCTGGGACGTCAACTTCCTTTTCTGAAGGGTCAGGTTTCTTTTTCTCTTCTGGAAATCCATCTGGCCAAGACACTTCACATTTACCAATATTTCTGTTATGGGATCCACCGACAAAGACGGACCTCAATGTCTTCTGGGCAATCTGGAAAAGCATATCTTCGATCAGGTTTTTTGTTCAAAGTTCTATAATATGATGACAGAAAATGAAATCAAACTTGTAGATCAAATCTTCTACATTGTCAAAAGAATGAACTTAGAAACACCCTGTTGTGAGATTAGTAATGCCTGTCGGATTTTTCATTCTCTCATATACAGATTGGAATTTTCTACAAACTTTTAAATCAAACCAACATAACCATGATCCTAGCCAATACCCATGATCCTAAAAAAGGTCCTCCGCTTCCCTTAAGAGTTTAAAAATCAAATGCACGTACCAGTTCTAAGATACATAAATAGACTACTGCTATTCATTAAAACAATGAGTGACTAAATTTATATGGAGGCAGCAGCAGCAGCAGGTGCTTGTGGTGATGCAATGTAATAGTGTGAGGAATGATCAGAGCATAAGCATACGAGCCCAAGCATTTCAATAGTAAAGAGGATGCAGTGCGCATGATACAAGTTCCCCATGAAGCCATTGGTCATATCAGCACGTGTTCAGAAAGGAAAACAAGTTTATGATAAGGTACCTGGGATAGTAAAATATGTGGTTCCTTGTGCAGGATGTAGTGAACCTCAAAATTCAAATATTTGCCTTCGATATGAACAGCCCGCTTTATCTTCTTGCTGCGTTTCTGGGTTATTTGTGCCTGCTTCTTCTCCTCCAAATTTTCCACGGTTTCATTTCTTTCTTTCTTGAGTTTACCAGCTGCAGGCCTACCTTCTAATTTCGATGACTTGATACCGGAATCTGATACATGTGCCTCGTCATTCACTTCTGATTCTCCTCCTGACTCGGCTCGATCATCCTCATTATCAAGTTCATATTTTGTCTCTTCTTCAGGGTCACTATCCATACCATCCCCAGTATCATCATCATACTCCAATTCATCATTCTCTTGCTGTTTACTCTTTTCTGCATCGGCTCCCAAGTCATCCTCATTTTCATTGTCACCATCACTCGCACCAGACTCTTCCCCTTCGGTAGGTCTGTTTTCAGGTTCTTCAGGACCCTCTGGTAGTGAGCTCTCAGTGTCTTGTACCCTAGTTTCCTGGATCCCACTAACTTTGTGTAGCAAAGTTAGGTGTTTTTCGATTGCATATTCCATTGCATCAACAAATACTGTTCCCAAAGCTGTTTGACACTCGTCTACTGTAAGTTCCGACTGAGGAGCTGTTTCCCAAAGCTTTGGTGAGAATAGTTGTAGCTGCAACTTATAGAGACTCGAAACATGCCCATTGCTGCTGTGAAAAGGAACTGTGCATACTTCAATTCTCTCCACGATATCAGCCAACCTAACACCCATTAATTTTGCGGCCAGACGTTTAGCAGTTTTCCTAAATGTCCACATGTAGAAAAGAGTTAGTCTAAGTGCGCTTACAATATTTGAGAATAGTTTGATTTCCGTTTTACACAGGAAAGTTTAATTCATGCATCTACCTTGCCAGTACGGTCTTATACAAGAAAGTTTGATATAATATCACTCCAAATGGAAGACAAGAAACATGGAGCCCTTTTTAAGAAAAAAATCGGAAAGTTCATTTTTCACTTTAAAAAATTCAGAAAAACATTTATGCAAGTACCGATGGATGCCTATTGCCTACTATGTAGGCCATGCTTCGTTATTTAGCCCAAAACGACGGAATCCGTCAGGACAAAATCTGGACCTCACATGGTCCATAGAATTTACAGCCTAACCTCGGTGGAGAAATACTGAGGTGAAAATTAAACGAGCTTCCAAGAAGGGCCGTAGGTGTAAAGTTTCGTTGAATTATTTTTTGGCGACCTACACACAGAAGACAAATGTGGAGACCAGAATGTACTTATGTAATGCCTACTTCGAGCCACATTTTTGTGATTTTTGTGTAGCCCAAGACACAACGTAATTTTTAACAAGATTTTGTATGTTCATAGAACTCATCTTCACGTGTGTACCTAAAAATTCACATTAACTTTAGTATGCTTTTTTCAATAAATATTTCCCAGTAGCTCAGGAGTTATATGTCCGCACTCTTGGACTATGCAGAATTCAAACTAAAAGGTATAAAGCATCTTCAAAATAAAGCAAATAAATCTCACTTAGTAATCTCCTCATGCAGAGGGCACGCCATATAGGGCGTAGCAATGTTGGCTGATGCTTTCATTAGAACTTCTTGTATACGAGGCATCCCAAGTGTGACATTCATGTCACCTCTTCCAGCAAGATGGAAAGTGTTGAGCCTGCAGGGCATGAAAAAAATGTACACATGAATTTTAACGAGTCCCCAGATGAGAAATGGAATATACACCGGACCAAATATTAAATGGAGTAAAAAAACAGGAGTTATGGACACATATACTCTATCAAATAAAAATTCTCTTACGTCATCTGCGTTGAAGGTTCTCCTAAGGACTGAGCAAGGAGCACACCAACAGCTTCACCAGGATCTACAAGACTAGCCAGGTACTTTACATTCAATAACTTCATCAGTTCCTCCTCTTTAATGTCATAACGGCACGGCTTCTTCTCTTTCAAACCGAGAAACTTCTTCGCACTCACAGCGAGTTTTTCAGGCAGTTTAGTCAGGCCGTCGCCACCGTAGCTACCAAACCTGTCACGGACAGCTCTTCTATTCTGTAATTTGAACAAATTGAAAACAATTATCAGTCTGCTCGAACAAAAAAACAGAGCAAGGCATACTACAAATCTAACTTGGTATAGTTATGAACTTCAATGTCTTACATCAGCAAGTTCTTTAAACTTATCGAGAAAGTTACTTTTATGAACATCAACTCCATCTTCTCCATAGCAGAATTGTATGATTGATCCATCAACATTACGCACAGTATGATCATACGAAACAAACAATGATTCAAGACTTTTGACAAGACAACGCTGAAGATATCCACTACGAGATGTTTTGACTGCTGTGTCAATTAACCTGCGATGAACATACAAAAGCTATATATCATTCTTAAACAAAAGCCTATGTAGATGTAACAATGAATGGCTCTAAGGAGAAAACATATCTAATTATAATGGTGAGATTGGCAATTAAGGGTATGAAACTATCTGTTACATGAGAAATATTACTGTTTGTCTACTAACAATATCTTGTTATTATGACAACTAAAATGGGATACTGCAAACACATGCAAGAGAAGGCAATAATAGATGGATTTACATTAAATTTCTTAGTTCCAACTCACTTCACATCAACATATTATCAAGTACATCAACATCTCCAAATCCAAACAGCCTTGGTCCATCAAGAAGATTATTGTCCACGGAACAAGTTCAAAAGCTTAACACATATGCGGACCAGAACTTCAGTATGATCTTGAGAGATGAGCATCATTGTTTGCCAAGTTACTGATGCAAGAGACATTATGCAATTTTGTGCGGATGTAACCACTATCTCACATAAACACATATACAAGAGAATGATTTAAAATGGGAAGCAATTAGACGATTTGTGCAACTCATTTATCTCCACTTCTAACATATATTAACAGCCAAGTATGCCTGTTATAAATCGATAATCAATTTTAAAAACTACACATTTGCTTAAAACCAACAATATGAAAGACAAACTGGGCTCGAAACATGTATGCACTTAAGAATAAAATGTAGTTTCTTATGTATTAGAAAGAGTACAAAAAGTCTTACCCATTTCTGCCGCCATACAATGGAAATAGTACTCTTGAGGACGGAGACCAGTTAAGAATCTGTCACTGACGTAACCACCAGCCCTTGAAGAAGTATCCCATGGTGGAAAGCAAGGTAATGCCTTCCCAGATACCATTCGTGGAACACGCGTTCCTTCTAAATCTTGTGAGCCCAGCAATGATGAGATTTGTGTCATGTTAACCTAGCAAGATAAATGAAGTAGCAGGATGTTAGTCCAAGTAGGTAAAGTAAGTTACGCTTTGAGTTTGCAATTGTATTTGTATGGAACAGTTCACCTTCCAGGTCATCTGATGACATATTCCATTTTTTTAGGGGAACCAGGTGATATATTCTAGTTCAATGCAGAAATATTACATTATTCTGCTGTTGCTGAAAAAAAACTTACATCTGAACCTTTGGCTCCAGTTGCAGTCATAAGAGTGAGACAATTTTTAGGAAAAGGCTTCTGTAGACCATAGGGAAACATCTTTTCATTGACTTCAGATGTTAACTTATTTAGGTCACTTAGCATCATTTTATCCAATGTGACATTCCCGGATTCTCCCATGCTGCGTACAGACTTTTCGACATCCATTTGCAATTTCACTGGATCTGCATTAAAATAGCGAATTAACAAGGCAGCGACTCCAATTTATATTGTACAAACAGAAGGACGCTGCTATGGGCTAAAGATGTAGCCAAGCCAATGAATAACATAGACGCAAAGCAAACCATTAGGATTAAGGAATCATCGTACAAATGTTTTCTTTTGAGGAATATTGTACAAATGTTGTTAGCATGGTTATCCTTTAAGGAATAATCGTACAATTTTTAGGAAAAGGCTTTCTGTAGACCAGAGGCAAACAATACAGATTGGAGGCGAATGATATGAACTATCATCAAAATATCAAATGACTTGTAAAATCACTAGTGTCACAAGGGAAAATGCGATAGTGCACGATACGACATTTGTGAAAAAAATGTGGCCTCGCCTCGAAGACTCTAAACCATTTACTACTCGCAAAAATGGCCTGCGCAGATTAGAGGTGGTCTGCACAGATCAAAGAAGCTCGTATATTAACTGGCTTATACTTTGTTGCTAGATGGATATGGTAGGAGGATTGCGAAGGAGAAAGAAAGTCACTGCTTGATGGGTTATTCACGAGATGAACTCTCTCGATCAAGGGCTATGCTTCGTAAATGGTAGCTGATGTATATAATATGTGCTTTACGGTACAATAAGTTCCTTTGAAAATAATCTGTAGAACGTTATTGTGTGCCTCCAAACACATGTGCAGAGAATACATAACAATTACACTTTTTGAGTGTACACAATAACTATGTCTAAAAAAATCTCATGGTATCATGATTCCACGATATGATCATATGATCCGATACTGCCGAATAGGCAGGTATCACAGCGGCCTGTAACACCATTAACGGATGGACAAGGTTTCTGTTTCAGGACTAACATCTCAAGAAAAGAGCAGTAACTTTGGAGGAATTATTCATTTGTTGTTAGATAAGTTATCTCACTGGGTTTTCTTCTACATCAACGGAATATAGGATGAGTAGGTGAGCAGACTGTTGGGAAATCGAAGATGCATAGTACCATAACAGAAAAAATTGCACAGCAACAACTTGGAAAAATCAGGAAGGTTACCTATATCAGTTTGTTTCTGCTTAATGCTGATCTTTTTCCCATCAATAGTAATCGAAGATGCCTATATCACAAACAGACATAATGATTAAATCTTCTCTATCGATAACATAGGAAGATAACCATGAGAAAAGGCGAACCTCAATTGCTTTTTTCATAGATTTCTTGGATTTAAATTCAACAAAGCCAAAGCGACCAGACTGCAACAACAAAGTATGAGTGTCAGAAAAAATAGCACAGCTGGTACCAAAACCAACTGTTACCTACCTCCTCTTTAATAACTCGGATGCCCCCTTGTCTGATTGCACCAAATGTCTTAAGCTCTTCCTCAACCATTTCAACAGTTGACTCATCAGTCAAATCGTTTACACAAATCGAGTATCCTTGCTCTGCAGGGTAAAACAATGGTATCAGAGCTCAAAAATAATCAAACATAGTTGGTGGAATTACTTGGTGCGGCAGCCCTCACTTGTAAAATCCATATGGACTTCTTCACTGCGTTCCTCACTTCTCTCGAGAATTGTTTTCCTCTGCTGATCTTTGTCTTGGGATAGTAACAGATCATCTACTCCACAAGTAAATCCATGAAACTACAAGAATTTAATTCACCTTAGATCAACAGTTACATAATCATACATTTAGAAAGCTGTTGTTTTCGTTGTAAAAAACAGTTACATAATCATAACTGAAAATAATACACTGCGAAGAAACAAGACAAAACCTAATGACAGTGAGCTAAAGCCAATGGGGAGTTAAATTCATAACCTTAGAACAGCTTAGAACAAAGGCGACAACAAGCCAGAGTTTAAACACAAGGAAAGAGTACAGATCACCCCCTGACCTTTGGCACTAGGGCTACTTAATCCCCTGACCTCTGAAACCATGTACTTTCACCGACCGGTTAAGACACCCACCTGAGAACACAGGGCTGCCACACCAAGCGTCCACAAGTTACTGCCCCAATACCCCACTGGCAAACACCCACTCATACCCATAGTGAGCCGCCACCATGCCTACCCTATTCTCTTTCACTCTTCTCTTTATTTCCCTTCTCACAAATGGCGCAAAGAACAGAAACACGACCAAACCCTTGACCTCTATTACTTACACCATGAAAAAGACAAAAGTTTCCCATCCACGGCATATTCAATGCTCTGAAAAAAAGGTCTGTACTGGATCACCAATATTTCATACAGCATCTCACCACTGGAAGCACAAAAAAACATTTTCATAGACAAACTGGGGCTACAGATAAATCAAATTTAATCAAGCAAGAACAGGGATGTGCCTAAAGATATATCAAATCAAGCAAAATGGCGAATGGCCCAATACAGCAAGATGGAGTTCCATAGAAAGAGAAGGAAGGGAACAGGGTTGCACACAGGAGAGAATGCAAGTGGATATGAACTTGCAGACAGGAGGAGGGAATGCACAAATACACTTCCACAGTGAGCCAAGCAAAGATAACAGAGGAAGAGAGATTATACACTGACATGTGACCTGTTTGGTTTTATATTATAAAGCTGAATCACAGCCATTTGTTGCGTCATGCACATGCCACATGTGCAATACAGCCTCCCAAAACTCCTGGACGGTTATCTGAGCGGTTTCACAAATTTCAGGTGGTGCAATAGCCGGTTTCAAATGTTTGGGGGTTAAGTAATCCAGAGGCCAAAGGTATGGGGGTGATGTGGACATATTTTTTAACACCTAAGTGATTAGTCAGCAGGAAATGATCTAATATTATGTTTTTTAAGGGAACACAGCAGGGCTTCGTAAAACATATTAATAGGAGAGTGCTAGGACAGCATGGTGTTACAAATTTAAATAGGCAAAAAGAAAGAATTAAGTAGAATTACGCAACTGCCCACATTTCAACATATTAACTAGTGTATTGCTTAGGCAACAAAAAAGTAGGTTGCATCTTGCTGTTGTGGCAGCTGCGCAATTTTATGATCCACCCATGGATAATAATATGGTTCACCGCAGGACTGAACGTTTTTGTCTGCCTCTTGACAGCGCTATATGGCCCATTAAAGTAGTCTGAACCCTGATGTATAGATCCAGATCAGATTTTCTTTTCATTTCTTTATTTGGTCCACATAGCCCATCTAAATGATTTCCAAGGCAGATTATCTAGTTACATCGCCAATATGTGCTGCATGCTGGTCACGAGTATTAAAGGAATAGATTCTTCAACTAAAAAAGAGTAACTGAAGACTAATCAGCTCATCCAATGGCCAAACATGGCTAAAACATGCTTTCTTTGCCAAAACATTTAAGCAACATGTATAGGTCTAGGAGTATAATTTGTTGCTACTAGAGATGTTAATTGGTACAGCTGTTTTAGTGGAACCAAATTCCAGAAAGAGTAGACCTAGGGCTACTGTCCAGCGCAACTAGCCTACCTGTCAGACACCCCACCTATAATGGGAAGATGGAGAAGAATTATGTTTTAAGCAATGTTAACAAGTGACTGAATATCGAGAGCAATCTTCCAGCTGTTTTAGTGGCTACTAGAATATTTGTTGCTACTAAAGACACTAATTGGTACAGTTGTTTTAGTGGCACCAAATTCCAGAAAGAGTAGACCTAGGGCTACTGTCTAGTGCAGCTAGCCTACCAGTCAGATACTCACCTATAATGAAAAGACAGAAAAACTATGTTTTAAACGTCACCTGCAAGAACAATGTAAACAAGCGACTGAATATTGAGAGCAATCTTCCAGCTGTATCTGTGCCATAGAGCTCCTGAACTGTATGAACTATCCCGTAATTCCCGAACTGCTTCTTATCTATCATGCCCTTTATGAGCTCATTCTCATGAATACATAAAACTTGTTCGTCAGGATCCTTAGTTTTATCTCCAGCACATTCGTTAGGATCCATAGTATTATCTCCAGCACCATGGCGTTCTTTAGGAGTTAAATATTTTACTGGAATTTTCCCTTCCTTCTCCACAGTAAATGGTGGGTGACCTTTTGTTAAATGGTTCAAGATGGTTGTTATAACCTGCAAACAAAACACTTGCACAGCTGAATTCCAAGCAATGTCAAGATTGACACCAACAGTGACACAAGCTTCTTTTTAGTAACATCTAACCTGTTTTCCCGTCCACAGCGGCTTTGGCCTTAAAATAGCTGGAGGGAGAAGTATCAATGTGTCATCATCCTTCATAACAGATACCCTTTTACCAGATTGACAAGGACTACAAGTTGAGGACACACAAGACCCATAGACAAGCTGACTATATTCCTCACGGCTTAAGAGTGTGTCCCGTTTTGTCAGAAGAACAGCACCAACAATGTGATCCTACAGAAAAACAAATAAATAACTGTCATTGCTTGTCAATATCACAGGTGCGACGAGTTTGCTAGTTAATAGATGCATGTGGCAACTAATTACACAACAGTTACCATGCTATGGATGTGTGAATACTAAGTGCTCCATGGTAAAAGTGTACAGAAAAACAAAATACCACAACTGCATTTACATACCTGAATGAGACCTCTGACAGCCTCCCCACTCCTTGGGCCAATGTACTGCTTATTTGCATCAACAATGTTGATGGCCTCTGCGCGAGAGATTTCATCTTGTGGGAAGTGCACATTCATTTCATCTCCATCAAAATCAGCATTGTATGTGCTAAGAAGAAAAGGAAAATTGATCATTTTATGTAAGCAAAAATAAAATAACAGGACATGAAATTGATCATTTTATGTAAGCAAAATAAAATAATAGGACATGTCCAAATACCTGCAATTGGCATAGTGCATTCGAATTGTCTTCTCTCCAGGTAACACACGAACAACGTGGGCCATCATGCTGGGCTTGTGAAGAGTAGGCTTCAGACCACAAGCAGAAAGGGATTAGAGCTGTAAACAATCAGTTCACAGAAGACCGACATAAGCTGCCACAAAATCCTAAAACAATTGGCGCGGATTGGTGGGTGATTGCAAATGAAACCGCGAGTTTATTTTTGGATTGTGATGTTTGCTTTTTTTACTTTACACTGAAAGACTTCCTGAAACTGAATGTCAAAATTATTATGTTGGCCTGCCAAGTAGCGCTACAAGTCATGGGATGTATGCCTGCCATATGCATAACTGTAGTTGTCTGGTCTACTTAATAACATCTTAAATTTAAATAAAACAATGAGATGAAAGCCTTGTTGCGCATGTACTACCATATACCCAATACAGTTTTGTTTCTTTAGCTCTACGTGCATAGAAAAAGAAGGAATTCATGCCAAAATAGATGTTTCTAGCCATGGAAGCCCGCCCCATTAATTACATATACATCCTGCTGCAAATCAGTAATAATATGTGTATTTGACTATTTGTACTGAAAAGTTGCCTATTAAAAGTAGTAACAATATTTGTTAACTTACTTTGCTAAAACAACATCTAAATGAGAAATGAAGGAAAGTTTTCCTTTCTATTCAAGTAATTATTGCCAAAGAAAATGGAACGAAAAACTTGCTAGCAGAAAAAATTTATACCTGTCTGTTGACCAGTACAATGTCACCATCTTGAATATGTCGATATACAACTTTGCTTTCAAAATCACGTTTAGGGTCCCTCCCTGGATGAGAAATTGATCCTCTAGAAGCAGGTAACTGCTTAGCAACGGCCCTACGTTTGGGCGGGTCAACAGATAATTTATACATGTGATTGTTAACCTTGACGTGTGTTGCACCAGGATGAATTTCACCACCATTATTTATAGCTTCTTGTAGTTTTTTGGTATTCCAGGGTGTCACTTTCTGTGCAGTAAAAATCATGGTGAATCCTTTAAATTACATACAAAAAATAAAAAAACAGCTTGTATACAGCTGCAAAGTTCAATTGAAAAGATCAGCAAATTTGCAACGAAAACATCAATATTAGTCAAACCGAAAAATATAGACATCTAGGGCACTGCCTGTGAAAAAAAGCCTGATGCGGTACTATGAGGCATTAGCTCGAGAAAATAAGGGAAATGTCATGTATAATTGTGTGTTTTCCCTCTTGCATCGCTAAAGAAGGTCAACACACAAGTGCTAACTCAACAATTAAAAAAGGTCCTTACTTAATAACTAATTCCTCCATTCCAAATTATAAGATGTTTTAGATATTTCAGTAGACTACATACGGACTGAAATGAGTGAATCTCCTGACTATAAGGCGTCTAGGTACATCCGAATCAAAAAAAAGCTAAAACATCTTATATTTTGGAACGTAGGTAGTAGTAAGCAATCCACCTTCAATAAATCAATTTAGTTAAGTTTCAAGGATCCATCATCGGCTCAAATAAATCAGGCTAAATTTCCATTGCAAAGAAGTCACGTGCTTTATTGTATAGTGGTAACGTATTAGATACTACCATACAAGAATCTACAGCAATGAAATAAAACAAAGGCTGGTGGATATTTCAACCATAGTCGCACCACAAACATAAACATATCAATTTCAATCAAATGATCAATAAGGAAGAAATGCATGAAGAGAGTACCTCAGGATAAGTCATCTTTGACGCGGCAGCAGGAGGAATCCCAATTTCGTTAACAGCCAAAAATGGATCCGGAGATATAACAGTCCGGCAGGAATGATTAACTCTCTTCCCCATCATTTTCTGTCGAAGAATCCCGGTTTTCTTATCCAACAATTGTCGTATACCCTGACCATCCTTCCCGCTTTTTACTGCCCTCGCATAAACATTTCAGAAGAGTCAGATTTTTTAGTGAGGATAAAGTAAATGGGCATAAGCTGTAATAAAATGCCAGTACGACCAAACCAATTACTGAAGGTAATGCTACAGTAAGCCAAACTAACTTCAAGCATTTCCTAAAGTTGATAGCTCGTATCACCAGATACATTCAAATTAATCACCATCCACAAAAGAGAGATCCTTATTTGACACTACCTTAAAATCGCCTTCCCTATTTGGCCCTACAAAAAAATTCCTTCCCAATTAGACATCTAAACTTCATTTTTTTCCTAACATGACACTACCATCTGTGCTGTTAAGTTTTGCCGTCAGTTCTTATGTTGTTGGCCCAAAATGCCCCAACCAATAGACCGCCCCAGCCAACCAGATCCGATATCAGGTAATAAATAAATAAAAAACAGACCCAATCAAACACCTCCTCCTCACATCCCTTCCCAAAGTCCCTCACACAGTCAACCCTAGCAACAGCACACGGTGGCTCCTAGCGACGCCGGCGTGAGCTGAGTAGACCTAATGGCGGCTACGCGTCGCTGGCACGGGTGCACCGTGGCGGGGGGGCGTGCCCCGTGACAGCGGGTAGAAAGATGCGGCAACGCTGGCGGTGCTGCGCCATTGCCTCTGCTGTCAGGCAGATTCTCTCTGAAAAATTCGGCCCACGCATGCTGGAGAGTTCCGCCTATCCCGTCTGCTTTGAGAGGAGCCAGGATACGTTTCGATTTGGACGAAAATTGAGAGATTTGTTTCCATCGCAGGCTCTCGCATGGTGTCCCACTTGCAGCATGACTTCCATTAGCAAGCCAAATCAATTGAGTTTGCTGGATAATGTGTCGTACATGCAATTGTCGGCAGAAAGAATGTAAATTCCATGGCTTATATTACTGGAACGTGAGCAGAAGGAATAGATGGCATCCTCAATTTCCATCGTAATGTAGCACCGGACGTCTCAAATACTTACAGATAATTTTTGTCACATAACTTATCAGGGGCAAAAGAGTCTTTGTATGATCCTATTTAACACCGTTAGTACTCAAAATGCACTAGGGCCTCCTTTGATTCAAAGGATTTACTCAGGAATTCTATAGGATTTAGTTCCTGTGGATTTTTTCCTTCCAAACATGTTTGATTCATGGGATTGTACCCTGTAGGAACAATTCCTGTAGGAACGATTCCTGTAGGACACAGGAAAAGAAAAATGAGCTCCAACATCATTTTAAAGTTCCTGTGATGTTCCTTCCGTGCAATCAAACAGCAATTGCTGAGAGTTCTAGTATCCATAGGATTTGATTGGGCAGGGCACTCCAGTCTATATTTCCTATTCCTTTGGTGTTCCTACCCTACAAATCAAAGAAGGCCTAGATGTCAAATTGGGAGAATTTTTTCTAGGGCCAAATAGGGATTTCGATTTTAAGGTAGTGTCAAATAAGGAATTCTCTCTTCACGAAAAGGGCACATTATTCAATTGTATGGGTGCTATGCACTTCCCGATCTAAGCAAATACATGTAACACTGAAACTGAAGTGATCAAGTTGAGAATAGAATCAAGAAAATACAGGGCAGAACTAACGACCAATTATAAAAGCAGAGTCTGACTAGGGTCGAAACTGTTCAGCAAGAAGCAATCCACTCAATACTATCATGTATTGCACTGCGGCTGTGTATATACAACTGAGAACGAATGGGTAACACCTAGCCATGTATAATAGTCCAAAAATCAACCAATATCTAAGTAGAAGAACCGAGAGATATACTGTAATATTTTTATGTGTTCTTTAACATTTTCTAGTATCAGAACAAAATGGGGTGATCTGAAAAGAAAAGAAGGTATACTAACCAAGGCCTTTACTGCTATCATAAAATAAATTTACACTTGTTTGCAGATCCCTCCATCTTGTCAGAATATCCCGGTGATTCGGATGGGCATTGTCATGCTGTAGTGCAAGATTGGCCTCTTGCACTTTACCTAGCATAACATTCTGTGGATGTTCCATAATCTATACCAAAAGATATTAAACATGATTAGTTTAGAAGAAGATTCCAATCAATTAGACTAACTAGGATCTACTTACTCCAAGGCTAGAAACAGTTGAGGGACGGAATCTGTTTGGTGGCACAAGCAGACTCTTCAAGAAAAACATCTCATAGCCCCTCCTCTTTTCCGATAAACTTAAATTCTGCTGAAAGTCGCATAGTAACATACAGAACCTGGGTTCCTTTTCCCATAAGTCTTTGAGAATAGATTCAACCTGACACAGTTCAGAAAGAAAGTACTCAATTGCGCGATTTAAAACATGCATGAGGCATCTCAATGGTGAAGGCATAACGTTTTTAGAAGTCGAATAGGAAAAGGGATAATGTCACCTCTGTAGTCAAGAGAGGAATTTCATCACTTCTACCATCAGAAATGTGTCTTGTTTGATTCGTCGATCCTTTAACTGTATCATCTGAAAGACCAGAAACAGCATTTTCATTTGCGTCGTGACTATGACCATCTCCTTCGAGTTCATAATCAGCAATCGCTTTTCTTCTTACAGCGGAACCATTTTTATCCTGCAAATCACATGTAATGAGGAACTATGATGCAAGAAGATGCTATTCACATAAAGGGTATAGATACTGACACCAAGGATAAATGAAACATGCAAGATATGAAATAAACATGGTAAGTAAAAGTGCTGAACAAGGCATCGTGAAACCTAGAGACCACAATGTAAGGCACAAGATGAAAAAACAAGCGCGAGGATATACAGATCCCCAGCAAGGACATACAGAATAACTAAGCGCGGAGGAGTAAGAGAAAAGGCACGGCTAGTCAGCTAGTAAATTATGTCTACCTTTCATTGAGTAAATTAAACTTTCCTCGCCTTTTCTACTTTATTGTTTACTCCTTCTAGTTGGAGTGGTTCATGTTGGTGTTCATCTAGTGAAAAGGAGACATAACCGCAGTTTATACAGAACTCTGGCTCTGTTGTTTCTCCTATCCTAATGCGACTGAATTCATTAGTGATTCCCCTCTCCTCTACTAAATTTATTAGTTCTAGCAGAGGTAGATAAGCAGTTAAGCACCCCTAATTTACACAGAAACTCAACGTACTTTAATTAGAACAGAAACGAAGCAGGTCCCCATTTTCAGATGACTGACACGGATATATACAGCACTAAACAAGGATACCTGAATCTTAAGCCAGCCATATATCTGGCATTTGATGGGTGGGCACT
The DNA here is from genome assembly GCA_947311845.1 of Poa pratensis. Taxonomy (NCBI): domain Eukaryota; kingdom Viridiplantae; phylum Streptophyta; class Magnoliopsida; order Poales; family Poaceae; genus Poa; species Poa pratensis. The sequence goes on along the minus strand of CAMZMU010000115.1, from coordinate 9,482,015 downwards.
TGGCGCCGCAGTTTGCGCACTTGTTGACTCGCTTCTTCATCAGCCTGGAGAAAACAGAAAGGGCCTCTTTCAGCTGGACGGACGTCCAGGTCCTGGTCTCCCGGTGGTCCGAAGACGAGACCTCCTCGTCGACCATTCCGTCGTCGTCTTCATCCAGAAGAGCTGCCGAATCCTGCAGGTTCTTAGCCTGGGCAACATCGCCCTTCGCCAGCAGCTCGAGCTCCCGGGCGTACCTGAAAACCTGGTACGACACGGCCGCATCAATCCATCCATCCATGGAGAATAAAAGGTCAGTGTTGAAGAGGGGTTGGTTGGTTAGCAGGAGGATGGATACGGACCAGGTTGCTGCTGATGCGAAACCTGCGGCAGGTGAAGCAGGTGGAGCGGAGGAGGTCCCGGAGGGTGTCGAAGAGCAGCGGGTTGAAGAGCGGCTTGGCCAGCTCGATGTGGCCGAAGTGGCCCGGGCAGAGGCCGGCGGGCTGCGCGCAGGACTTGCAGCTGCACAGAGATTTCAGACCAAAATTCATTCTACTGTGTGTATGATTCTCGTAGCAGCCGCAGCAGCGTATGATGAATGGAGATATGAGTAGATGGACAGAGGAGGAGGAGAGGCGCGTACGTGTCGGTGGCGTTGAGGGGCCCCATGGCGGGGTCGAGGAGGCCGCCGGGCACGGGGCAGTTCTTGGCGTCGAGGCGGTCGGGCTTGGTGAGCTGCTTGACGCTGATGCGCTTGACCTCGTCGTCGGTGTAGAAGCCGAAGAGGATGGAGTCCAGCTCCCCCGACGTCGCCTCCAGCTCCATGGCTCGCCGCTGCCCGCGAGGACGAGGTGCTTAGCGAGGCTATGCGGGGAGGGCCAGCCGGCCGCCTAATGGGGGGGACGTTGAGAGCGGAGAGGGGAGTGGAGGGAGGCCAGCGGCGGCGGCGGCGGCGGCTAGGGTTTTTTGCGCCGTCGAGGGTTTAACGTTTCTTAGAGCGGTTGAGGTCGTTACATGGAGGGCCGCGTCCGTGCGGGAGAGGCGGTGGGTGGCCTCCAGCGGGCTGGGCTTCGGCCCGATCCATCTTTTGGTTTTTTTTTTTTTTTTTGAGATTCCATCTTTTGGTTTTGGTTCTGGTTATGGCAACTATACTCGCTAGGAACTAACCCTAAAAAAAAACTCGCTAGGAACTGTTAAAAAAAATGTGCACACATCTGTAAATATAGCGGGAGGGAATAAGTAACCAGAATGAATATAGGCTACCGAAAAATGCATGAACGAAAAATGTGCACACATCTGTAAATATTCAATCATAAAGAAGATAGTAAAATGTAGTAAGATTAAGTACTTATGAAGAAAACTCAAAAAGAAGTACTTATGAAGAACAGAGCTTAACCGATGAGAATCTTTACTCAGCATAAAGTAGCGGACCTAGAAACTTTCCAAAGTTTGGGCAAACATGTCCAAGCTAAGAGCATCTCCAACCGGGATGGTCAAATCCTCCCCAAATGTCCGGACGGACAGCCGGGACACCTCCCGGACAGGAGAGAGAGTTAAATAGTGCACCCAACCATGATCCCCAACACTCCCTATACGTCTGGGCTGTCCGGCATACCCCAAACTCACCATATGTGGGTTGGGTTTGAGGGTGTCCGGCCATGCCCTGGCGGTCCGCCACGTAGGACGTGGTCCACCCCGAACCACTTTATCCCTTTCTTTACTCTTGATTTTGTCTTTCTCTCTCCATCCTCACCGACACATGCAACTGATTGAACAATTTGGTGGAAATTTGGGGTATATGGTTGGAGACACATACTTTTGAGGGTTCAAAACGGACACCTCCGGACACCATTCGGGCACGTCGGGACACGTTTTAGGGGTCAAATTTGACCATCGTGGTTGGAGATGCTCTAATGTGTCATTTAAAAAAATCTTTGTAAAAAGTATGTATTGTAAGCTACATCGCCTTCAGCAAGCCCGGCCGGCCGCCTGGGCTAGAGGGGCCTTGGGTCCACCCATGTCAGCAGCAAATGGCCATCTTTTTCCTGTAACTAAGAACAATGGTCTTTCCATGGAGTTTTTTTTTGTTTTTTTTTGCATATTTTCAGTTTCTATCATAAAAGTAATTGTCTTTTGTATTTGATTTTGCTACTGTTGGTAAATAATGTTATGTCTTGATGCAGGATTAGGTTTTCATGGTCAATTTCATAGGGATTTGCAATGGATCCGACTAACAAGCTTTCAGCGAGGTTTCACTTCCTTGGTGAATTTTTGAATGATGGAAGAGATTTAAGGTGTGTGGGAGGAATAACACAAATACCACACAGTTACTTCCAAGTTGGAGGTCAAAGATTCATGCAAGTTTTTTACTGAATAGTCCCTGAGTTTTAGTGATTCCCCAATAGATAGTCTAGTCCATTTTATAGATATCACCGTTACTTTGTATCAGAATAGATTCTGAGAACCAAGCCTGTGCGTGATTATCATTAATAAATAAAAATGAAAATTTCAGTTTTTGTTGAAATGAAATTGGGAGTTGCATGTGTACCTTTTTATCAAAAAAGGAAAAATAATTCGGACCTTGTTTTAGATGAAATAGATTCGTACGGTAATTTTTTTGCGGGTAATTCGGACCTTAATTCTTCTTGTTGTGAATCTTTATTTTCCACTTTGACAACATTTGTGGAATCAACTTGGAGTAGAAATCACATCCCAATCCCATGCATCAGGTTTAGGAACAAGATTATCATGCCCATGGATCGATCCCATTGATAAATATTGCAGCTAGAACTGCAACGTGCAGTAATTATTTCGGAACGCACACGTCGTACCGCATTACACACACGTGATATGTTGGAGAATCAATCTTAGGGAGTGCGACGCATTTAGCAGTAACTATAGCTTGCTAATAGGGCAAAGTAACCCAACAATACATGACACTGATAATATGCTACTACATCGTACTTGGACATGCAGCTATGCTTCGACATCGTACTTGGAGCGGAATGTCTTGGCGGCGCCGTTCCTGAGGACATACTGCTGGTACACCATGGCGACGGCGGCACCGACGAACGGCCCGACCCAGAAGATCCACTGATCCTTCCACACCTTTTCGCCGCCATACACCACAGCGGCACCGAGGCTCCTAGCCGGGTTGATCCGGCAAAATCTACGATAACCCCCCAGTTCGCGCACCTTCTATCATATGCCCCCTTGTGCCGGTGACGGGGATGGTGGCCAGATGCGCCATGAACACCGCGAACCCGATAAGCAGCGGCGCCAGCACCGGCACGTGGGAGTCCCGGGCCATGCGCTTCGGGTCCGTCGCCGAGAACACGGTGTACACCAGCACGGCGGTGCCCAGCGCCTCGGCCACCAGCCCCGCGGACCTGTTGGCGCCCCCATCGTACAGCGCGTAGTGGTGCCCCCCGTGCACGGCCCTGACAAGCGCCGCGCCGCATATGGCGCCGAGGCACTGCGCCGCCATGTAGAGAATGGCGCGCGGCAGCGAGACCTTCCTCGCCAGCAGGAGCGCAAAGGTGACGGCAGGGTTGATGTGTCCGCCCGAGATGCCGGCGGTGCAGTAGACGAGGACGGAGATCATGCCGCCGAAGGCCCACGCGATGCCCAGCACGCCCGCACCGCTGCACGCTTCGGCGTCGGTCTGGCGCTTGTGGCCGATCACGGTGGCCACGGCGACGTAGACGAAGAGAAGCGTGGCGGTGAACTCGGCGATGACGGCGCGGTAGAGGGACCACTTGCCCAGCTCGCCGGCGTCCACCAGCGGCGTAGGAGGAGGGTCGAGGTAGTCCTTGCTGCTGATCACATCCTCCTTAACGTTCTTGGCCTGCGGACTTAGCTTGCCCGCCTCTGCTGCTGTCATGTCGATCGGACAAGCTCCTGGATTGATCTCAGCTGATGGAAATTAATTGATTAAGCTAGGATTGGTGTGTCCATAACCTGGCAAAGCTGCATCTATATATAGAGCAAAGGGTCACCATCATTGAGCATGCCCTAGCACTAGCGGGCACCACTTACAGATTACAGTAGCAATGTACTCCTTTACAAAGCCAGGACTCCTATTTTTTACCCCTTCAATAACTAGTAGCAAAAAGGGCTAAACTTGAGTTACTCTTTATCTGATCCAAAATTTAAATCTTGTAAGACATTTATTCTTCCTGTAAAACAGTATTCTTTTTTTCTTTTGAGAAAAGGCCAACCAATTTATTGATTATCAACAACGGTGCAAAGAATTCTAAAAGTAGTAAAAATTACAAATAGATCTTCGGACCACCTAGCGACGACTACAAACACTGAAGCGAGCCGAAGGCGCGCCACTATCCTCACTCCTCCCTCATCGGAGTCGGGTAAAGCTTGTCGTAATAGAGCTTGTTGTAGTAGACAAACGGGAAATCATCGTGCTAAGGCCCCGAGAGACCAGCGCACCAGAGCAGTAACCATCGCCAATGATGAGAATTGTAGATTGGAAGAGCCGGACATGCAACCACACGGACGAACACAAAAACAGACTGGATCCCAGGAGATCCGCCGGACACACGCCTCCATGCGCCCTCCGTTGACGCTAGGCACACCACCGGAGCGAGTATAGGACGGGGAGGACCTTTTCTGACTTCAAGAAGTAACCGCCGCCTCACCATCTTGAAGAAGACACTGAAAAACCTAAACAAAGGACGGGAACCCTCCCGCCGGCGAGAGGCCGTGATCCGCCACGCCTCCAAGGCCCTAAGGCCATCGGAGATGGAGCGGACCAGCAGCGTCGCCGGCGAGGGGGACGGAACCCTAGATGTTTTTTTGGATCGCCTCTCTCTCTCCTGCGAGACCTCACATACCGTTTCGATCGACCCTCAAGGTATTCAACATGATGCTTCACCGGTCGACCCCCATATATTAGTTTATGCCCATAGAATACATTTGTGAAAATTATACTTATGATAATATTAGTCTTATTAGTAGGATCCTAGTGATTCATTCATAATGGTCAAGCAAAAAAATGTTTGATTGCTAAAAAAATTGCTAAAACAACTTGCACTTTGGATGAAGGTAGGCAAAAAAATGTTCAAGCTAGTTTTACTATACCTGAAAAATTGGAAATTTGAATTTCATGTATCTTTCCTTGCTAACTCTTCTTCCACCTTTTTTTAATACTCGGTGACAAGCTATAGATATTGCTAAGATGGGCCAATGAGGATGCTCATCTACTAGCACACATGAAATCAACAATTACATCCAATTAGTTATGGCATCACGATAGGTCATTAAGTGGACTTGTGAACTGATTGTACTAATGAAGCAATGCTGAGCAGCATCGGACAGGTATTATTGTTATCATTATTTTGAATAAGCGACTATATTAAATTCACAAAATGTTACAGTCATTCACTGCTAGGCCTAACATGAAAGGGAAACTCAGCTGTGGCACACAACCTCCCAGTCCCACAAACACACACCCTTACACAAACCTGGACGCATATGGAACATGTTGGATGGTAGCTAGTGTCCTTCTCCATCTATTATCCTGGACTGCAAGAGAATTAGTCGATAATCTCCATGATAGCTAGTACAAGATTCCTTATTATCACAATACTTGGTTGTGGAGCCATATATGTCTACATTCCATCTAGACATTAGTGTCATTCTCCGTCTATTACACTTCTTTTAATCCAAAATTGATGAAGTCTTGTAAGACATTTAGTCTTCCCGTTAAACAAATCTTCAAGACGATGTTTTGACCATTAATTTATGCCCAAGAATACAAGTTTTCTCACATAGTAACAATTATTATAGTACATTTATGTAAGCATAATTGTGATAATCTAAGAATCCATATTTTGTTTTGGATCCTAGGGATTCATTTATTGTAGATGGTCAAATTAAGAATTATTTGATTGGCAAAGTATGCTATAAAGACTTGCACTTTGCATGAACGTAGGCAAAGAAATTCTTAGGTTTAATATCACTCAACTTTGGAGTTTTGATCTTCATGTATGTTTCCTTAGAGCAAGGATAATAAGAGAGCTGAATGTTGCCTCTATAGTCAAGCCATGTCACCAAAAGTCATCATAAAGCCAAGGTCATGTAATAGGCTAGCTATTAGGATAGCTGTTAGGTAGGCTTTATTATTAATTTAAATTTTAATCTTGCATGGTGGGGATGCACAAGATTGGGAGGGAAGAGCCAACAGCCAGCCTAGCGATAGGTGCAAAGCTGCAAGCCGGCTGCTCATCTCTCTCTCTCTCACACACACACACACCTGAGATTTTTGGTGACATGACAACTGCTACAGCCTCTGCTGACTAGCCTCATTATACATGCTCTTATTAACTCCTTTTCCACCTTTGTTTTTGTATACTAGGTGAAAAATATAGATATTTTTTAGATGGACCAATGAGGATGCTCATACATCAGCTGGCACACATGAAATCAGCAATTACGTCCAGTTAATGGCATCATGAGATTCATGACAGATCATTAATTGGACTTGTGAACTGGTTTTCATGAGCGATACCAATCGAGTAATGTTGACATCACCGGCTTTTTTTATTAAATTAAGTGACTATATTAGTTTCACAAAGTGTTAAAATCATGCACCACTAGCCCTAACACGCAAGGGAAACTCGGTCGTGACACACACCACCTCACACAAATCTGGCCGCATATGGATCATGTTGGATGGTAGCTTGTGTCCTTCTCCATCTATTCTTCTGGACTGCAAGAGAACTAGTCGATAATCGCCATGATAGCTAGTAATTATTGTTAAGATTCCTTATTATCTCAACACCTGGTCGTGGAGCCATATATGTCATCATCTCATAGTTTGCTACAAAGGCGTATGTGTTAATTAGTACATTTCAACTAGAGTGAATCACACGAGAGGTCACCAAGTTGCACGAAAAGTTAGTATTGGTCACCAAGTTGAAAAAGCTCAAAACACGGTCACGAAGTTGCAGATTAGCGACACGTTGGTCACTCCGTTACCACGGACGTTAAGTCGATGACGTGGCTGTCTATTTTTTACAAAAAAAACCATTAAATTTGGTTTCTTCTAATTACTAGGTCATTTTCGGTATTTACTTTTTTCCTTTTTTGTTTCCCCAAATACTTAAAAGTGCAGCACTGCAGCTACACTATTTGGAATCACTGGACATGGCGCTGACCCAATCCCAGCCTGGTCGACGTCCACCTCGCTCCCAGCGCGGCCGCGGAAGTAGCCACGAGGTCCCGCACCTTGCGCTCCCGGGCAGTGCGCGTCTCGGCGAGGCCGCACGGAGAGAAAAGACATTGGCGCGCTGCCACGCGTCGGTCGAGCCTCGTGAACTTCTCCTACTGGTGCTCTGCTCCCTGGCGCCGGCGGCCCTGTCGGTGCCGCCCCCAGCTGCCGGTGCGGTGCGACCGTGCGACGCGCCAGACGGCTGCATCCTCTCCAACCCGTACGGCGCGTGGTCGAGCGACCGTGAGGACTACCCTGTCGCCGCCGTGGCCTACCCTGGATCGGAGCAGGACGTGGTGGCCGCCACTGCGCGCGCCAGCGCCGGGGGCATGCGGGTCAATGTGGTCAACGGCTTTGCGCACACCATCCCCAAGCTGGCATGTCCGTGGACGTGCAGGCGCAGACGGTTACCGCGGACGCTGGCACCTTGCTGCGTGCGGTCATCGATGCAGCCGAGGCCAGCGGGCTGAACCTGTCGGCGTCGACGTAGCGGGAGGAGGTCAGCGTCAGTGGGGTGCACGACCACGGGCCGGAGGCGCTGGCGCGCGGCGTGCTCACGCAGGTGCAGCTCCGCACGGGCGCGGCCATGGCGGCGGTGTTCCAGGAGGACCTGAAGAACACGTCCCACCAGCGACGTCTTCGCCGAGACGGCCCGAATCTATCCAGCTGTTTGTGTAGCTAGCTGAATCAGAGTTTGCCGTGCGTGTGCATGGGCGTAGTGTTCTAGCGACAGCGGTGGCGCGTCCTCAGTCTCTACATCACCCACGTTACAAAAAAAAATTAAGAAAAGGACCTAGCAATTAAAAGAAACAAAATCTTGAGGGTGTATTTTGTAAAAAAACAAACTGCCACGTCAGCGGTTTAACGTCCATCTTGACGGAGTGACCAACATGTCGCTAATCTGCAACTTCGTGACCACGTTTTGAGCTTTTTCAACTTGGTGGCCAATCCTAACTTTTCGTGCAACTTGGTGACCTCTCGTGCGATTCACTCTTTCAACCAGTGAGAGATCAATTCTAGAGTGGTTGATAAGACATGTCTATTTTTTATGTATTCCTCATCATCTAGATAATAAAAAAATAATTCATACATTGTACTCCGTCCGATCCGTAATTACTGTCGCCAATCGTTTAGGATTTTGTACTGGCTTGTACACTACCCACGACACTTATATCGGACCGGAGCGAGTATTTTCTTTTAATGTTTCTCTATTAACTAATGTTGGCATAAACCTAGGAATTTGGATGATTAACTTAAACTAAAAAATCTATGTCTTTGACAAGTATGACATGAAATAGAGAAAATCATATATCTTTCTTACTAAGATAGTATTATTTATTACGTACGAGAAGACAAACTACGTGTATAATGGTAGAGAAGGTATGTCTTTCCTTGGACACCCACATTATCTAGATAATATACTAACAGAGAATTTACTATTTGATGTAGGATCTCATCTGGACCATGCCGGACCAATAAGTCAGTCCAAGCAGCTAACTGTGGTCCAACTAGATCCCTCCTGAAATATATATATTCGTTAGGCAGCATGTGACCGTTATAATCTGCATGAAACTCATCAATTAATAGATATTTTTATATAAAAGTAGAGTAAGTGAATTTGAAACTCCGGTAGGACGTGTACGTGGTCCCTTCACCAACATTTGGACGAAGGTATACACTGCCGACTAAAACAGTATTAAGCTAGCTAGTTGACGAATATGTCCTCAAGATTAATTCAAACTGGTTGCGTGACCGTACAAATTAAAGCTAGGATCCTTCGAGATGTTCATGGTTGTGCACGTACATGTGCATTTGCCTTTGCTTTTTTCCTTTTCTTTTGCATGGCAAACACGTACTGCAGCTGAAATGAAAACACTTTAAGGTGCATTCATATGTCGATCCATCCGCAAAAGTTTCAACACTGCAGCTGTGCATGCCGCAGTCAATCGCTACGTACAATGTTGTCGGTCTGATTGCATGGTTTGCCTTGTGCATGTGAGTGAAGAATATGACTTGATGCCGAATGTATATCTCTCTAGCTATAGTTTCGCTGGTTAAAGGCTAGGAAAAAGTTCGTGAACACATGCAAGTCTCCACTCTCTGGTTCGGCAATCGACGGGTTGAGAACCCTTTTCAGGCTGAACTTGATGTCCATGACGGCAGTGGATGAAGTTTTGATTGGCCTTGCTAGCCCAGAGGGAAGCGATTTCCCGCCACCGGCGGCGCTGGACGTCTCCGCCTGATCTGCTTCCTGGTCCCGGGTCGTGCCACATACTCGCATTTTGAAGTAATGACGATTTATTTTTCTGAGAGGTTGGACGAAGTAGGATGATCTGGATCCTCGCGGGGATATTTTTCTCTCGTTTAGTAGGCCCTGACCTATTTGAGTTTTTCTTTTGGCTTTGGCGATATCATGTTTGCTTCTCCTATATCAATATAAAAGGCAAAGTTTTTACCTCGTTTCAAAAAAAAAAATTCTCATGAGGAAACCAAGCAACCGTGTCCCACTTTCACTGTTCCGCTGCATCATTTTCACCCATCGTCTTATGATGATTACCGTGTGGGTTCTCTGTGTGCCCCGGTTGCTTCCAAGAATGGCCCCAAATCAAATGTGTGTGTCGGTGTCGACGAGAGAATGGTGGACGACGAGCTACTCAGGGGATGATTGCGAGCTAGAATATCAATATGTTCGAATTAATGCATGATGAAGCAATGATTTAGGATGGTGACTGACATGTCTAGTGTATGGTCTTGCCATTCCTCACTTGAATCAGAAGACGACTTTGTTTCTAAGTCACTGCTAGAAAACATTCAATCTAACAGTATAGGTACACTTAAAAGGGATGGAACATATCCTTCGTCATACGGTTATCCGAGGTGATGGAGAAGTGGATGAGAATTGTGACAGTGGGGCGACCTGAACTATATACACTAGTACAGAACGACACATCGGAAACGGGCCAAAAACCCCTTCGGCAACGGAGAAAGGGTCCGTGTCCCCGCCTCTGTCACTGATGTGAAGGCCTTCATCGGTAACGGAGGCCAAAAACCGTTTCCGATGAGGTCTCCATTTGGCAACGGTTGTGCGCAGACATCCGTTTCCTTAGTTTTCCTTCATCAGATACGGAGTTTGCCATCCACCCGTTTGCACTGAGCATTTCTCATATTTCGGTTACAGGATGCCACGTTTACAAATGGCACTAGATACTTAAAATCTCACAGCACAAGCTCAAATACTAAAACGGTAACAGATTTCTTTCATATCACAATGTAACTTTACATTTCCATCACAATTTCACCTTTACAATTGCATCACAAGATGTGACAAACATAAGAGGTAAAACGATAACAGATTTCATCTATACTAAGCCTATCATGTCAAAGGACGGAAAGAATATATGATTTCTTCCCTACATCATTTTCCACAATCCTCGCAGGTGTCAGTCTAGCTATCTCTTCTTATCTCAACTTATTGAGAGAAGGATGTTGAAGCTTTGGACCCTATACATTAGTAAATAGAGTTACAATTGTTAAATACATATGCTAAAACAAATACACTATGAATTTAAGCAAACTGAAACGATATCTTACCTATGTCTTGAGGTGGCTCTTATTGATGAACCGGAGCAGCCAACACACGGCTTGTCAACAAGATATTGCGATGTCAGCAGCTTCATAGGATGCCTGACAACGATCATCCATTCCATGGAGGCCACCACCGGCTCTGGATTTTTTATGCAGTGTCACCGAAATCTAATCTAATACGTCACCGATGTGACATTTCGGCGACACTGTATAAAACACTCTTACTTAAAAAAGTATTTTATGCAGTGTACCAAAACGTCACAATAGCGACGGTGGATATGTATGGTGGAGTTTGAAAGGGAACAGCTCGATATCCCTAAATGTAAATAAGGATTTATGTTAGTTCTGACACTACTAGATAGAACAAACAATTTAACACAATAATATGAAGTATACAGTAGTATATAGTGTGTACTGACATGTGTATATAATTGGAGGCCATTACGGGAAAGTCAACAAACACTACTCTCTTGAGTAATGTTCGTTGTTTGTTCTGTGTCTCCGACTTTTTTATGCAGTGTCACCGAAATAGACTCCTGTTTTCACATGGACTAGTTAGCTAAACTACAACTAGTTGCAAGTGCACAATAGACAAGTTAACTACATCAAGAAATGATCTAGATAGAACTACCGGATGTGAACTGAACTACTATCAACAAGTTAGCGAAATTACAACCGGTTGCAAGTGCACAATAAGCAAGTTAACTACATCAAGAAATGATCTAGATAGAACTACCGGATGTGAACTGGACTACTTTCAACAAGTTAGCTAAACTACAACTAGTTGCAAGTGCACAATAGGCAAGTTAACTACATCAAGAAATGATCTAGATAAAACTACCGGATGTGGATCTGATACCTTCTTCACGTCGCCGTTGGATGGATCTAGCAGATCCGGAAGTGGTGGAGCAGAGGAAGCGGACAGAGCGATGACCTCGACCTCGCCGTGTCGGGCGAGATGGCGAAGACCTCGCCGTGTCGGGGGACATGGCGAAGACCTCGCCGTGTCGGGGGAGATGGCGAAGACCTCGCCGTGATAGCCGTCGTCTGGGCGGAGACGGCGCCGCCACGGCGTCGGCGATGGCCGCAACGCCAGGAGGCGCCGCCACGAACAGATCTAGCATACTGGGATAGAGTGAGGAAACGAGTGTTAGGTTTTGCTCTGTACGCCCATATATATAGGTAAAACATAGGAAACAGTTCTTTAGAAGGACCGTTTCCTTTGTGTTTCTTCCACTGAGGTGTGGGAGCTACGCGCCCACTCTGTGGAATTTCGTCTACTCTCTGGAATATATTTTCCTAATCTCTACTATATGGAGAAAACCACTTATAGGATACTTATATTAATATTAGTGATTACTACATTACATACGCAGTACATATTAATAATAATAAAGTAAATTACAGTTGGAGAACTTATAGAACTACTACTAGCTACTTCTTGTTTTTCTTGCGCCCTGCTTCCGCGCAATCCTCGTCCTTCTCACGGCCTCGCTTATTGGGGGGCATTGGAGGTGGTGGCGGCGGCAGCATATCGGAGGTGGTGGCGGCGGCTTTCTTCTCCGTCGCCGGGGCTCCCTTCTTCGGGACCGGCGCCTCCGCCTCGTCCTCCTCGTCGTCCTCCTCCTCCTCCTCCTTATCCTCTTCGGTTGACTCGTCATCAGAATCAACCTTTGGCGGGCCCAGCATCAAGGTGGGATCATGGAAGTTGGCGTATTCGTCGTCGCTCGTCTCCGGCGTCGATCCTTCAACGGACTCGCCGCTGACGGGGGGACTGTCCCGCGGCGACTCAGTGTGCTCCTGTGTGTCGTTGCTGCGAGGCATCTTCGCTAATCAGTAGGAGGGAGGGAGCGAGCGAGAGCGAGAGAGAGTAGATTCGGTGGCGTCTTGAGCTAGCAAGGATTGGGGTTTTCAAGGAGTAGTGGACGGTGCCACTACGCCATGGCATTTACTCGCCTCACATTGGAAACGGACACCCAAAAATCTCCGTTGCTATAGAGGCACATATCGGAAACGGAGCCAGAATTAAGACCGTTGCCAATACTATGGGTAACGGAGTTAATACTTTCTCCGTTACCTATGTTGACGGGCCAGCCGTGGCCCAGGTCAGGTTTGTACGCACTGGCCGCGCGGAAAGCGCGATTCTCCGTCGCCTAACGCCTGCCATTTTCATAGAGGGGTATCCGATGTGTCGTTCTGTACTAGTGATAGGAGCAAAAATGGTTCCAGGATGAGTAATAACAGTGGTTCGCCTAAGAAAGAGAAACCCTAGCTGCCGCCCGTCTCCTCCATCCCCATCCGACAATCGACGGGTCTCCTGTTGGTTTCTCAAAACAAAAAACAAAAAAGCAGCGCTCCTGCTGGTTCCTCAAAAAAAAAGAGGAAGGAGCAAGGCGATAATTGCAACAACAAAAAAACACCACAACTGGGGCAATTTTCGCAGGAAACCACTGGGATACGAATTTTTGACAGAAGACCACCCAGATTGAGGCATAGCGTGGCATGAAGCACTGATTCGCTCAGTTAGGCGCGCCAATGGTAATTATGACAAGTCGGGGCCACCACAATTGGGGCACTCTTTGCAGAAAACCACCACTTCTGAGGCAATTTTGAAGACTTACAGTGGCCCCGGCATGTCAGAGATACCCTTAGCGAGCCTAACCGAGCAAATCAGTGCTCCGTGCCACGCCATACCTCAATCTCGGTGGTCTTTTGCCAAAAACTGTATCCCGGTGGTTTTCTGCAAAGATTGTCCTAATTGTGGTGGTTTTCTACAATTATCTCAGGAGCAAGAGGTATGGAATACATTCGATGTAGACCGAATAAGTCGATTAGCACACATATATCCATGTAAGAAATAGAACTACTGTGTTAGCAAGGTTCACTAAACTATTTGCATCAAGCTGGTGTGGGTAGGATCATGTGCACACCAAGAGACAAGGGTTACGTGAGGGGTGTTCTTGATGTAGGCATGATTGGTTTAATTTGGATGTACCTGCATGCATGGCCTGCTAGATCTCTGTCACAGACCATTCATATATAGTAGATCTGGTCTGAGAATGAGCACGTCGGACGTTAGGCATGCACTGCACGTACGGATGTGATGCTCCTGCATGGCCGGATGGCCCCGGCCGACTACAGAACACCATATGGACTCCATATTCACAGGATGATAGATATTTTTCGGTACAGAGAGAGAGAGACGCAGTACTCCATGTCTCCATATGGACCATGATACATTATGCAGCAGTAAACATAGCAAATCATGCATCCTGAAAACGAACATACAATGAAAACGCTAGCTGCACCGTTTTGTCTCCATCGATATATAGGATCTGACACCATTCATGTCATATAATTCCAATTTCGATTCAATTGGCGATCAAGCTAAGTTTGTCCAGGTACGCACACTCACACCTCTTCAGACTGCAAACCAGTACTGCGGCCATGTGAACCACCGTAAACCCCCAACTACTGTATTCTACTCAATCACATACGGAATTTAATAGAACGATGGTCGGTTCCGGTGCAACCATTTTTATAAAACTAAAAAACCACACATCTATGAAAACGAGAATTGTACACATTAAGACAATTCATTTATCGTTCATTCCACATCTGGTGTACCCATTTTCTATATCATGGTTATTTTTTATTAACCATGGTAGCCCTGGTATTTCAACCGGTAACCAAATCCGTAGCGCCGATCCATTTTTGAACATCATGGGAACAGTGATGGAGCTTGATTAGACTAAAGAATGGTCAAAGGAAGAGTAAAACTAATTTGTAGTATTATGACATAATTTTAAATAATACTTGGGCGATAAAATACCATAACCTGCAGACTTCTTCAATGTATAGTATCATCTCGATACCATTATCTATACCTAATAATAAATACACTAAGGCTTACGCAATTTAATTTGGTTTGATAGGTCATCAGATTTACCCCTGAAGTTGTAAATAATTACCCACCTTGCCACCATAAGTGAAAACTGTTCGGTTGGATATGTGTGGTAGGTTCCTTTTCGTACGCGTCCCTTTGTCCAATACGACTCCAGTCCTGGTCTTTCCTGCGATCGATTTAGGTCGTGCGCTTTCATTCCCACAATCGATCGTTGAGTATGGGCCGGCCCAGTCAACGATGAAGAGAGAGCATCTCCCGCGCCGTACACGGGCTTGATAAGAAGGCATGGCCTGTTTGCCTACGTCGTGACCTGAGTAAAAAGCGGTTCGGTGTATTTCCATCGTTCTAAAATTTCGTTATCCCGGATCGGAAGACGATTCCGTGTGAGAGTCCAAGTCCTTATCTTTGGTTGTATTTTGATTGTATCTGCTTCCTGGGACGCGCGCTCTGGCCTCTGTGCATGCATGTTGCATCGCCATCAATGCTAGCGGGTCAAAATTATATCATTAACAGCAACCCTCGGTAGAGGAAATGCGTAACCCATGGTGCCCGCTAGCTTATGTAAGGTTTTTTGCTTTTTTTATTTACTGCCATATGTACAGTTGCCCATGCATGGGCTTTTAAAATGATGTTTGTACGTGTACTCCGTTTGCCCCACTTTCGCATTCCTAAACGAGGTCATTGTCAATAGGCTGAGACATGTGTCGCCGCATATCGGACATCACGCTCCGGTGACAGTGATGAGATCAGGACAACACCACCGCCTTTGGTCTACACGAGTCGGCTTCTTGAACGGCGTGCTCAGTGCATCATGTCAATCGTTTTTGGCTCGCCGTCTCCCTTGCGGTCCCTCTCATCTCTCTCCGGTGTGGTGGGTATCGATGGGAGGACGCCATTGTGATAACGCATGACATGGATGCTCTAAAATGTCATCACCATCTCCGATACAAATTTGTTTCTCCCGTCGCAACGCATGGGCACATTTCCTAATAAGACTGATAAAAGCTTGTACTCCCTCCGTTCGGATTTAATTGACACACATTTTGTTACACATGGATGTATCTAGACATCAAACAAGTATAGATACATTCATATTTGGACCAAACCAAGTCAATTAATTTGGAACGGATGGAGTATATATTATTATCAAAAGACGAACTAGCTAGAGAACTAATCAGAGGTAGGATGACAGAGCTAGGGAAAAGATGGGGGAGTGGCCAAGTGAGGTGGCATTCAGATGATTGCGAAATGACAAGTCAGGAGAGGAGAGAGTGCCACCGACCCAGGGGACATCCGCAAAACATAATTTGTACGACCAAAACCAATATTTACGTGTGATGGTGTACGTGCATGGACATGCACAGTGGCCCCGCCTCTCCATATGGTTGCAGGTGGGATGGGACTGGGACGTCCGTCCCCATCAAGATCGTTAATCCACCTATCCCACTGTCCCATAACCAGTTTATCCCACTTGCACGATTTTTAGTGGGCTTTTTAGGGATTATCCCTGATGTCCCGTTAAATCCCACCAAACCTGCACTCCTCAATGGCCTGGAGACTCTCCCTTCACGTCGTGCTCCAGGCATTCGAGCCCGTCGCTGCCGCCCTCCGGCCACGCGACGGCGTCTCGTCCATGGCCGGCGCCGGATCCCCTCCCTCCGCCCCTGCGCGACGACGGCTCAGATCCCCCCACCTTCCGGCCAGGCGGAGGTCTTCTCCTCCATGGCTGTCGATGGATCCCCTCCTTCCGCCCCTGCGCTACGCCGGTCCAGATCCCGCCGCCCTCCGGCCACTCGGCGGTCATCTCCTCCATGGACGGCGTAGCCCTCCATCTGCCTCGTGCGTTTGCTCATCGAGGTCGGCGGCGCGGGGCATGGCGGCCATCTTAGAGCGGCCAAGGCCACGGTCCTCGGCGGCGACGGAGAAGGCCTAGGGCGGCGGCGACGCGGCCGTGGCCAGGGGGTGGCGTCAGAGGTCGCCCGGCATCCCCTGCTACGCCGGGACGGACTCGTCGGCGATTGCATCTGTCGGCCTGTGCTCCTGTGAGCGGGATAGGTGGAAAGTCCACGGGTTAGCAGGGCTCGTCCCAGCTAGCCCGTACGGGATTATTGGACTTTTTTGGTGGGATTAGTGGGATATATACGGTGGGATGGGAGGCGTGATTGATGGGAAATCCCATCCCACCTGAAACCTTACCTCTCCATCACATGCACACTGGATCTGTTAAAATTATCGCCAGAAGGTGACTAACTGGCAGACTGCAGTGAAATTACGTTTCCTTTTTTCCAGTTGGCGATCAATCGCCCTCGATCGTGGAGGTACGTACTCTTACATATAGCGCTTATATTTCGACGAAATTAAGGATCCGGAACTTAAGTGTTTAATCACTGTATACAAAGCAGAAATCACCTGATTGAGTACTGATTGGCAGTTTTAAAATTTTGATTTGAAACCGTCAAAACGCCGACGGCTACACTACGGGAAACCGTCAAAACGCCGACGGCGGCAACGATCGCCGTCGGCGTAGGGATGACCATATGGGCATCCAGCGTCGACGTGGCGCCATCCTGTGCGTCCCCACAGCTATTGCCGTCGGCGTATGTTAGACCATATTTTCAGTTTCTGAAACTTTTTGCTGCTGGTTTCTGGCGCATTTTAAATACAATTAAAATTGCACAAATTATAAAATATCACAGAAACATCAAATAAAACATCACATACATATCCAAATGACACAAACATGATTCAAATTCATCCAAACACAAAAATGACACAAACATAGTTCGAATTCACACACGCTACACCCGAACACATCCTACACCTCCCGAGAGTCCGAGGTATCCATTTCTGACAGCGTGAGAATAGGCGACCGACCGCGTGGACCAGTCGAACCACACAAGGAATCCGGCGAGGCACGGGACGGTGTGGTCTCACGCGACGAACTAGGCGAGGCACCACCAGTGCCATGCTCCATGAGCGCGCGCGTCGAAGTCGGCGAGGCGGAAGCACGACCAAAGGGTGCAGTCCTCGAGTATTCCGATCCCTACATGTTTTGAGTCCAAGTTAGCAACTTGGAAAGCACAGCATGGCGGTAACAACTTGTTTGGCAAATAACTTACCGGAGTCCCTGACTTGTATGTGCGAGCGACCGACTCCCTCGTTGGGCCGACGGGCATGATCCCCGGCCTAGGTGGACGCGTAGGCAGCTGCGACCGCTCTCCAGTGGCATGAAACTTCTCGTCAGCCTACAAGATAGTTTAGCTGTCAGGAGTTGTAGAAAAAGAAGGTTCAAACTGAGGAAATGGGACTTGTCATATTTTGCAAATATAAAAGTTGAAACTTACAGCATCCCTCAACTCTGCCCACTCCTCATACTCCTGGCTCTTCTGTACCCACAACTGATACTCTCTCTCATAGCTCGCGTAAGCGGCATCGAAGGCCGCCTCGAAATCAGCCTACAGTTTTAAAAGGGAACGCATCTCGTCAACTTAGCCACTTAGCTAGGAACGAATGTCGGAAAGAGAATGAAATTGAGAAAAACTTACATCAGGGCGAGCTCGGGAAGGCCGACGAGGCAGGACGGGAGGGTCGTCGGCGGTGAGGGTAGCCTTGACACGCGAGAGGCCCAACTCAGGAGTACGCGTGAGTACCGCACTAAGCATGAGAGGACGGCCATGCTCCCAACCGTTCCCGGCAAGGACCACCGCTCTCTCATCGATGTCATGCTCAAGAGGGTTGTCCACCTCCGGATTTATACCCTTGAACGTCTCGACGTATGCCTTTAGCCCCTCCTTGGCAGTGCAGAAGTAATCGGGCTGCTAGGGCTGAGGCTCAGAAAAATTGGGCTTCTTCATCTTCATCCTCTCCCATGCTTGCATGTCCGAAAGAGGCTCCCCGAAATCGGCCTCCTGCAATGCCAAAGAAGTGTCACGCGTATCAAGTAGGAACCTGAGGGGAAATAAATGAAGATTGTTTCATGTATATATATACCAGCTTTGCCTTGAAGCGATCATGGTTGCGGGCACCCGCACGATGTGTCCCCCCGCTTCCGCGGTTTAACTTGTTTCGCTCGCTCAAGGCCTTGAACGCGGGGTCCTCCCCAGCCCACCTAGACACCAACGCCCTCCACGCGTCATCCTTGCCATAGGCCTATGAGGGCTTAAACTGAAAAAACAATACTCATGTGAAGAACGGATAATGCAATTGCAACTTAGCAGCAACATGTAATCTCATTAACAATCTACTTACCGCCATGTAGTCATCTACGGTCACCTCAAGTGGGTTCTCCACAATCGCATGCTTCATCGCCGTCTTGCCTAACGTCTCAGTACTGAAATGATTGATCATGGTATGCTTTGCATTGTAGAACTGCTGTCGTGTCAACTTCCTACAAGCCCCCTCCAAAGTCTTATCCGCATCGCGCCGCTGCTCAGGAAGTACCCTATAGAACTTCTTTAATCATGCACAAAAAACAAATTGTGAGAGCACGGTGGGGACATCAAGTATGAACGAAATTCGAAAAGTTCAACTTACCCAAAACTTGTTGATCACGGCGTCAGAACATTTCCCGCCGCTCGCGTAATTGGCGGCCTGATAGTCTACCCAATGGGTGGCTAGCTTCGTCGCGCCGTTGGGGACGGTACTGTACAAGCCCGGCCAAAACTTCCTAATCAAAGCTCCAATCAGGGTGTTAGGCACACGGGCTCCCGCAGGATGTATCCAGTTGCTGCACAATAATTAAACATTAGTACATGTCAAATTGTCCTGACCACAATAAAGTTACCATGTTCAAAATTAGTATATATAGTCACTTACTCTCTCCCATTAGGCGTAATGAGGATCTTCTCCTCCTCGGTAGCAGGTTCCTTGTCCTCATCAGGGACCTGGGATTCCCCTCGAATCATTGGCTTCTTCGGCAGCGCGGAGGGCCCTGCCTCCAAGTCCGTGGAGGGGCCCGCCCCCACGTCCGTGGAGGGGCCGTCTCCTCCGAACCCTCGTCGACAGAAGCAGAGGGTATGTCCGAAGACACGTCGCCCCCACCTCGCCCTCGTCCTCCCTCACCTCGCCCTCGTCCTACACCTCGCCCTCGTCCTCGTCCTGCACCTCGTCCCCTTGGAGGAACTGGAGCATCGGCACCTCCCCCTCCTCCAGCATCTCCACCCTCACCTACATTGAGAAAGGGTGAACAATTAAGCATAAAGACATGAACAAATTAATAATTGCATCACCTCTACTCTCACCACTGTCAGACAGGTAACGCGGGTTCGGAATAGGTTCTCTTCCACTTTTAGTAACTTTCTTCTGGCGCATCTTCTTCAGCAAGGAGGCCGATGATTCCTTGCCTTGGCTCATCTTGGTCAATCACCTGCATTGAGAAAGGGTAAACTTTTAAGCATAAAAGACATGATCCAATTAAGAAGCATGAAAACGTTCCATTTCCACTTAGATACGTTAAATGATTTCCACCAAGCTTAGTACTAAATTGGTGATCTTAGAAAGTGGCTACCTAACATAGTAGATTTTTTAAAGCTCCATAGTAGTTCCATAGTAGTTTCTAAAGCTAGATATTTTTTCATAGTAGTTTCTAAAGCTAGATATTTTTCTAACATTCCTGGAGCCTCCCATTTCCAATTAAGTTCCATAGTAGTTTCTAAAGCTAGATTTTTTTTTCACTTTACAAAGTGGCTACCTAACATATTTCTTATACAAGTCTGGGTAAATTCATTAGCACCTCTTTTTGCAACTCATTAGCACACACAACACACATCAATACAATACACACATTGTATAATTACCATCATGAGCTCACACACCCTGACCACAACAAGTTTCGGCATCCATAAGCTCTAAATTAACAAGAGGAAGGAGAAGAGGAAACAATACCAGACGCACACGCGCAGGGCTAGGGTTGTGAGAGAGAGGAGGTGGCTTGTGGAGGCCGGAGGCAAGCGCACGGTGTCGGGGAAGAACTCGGATGTGCGGCGCGTTGGGGAGGTGGTTTATCCGTCTGCGGCGTCGAGGAGGAAGAGGAGGTCGCGGGACAGCTGTACGCGCGAAGGGGAGGAAGGCGGCGCGCGGTATCACGCCGGCGACGTGCTCTGCGCCTCGGGCTTCATGGCGACGGCGGGTGGCGTACGGGGTGGGGCGAGCGGAGGAGCGGCAGCGGCTGCAATCACGAGGTGGGGCGGCGCGGTGGGTGGCGTACGGGGTGGGCGGCCGGCGGCGGGGTCGGGGATTTAGGGATTGTGTTTGGGGGATTTGGGGATTTTGTGGCACGCGAAGCCACTCGGGCCGATTTTGGCTCACATATTCAGGCCTACGCGCCGTCGGCGTATGGTTTTGCTAAAAAAAAATTCAAAGAAATCACTTATTCTTTTAATTTTTTTTCAATTCTTCTATTATTTTCTATTTTTTCATTATCAGGGTTTTCTGATTAATGCAACTGAATCTGCCTTGCTACATGAATAATAAATAAAAAGTGTAATCATCTGACCGGCAAAAATCGGCAAAGCCGTCTGCGTATGGTTTTGCTTAATTTTTTTTCAAAGAAATCAATTATTATTTTATTTTATTTTTTCAATTCTTCTATTATTTTCTATTTTTTCATTATCAGGGTTTTCTGATTAATGCAACTGAATCTGCATTGCTACATGAATAATAAATAAAAAGTGTAATCATCTGACCGGCAAATCGGCAAAGCCGTCGGCGTATGGTTTTGCTTAATTTTTTTTCAAAGAAATCACTTATTCTTTTAATTTTTTTCAATTCTTCTATTATTTTCTATTTTTTCATTATCAGGGTTTTCTGATTAATGCAACTGAATCTGCGTTGCCTACCTTCTCCAGTGGCCACTCTAACCAGCAAATCGGCAAATCATCGCGTGGTCGTGAGACGGCAGATCGGCCTTCGATCCACGGAGCGGCAAGACGTCTCTGATGATTTGCAACCGTCGGAACAAGTGTTGAGAATGTTGCTAATCATCAGAGATTCTTGCCGCTGCTTGGATCCAACCGAGGGAACGGTGGCTCGTGAGTGCCTGCATATCAAATCCTCGTCATACACCCGAATGTTTTGTGTTTGAGCGCCACTTCGATCCAAGCATCGGTAAGACGTCTCTGATGATCTACAACCGTCCGGCAAGACGTCTCTGATGATCTGCAACCGTTTGGAACGGTCGCAGGTCATCAGAGACGTCTTGCCACTGGTTGCCCGAAGATGACTCTCCGAGTGACGCTGGAATGTTTTGTGTGAGTGAGTAACCTGTCTGAGGAGGTGGGCTATATATATGGTCGCATGGCTTACGAAGTGGTCGTGATAGTGCTGATCCGACGGCTCAGAAGCACTCAAAAGAAACACACCGCTGATCCAATGGCTCACAAGCGCTAGAAGGAAGCACACGATCCGTGTGCTTCTTCCTGATTGGGCGTACTACAGCTCACAAGCCCTGAAAAGAAACACACACCGCTGATCCAACGGCTCACAAGCGCTCAAAAGAAACACACCGCTGATCCAACGACTCACAAGCGCTGGAAGGAAGCACACGATCCGTGTGCTTCTTCCTGATTGGGCATACTACAGCTCACAAGCCCTGAAAAGAAACACACACCGCTGATCCAACGGTTCCCAAGCGCTCGAAAGAAACACACCGCTGATCCAACGGCTCACAAGTGCTGGAAGGAAACACACGATCCGTGTGCTTCTTCCTGATTGGGCATACTACAGCTCACAAGCCCTGAAAAGAAACACACACCGCTGATCCAACGGCTCACAAGCGCTCGAAAGAAACACACCGCTGATCCAACGGCTCACAAGCACGGGAAGGAAGCACACGATCCGTGTGCTTCTTCCCGCCATTTCTCACTATATATATGTATTCATGGCCTCCATTGGCATAGCACATCTAAACTCATATCCGCTGGGAAAACCCTAACGTTTTCGTCTACCCCCATAGACGTGCGTCGAAAGGGGGTAGGTCAGTGGACTTTTTTGCTTGGTTGTGTTAGGTTAGGCCATAGGAAGGTGAGAAACCAAAGTCTACCCCAAATCAACACAAGATTCCATCCGGTTCTCCCGAAACAGGAGTTTTCACCTCTAAGTGTAGAAACTCACTAGAGAGAAAGTGAAGCCGGTGAAGCCGGTCACACCCCGGAGTAGGATATTGCACATTTACAACACCCAACACACTTGTATACATATGGTATGGCACAACCTAGGTTCTGGTGGGGTTCCGACGCTCCGGGGCCCCGCTTCGGCGAAACCCCGAATCCGCTGGGAAAACCCTAACGTTTTCGTCTACCCCCATAGATGTGCGTCGAAAGGGGGTAGGCCAGTGGACTTTTTTGCTTGGTTGTGTTAGGTTAGGCCATAGGAAGGTGAGAAACCAAAGTCTACCCCAAATCAACACAAGATTCCATCCGGTTCTCCCGAAACGGGAGTTTTCACCTCTAAGTGGAGAAACTCACCAGAGAGAAAGTGAAGCCGGTGAAGCCGGTCACACCCCGGAGTAGGATATTGCACATTTACAACACCCAACACATTTGTATACATATGGTATGGCACAACCTAGGTTCTGGTGGGGTTCCGACGCTCCGGGGCCCCGCTTCGGCGAAACCCCGAATCCGCTGGGAAAACCCTAACGTTTTCGTCTACCCCCATAGACGTGCGTCGAAAGGGGGTAGGCCAGTGGACTGTTTTGCTTGGTTGTGTTAGGTTAGGCCATAGGAAGGTATTTTACATGTGTTGTTTTTATTTATTTTACATGTATATGTTGTAGGGTTGGGTTCCGGGAAACTCGAACCGTTATTTTACGGGGGTGGGATACTGAAATTGGGAAGGAAATTATAGGTCCAATATATATATAAATTATAACTACATTAAATATTATATAGATAAATAAATAAATAAATAAATATTATATAGAGAAATAAATAAAAAAGTTTCATCTATACGCCGACGGCCGCCGTCGGCGTTGAAGTACACGTGTACACCGACGGCACGGCCGTCGGCGTATCAACGCCGCTGGACGTTCCGTCACGGCGTCCTTTTGTACGCCGACGGCACGGTTTACGCCGACGGCTGCCGTCGGCCTTACCTGGATACGCCGACGGCGCTTCGTACGCCGACGGCTGTGTGGGCGGCTGCCCTAGCTCTCGCTGTACGCCGACGGCCCCGACATTTAGCCGTCGGCGTACAGTACGGCCGTCGGCGTAGTTTGGCTTTCCCGTAGTGCTTGGGCCACACTAACTAGGTTGCCGACATCACGTACTTACGTGGCGTGCGTAAGTGGAGGGAGCTTCATATGCCATATGCATGCAAATCGACCCCACAAAACCTTAAGGCATACAAACACCCAGCAAACATGTACCTCCGTTTGGAAATAGATGTCTTGCATTTGTTTAGATTCGGATGTAGGTAGACATGTTTTAGTATACACATACATCCAAATTTGCACAAATAGAAAACATCTATTTCCGAACGGAGGGAGTAGTATATCTGTGTGATGGAGAAGCAGCAAGAGAAGAACAAAAAAGAGCAAAATAGTGCACCGTTGTTGTTGGTAAAGGGAGCCTTGGTGGCAATCATATTCCTCTGCTCAGTCATCACACAAGGCAGACCGGAATGACAACACGGACCGGCACGGGTGTAGAATTAAGGTACGGCATGCAGCTGCAGCGTTGAGACTTCGATCGATCTGCAGATGGGGATCATGCATGCATGTTTACCTCCCATCCGCAGATGGTCATGATCACCCATTCTGCACGTACGTTCGACCAGACGGCCATGCATGATGCGCTGAATGAACACACCGAGCGTACTACACTGCTGCTTAGGGTGAAATAAGCACCTACTCCCTCCGTTCGGATTTAATTGACATACATTTTGTTACACATGGATGTATCTAGACATTAAACAAGTATAGATACATCCATATTTGGATAAAACCAAGTCAATTAATTTGGAACGGAGGGAGTACGTTACCTACAAGTCTAAGGTGGCCGACTATAGTACAGTGTGAGAGACAAAGAGTGGTCCATGCGCATTTCTCCTCCCCCACCCGCCTCGCCTCGCCACACCATGAAACAAGTGTGCCGTGTTTCGTGAATGAGCCGAGCCGTGCCAGACACATGCATGCTATTTACTCAGCTATCCGACCTACATCATATAAACATGCAAACGTTGATATGTCGAAAACGTATTTTGTAGTTTATTATGATATTATCCAAAATATTTTGCATATTTATTGAACTAATCTATATATATTTGCAATGGCATTAAAATAAATATCCGTCGACACACTAATCCATGTCCTAGGCCAGTGAAGAAAAGACTCACCAGTCTAGACATGAGGGGAGTGTTGAAAATATACTATATTTCCTAGCCCTTAACATCGATTCAAACTTTAAAAATATTTGGTCAGTGTATCAATTCATTAAGAATTACCCTAATTAAGCAGCTAGTTAGCTAGCGAAATTCGAAACAGGAAGAAGAAACCGTTGGAAATAATTAATGATGGGCATCAAACATATTCCTCACATGCACAAGACTGACGGCAGGCAACAGGGACCGTAGCGATCGACTGAGGCATGCAGCTGCACTGTTGAAACTTTTGCAGATAGATGCACTGCTTTCAGCTGCAGTGCGTTTTGCCATGCAAAAGCAAAAGAGAAAAAGGAAAAGCACGCGTACGTGCACAGCCCTGAACATCGTAGTAGCTTAAATCACACAGAAGTCATCTGAAGGGCATTTTCGTCAACTAGCATCATACTATTTTAGTCGGCAGTGTATTTTCGTACCATACGTTGGTGAAGGGACCACGTACACGTTCCTCACTTTGGAAAAAATAATAATAATACATAAAATCTCTTACCTGTATATTGAGTTTAATGCAAATTATAACAGTCTCACATGCATGCCTCTGTCTTGTACTCCCTCAATCCGAAACTAGATATTGTTGAAATGAGTGAATCTACATAGTAAAATGCGTCTACTACATACACTCACTTTCAACGACAACTAATTCCGGACGGAGGGAGTGGTACTTCCTACCACGTACGTATATGGAGTATGGGGAAGCGTCCAAATCAACCTAATATGTTTCAATAGCTGACGAATTTATCTTTAAAGAGGATTTTAGTTGAAATACCGCGGTTACTGGCTGGTAACCGGAATAAGAACTATTGTAAAATTACGCACCTTCACGAGGGACAATTGATCCACAAGGGGGAAGAGGGATGCAGCTAGCGTGATGGAGCTCTAGGTAGGGCTACTCCATGCACGTACAAATTAAGTTTTGCGGATGTCCCTATGTGGGCGGCACGCAGTCTATCCTCTCCTGAGTTGTCACTTCTCAATAACAAACGTCCCTACGATCTGCTACTGCATCTGAGTGCCACCTCACTTGGCCCCTCTCCCATCCATCAATAGTTCCCATGATATCCCATCATCTCCTTACTCCCTAGCTCTATAGTATATTTGCTATAGTTCTTTTGATAATAGAGCTTCTTATCGATCTTATTGTTGTATCAAGATGACACTGTATATTACAGCTAGAAGTGTCTACATGTCATGGTTTATGTGACCAACGATCTAATAATGAAGGTCCGATTATAAACTCTAGAGTTTCTTTATTCGCATTTCAAGCATGTAACAAACCCCGTAATCTTTGCTAAGTGCCCCCTAAGGCGCCGTGCTTCGACTGATCGTTCAACCAATTGACACAATCAAGGGTTCTACCCCATGCAAACTCTCGGTTTGCATTCAAAGATTCGTACACAAGGTTCAACATGCGTGCCTCCACCATCCTAACCGAAATCTTAGTATTATGTGTTGATATTTTATCGCTCGAGTACTATTTCAAATTATGCACAAGATCATACTAATTAATTGTACATTTTCTTTAACCGTTCTTTAACCTCTAGTCAAGCTACACCACTATTTCTAGAGTGTTCAAATATGGATCGGCACAAACCGAACTTAACCTGCAACAATAGAGGCGCAAGATACATATATCCAATCGAAGTGGCCGATTAGTTGCTAAAAATATATATTTTTACAAACAACTCTCCTAGGGAACACAGATTTGTGGCACCCGGGCACCATAGTGCTCAGGCGCAGTTCTTTTTGAAAAAATTAAATTTGGCTTTGAAAAATCTTCAAACCTTTTTTGATGGATACACATGTTTACTACGTATATGAAAAAAATTGGGGTAAAAATTCATACTCCGAGCTTTAGAAAAAAATTGTAGTTGTGAAAAGTAAAATAGTAGATACAAAACTTCTAGCGTACAAAATGTGTACATGTAGACTTTATTTCATTTATTTCTAGTCCTGAAATTATCGTTTTCAAATTTTCAAAATCAGGTTCCAGTGAGCTCTGGAGCCACTGCCACTTTCCGTCTTCGAGGCAGCTATACCCGTAAGTCGAAAATAGAAAAAACGAGTAGTTGGAGTAGTCGATTTATAGCCGCCATGCCTTAGCCCGAGAGACACCTTAGATAGCCGCCATGCCTTAACCCGAGAGACACCTTAGATAGCCGCCATGCCTTAGCCCAAGAGACATGGATGAAAAAGAAGCTCCAAACCAAGGACGACGTCGATCAATCCAGAGTGCCAATCATACTCTATATAATGGGCCAAATTAGTCAATTGTGTTTTGCTCTAATTAATTTGAGGCCAATAAAGCAGTTCGTGATGATACACTTGTTTGGTAATTGGAAAATGTGAGTGTGGTCGAGAGTGGATTTTTGGAACCTAACCCACTTTCTAAACTTCGGAAAAAAAGTATTTCTTGATTATAAAAATATGAAAAATATCACACACCTAGGTGCACTGGTTAGAAACTTGCGCTTGTACATTTTTTTTAAAAAATAAGACCATATAGAAAATACAAGTTCCAACGAATGGAAAAGATCACACACCTACCTATCATTCTTATTTTCACAGAGGTCAAAAATGATCAAACAACCATTTATGTAGGTAAGTTCCAACTCAAAACATAGGTGCTTGACTATTTTGTAAGTTCTCGACACTTGAAAATACAAGTTTTGCTAAGTTACAGAAAATGGGTACAATGGATCCGGAACCAAACTAGAAATGAGTTTTTGCTAAGTTCTGCTAAATTATGCCAAGTGAACTTTCTTAAAGTGTATCATTCTTATTTACCCAAGGGTAACAAATGATCATACTACCTCCAGTCCGAATGAAGTGTCGCTGAGGATGTACTAAGCTAGTACAAAGTACTGCTGCAGGTCCCGACTCTAATTACGGACCTGATCAGGGAGTATTATTTTACGAAAATGTGCGTACATATGTTTCAACTCAAGATATAGGGTGTGTAATTTTTTTTGAAACTTGGAAATACGAGTTTTACTAAGTTTTAGAAAAATTGGTACACCGCAATCTACCATCGTTCAATAATACGGCGGTTCACATGGCCGCAGTACCCGTTTGCAGTGTGCGGAGGTGTGAGTGCGTGTATCTGGACAAACCTAGCTCGATTGCTAATTGAATTGAAATTTGAATTATATGACATTAATGTTGTCAGATCATATATATCGATGGCGACAAAACGGCGCAGCTAGCGTTTCATTGTATGTTCGTTTTCAGGATGCATGATTTGCTATGTTTACTGCTGCATACTGTATCATGGTCCATGGAGTACTGCGTCTCTGTCTCTCTCTCTATATATACTGGAAAATATCTATCGCGTACATATATACGTGGTGTTCTGTAGTCGGGCGGGGTCATGCATGCGTGTCACATCCGTACGTGCAGTGCATGCCTAACGTTCTATGTGGATCTCATTCTCAACTCAAGATCTACTGTATATGGTATGAATGATCTGTGGGACACAGAGAGACAGAGATGTGTGTGTGATGCATGCAGGTACATCCAAATTAAACCAATCATACATACATCAAGCACACCCCTCTCACGTAACCCTTGTCTCTTGTGTGCATCGCGTCCATGGCATGTGCATGTACATGATCCTACCTACACTAGCTTGATGCAAGCCAATCATGCTCTTCCACACTTCATCACATCTTGCTAACACAGTAGCTTGTGCCAACCGATTCATCACCTTGAAGAAGCACAAAAAACACTTCATGAAGCACGCCCCACCGCACCGCAGTACATGTGACGCTATCACCAAAGGGAAGAGAGACCAAAACCGTGAAGAGGAGCGGTTTTGGGCCGCGTCGACATTGGACACGAAGAACACGACCCTCAAACCCATGTGTCACAAGTAGCCTATACACACTATGACCACCGTCGGGATCGTCACATTGGGCTCGAGGCAACGCATAAAATGAGTCGTAGGATGCGTCACCCAAGCGACTGAGCAACCACCACGTAAAGTATCCCCCTCTTCAAGTTTCGAACCTCTGCAATGGTCACACTAAGGCCACGCGCCATCCGAGTCGAAGGATTTTCCACTCGAGTAATCAGAGGCGACACCCTACAAACATGATAACGATTCTAGAGCCACCGCTTGGACTAAGCGACGCCCGAAGTTTAGTGACCTAATTACGACGTCGTGCGCAGATCCAAGGTCCCCACACCCTCCTGCCTCCTGAGTGGCAAGTGAGGCACTAGTAGAAACACGGCCTTTGGTCCAGAGCCCCATTGGGCTCTAGTCCCGGATGAGTTTTGGACCCGTACTAGAGGGGGGACTAGTCCCGGTTCAACGGCTAGGAGGCCACACAGGACTAGTCCCGGTTCAAACGGGACCTCTAGTCCCGGTTCGTAATACGGACCGGTACTAGAGGTGTCTCACCCGGCCACACTAAGGCCACGCGCCACACTAAGGCCACGCGCCATCCGAGTTGAAGGATTTTCCACACGACCCTCAAACCCATGTGTCACAAGTAGCCTATATACACTATGACCACCGTCGGAATCGTCACATTGGGCTCGAGGCAACGCATAAAATGAGTCGTAGGATGAGTCACCCAAACGACTGAGTGATGTAGCCCGACCTACGTCTCCTACAACAAGTGGCCCAATGACAAGAGCAAGAATCAAAGCTCTCCATGATAAGGTGAATTCGCTCCTATCTATGTGTGATCTCGACACTCCTTTGAATGGGTTGCTACTTCATTCGGATACGTTGTGCATACTCAGGAACAACTACCAAGAAGATCAAGAAGCAAGTGCAGAAGATGGCAAGAGACGAGTCGAGAAGAAGATGAAGAAGACGAAACATCAGCACAGCGGTACTACCGCCAGGGGGCCGGTACTACCGCCAAGTCCCAGGCAGCGGCACCAGCCGTGCTACCGCTGAAGATGAAGACCTGCGTGGAGTTCCAGGCAGCGGTACTACCACCGCCCCAGCGGTACTACCGCCAGGCCCAGATCACGGTACTACCGCCAGAGGTACCGCTGGAGGTACCGGCACGTCCGAAAATGCCACTGGATACCCTACGGTACCTCCCGGTACCCGCTTCGTACTACCGCCAGCGAGCGCATTTAATCCCAGCGGTACTACCGCTGGACCTGGGAAGATTCGGGCTGAAGCCCATGTAACGGCCCACAACTTACCCCTTCGCCTCATGGACTATAAATACTCCTCCTCTGCCTAGGGTTAGGGTTAGACTATGATTTGAGAACTAAAGTAGAGCTTGACTCCTTCTCAAAGTGTCTCTTTCCTCCTATGGAGATGAATCAAGACCTCCACATGTGGAGATGAACCAAGGCCTCCTCTTGAGGAGAAGATCCCTGCGTGGATACCAAGGCTCCGCTTGTAGTTGCGATTACTTGCTAATCTTCCATCTTTAGGTGGTAGGTTGGATTGGTTGGATTGACCAATTGGACAAACAATCCTAAGAGTAAGGTGTGCTTGGGAGAGGAGGATTGGGGGCTGCCCTCGGGGATTTGTTACCAGTCGATTCTTGCCGGGTTGCTACTTGCTATTTACCCTTGTGTGTTTGATTTCCCCTCTTTGTGTTCATCGTTCTTCGCGTGTTCTTCGTGTTCATCCTTCCCTCCGCACAAATCCGTGAAAATCGGGACCTACCCGCATCATATGGTATCAGAGCTCTAGGTTGACACGGATTTGTTTTGTGTTTCCACCAAAATCCACCAAATTTTTCTTCGTTTTTGAGAAATTCGAAAATTTCCACCAAAAATAGCCTTGCCTTGATTCGAGCCGATCTGTCGATTCGTTGCGTTTTTGGTAGTTTTTGTCCATGGATCTGTTGCTTTAGGACCCCCTCCACCTTTGTTTGCGTTCCCTAGCCTCAATTTTGCCGATTTCCCACGAATTCGAGGATTTTGGAGCCCACGTCCGCCCAAAATCGAGTCAACTCGCGCAGATTCGTGCGCAGCGGTACTACCGCCGCAGCGGTACTACCGGGCGGACCAGCGGTACTACCGCCAGGGCCAGATTTTTCAGCAAATTTTTCTTTTCCTCGGTTCGTTTTTGGCATTTCCTCTTTGGTTTGAGTCCTTTCTTGGTGTGCTTTACGTCTAACACTGATAAGCTTCCGCAGCAACGCATCATCAACGCCAAGCGACGACGCCACCAAGGACTCGACATTTCCCCCACCATCATTTCCGTTGTGAGCCCTTCTTCCTTTCGCGCAACTTAACCTATTGGACTAGCTCGGTGATATTGCGAGGCATTGCACGTGTTGAGTGTTTGTCTTCAAGTATTGGCGAGTGTGTATCGTTAGAGAGCTTGGCACTAGCAAAAGAGAAGGAATCATCGTCAAAAAGCAAAAATCAAAAAAAAGAATCAAGTGGTGCCAAGTTCATCTCTTGTAGGTTGCGACAAAGCTAAGACCGCCAAAGTGAGTGTTAACTCTTGTGCAAATCCGTTGCCCACAAAAAGCAATTGAGCTAGCGTCCTTCTTGTGTTGGGTGACATTTGAGCACGTAGTCTTCGTTAGGTTGTCTATCTTCGAGTGCTCGCCCTTTGGTTGCCCAACCCCATCATTCGCTTTTGTGTGTGTTTCTTGATACTTTGTGGTTGGAGTTTCTTTGGTAATTTGATCATTGTGGATTTTCTCTACCTTTGACAATATACTTGTCGGCGGGTTTGCTTGTTTCGTTTGCCACTTCATACCTTCCTATCCTCATAAGTGTGTGTGTTGGGTGTTAGAACCGGATACTCTCCTCTCAAGCCACATTATACTTGGGATATAGTTTGTCTTGGTTTTTCCTTACCACATCTCACTTGTTCTTGAGAAAATGTTTAGGGGAAGTACAAACGGAAGCTCAAGCTCGGATGAGGAAATCCATGGTGGAGTTCGCGGTGATCATGGCTATGTCACCCAATCCGAGTTCGTCGGTCTTCGACACCTTGTTCGTGATGGCTTAGGCCGCTACGAGCGCCGTCTCCAAACTCATGATGCCAACTTCAACGCAATCAATGCGAACATGGAGCGGATGACCGAAGCTATCAACAACCTTGCGCGACAACGAGCTCCTTCACGCTCAAGCCGTACAAGAAGCACCTCAAGGTCGACACAAGCACATCATGGACGTCATGAACCTCGACAAGAACGTCAACATGATTCAAGGAGCGACGCCCATGAACGACCTCCTCCTATCGTTGAACAACCACATGATCTTCACGCGAACAATGCCAATGCGCATCAAGAACAACCTCACCAAAATGATGATCGTCGCGCACGCATACCATCACCACCACCGCCACAACGTGATCGTCATGACCCATTGGCTAATGACAATGGCGTTCCGGGTGCGAATGACTTTGGTGAACAAGGACGTCACCCTCGTCATCCTCCAAGGCCACGTCATCAAAACCATGACAATGCGAACAATGTCGAGCAACCCGTTCCTCAACAAGAGCTACCTCCTCAACATGCGCCTCGTCAAGAGCTTCCTCATGATCGTCACCAACACCAACGTTCCGAGTCAAGTGATAACGAGTCAAGCCAACACAATGGTGATGGACTCAACCGAAGGAGACGTGGACGTGCATTCCCACGTGGTGGCCACGTGACGACTATGATGACTTGACCAACGTCCGCTTTGACATACCCAAGTTCTACGGCACAAGTGATCCGGAAGCTTACTTCTCATGGGTACTCAAGGTTGACAAGATCTTCCGTGTGCAACGCTTCTCCGACAAAAAGAAGGTTGCCTTAGCCTCGATGGAGTTTGAAGAGTATGCTCTCTTGTGGTGGGAACAACTACAAGATGCTCGCGTCGCTAACCACCAACAACCAATTGACACTTGGGTTGAAATGAAAGAAACCATGTACAAGCGCTTCGTGCCAAGCCATTACACTAGAGACTTATACAAGAAGTTGCAAGAGTTGAAGCAAGGTTTGAAGTCGGTTGATGAGTACTACAAGGAAATGGAAATCTCCATGATGAGAGCCAATGTCAACGAGTACGAAGAGCAATCCATGGCTCGTTTCATGAATGGCCTCAACTATCCCATCAAGAAGATCGTGGAGTTCCAACCATATGCCTCTTTGGTTGAGCTAGTACATCAAGCTTCCAAGGCCGAGCGCCACGTGCTTGAAGAGCTCAAATACCTCAAGACAAAGGCATTCTACGCCAACAAGCCTTCTTCGTCAACTCCTACACCTTCACAAGCTCTTCCTCAAGCGAACACTCGAGGTCCTCCAAGAGTCTCTCACACTCAAGCGCCTCAACCTTTCAAGAAAGTACCTCCCTCTCCAAGGCGCCTCAAGGATCTTCGTCCGGCACAAGACTTTGCAATGTTACAAGTGCGGCGGACAAGGGCACAAATCTTTTGAGTGCACCAACAAGAAGGTCATGATCATCAATGACATGGGAGAGTATGAATCTATGAGTGAAGATGAGTACAATGCTTTGAACAAGGTCGCCACAATGCAAAGTGCTCAAGAAGAAGAAAGTGAGATCTATTGTGATGGCGACAACAAAGACCCTTCCTTGGTTGTGGCAAGAGCTTTAACCACCAATGTTCAAGTAGAAGAAGACCAAAGATGCAACTTGTTTCAACAAGAGCGGGAGTCAATGGAAAGTCCATCAAGGTCATCATAGATGGTGGAAGTTGCCACAACCTAGCGAGCAAAGAACTTTGTGATAAGCTCAACTTGAAGTTCAAGAAGCACCCACATCCTTACCATGTGCAATGGTTGAGTGATACCGGAGCCGTCAAGATTCAACACATGGTGCAAGTGTCCTTCAAGATTGGAGCCTATGAAGATACGGTTGATTGTGATGTTGTGCCTATGAACGTTTGTCACTTACTCCTTGGGCGTCCATGGCAATTTGACAAGGGTGCTATGCATGATGGAAGGACAAACTACTATAGCTTCAAGAACAACGACAAGACCTTCGTCCTTCGTCCCATGACACCAAGTCAAGTCATCGCCGACAACGCCAAGACTATTGCAAGGGCACAACAAGATCGTTCGTCTAGTGAGATGAGTGGTGAGCGAGAGACCCACCATAAAGTGAGTGAGAGCCACAAGCCAAATGAGTGTGACACTTCAAAGAGAGTTCCCACAAAACTTACACTATTTGCCACAAAGAGAGAGAGGGAGTTGAGAGAAAACCCATC
Source organism: Poa pratensis (assembly GCA_947311845.1). NCBI lineage: Eukaryota > Viridiplantae > Streptophyta > Magnoliopsida > Poales > Poaceae > Poa > Poa pratensis. Next base: position 9,447,794 of record CAMZMU010000115.1, on the reverse strand, counting down.
CACCCTCACTATGTGCTCATATGCAAGGGTGAAGTTTCTATGACTAACACTTTCACAAACCTTCCTCCTTCTTTGTTGTCTCTTTTGAAGGACTTTGAAGATGTCTTCCCTCAAGACGTGCCACCGGGACTACCTCCTCTACGCGGAATCGAGCACCGCATCGACCTTGTTCCCGGCGCACCGCTACCAAACCGCGCTCCTTACCGCACCAACCCCGAAGAGACAAAGGAGATCGAGCGGCAAATACAAGAACTTCTTGCCATGGGACATATCCGCGAGAGCTTGAGTCCGTGTGCCGTGCCCGTCATCTTGGTACCCAAGCACGACAACACTCTTCGCCTTTGCATGGATTGTCGCCCCATCAACGCCATACCGTTCGGTATCGCCATCCTATCCCTCGACTTGATGATATGCTCGATGAGCTTTGTGGTTCCGCTATATTCTCCAAAATTGATCTTAAAAGTGGATATCACCAAATACGCATGTGTGAAGGTGATGAATGGAAGACCGCATTTAAAACTAAGCTTGGTCTTTATGAGTGGCTCGTCATGCCATTTGGTCTTTCCAATGCACCTTCTACTTTATGCGTCTCATGAATCATGTTTTGCGTCCTTTTATTGGCAAATTTGTTGTGGTATACTTTGACGACATCCTTATCTATAGCAAGTCTTTGGAAGAGCACACTTCTCATGTTGCTCAAGTTTTGTTGGTTCTTCGCAATGAAAAGCTTTATGCAAATCTTTCTAAGTGCACTTTTGCCACCAACAAACTTGTTTTCTTGGGTTTTGTTGTTTCTTCGGATGGAGTCGAAGTCGATGAAGCAAGATACAAGCAATTCGGACTTGGCCTTTTCCGACATCACTTGAGGAGTTGAGACGTTTTCTTGGTTTTGCCGGATTTTACCGCCGTTTCATCAAGGATTTTTCCACAATTGCTTGCCCCCTCCATGAACTTACAAAGAAGAATGTACCTTTCATTTGGGGCAATGCACATGATTTTGCTTTCAATGAGCTCAAACGGTTATTAACCGAAGCACCACTCCTTGCCCTTCCGGATTTCTCTAAGACATTTGAGATTGAATGCGATGCAAGTGGATTGGGCATTGGAGTGCTTATGCAAAATGGTAGACCCATCGCATACCATAGTGAGAAACTAGATGGAGCTCGCTTGAATTACCCCATTTATGACAAAGAGTTATTTGCTTTGGTTCGTGTTTTGGATGTGTGGCAACATTACCTTCGTCCTAAGGAATTTGTCATTCATTCCGACCATGAATCCTTGAAATATTTGAAAAGTCAAACAAATTTGAACAAAAGACATGCTAAGTGGGTTGAGTTCATTGAGTCTTTCACTTTTGTAATCAAATACAAGAAAGGTAAAGACAATGTGGTCGCGGATGCTCTATCCCGCAAGGCCAACCTACTTACACGTCTTGACATTAGTGTCTTGGGTTTGGATGAGATTAAAGAGTTGTATGCTACCGATGCTTTCTTTGGAGACATTTTCGCTCAATGTTCGGAGCACAAAGGAATTGGTGATTTCTATTTGCACAAAGGTTTCTTGTTTAAGGCTAACAAACTATGTATACCCGAGTCTTCGCTTCGTTTGGTCCTTTTGAAGGAATCTCATGGAGGACACTCATGGGTCATTTGGCCGCGACAAGACCTATGCCATGCTCTCCACCAACTACTATTGGCCTAGAATGAAGCGTGATGTGGAACGCCTAGTTCGACGATGTTCTACATGTCTCAAAGCTAAGTCTACTCTAAACTCTCATGGGTTATACACACCATTGCCTATTCCACATCACCCATGGTCCGATATAGCTATGGATTTTGTCTTAGGACTCCCACGCATACACTAGACAGGTCATTATGTCACCATCCTCAAGCATATATTGCTTCATCATGCATTGCAGCAAATGGATTCCAGCTCGATCCCCTGACTAGCTAGCTCCTTGTCGACGATTCGCTCGTCGACACCGGCACACACATTTGATTTTAGGCCGTTCCTGGAAACACATGGGGCAACATAGAGAACCCACACGCTAGGGCAGCATTAGACGATGCTGAAAATGACGCGACGGAACCAGAAAGTGGGAGCGTGGGACACCGGACACGGTTGCATGGTTTCCTCGTGAGAACCTATTTAACCAGTCAGCTAGCTAGAGAAGTTCAGGGGTAAAAAAGAGAGAAGAAATAACCGTTGTGCAACAGGCCGGAGTCACCAGTTCGTACGCAGCGATATCCCTGACTGCGGCATGCAGCTGCACATCCCTGAACACCGGAAGGATCCTAGCTTAGTTTGTACGTCACACTACCTTTGCTTAATTAGTCTAAACTCTGAAGGGCAGATTCGTCACGTAGCTTCATATTGTTTTAGTCGGCAGTGTACTTTCGTAGTACATATATATGTTGGTGAAAGGGACCACGTACACGTTCTACCGTTGTTTCAAATCTCTTAGCTATATATTGAGTTTCATGCCAATTCTCGGTTAATACATTGCCTAGATGATGTGGATGATGACTACGGGAAGACAACACTTCTCTACCATTGTACACGTGGTTTGTCTTCTCGTAGGTAATAGATAATATCTTAGTAAGAAAGATATGGCATTTTCTCTATGTTATGACGTACTTTTTTAGCCATGCGTTTTTTTAGTTCAAGTTCATCATCCCAAAATCTTAGTACCATGCCAACTTAGTTTTAAGATAAAACGTTAAAAAATACAATGAATAACATATTTTCTTGTATAATCTAGATGGCGTGGAATACGTAAGAAAAGACCCGTCTTATCAACCCCCCCCCCCCCCCCCCCCCCCCCCACCCTAGAATTGATGTCTCACTAGTTGGAATGTACTAATTAACAAGTATATATATATATATATATATATATATATATATATGTGCAGAACACATGATGACATATAAGACTCCACAATGGAATTGTGATAATAAGGAATCTTAATAATAATTACTAGCTGTCATGGAGATTATCGACTAATTCTCTTGCAGTCTAGAAGAATAGATGGAGAAGGACACTAGCTACCATCCAACATCCATATGTGGCCATGTTTGTGTGAGGGTGTGTGCCACGGCTGTGTTTCCCTTGCGTGTTGGGCCTAGTGGTTCATGACTGTAACACTTTGTGATACAATATAGTACTTAATTGAAAATAATAATAATAATAATCCCCAATAACGTTCATCATTACATGGATGGTACAACTCATGAAAAACTAGTTCACATATCAAAATAATGACCTATTGCGATGCCATAATTAATTGCACGTAATTTCTGATTTCATGTGTGGCAGTAGATGTAAGAGCATCGTCATTGTCCATCTCAACAATATTTATAGCTTGTCACCTAGTGCGAAAACAAATGTGGGAAAAGAGTTAATAAAGAAACACACAAGAAGATAAAACCTGAGCATTTATTTGCTTACCTCCATCCATACTGCAAGTCCTCATAGAATATTATATCAATCAAAAATCTACAATAAATGAATCACTAGGATCCAAAAATATTGTTAATACTCTTCGATTATCATAAGTATGCTTACATAAATGTGTTGTAATGATTATTATTATGTGAGAAAACTTGTATGCTTCGCATAAATTAATTGTCAAAGCATCATCTTGAAGATTGTTTATGGGGAGACTAATTGTTTACAAGACTTAAATTTTGGAGACGGACAATAAAATGTGGAGTTCGAATGGACATATGGCTCAACAACCAGGTATTGTGATAATAAGGAATCTTAATAATAATGTACTAGTTGTCATGGAGATTATCAACTAGCTTTGTTGCGGTCCAGGATAATAGATGGAGAAGGACATTAGCTACCATCCAACATGTTCCATATGTGTCCAGATTTGTGTGAGGGTGTGTGTTCGTGGGAGGTTGTGTGCCACAGCTGGGTTTCCCTTGCGTGTTAGGCCTAGCAGTGCTTGATTATAACACTTTGTGAATTTAGTATAGTCACTTAATTCAAAATAATAATAATAAAATACCTGGTGATGTTCGGCATTGCTCATTCCCAACAGTTAGGAAAAATCAGTTCACAAGTCCACTTAATGACCTATCCCAATGCCATAATTAATCGGTTTTGCTATTTATCACTCGAGTGAGAGTTAAGGTAGAGCTTACTCAACTCTAATCCCGTTGGATTTACATCGTGATTCATGCGGTATGTGAGTTGTACATGAGTTGCAACTTAAATTTGTGTAGTTGCACATGGGTTGCACAAGTTTGTAACTGAGATTTTTCCGGTTTTAAATGTGTTGCACATGAGTTACACATGAAAAATTTCCAGATACACATGGTTGCACACGAGTTGCAACTTGGATTTACTAATTGCACATGAGTTGCAATTAAAAATTTCTCAGTCACACATGCATGGATTAAACATGAGTTGCACATGCAACTGGATGATGTCATTTGAGTGAGAATTAACTCCATTGAGTCCTAGTCGCTCCCATAATTAATTGGACGCAATTGTTGATGTCATGGCTCTCAGTAGAGAGCATCCTCATTGGCCCGTCTAAGCAATATCTATAGCTTGTCACCTAGTACAAAAACAATGGTGGAAGAAGAGGCAAACACTCATGAAGATCGAAGTTCCAAATTTCAGGTATATTAAACCTTATATTTTTTTGCCTACCTTCATCCAAAGTGCAAAGTCGTTTTAACATTTTTTTTACCAATCCAACATTTTTTAGCTTGACCATCCATAATAAAGGAATCACTAAGATACGAAAAATAAGACTTATATTCTCAGATTATCATCAGTATGTTTTTTACGAATGTATAGTAATTATCATTATTATTTGTGAGAAAACTTGTATGGCGTGAACTAATGGTCGAAGCACCATCTTGAAGACTGTTTTACGGGAAGACTAAATGTCTTGCAAGACATAAAATTTGGATCGGAGAAACTGTCACTCAAGTTTACTAGTTACTGAAGGGGAAAAAATAGGAGTCCTCGCTTCTTAAACGAGTGAATTGTTCCTGTACTCCCTCCGTTCGGATTTAGTCTACATTTTGTAAAATTTCAGACAAATTAGGCTAGCATTTATTAGTACTACTTTTACACATCCCACAATGCAACACAATTATTGTCCCATGATATATAAACAATTCATTGGTTAAACCAAGTTTAGTTAATGTAATCTATGCATGGAGAATAACAAACCGGTGCATGCATGGTGTTTGAACCTTCTCCCTCTTAATTAATGGGGTGGGACCCACCTAGAATGTAGATTAATTCCGAACAAATTTTGGGGCTAGAATGTAGATTAAATCCGAACGAAGGGAGTACTGTGTAAGTGCCTGTTAGGTCATGCTCAATGATGGTGGCCGTTTGCTCTATATATAGATGCAGCCTTGCCAGGTTATGGACACACCAATCCTAGCTTAATCAATCAATTCCCATCAGCCGAGGGATATCGATCCAGGAGCTCGTCCGTCCGATCGACATGGCAGCAGCAGAGGCGGGCAAGCTGAGCCTGAGCCCTGAGGCCAAGCACGTTAAGGAGGATGTGGTCAGCAGCAAGGACTACCTCGACCCTCCTCCCACGCCGCTAGTGGACGTCGGCGAGCTGGGCAAGTGGTCCCTCTACCGCGCTGTCATTGCCGAGTTCACCGCCACGCTCCTCTTCGTCTATGTCGCGGTGGCCACGGTGATCGGACACAAGCGCCAGACCGACGCCGAAGCGTGCAGCGGCGCCGGCGTGCTGGGCATCGCGTGGGCCTTCGGCGGCATGATCTCCGTCCTTGTCTACTGCACCGCCGGCATCTCCGGAGGGCACATCAACCCCGCCGTCACCTTTGCGCTTCTCCTGGCCAGGAAGGTCTCGATGCCGCGCGCCTTCCTCTACGTAGCGGCGCAGTGCCTCGGCGCCATATGCGGCGCGGCACTGGTGAGGGCCGTACACGGGGGCCACCACTACGTGCTCTACGGCGGGGGCGCCAACGAGCTCGCGCCGGGGTACTCCAGGTCGGCGGGGCTGGTGGCCGAGGCGCTGGGCACGGCCGTGCTGGTGTACACCGTGTTCTCGGCGACGGACCCGAAGCGCATGGCCCGGGACTCCCACGTGCCGGTTCTGGCGCCGCTGCTCATCGGGTTCGCGGTGTTCATGGCACATCTGGCCACCATCCCCGTCACCGGTACCGGGATCAACCCAGCTAGGAGCCTCGGCGCCGCTGTGGTGTATGGCGGCGAGAAGGCGTGGAACGACCAGTGGATCTTCTGGGTCGGGCCGTTCGTCGGCGCCGCCGTCGCCATGGTGTACCACCAGTACGTCCTCAGGAGCGGCGCCGGTAAGACGTTCCGCTCCAAGTACGACGACATCGAAGCATAGCTGCATGCTCGTGCTGTGTTCAGACGTGCGTTTGTAGTGTCATGCATTGTTGGGTTACTTGGCCCTATTAGCAAGCTAGTTACTGCTTATTAGTAGCACTCCCGGTAGCTGCATGTCCATGGTGTGGTCGCATGTGGACACGGCGATTTGGCTAGCGGGTGCAGCTGCACCCGCTAGCCAGAAAAAAAAAATTCCGAATGTCAAAAAATTCGAAAAAAAATATTTGCATGTAGTCCAACATATTTGCACTCAGCACAAAAATTGGCATGGTTAATTTTTTTTTTTGCAACCTGTGCAAAAAAGACAAATTCGGACATACCGAAAAGTATATGTACGTGTCCGAAATTTGTCTTTTTTGTACAGGTTGCAAAAAAAGTTTTTTCACCATGCCAATTTTTGTGCTAACACATCACGCTGTAATTTGCATCCGGATTTTTTTTCGGAATTTTTTGACATTCTGGAAAAAAATTAAAAATAAAATACATAGTGGGTGCATCTAGACCCATGCACCGTTATGAATATCCGCATGTCCATGCTGTTACTTTAAAGCATATATCAGTGTCATGTATTGTTGGTTACTTTGCCCTATTAGCAAGCTAGTTACTGCTAAATGTGTAGGAGTCCCTATGATTGATTCTCCAACATGTCACGTGTGTGTAATGTGGCACGTTCCGAAATAATTACTGCACTTGGCAGTTCTAGCGGCAATATATATCAATTGGTTCGATCCATGCTGCATGATTATCTTGTTGCTGAATCTGATGGGATATGATTTCCTCCAAGTTGATTCCACAAATATTGTCAATGTCAAACATAAAGATTCACAACAACAAGAACTAAGGTCCAGATTTGTTTTTCCGGCTGGACAACATGTCAAAAAATGTAAGAGAACAAATATGAGCTAAAGGAAAACGGAAATGCATTCTCCCCGTATGTGTCATCCGAGTGACCGGGTCTATCTCTCTCCTATCATATCTTGGAGATTCATGTTTCGTGTTTACGCAAAGGTCCTACAAGTTCAATCCCCACTCTTAAGTTCTAACTATTTTGCACATTACAACTCGATTTCAGATATGTTGATTGCAGTTTTTTACATATAAGCCCTTACAGTTTATGGAAATTATCCGGCACTCCACCTCCAGAGAGGTCTCACAAATGTTTCATTGAGGATTATGTATTTACCAACATTGTAAGAATGACATATACAAAATAAAGAGGGCTAGGTTGCAAGCCTAACATAATGTGGAAAATTGACCGGATGAACGTATTGTATTTGGAAGACAACACATTTGTTAGGGAGGCCTATTTGGCGGTCCAGCTGTCGGTTTTTGGGTTCGTCTTTTGATGGGTCAATTATTTGCTCTTGGGAATGAGATTCGTAATGATTACAACAACAATTCATATATTCCATATACAGTGAGTGCACAAATCAACTTAGAAATTTTTATTTGTCAGTTGAATAGGTGTCGCAAAGATCTTCCCATCTATTGTGTATTTGGGAAGGAATCTTATGGTTAGATGGGATGGTTCTTCCCCGTAAAAAAATATGGGATGATTCTTGACATCAACTTAGAAACCGTTATTTCACAACCCTGCGCGAAATAGCAAAAGTACATGTGTAATAGAACAACGCTTGACAAGTAAAAAAAAACATCGTCTCTTCGTTGGCCGTCCAGATCTTCATCATGTGATTCCAGCTTGCTGGCGGTACCGTTGATGTATATTAGGGGCGGACTGAAAGTTTTTCTTTTGAAGTGTCTGGTGGAGTGAAAGTGCTTAAAATGTTTTTTTTTCATAAAATCACACGCCAACAAGCTTGAGCAGCTGCCCAGGTAGTAGGGATGCTCCGGGGCTGACCCAAGTATTTTTTTTTCAAATTCAATAGGATCAGCTCATATTTGAAAGAAAAGCATTTATTTTGTGTGTGTATTTATACTATACTAGTTGAATTTTGGTGTGGCGTCACGCCACGCCCTTGGTGATATTTTATGTGTTTTTTTCTATTCAGCCAAATGTTTGCGAAATTGGAATGTGCAAATATGTTTTTATTTTGTTACGAATATTTTACATTTATTTGTGAGCATTTTTTTTATATATTTTGTGGAATATTCTAATTTTTGGTGGTGTGAAATATTCAAAAATGTTTGTATTTCAGCGTCATTATTTAATTAAAATTAGGAAAATTCTTTTGAATTTAATTCCACATTTGGAAAAGTTTGTTCGTATGATGTCGAAATATTGGGCAAATTGTATTGTCCAAAAATATTTGTATCTTGTTGTAAGTGTATAGAGTTTATGTTGACCAAATTGTGGAATTTTTGCGCGTCGTCATGACGTGCCTTTGTTAATTTTTAAATTTTTATTGGCGATATGTTGTTGTGATATTCTGCGAATAATGCTTGATTAAAGTATTGCAGATGTCTAAAGCGTATTAAAGGAGTGATTTAAAATTGAGAAGATTAAGTAACAAAATCACTTAGATGGGAATTGTTTTTCTTTTTTTTTCTGCATGTTCATACTAAAATATGCAGTGTTGTAAACAAACAGCATTTGTTTAATTAATTTAATATTTAATTCCATAAATTTGAATGGCGAAGTATCTTTGTAGTTTGTCATAAATATCGAAATATTTAATTTAACTCCATAGTTCGAGGAAATGCATTTTAAGGGAATTCGTTAAATTCAGTCCATAATAGGAGGAAATGGATTTTTATTTTCTGCAAACATTTAGTGGATGAATTATTTCTTGATTTTACGTGTACAATTAGAGAGATTTCAGCTAAATTATCTCTGAATATTAAACAATTTTGGAAGGTGAAATAAGTTTGTATTTTGCTTTGAAAATTTAATTGAACTCCATAATCAAATGGAATACATGTTGTGGACATTCATAAAATGCAATCCATAATTTGAGGGAGTTAAGTTGGATTTTCTTCAAATATTCGTTGAATTGAAATCTTGAAATATGTTTGCATTCTGCCATAAGTAGTGCAAATAATGGTTGGCAATATTTTTTTTCGATTGTATAGTATAATTAGAGCAAATGTTAATTAATAATTAGATGGAGTGCACCTAGAATGTATTCAAATGTTAGACAATTTGAATTGTTTAAGTTTGTTTGTATTTTGGCATTAGGAAGTATTAATTTTTTTTTCCCGAGCATATTGATATATTCTGGGGTACCTCAAATATTTTAGCAATTTGAAATGTTGAAATGTGTTTCTTTTTTCCAGATAATATTTAAGTTAAGTATGTAGGTAGTGGTAGTGCATATTTTCTAGATTCGCGCTAACAAATGGGGAAAGTTCGTCTATGTTGCATCAAAATATTCAATATTTTGAACTGTGTAAATATGTTTTATGTTTTGGTATGCATTGTTAGCGTTGATTTCTTTTTTTTTTTGTGTTGGAAATATTTTGCTTAATTGAGATGTTCAATTAGAGTTCATAATCAAAGGGAGTACGTAGTGTGAGTATTTGTTAAATTGGACTATACATAATTACGGTGAGTCATTTTGTTTTTTCTTAAAATATTCACGAATAAAAAATGTTCTAGGCTTTTTTTTTCCGGTAAATTTTTTTGAGAATCTGAAATATGTAAACGTCAAATGAGAGTTCAAATGGCTGAACAGCTTTTAAAAATCATACAATTTGGAATTTATTAAAATTTGTTTTTTTAGTTTTTACCAAATGATGAGGTTTGGAAGTTGTATTATTTTTTTGGATGTGTACTTTTTTTTTAACTTTTGCGTGATGATTCTAAAAATTGTTGATTTTGAAGAGTTTTGATATATTTCTTGCATATATATATATATATATATATATATATATATATATATATATATATATATATTTGTTTCATAATGGTTTTTTATGTGCGTCCTTTTTTTATGGGAAGTTTGGGAATATGTTAATTTGAAATACTTGATATTTTTTATTTTTTGCATTTTTATGAACTGTACATTCGGAGACATTTTTTAATTTAAGTATGTTTTTGTATTTGTCAAATTTCTGACAGTGGGTCCCGCACGTTTTTTTTTTGAAACCGTTTGTGGAAATGGGGGTCCGACAGCTGGGGTCCATGGTGACGTCACCGAATGACGTCACCACCGGCGGCGGCCGTGCCGTCGAGCTCTCGCGCTCGAGCACGCGAGAACGCGCGCCGTCCTGGGATCGCGCTGATCTGCGCGGAGGCGTAGAGGGGAGTAGAATGGGCGGCGTCTCAAGCCATATCGTCGCCGGACTCGCCGGCGGCGAGCTTTTCCGCGGCGGCGGACGGTGAACACGACGCGGACGATTCCGCCGCAGATCGGGCGTCCCGGCACGCGGTGCTTGGCGAGGAGGGGGGGGGGCGACGGTGGAGGTCGGCGTAGTCGTCGATTTGAGAGAGGAGCAGCGGTGCGGCGAGGACACGCAGCGGCGGCGCCGGCGAGCTCCGCTCGCGTGGGAAAGAGGAGAGAGGAAGGGTGTTGTGCCGACGTTTTTTCACGAAGGTCCTTAATGTTTTCGGAAATTGGAGTTACGTCCCTCCGAGCGTAAAGTTGAGGACCGCGGGGTTGATTTGTGAATCAGTGAGGGGTGTTTTAGCAAAAACGTCACGGGCATGTCTAGTGGACCGTTGGATCGCCGATCGACGGTGTGGATCGCAGCACTATTCATCACTGTTCTTTACTGTAGTTGTACAGTGCATGGAGCGCTCTCCGGTCGCGAAAGTGTCCGTCTTTGATATAGTTAGAGATAGGTGTCCCCGTCTCATGCTTTGCCCCCGCTCTGAATTCTGTCAGGGTCTGCCCCTGGGGACGCTATAGGTCCCTCCGTGGGTGTATCAGCCTTCAAACGACGCGCGCGGTGGAAAGAGAAACCAGCTGAGCTGACAGAGACAAACAAAGAAGCTGTCAGGCAAAATAGTGAACCGTGTATGGTTTGTGGTAAAGAGACCGTTGGTGGCCATGAATGGGCAATCATGTTCCTCCGACGTCGTGTCAGCGATCACGCAAGGCAATCCAGCAGACCGGAATGACACAACACGGGCGTAGGCATAGTAGGGCTGAGAAGGTACCGGCCACTGCAGCATTGCAGTTGAGACCGCACGGACCACCATGTTTTTCCAGCCGCATATGCACACTGATGCTTTCACATGGGAAAAGTCCAAAATGAACCTTAAACTTGTAGGTGAAAGCTAAGTCGAACCCTAAACTTAGAATTCCGGACTATCAGATCCCGGTCTATTTTCAACCCTACTCTGTTTGGCATGCAGGGAATGCAACAAACCAGACCGGGATAACGTGGTTCTCTCATTGACAGTACGGACCCACCTCTCAGGGTTTTTCTTTTGACAAAAGAAAATGTACCCGTATTTCTCTCGTCTTCCTCCCGACGAGTTCGTCGTTTACCTGCGCATGGGGGCTGCGGCAACTTGCCGCCGGCTTAAGTGGCACGGAGAGGCCGGAAGATGAACGAGGCGACAGCCCGAGGCCCACCGCGACCAGGGATGGTACAAGCGCGGACTAGGACAGCTTCTACGAGCTGCTCCAGATCTTGTCCGTACGGTAATGGCGTCCGCCTCCTGTAATCAATCTCTCGAACCTGCTCTCTAATTCTGGTGAACTGAGGTAGCAGCGAGATGTAGTAGGAGTTTCTCCTTCTAGTTAATCGGGGACTGAAGCTCGAGCACGCTCGCTATGGTCCGAGCTTTCCGTTGAATTGGAGTAGGGCGCTGCAGCTTGAGGGCCTCAGTTGTGGCTGATGCTGCTCTTGAAGGGGCCGATTGGGGTTGCTGGGAGGTAAAAGTAAAATTGTGTAGTCTAGTTTTGAAGATTGTAATCAAATTGATGAATTTTTGGGGATTTGAAGATTTCTTGCTACCCCGGTCAGCCTCGATCTTGTATGACAAGCGTTGATTTTAGAGTTAAGTTCGCCCATGGATCAACTGTTACGGAGCTTGCTGCTTCTATTGAGTAGGGCAGGGGCGATCATTGCCAGACTACATGCAAGCATATTGTGGTATCGCTGCAGGTAGGCAGACAACGCATTGAACGTGTACGGCGGCTACCGTGGTAGTGCTAGTGCCGGAGCAAGTTGAGAGGAGCAGGAGCGGCACTGCCTTCCAAATTCACAAGAGACGTGCTCAGAATCGGAGGCGCCGCCGAGGATGCGGGCGAGATTGACTCGGGATAGAGTCCAAGGTGGAAGACGTATATGACAGATGGATCTTCTTTGTCAGTGAGAGAAAAAATTATTCAATTTGGAAATTATTTATTTTTCATTCATTAAATGGATTTAGGGTTGAAAATAGACCGTGATTTGATAGTTCAGAGTGTCAATTCTCGAGATTCAAAGTTCAGGGTTCGATTTAGCTTTCACCTACGAGTTCAAGATTCATTTTAGACTTTTTCCTTTTCACATGCATATCGAGCACTCAAGCTCTCCCCGGTCACCCCAGTCACCACACCAGGCCACCATCAAAAGCAAAAGAGAAAAACACATATACGTACGTGCACAGCCCTACCTGTACTCCGTTCGACCAGACGGCACGGGGGAGTCACGGACGGAAACCTAGGACACTGGCACACTGCTACTTACTGAAATAGGTACACGTCCGAGGTGGCCGACGGCGACCATTCTACAGTGCCCTCCTTTATTTTGTCCTTAATTTGTACCTTCACGGCTTCACGCAACCCAGCTCATGTTCACGAGGACGTTCATTCTCGTCAACTAATCACTGTTTAAGTCGGCAGTACTATGTTTATACAGAAACTCTTTATCTATATATCAAATTTCATGCAGCAAATTCACTTCCTCCATTCATCCGGATTTATATATAAGATCTAAGAAACCTTGTCATAAATCAAACATGTTTAACTTTCACCAATCTTATTGAAAAATATAAACATTTAGAATCCCTAGTAAATAGATTATGAAAACATGTTTCACGATATATCTAGCCTGCATGCCTGGCCAAAAACCCCATGGATCAAAGAGGAAAATAAATTAATGGCGATAGAAAATCGGGAATGAATTTGATTCATAGAATTAATACATGCCGAGATTTTAGGGGGGGGGAGGTAATTTTAGAGTGAATTCCACTTTCTACCCTCTAGCTGTGCATTTGTGACACTAATTACCTGAAAAGTCGTCTATTACCCTTTTTAGAAACTTTGGATCCTCTTTTCCTCATGCATTCCCGTTGACCAATATATGAGTTGATGATTTAGGCTCAAAATTAGCAGGATGAATTGTTATAAAGGATAGCAAATAAACGACGAATAAAGCGGAAGATCAAACCAACGAGGACACGAGATTTAACGTGGAAAACCCTACCAACAATGGGACAGAGAAAAAACACGGACGCCAGCCAGCAAAACTTCACTATATCGGGTGAGGTTACAAACGTCGGGGATTTACAACATGCGACTTATCCCAACCGGCGGCTTACAAGATGTATATATGGTGGTAAACCCTAAGACGGCCCAAGCCTCCGGCGACCGGCCTCCGCTCTGTTTCGAAGTTAGATTTTATCTTTATATGAATTTGAAACACATCAAAATAACAAGAATGAGAGGAATAGAACATATGACTACCGGCGCACCCTTGCGCCCGCGGCTCCGCGACGGCTCCCTCGACACCGGCAACCCCGACTCGACATCGACCACGGCGCCCCTCGCACGGCTACCTCGACCACGGCTACACCACCCTACGCTCTCGGCTACCTCGACTTCGGCACAAAGGGCTACCGCCTGCTTGGGAACCTCATCGGCTACCACTCCAGCCACAACTTCCGCGATGCGTCGATCGCTACGACTGTGGTGGGGATGTCCGTCGGCTCCACCTTCGGATTCTTCTCCAGTCTCACCGTCTGCGTCGCTACCGCTGTGACTGTGGGGGGATGTTGAGTATCGTGATTAGTTAGGAAAGATAGGATAGCGTAGGATTTGATTCTACCTTGACTTGTACTCCAAGCAGATCATGTACTCCTTTATATACGCCCACGAGGCTCAAGCAATAAAACAACGATTCCACCAATCCCTCTCTATTCTTTCTACACTTGCTACCCCGGTCAGCCTCGATCTTGTATGACAAGCGTTGATTTTAGAGTTAAGTTCGCCCATGGATCAACTGTTACGGAGCTTGCTGCTTCTATTGAGTAGGGCAGGGGCGATCATTGCCAGACTACATGCAAGCATATTGTGGTATCGCTGCAGGTAGGCAGACAACGCATTGAACGTGTACGATGGCTACCGTGGTAGTGCTAGTGCCGGAGCAAGTTGAGAGGAGCAGGAGCGGCACTGCCTTCCAAATTCACAAGAGACGTGCTCAGAATCGGAGGCGCCGCCGAGGATGCGGGCGAGATTGACTCGGGATAGAGAGTCCAAGGTGGAAGACGTATATGACAGATGGGTCTTCTTTGTCAGTGAGAGAAAAAATTATTCAATTTTGAAATTATTTATTTTTCATTCATTAAATGGATCTAGGGTTGAAAATAGACCGTGATTTGATAGTTCAGAAGGTCAATTTCCAGGTTTCAAAGTTCAGGGTTCAATTTAACTTTCACCTACAAGTTTAAGGTTCATTTTAGACTTTTTCCATTTCACATGCATCATCATCGAGCACTCGAGCTCTCCCCCGGTCACCCCAGTCACCACACCAGGCCACCATCAAAAGCTAAAGAGAAAAACACATATACGTACGTGCACAGCCCTACCTGTACTCCGTTCGATCAGACGGCACGGGGGAGTCACGGACGGAAACCTAGGACACTGGCACACTGCTACTTACTGAAATAGGTACACGTCCGGGGTGGACGTTCCCACGATTTCAAATTCACTTATGAAATAGTACTATGTTTATACAGAAACTCTTTATCTATATATCAAATTTCATGCAACAAATTCACTTCCTCCATTCATCCGGATTTATAAATAAGATCTAAGAAACCTTGTCATAAATCAAACATGTTTAACTTTCACCAGTCTTATTGAAAAATATAAACATTTAGAATCCCTAGTAAATAGATTATGAAAACATGTTTCACGATATATCTAGCCTGCATGCCTAGCCCAAAACCCCATGGATCAAAGAGGAAAATAAATTAATGGCGATAGAAAATCGGGGAAGGAATTGATTCATAGAATTAATACATGCCGAGATTTTAGGGAGGGGGGGGGGGGTCCGGGAATTAATTTTAGAGTGAATTCCACTTTCTACCCTCTAGCTGTGCATTTGTGACATTAATTACATGAAAAGTCGTCTATTACCCTTTTCAGAAACTTTGGACCATCTTTTCCTCATGCATTCCCGTTGACCAATATATGAGTTGATGATTTAGGCTCAAAATTAGCAGGATGAATTGTTATAAAGGATAGCAAATAAACGACGAAGAAAACGGAAGATCAAACCAACGAGGATACGAGATTTAACGTGAAAACCCCTCCCAACAATAGGAGAGAAAAAAATCACGGGCGCCAGCCAGCAAAACTTCTCTATATCGGGTGAGATTACAAACGCCGGGGACTTACAACATGCGACTTATCCCAACCGGCATCTTACAAGATGTATATATGGTGGTAAAACCCTAAGTCGGCTGTGTTACAGTATATGTGGATTGCGCTAGCCCTTTCCATCAGATCGGTCTTTTGGAATAGTGGTTAGTGCATGAAGCTTAACATCGTATCAGAGCCAAGGTCTCGAGTTCGAGTCCTAGCTTCCGCACTTTATTCTAAAATTGCTATTGCCCCCTCGGTGTCCACGTATAGGCACGTATAGGCCACGTACAGGCACCTCATGCCTCTTGGGCATGCCTCTGACTCTACACGTGTTGACTTGCCCGTCACACGTGAGAGGGGGTGTTACAGTATATGTGGATTGCGCTGGCCCTTTCCATCAGATCGGTCTTTTGAAATAGTGGTTAGTGCATGAAGCTTAACAGGCTGCAGTCCGACTCGGTAACGATGCGTAGCCAAGCCTCCGGCGACTGGCCTCCGCTCCACTTCGAAGTTAGTCTTTATCTTTATATGAATTTGGAACTCATCAAAATAACATGAGTGAGAGGAATAGAACATATGACGAAGAAAAGGCTGAAGATATGATGCGAATTATTGGGGAAACTAAAGCTCTCCGGCCATCTTATGAATTAAAGCTCTCCGGCGGAGTAAGTGCGCTAGAAATATATCTGGAAATTAAAGTTCTTTTACTTGATCTGCAAAATAGTTGGAGCGTTCGCGTCAATCCATGGCTACCACATGAGATGTGACCTTCACACCACAGGATGCCCGAGCCGAGGTTGACGAGTTCAATGAGAGATCAGCTATATAAGTCGAAGAAAGACGCAGGACAGTCAGTGAAACACGGCGGAGACGGCCCAAGTAGTTCGCAGGATGCTGAAAACTTTCTTCCAGTTGCGGCAAGTGAATTCCAGCTTTGCAAGGAGCAACTTGGGAGGAGCAAGGCTGAAAGAACAAATGTACAACTTTTCCAACACGCTGACCAACAAGGCAGTGCAAAAACCGGCCAATAACTATAACAAAGTTCAAAAATCAATACTGTCAAGATGCACTGTCACTGTCCCAATACCTGACATTACACCCTGGTGACGGACTGCCAGATGGGGTAGTCTCTCATGTTTGTATAAAATTAATTAATTAATATTGCTAGCCAGGAAAACACCTTATTTGTCTCGTCATCAAATGAACATGGAAGCCAATGGAATGTAAGAAAGAAGAAGAAAGAAAACTGTAGGCGCCATAGTCAAAGCACGTCGTTTGTAAATGGTACAAGTATACGGATCGCTGCTGCCTGTAGTAGTATGGGGACGAAGAATGCCGGGTTCTACTTCTATCACGACCGGAATTGTCGGGAGGGGTTCCGACAAGCCAGCCCCACATGCCGCCGGAGCCCTGCTTCTGCTTCGCGTCCAGTGCCGCCTGCTCAGAGGCGGCTTTCTGCCTTCGGAGGAGCTCGACCTCCCTTTCCAGTGCGTCCAGGCTCTGGAGCTTTTGCCGTAGCTCCGCAACATCCACCTATGGAGGCCATCAGAATGAGCTTACATGGGAAAACTAATGAACAGAAAATTATATCAAAGGGTACTGCAGACATGTTGTATTACTGTGGTTTTGGGACATTTTTTTTGAATTGCATAACTGCACAAAATAAATACGGCGTGATACTGCTCCCGTTTATGCATTTCCTGGCAATAATATAGGGCATGTTTATCTAGGACCCAAGCACACCCTAAAACCTCATGTCCAGAGAAAATGAAGTCCTAACATCTCATGCCCTCTCCTTGAACAAGTGCTTCGGGAGGGGATTACTTTGTGTCTGGGATTCTAATGCCAGTAGTACTGCTTGCAATGGTTTAAAGCTAGCCATTCTGTTAAGTTGCACAATGTAAGATAAAGCGTACCTCAAGTTTGAAACATCTTGACTGCTCAGAGGCGAGTTGGCCACGGACAGCTTGAAGTTCCTACACAGTTTAAATACAGAAAATTTAAGGATCCATACATTTATACAGAAGTGATATAGAATTATTTTGTTTCAGGAGAGATTGAGATTCCTTTTCACGTGCATACAAACTTAAACTCACAAGTAGAAACACAAAGAAACATTGTACTAGTTACCCCAAACAAAATAACAATGTAACTTTAATAAAAAGGTCAACACGCTTACTCTGCCCATGTTCTTTTTTAAGGGAATATATGTCAAAACCAAGATGGTTTTCCACATGGTATACATACTGTGTACAAACATGCAATGAGCAGATACACACATTATTGTACATGAAAAGCTTAGAATGAAGAGCTACAGGATGTTATTCGTAAATATACAATGGGTCATAAAGTCATTCCTGAATATAAGCATTATACCTCCGTCTAAATATAAGATTTTTTCTGATTCGCATGTATCTAGGCGCGTTTATTGAAAGAGAATGAAGAGCTATAGGATGTTCACACATTTCAGTCCGTATATGTAGTCCAAATTGAAATATCCAAAACATCTTATAATTAGGAAGGGAGGGAGTATTTCATAAGCTCATTAATTTGTAAGAGAATGTCCATTAGATGATTGAAAGACTATGCAAGATAAAAGAACAGTAGGACACAAGAAACTACAAATCCATATTGGCAGAAATAGAGGAACTGCGAGAAAGAAAAAAAATACTTGCCTTTATCAACTCCGCATTTCTGGCCTCTGCTTCAGTTATCTCTTCTTTAAGCTGTACAGTTTGCAGTCCCTCCCTGTCAAGTGTTGCTTCTAGTTCCTCTTTCTCAGCTTTAAGGGTAGCCAAAAGTTGTTCATTTGCTTCATCATTTCTGTTTTTCTGAAAATCAGCACAGCATGATGATATAGGATGTCAGTTTTGAGTATATATTCCAAATAACCGAAAGCATCATTACCAACACATCACTGACATCAGGAACTTGTATCAAATAATGTTGTATGGGCACATGTACCGAAAAAGAATAGCTGTACCACCTATTTAGCATGATTTTATTTTGTACAAACCGCAATTCTACATTAACCCAGATTCAAAGAACATTTTCTGTTGTATTCAAGTTGTTAGGTCAACATAGGAAGCTCTATATAGTCTAGATATGAAAGCAAGACATTACCGAATCAGCATTATCCACGGCAATCTCCCGGATCTTCCCATCTTGAGAAATGTCAACCTCAGGTTCCAGAACCCTAGACGTACTATCTGAGATGAGTTGGTCTTTTGTGCTTGACTGTTCTACGCTAAGTTTAAGAGCATACACCTGTCCAGTAGAGGAAATAACACTGAATTTTGAAAGCAATTTCCAGGCACAGAAATGATACAAAAATCCCAGTTACCTCATTGCTGTACCGCCCATTGTATCCTCCAAAGGAAATGAGATAATCTTCTCCACTATAATTGCTGTACAATAAAGTCATGCCCTAAAAAATCATAGGATGTGAAATATTACCAACCAAAAGAAAACCATTTCAACATTAACATTGCTCAATAGGAATACCTCACTGGCAAGAGGAACACGCCCTTCTACCGTGCTAACAACTGACCATGTCAGAGTTGACATGTTAAGCACAAGTGTTTCAGAGACACCTGTAAAGACAAATGAATGAGCTCACTAAATGCTAACATAACTCAAAATAAACTACAGGCACACTTTAAAATTGGTGGCCTGGAAGTGGTAGTTTAACTCCAACATAAGTATTGACTTGACAAGAACCTCATGTCAACAAAGACAAGTGATACATTAGCTATTCATCACAATTCACTAGAATTAACAAAGATGTGTTTTACCTTAATCGTATTAAAGAAAAATAATAAAATAATACAGTTCGCATTTCAAAATGACAAGTACTTGAACCATTGCTTTGTGGATTTGAATAAGATTTTGAAGGATACTATCTGAAGTCATGTGGCATTGTGATCACTTAACATGACCAAGTTGCAAGCCAAAATCTAACTTCAGCATACTCAGCTGCTGGGTTAGTGTTGAGGTGCATAAGGAATTTTGTTGGTTCTATATTCAGTGAAGGTTTAAGGAAACTGTGCCTTCTCAAGGACGTCCAGTAAGCTCGTAACAAATTAAATTGGAGAAAAGTAAAAATCTACAAGTAATATGAACAAACAAACATATACTGAAACCATAGACGGATTCATCTTGATATCATAGGTCAGAAGAGTCAGAATTTACTTAAGACCAGGCCCTTAAAAACCTACCACTTTTGTTATTGCCACCACCAACAATGTACCAATTCTCCCCAACAGTTGCGCCCGCATGGCCTGCTCGTGGGCTTGGAATCAGACCCTGCTGTTTGGGTCTTGACCATTCCATCTATAATTCCAACATTAGAACTTAATATAAATCACAGGCAATGAATTAAACTTTAGAGTTCCAGCAAGAAATCCGTTCTTACTGTTTCCAAATCAAGGACATGTAGGTCATTAAAACATGTCGCATGAGATCCCCCACCAAAAATTAAAAGATAGCGGTCAGCATGGCAAGCAGCAGCATGATCTGATCTAGGAGCAGGAGGGATGCCTCTAAAACAAAAAGCAAACATCAGAATGGATTGAATCCAGAAATACGGTAATGTCAAGTTCGGCATAAAAAACAAGATTCAATCGCACATAAAATATGCCATAGCTTTCTCATTTCATTTCATTTCTCTCTTTCAATGAATTTAGTACTCCCTCCGATCCATATTAGTGGGCATAGCTTTGTCTAAATTCATATGTATCTAGTTAAGTATTTAGACTAGATACATGTGTATCTAGACAAAGTTGTGCCCACTAATATGGATCGGAGGTAGTACTTCCATCAGTCCAATCTAATTAAGAAAAACTTAACAAAGTAGTAATAATTTAAATAAGCTAAGCACTTCAGTTCAAAACTATATAACCTAAAGAGTGGTATACTTGAAAAGCTTTTAAGCCAAGTTCGAGGAACAGCTCACTAGGAAAAGAAGCTTCCATCACAATAATAACTGGTGAATGGCAACACGCACACGAGTACATTTGGACATGCATGTGCCGATTAAATTTAATAGCTCTTAACAGTAACTCGGATACGATGAAAGCTAACAGTGTTTTTCACCACATGAACAGTACAGATCAGAACAATTGTGCATGAGATCTATAAAGATTCCAGTACTCACATTGCGTCCACATCATCCCATGTCATGGTTTCAAGATCAAGAATGTGCAAATCATTCAAAAGACCTCGTTTTGCATCTTCGCCACCAAACACGACTAGAGTTCTTCCAACAAGAGTCACTGACTGACCTCCACGAGAAACCTGCAGCGGATGAAATTTACGTAAGAAATATACCTTAGCTTTACATAATTAGTCAATTTAGTATTTGGCAAGCTTTTGTATCATTATACATTAATGGGTGCTTGTGACCCGAGAGTGGTGCCCGTGTCATCTCAGCATGCACCAGTGAATTGTCGCAAAAATAAAGTTACACATGGAAATGAAGTTCGTATAATACTTGAATTTTGGTGCAAAAGATAAGGTCCCGAATGAGTACTATTAATGCATACTAAGCCAAAATATTTCTTGTA
Organism: Poa pratensis; assembly: GCA_947311845.1. NCBI lineage: Eukaryota > Viridiplantae > Streptophyta > Magnoliopsida > Poales > Poaceae > Poa > Poa pratensis. The sequence continues at coordinate 9,426,384 of CAMZMU010000115.1, read as the reverse complement.
AAGATGTATTACATAAATTTTGATGATGTGCAAGATCGCCTCAAGTGTGATATTGGCCCCGAAAACACTGAGAAAAAACTTTTGCATCAGCTATGAATGAATTAGGGTGTGTGTGTATCCCTATCAGCCCATACTAGAGAACCAATTCGACTAGCCTCTGATGGCAAGTTTTTTTTATTGCGGTTACTAGCAATCTAGCAAGGAAACCAAGCCTCTCTGATGTTACCAAACAGCCGCCCTTGCCTAGCATGGCTAGGAGAGTAATAGTTTCAGAACGAAATGCCATCTTAGTCACCCTGAATTTTTTCTAATAACTACTTCATACACACACGTTTATGTTGAACTAAAATAAACTCTCAGATAAAATAAAGTACATGCCAAAAGAAGAAACCATTAAGACAGATACTTATCAAAGAGCGAAACTAAACGAATAGGTCATTATAATAACAATTGATCACATAGGCTCGGAGAGAGCTGTGGGTTGAAGAAACTTATTACCGGTGGTTTTCCGTAAGTCCTAACAATTGACCAGGTACAAGTATGTGGATCAAATTCCTTCACTAGCATAAAAACACCAGAAGAAGAGTAACAACGTCAACAAAAAATCACAGATATTGGGAGACATGATTAGCATCAGAGTGCTAAGCTGACTGAAAAGTGAAATTAGCAAACCTGTAATGCTGTCAGATGGATCTTTCGTATGCCCAGCAACAGAGAAGAATTTGTTGCCGCATGTTATCTACAAAGTGGTAGTGGAGAATTACCATCTGATGAAAGATAATCATTAGCAACAGATTGTAACTATTTGTGTAGAACTTACCAAAGAATGGCCAGCACATGGAGAGACTTGCGCTGTTTTAGCTGAATCGGACTTTTCTGCTAGCAATTTGGTGTCAATTTTTGACCAAGTCAAACTCTTCAGATCCAAAACCTGCGGTCAGAACAAGTTGAGGCACACAAAAACAAGCACCAAGCCAGTGTTACTTAATGTTGTAGTTGGTTGAAATATTTGAATCGCTAGTTCGTTGATGCAGCTCGCTCTGCCTTCATACCACTCTTAAACTACTCCAACTATTACTTAAATAACTTGGACCTCTCAAAATTACTAGTAAATTCAACACAGGCAATTCCCAAAGCAGGAAATACCAACATAATGAATGACCAAAAAACTCGGTATTTAGTTTGCAGTCTAGAAGAAGAAAAATCGTCATATTCCCATGCATATTGACAACATACTCAATTTGGCATTTTGACAACAATCTAAGAGCCTAACTGTAATCTTTGCATAAAGAAGCACATAGATGACTGCAATCGTTATAGGGCATGCTTCAACACCGCACTGACATTACAAAAAAAAAGGCTTAGGGATTATTAATAAAATGGGCCGTTAATCTGGCAGTGTGATGGAAAAAACAATTGGTTAAGAATGATTTGGTGACAAACTGTGGAAGAACAAGACAACAATAAAGTAGGAGATGCATACATATGACATGCTGCATAATCACAGTTATCTTCACAAACCTGAAGGTCACTAAGATAACGGCCGTTGTGGTTTCCACCAAATATATACATTTTGTCTTGCAGTATAGTTGCTCCATGCTGCAGCCGCCAAAATTCACGTCAATGTCACAAAAGTAAATAGGGTAAACAGAAAGGAAAATAGGGTAACAGTCCTACACGTTACGAAACAGGACAGGCAAGGGAGCATATGGCGCACCTCATAACGGGGTTTAGGACGCTGGCCACTAACAGACAATGCAGTCCATTCTTCGTGAGCACTGACAATACTAAGACCCTCCAGAATAACAACTTTGTCTTGTGTCTCCATTGAACTTCCATTTTCAGAAATGGTTTTCGGTTCTGGAACCGATGGTGTTCCATTTGTCGAAGCTGGTACCGTTTTTGCCTCTTCCTTTGGTTTCTTGCAAGACGAAATACAGATAAATAATCAATAAACCAATAACTTCAATGATATAAAGCGAATTCTGAATGTTCAGGCAAACAACAGAGAAGCAATTTAGTTTTGCAGGTATACATTATGTAAAGTGACTTACATGCATTTCAATATCTACGACAGGCTGAGGGTTGAACTCAGGGACCCTAGAGTACCATCCAGGATCTTCCTCCTGCCACCATATCAATGTGTCAGTACAACAATACTGCAAACGCACGCATACACTGAAAGAACAACCTATAATCAGTTATACCTCCAATATTTTGACGAAAAGACGCATCGCCTCCGCGGACGGCATGTTTCCGAGCCCATGCCAGCTGAAAACACAAGCAGTGTAAGCGAGCAGCGGCGGTTCAAAAGGCATGTGCTACCATTGCTGAACTGGTGCGTTCTGTGTATTTCTCCCGTTCCAGCATCTAGCTAAGCTGGGGATCGGGTGGAGGCGGGGAATTACGAACCTGGTCCATTTGCTCTGCTCCACGGGGCTCCACGCCCTGGGCTTGGGCACGTTGCAGGGCCCCGCCGTGGCCTGAAAACGAAGGAAAAAAACCGAGATCAGCAACCCCAATTCCGGTAGCCAACAGCGCACGCAAAGGAAGACCCGCGCGCGATTGTGTTGGGCGGGGAGGGCCTAGCTAGATCGGCGCTACCTGCTGGTGGAGGCCGTAGAGGAGGAGCGCGACGTCGTTCTGGAAGCGGGAGGCGACCGCGGAGGCGGAGGATGCTGCGCCGAAGCCGGCGTAGGCCGCGGCGGCGTAGAAGCGGTCCGGGTAGGCGATGCTGCCGGGGCTCGCCATGGGCCCTGGATCTCGAGACGGCGAGATCTCCCGAACCAGCTGGCTCGTGGCGGGTGGAAGTTAGAGCTCGCTCCGGGGCCGGGCTAGTCGTCGGCGTCCTCCCGCGGGGTGGGGGAAGGAATGGAGATCTGATGGAGGGAGACGGCGCGTCCGCTCGGCGCTCGCTTTGTTGGCGCCTTGGCGGTGGATGCTCGCTCGAGGTGGAGGGGAGGGGCGGCCACGTGTCGGTGACACGCGGATCGAGTGACGTGGCGGTGCCTGTCTCGTCGCCTCGCCGAAACGGAAGGAACTGGAATGGCAACTCCGGCTCCCCCATCCATATGTCCGTTCGTGTGGTGTCTATGTCCAAAAATTACGCCCAACGGGCTACCCGAACGGATAAACTGTCTCTGATCTGGTTTGGCGCCAAACGGATACTGTTCGTCCCCATCCCTGCCTCCGTCAGCCACATCGGTCGGTCATACTCTCCTCTCCCCCTTGTCACCCGACTCATTCTATTTCCAACCACCTCGCCGTCGGCCGCCACCTCCAGTCCTCTCCACTTTCATCGGCGTCGAGACGCCAGACGGGCCCCCAGTGTCAACATCATTGTTTTCGTCTCTTTTCGGAGAGCGAAAAAGAAATCGAGTGCATCTTGTCATCGCCGCCGCCATATAGATCTCAAGTGCATGCTCTTCCGTCCCTGAATAAGAGAGGCGCATGTATTTCCATGCACGAACAAGAGGGGTGTTTGTTCTTCGGTCCCCGGCCACGAAAGGTTGACCTCGACGTTTGTAGACCCGTCCATGACCTCGAGCATTAGGATTGTTGTGTTTTAAAATTTAAATTTTGAATTATTATGTGAACTGTGTCATTTGAAAAAAAATCATTATTGTATAATTTATTCGAGTGTTAATTTATTTATTTTTGCTAGCAATGTGGTATGAAAATGCCATGCCCTTGGAAATCCGACAAAAATCGGACGGGGGCGTTGTTGAAGTTGCCCTAATACTAAAAATCATACGATATGTTCAGACATGTCTATGGAAATACTTAATCACTTCTCGATGAACTAATTCTTGGTGTTGCAATGGTGAGCTGGATTCTACGGTATAAAAGAAAGAACCGCGTGTTTCCTGTGAATTAATGGAGACAATGCGCGTTCTGCTATCCGCTGAATTGAGATGTATTGCATGCCTTTTTCGTTTTATTCCAATGGTGTATATAGCTACGGCGTTTATCGATTCAGCAATTAGGAAACATTTAACGATTGAGCAATTATGAATAAAATAAATAAAAATACACTGATAATAGTAAATGGAAATAAATGATTTTATTCGTATCTTTACGTCATTCCCATAAAGAGCATTACGTGCTTCCATATCTACTTTCTCAAAAAGTCTATAAGAATGGCAGTCTATCCCATTCTTCACACCACACAACATTGTTCTAGGGACGCTAGAAGGAAAACTGCACCAACATAAGCAGCATTGTTCGGTTAGTGGAGCAGTTTGTAATGGATGCACGGGCTGCAGGTGTCTTTGTCTTGCTGCTTCTGCTCTTAGGAAACCCAACTTCGGCAGGTTTGTTTTTTCTTATTTTCGGCAATTGTGTTTTTTCTTTTGTTGTTCTTTCAAGTAGAATTTACATGATTGGGAGTTGATCGTATCCATTTAGATGGATGCGTGTAATTTTAGTTCCACACCATATGATTTTACGGCTGTTTTACGGACACGTATATAACCTTCATATTAAAATGTTGTGTTTGTATATGTCGCAGAACGTTGCATCGAAGACGGTTATACTGGCTTGCTCTTCTGCACCCATCCACAATGCGTATTGATTTGTGGTGAACTGGCGAAACAACGGGGTGGCAGTTACAATGCCGCCAAGTGCGATGGACATAATTGCAATTGCAAGATTTGCTTCGGCTGGGATCCCAAGTAAAATTGTAGGAGTATTGAATAAGGATGTTTACTATGTATTCCAAAATAATATATGGGGTTCCTAAAGCAGAAATGAATAATTCATTATGGCGTGCTATTTTGTGCTATGTTTTTTGTCAACTATGTAAACATTTTTTTGATTCCACATGGCAGTCTTCTCAATAATTTTTGGTTGTGGGAAGTCTAGAATCAATGAAGTATGATGATGTCAAGTGGAAACGGTCGGCAAGAAGACGAGACATCGAACAATGTGAAGAATCAATGGTAGAATAAAATGTGCGTGTTCGATTACAAAGTGTGATCAGATATATTTCCGTTAAAATGAGATGATCTTCCGTACTACTCTCTCTGTTCCAATTTAATTGATTTGCTATACACCACATGTGTATGTATCTAGACATGTACATGTGGTGTATAGCAAATCAATTAAATTGGAACAGAAGGAGTAAATGTTAATATGGTTTACTTCTCCTCTAAATGGCGCAGAGAGTTCGTATTTATAAACTACCACGCTAACGAGAAGTTTGCCGTGTGTTGGTGACAACTCTTTCCCAAAAGGAATCATCCGGATTGGGCCAGCTAGGGTAAAACGAAGTCTGGTGGATTACTATCCCACGGGACCCGCGAGTGAAATAAGGGAATATTCCCTTTAATACTCCAGTGGATGATTCTCTGCAGCACTCGTTATGTTGGGAACTCATGATGAATATTGAGCTCATATGATCCCCAAATCATAGCTAAGGAGTTGTCTTATGATCCACGTCGATTATTGTATTTGGTTTGTGTATTGACCATGTATTATGATATTTCGGAATAATATATAAAGTGACACATGAGTGCATGTTCAAACTTAGGACAATTGATACATAAGCACATAAAACAGGCTCATCATACCATGTTGTGATTTGTCTCAGTGAAAAAATTAATCTGGGAAATTTGCACAACTAATTGACAAACATGTATGTTGAAAAAAACCATTTTGGCTCACTATCCGACAAGAGTGAGATCACTATTGTTGCGAACGACTTGGGTAGACACGTTCAAGGAGCACTCGGGAACATGATCACTCGGGCGACACAAGGAGCAATCGGAGGCAAAATCACTCAGTGGGCAGTGGGCGTGAGAAACACTTGGATGATGGAAGCAGGCGGCACGAGGACATGAGGAATGTAGAAGATACGACCGACCAAGGAAAAAATAGGAAAGAAGGTTCGACCAAGGTAGTCCAACTACAACACGAAAACAAGGCTAGTTCGACCCAAACACATAGGGTATTCAAAATTCAGTTCGGCAACTTAGTGGAGCCCAGTTCCAATACAAAGGTCAAGAGCGTGCCTATTTTATTGTAGGAGTTGGATCCGAAAATGATATTTGTAAACCTGTGGGACATGTTGTCCATGCCTTGCATACAATCTACTATATATTGCCCACCTTTCAACTTGCTTCCATTATTCAGCGACTTCACAAATCGATCTCGTTCGAATTATGACTAGCGGGCGAGCGAATCGATCTAGTTCAGCTCATAGTTGTCACGAGCCCTGACGGAGTCCCTCCCGAAAGAGGGGTGTTTCTGGTTCCAAAAGCGTCTCCTGGATTGTCTTGAGTATCTCGCTCTCAGTTAGATCTAAGTTTCAATGCATCTACCTTTTGTAGAAACTGTGGAGAATGATCGGATCTACCTCATGTAGAAATTTCAATGGAATTGGTTGGATGGATGAGGAGAAATCTAGGTTTTACTCCGTCAAATCTAGAAACTCGTGAGGGGAATATATCCAGCTATGGTGGATTAAGAAGAGGTGAGGTTTGTTTGGAATGAAAGATATCGACAAGATGTACAATTTTCATCAAGCATGTGAAGAGAAACGACGAAGTATAGAACCGTGGGAGCAAAGGATTGAAAAGTAGATCTGAAATCGAAGTTTCCACTTTAAAACGACTTGATGGGCGGATTTTTCGAGTTTTAATAGAGGTCCAAAAATTCATTCGTGAAAATTGAAGAAAAAATCGGTTGGGCTAGTTGTTGGCCTCATGCGCTGGCCCAACTAGGGTGGAGGGAGCAGACGAGTGAGAGAATTGGTTGGGTGGCTGGCCGGAAAAAAATATTTTAGAAAAAAATTATAATTGATTTTTGGACGAGGTTTTCCCCGTAAAAAGGCATAAAATATATTTTTAAATAGTGACTTCTCCCCAACAATTTAAAAACAAAATATTTAATTCAAGTTTGATTAATTCAAGTTAAGCCCAAATGTTCAAAATATCATATTAAGCTTAATTATTTCATGTAATAGAACAATTTTCTCGAGAAACTTACAATTTTATAAAAACTTTTAAAAGTCGAGAAAATTGAGATTACATATGTTTAGCCATGCATTTGGAAATCATCAATCACTTCTAAAATAACTATTTTCTTATATTGCCATGGTGAGCTGGATTCTACTGTAGATAAAAGTTTATATTTTCCCTAAGTTAATAGCAATAATATGCATTGCATTTTGCTCTATGTTGAATTGGAATGTATTGCATGTCTCTTTATTCTATTCCAATAATGATGATGTTGATGACAGATAACTATCAGCTATATGTATAACAATCTAGCTATTACGAATAAAAACAGAAAGATATGATAGAAAAAACAAATGGTATTGAATGGCTTTGTTCATATCTTATATTATTCCCTTAGAAAAGCATCACATGCTTCCATTTCTACCTCCATCAAAAAGGCTATAAGATGGCATTCAGGTTCTATCCATCGCAACATGCAACATTGTTTTACACACACACACGAAAGAAAGATTACAACAAGAAAGAGTCATTCTTGTGTTAGTGCATCAGCTTGTAATGGATGCACCGGTTGTGGGTGTTTGTTTCGTCTTGCTGCTTTTGTCTTTAGGAAATCCAACTTCGGCAGGTGTGTTTTTCTTCTCTAGTTATCCTCTCAAATATGTGTATGTAGCTTTGAGATGATTGTATCCATTTAGATGGATGCGTGCAAATTTAGTTGTACACATTACGATTTTACGCTTGTTTTATGGGCACATATATAACCTTCACAAAAGTGTTGTGTCTATATTTGATGCAGAGCGTTGCGTCAAGGACGGTGTGGGTCATTTGATCCTTTGCACCAAACTGATTTGCAAGTTGACTTGTGGTTCCATTGCGAGACAACAAGGTGGCTATTACAAGGTTGCTCAGTGTGATAGCCACAATTGCAATTGCACGATTTGTTTCACTAACTAAAATTTAATAAAATAAGGATGTTTACTATGTATTCCAAGATAAATATGGTCCCAAAAAAGGAATAAATAATTCATTGTGTATGTTATTTTGTGTTATGATCTTTGTCAACCCCTAAAATCTTTTTGGTTCTAGAGGCCAATCTTTGCAGTACTTTCTCTTATTCAATGAAGTCTATTAGCAACTATCACTATAGTAGGATGGTGTGAGACACAAAAATAACATACACAGAACAATGTAAAGTACTTTATTTATAATAATAGAGTAAAATGGGTGTGTTTGATTACATACAAAGTGTGATCAGATCTCTTCTGAGTTAGAATGAGTTGATCCCTCTGTACTAAATGTCAATGTCTTACTTATCCTTTAAATGGCGCGAAGGTCGTACATATATACTACCATGATAATGAGTAGTTGGTCGTGTTTTAGCGTCAACTCTCTTCCAAAAGATACCACTCGAATCGGAAATAATGCTAAGTCTTGTGGACAACTGCTCCACACACAATCTTGAGTTGAATATAGGAACATTGTCTCTAATTATCTCATGGGTGATTATGTGTGTAGCAAGAGTTATATGAGCACCACCCAAGAAAGTATACTCCTAGCATCTTGAGTTTGTTACGAGACTATAAATTGGGCTTAGGCCCAAATTCATGGTGAAGTTTTCAGGTGAGATAGAATAACAACTTTTATTGTCAATGCTACAAAAGTCAATAGAGATAACATAAGAAAATAATGTACTAGTCACCTGACTTACAAAACATAAGAGACGAGATAACATATGGCACACCTCATAACGAGGTTTAGTATGATTGGTTGCTAACAGAGAATACGACCAATTGCTCATGAGCCTACTAAAACCTTTCAAAATAACAACTTTGTCTTGTGTGTCCAATGAACTTCCATTTTCAAATGGTTTTTGGTTTTGGAATTGATGTTCTTTCATTTGTCAAAGATGGTACAATGTTGTCCTATTCCTTTGGTTTCTTTTAAAATAAATAAATATTTGACAAACCAACAACTTCAAGGACACTATAAAGTGAATTTTAAATGCTCATGCAAACAACAAAGAAGCAATATACTTTGGTTGACAAAACCTTGTATATGAATTACATGTGTTTTGATATCTACAACATGTTGATGGTTGAACTCAAGCTAATGGCAGAGACCCTAGAGTACCATCCAGGGTCTTCCTCCTGCCACCATATTGATGTGCAAATAAAACATTACTACATACACACACATTGAAGAACAACCTATAATTGAAAGGCAAGGATGTCGCCTAGAGGGGGGGTGAATAGGCGATTAAAACTTTTCCGGTTTAGTCTTGATAATTGCGGAATAAAACTATGTGTTTAAATTAACAAACCAACAACCTAAATAAACTAGGCTCACATATGTGCACCAACAACTTATGCTAAGCAAGACAAGCAACAAGGTAATAGCAATATAAATATTTCAAGCACGAAGGCTATCACAAAGTAAAGTGCATAAGTAAAAAGCTCGGGTATAGAAATAACCGAGGCATGCGGAGACGAGGATGTATTCCCAAGTTCCTCCTTGTTAAGGGAGTACGTCTCGTTGGAGAGGTGTGAACCAACACAATGGTTCAACAGCCACAAAGGTTTCACCTTCTTCTCCGATGAACCGCACCACAAAGGTTTGGTTCACCTTCCACTATATGAATCCTTCGAGGCGGAAATCCGGAGCCTTTCAACAACGATCCGGGGCACAACCACAACGGGATTGGGGCCTCCCGAACGGCTACAAGTGACCACACAAGGGTCTCAACCACCACACGGGCGTCTAGGGTCCAAAGACCCAAGAGTAACAAGTTCACAAGCTTTCAACTTCCACGAATCCTCGTGGAGAGCACACTGATGCACCAAATGCAAATGGCAAGAGCACAAGTGCTCAAATCCTTCACTCTCAAATCCCACCACAAGCAACTAATGCTTATGGGGGGAGAAGAGAGGAAGAACAAAGTAGGAGAAACACCAAGAACTAGGTTCCCCTCACTTAGAGGAGAGATAGATTGGTGGAAATGTAGATCTAGATCTCCTCTCTCAAATCCCTCAAAGATATGCAAGAATCATGGGAGGAATTGGGAGAGAGACAAGCTTTCCAAGGTCAACAATGGAGGAGAGAGATGGAGAAAAACGTGCTTGGAAGAGCTAAGTGGCTGAAGGTAGGTGGAGGGGTATTTATACCCCTCCCAGAAAAGAGCCGTTGCAGCCACTTAGTCCGTAGACTCCGGACCACGGAGGCCGGAGACTCCGGCCCGGGCGGAGACTCCGGACCAAAAGGGCAGAGACTCCGGACGCAGAAAGTCAGGAAAAAAGGCCGATGCAGAATAACTCATACCGGAGATTCTGGACCACGAGGGCCGGAGACTCCGGTCGGGCGGAGACTCCGGGGATACTCCGGAGTAACTTTGCACCCCTATACCGTAGCTGCCGTCCGTGGGGCACTTCGCTTCAAAACCAGGGAGGCCGGAGACTCCGGCCCTGAGCACCCCTGAGGCCGGAGACTCCGGACAGGAAAAACATCACAGAACAGCAAATCCTGAAATGCAATAACTTTTGCAAGGAAGCTCCAAACGAGATGAAACCAACGAGGTTGGAAATATTAAGGGTCACAAATATGGAGGAGATATCACACATGGGAGGTGTGGACCTTATCTCGAGGAGGACCGGTAATATCTCCAACACCGAGAACGCAACAAGTTTTCCATCCGGACTCCATTTTCAATGATCTTGGGCTTGCTCCGAAGATAATCACAAGCACAACAAGATCATGCATATACACATCATAGTCCATCATGTGAGGAGGATAACACAAGAGGAGAGTTTGACCTCTCTTCAAGAGATGAACCGGTAAAACCTCCAATATCAAAAACGCCACAAGATATTCAAATGAAATCCGTTATTGATGAACAAGAGCTTGGTATGGAGATGAACACAAGCTCTAAATTCTCACATGGATAAAAGCCATATAAGAACCAAGAAAGATGATACGCCAAAAATGCAAAGGTTTGAGCTCTCCAAAAGATGCGGTCAAGTTACTCACTTGAGAGCCCCTCTTGATAGTACGCCGTCTATCCGATAACCCGGTCTCCCACTAACACCACGAGACCGGTAAAATAGAAAACATATCAAGATCATACCTTTGCCTTGCGCATTCCACTTGAGCTCGATGATGACGATCTTGATTCTCTCAAGTTGGAACACCTTTCTTGATTGTGCTTGCTAGCACATGCTTGATGAAGACTTCTCCAAATACTCCACCATACACCATTATGGGAGAGCCTTGCTAAGCTCCATCTTCATGAATCCACTTGCACTTCATCTTCTTATCTTGATATAGATGATGGCTTGGAGATAAACATGAAGTTCGCTCAATCTTCTTTTCCAAGCCATGCTTGCAATAAGCTCAACTCTTCACATGACCATTCTTCATATAAATCCTTGGATAGAACCTTGGTCATCATGTAATCTTCTAGAGTCCAATACATGAACTCCAATCTTTTCCTATGGACAAGATCTACAAGTATATCTCAATACAAACATTAGTCCATAAGAATTGTCATTAATTACCAAAACCACGCATGGGGCAACACATGCACTTTCAATAATTAGTTATACCTCGTGTATTTTGACAAAAAGGCGCATTTCCTCCAAGGTCGGCATGCTTCCAAGGAATGCCAGGTGAAAGACAAGTAATGTAAGCAAGCAAAGTCGATTAAAAAGACATGCAGGACCATTGCTAAATTGGTGTTTTGTGTATTTCTCCCTTTCTAGCATCTATCGGATGTCCCTAAAGGGACCTAGCATCCATTACTACGAACAGATTCCAACATCCAGACTAACATGGTGTTACAGTCGTCGCGACACATGAAACACTTTCTTATTTGTGCTTGTCGTGCCCCACCCATATGTATCTTTTGTATGTCTACTCCGACTTCATGCTTGGAAACACTATACAATTGATGACGTGAAACACACGCTCGTTGGGAGACCCCAAGAGGAAGGTATGATGTAGTGCAACAACAAGTTTTCTCTTGATAACAATACCAAGGTTTAATCGAACCAGTAGGAATTGGAAGAGATTCAACACGGTGTCAACAACGGTGCCGTGGGCTGCTGACGCGGACCTGCACACAACACAACCAAACTACTTTGCCCCAACGAAACATGAAGGTTGTCAATCTCCCCGGCTTGCTGAATACAAAGGATTAAACGTATAGTGTGTAAAATAAATATAAATGCAAAAAGAACAGCGAGCAAATGAATGTAGAGCGTGGTGGAAACGGTGTTTTTATCAGTGTAAGAGAATGGACCGGGGTCCACAGTTCACTAGCGGTGTCTCTCCATGAAACAGATAACTAACATGTTGGGTAAATAAATTACTGCTGGGCAATTAACAAATAGCAAAAGCATGACAATGCATATTATGATAAGACAATGTTCATTAGTAGTATTTATTGGGCATTACAACATATTACATAGACCGTTTACCAGCTGCATCTATGACTAATAATCCACTCTCGGGATAACATCTGTGTCTCCCGTGAGGATTAAATTGCAAGCAACGGATAATTGCATTAAGCAAAGTGTGTAATGTAAACAATGTAAATGACACATAAGCAGTGCATATAAGCATAACAGAGTTGTTTTCTCCCTAGTGGCAACCGCACATCCACGACCTTAGTTGTTTCTGTCAGCTCGAGCTCAGATTACTGGAGGCATGAACCCACTATCTAGCATAAATACGCCCTCTTGGAGACACTAGCATCTACTTGGCCAAAACATCTACTAGCATCGGAGAGCATGCAAGAACATAAAAAAGTAGATAAATAGATGAACCACTTAATCATAACTTCACAATCCATCAGATTCCAGCAAACACAACATGTAGCATTATATAAAGATGATCTTGATCATGTTAGGCAGTTCACAAGATGTAAACATGATAGCACAAAGTGGAGAGACTACCAACTAGCTACTGCCATGGACCCGTAGTGCAATGAAGAACTACTCACGCATCAGTCCGGAGGCGGGCAAGGTGATGTAGAGCCCTCCGGTGATGATCTCCCTCTCCGGCAGGGTGCTAGAAAGAGTTTCAAAACCCTCCCGAACTAGGGTTGACGATGGCGGCAGCGACGGAACTTTTCGTGGATATTTGATCGGGTACTGTTGACACCGATTTTGTCTCATATTATGAAAAAGATTAACTATCATGAAATTTAATAAAATAATTAAATAAATTCAAAAAAAAGAACTTTGTGTGGTTAAAAAAAACCAAAAGAATTTATTTATATAGCGCCATCATTGGAGATTTTGGTCCAATATTGACCTAAATTCTCAACATCGCTATAAACAATAAGTATTCAAAGAAAAATGCAATCGCTTGACAAATCATCAACATTGTCCGAGCAAGCTTAGAAATATAGTCAAGTTATTATATTAAAATAAATGGTAATTTATTTCATAAGGAATTTGATCAGATATATGAAAATAATCTTTACTAGCCATTGGAACTAGATATTTGTGAGCTAGTTAAATTAAATGCTATTGAGTTATATGTGACAAAATATATATATGCAGCCCTCTACGTGCATGCATGGAATTACCGGCGGCGTTGCCTAATGATGCATTAAGTAAATAGCCCATGGCCCATGTGCAGTTTAAAATCACATACATTGCATGGATTTTCTGGCACCGTTGCCTAATTAAACATCAAATGATTAGCCCATGGCCCACATGGCAGTAGGCCAGCAGCCCATATGCTGCGCTCCACATGAGTCGTAATAAGACTTGGTCAGCTTTTGGCAGCCGATTAAACCAAAACGGAAAAAGAAAAGAAAGAAAAGAGGAGCGCAAAACCGCCCCACTTCCCCACGATATGTGAACGTGGGAGCGTCTCTCCGCGTCGACACAGAACTCTCGTTCCCGCGCCTACAACTACATACTTCAAGGATCATATCGCTCCTCCGCGTGGTGCGGAGCTCGGGCTGCAAGATTGATGGTTCTTCGCCTCCAACTCTGGAGGTTGGGATGGCGTGGTGCGGCAGGGGCTGTCTGCATCTCCGGCTGCTGCGGAGCAGGGCGGGAGGATGCCGGGGCGGCGGCCCGACTGCGGAGGAGCGTGGAGGAGTGTGGATGCTGGTGGGCTAGTCGGTCTCGTGGTGAGCGGGTGCATGCACGTCGAGCGAAAGCTCTGCTCCGGCTGTCGTCGGGCAGGCGGCAACGACGCCTTCTGGCGCCGTTTCTCTTCTTGAAGATGTCGTCGAGACGTGGTGCTCGCCTTTCACCCGGACCACTCCGGGGGAAACCCTAGATCTTCTGGGTCGGGCGATGATGGCGCTCTGTGTCATGCTCCCCCTTGAGGGCATCGTTCTTGGAATGGTGACCGGCTGGAGGGACATGTGGTTGCGCGAGGTGGCGGCGAAGGAGTCGAGGCTGGTGTGGCGGCAGCATCTGCGGCTGTCTTTTAGGCCGGGGCGACGGCCCCGGATGTTGGTGCGACGTCCGTGGTCTGCGAGCAGCTCTCCTTGGGCAGCTTGGGCTGCGGGTGGCCGGTTCGTGCGGCGTCGTGGCTCGGTTGCGAGCGGTGCTATGTCGGGACGGCGGTCCCGGAAGGGGGTGCTGGCGGCGAGGCTGTCAGGGCTGCTTGGGCAGCGGCAGCAGCGGTTGTCTTTTAGGCCGGGGCGGCGGCCCCGGATGTTGGTTCGGCGGTCGTGGTCTGCGAGCGGCTTACCTGGTGCAGCTTGGGCTGTGGGTGGCCACGTCGTGTGGCGTCGTGGGTTTTCGAGGTTGTGGGGCTTCGCCCCGTGGGTTGTATTGCGTTGCGTTGTTGTATGGTTTTCGCCTGGTTTCTTTCATAATAAACCGGGCACCTTCTGCTTAATAAATGGTGAGGCAAAGCTTTTACCTCGGTTTCGAAAAAAAAAATCGCTCATCATATCGCTCATACATCGCGCATATCGCACATCATCGCCCATCGCTCTCGCTCATACACCATCCGAGACATATATCACCAATCATTCATCACTGCTCATCGCCCAACACATATATACATACACGCTCCCGCTGATCATACGCCGCTGGCCGCCGGCATACAGGCCGCCGCCGTACGTCTACACACGGGAGAAGAAGAAGGTTAGGAGAAGGTGAGATTATGGTTCCTCCCTTGCTTCTTGGTTGGTCATATTGACACAGCCAAGGGGTTTTCTCCTCTCAATCGTTAGTTTGGTCATATTGACACAAACTAAGGATTTTCATATTATTTGCTACATGTTTCTTTGCTCTTTGGTTGGTCATATTGACACACACCATGGAGTTTTCTTCTTAAGATCATGAAAACGAAGCCCTTGTTTTGGTCATATTGACACAACCAAGTGGCACTAAATGCATATGTCTAAAAAAATTGGCTCTTGGTTTGGTCATATTGACACAAACCAAGTTGCTCTAAATTCATACTTCAATAAAGACCGGCTCTTGATTTGGTCATATTGACACGAATCAAGTTGTCTAAAATCCACATGTCTTAACAAAATATTGGCTCTTGGTTTGGTCATATTGACACAAACCACGTTGCTTAAAAAACCATGTCTCACTAAAACTTTGGCTCTTGATTTGGTCATATTGACACAAATCAAGTTGTCTTAAATCCACATATCTTAAACAAAATATTGGCTCTTGGTTTGGTCATATTGACACAAACCAAGTTGCTTAAACTCACATATCTTTGCTAAAGTTGTGACTCTCAATTGGTTATATTGACACAAACCAAAGCACACTCTAAATTCATCTATCACCAAACTGTGGGCTTGGCTTGGTCATATTGACACAAGTCAAGTCACTTCAAATATATACATCTCACCAAGTCATGCATTACCAAATTCAAATAAAAGTACATGTAGGTTAATCCAAGATTATAATTAATTAACTTGCATGTCATGGTTATTCTCATATTGAAATATATTCATATTAAATATACATGTCCCGGTGGCATGCAAACAATCCAAATGCTATCATCGTAAGACAAATCAGTACCACATCTACTAGTACTATTGGAAATAAAAAAGGCTTATTATATGTGCTGTCGCACGCACATGCACGACCCATGGCCAAATTCCATGCACCATTTGGATGCTCTTTATTCGGCTAAGTAAAATGACACACCTTCACCGCACCATCAAAATCCACGTATACTCAGCCGATTAAATTAAGTATCCGATGCATGCAAAGTCCTTATACTACTAATATTAGTGCAAGTTTAAATGTGAATTATATACCAAATAATAAAAGGTATCAAATCATATGATAAACCAAAGAAGACTAAATGCTCCATCAAGCATCTGACGGTGACGACGGCGAGGAGGACTTCTTAGTCTTAGTTTTATATTTTGTAATAGTCATAGATGTTGTAATCCTTTATATTAGAAGTTGGAATTCTTAATCAGGGGTTTTCTCTTCGGAGATGTAATTAACGGTTCTTTTATGAAAATATAAGAGTTCCGGAAATATGTACTCGCAATACTTGATATTTGTCTCATTTACATTTGCGCACTTTAAATTTAAATTAAATTCTATCTGTCTCTATGACGTGGATGCGTACGTATTATTTTGCGATCGCCCCATTTTCCCGTCATCATGTACTTAGGATTTTCTGGATGGGGGTTTATATAGGCGGAAGAGGGGCGCGAGGAGGCACCCGAGGCGGCCATGCGCCACCTCGGCACGGCCCCACCTCTGGCCGCGTCGGGCATGCGCATGGGTCCCCTGGGTCGCCTCTTCGTGCGCCCTTCGGACTTCGTCTTCGTGTCGGTGAAAAACTAGCCCCTGTCGATTTGCGTCCAAGTCCGAGGATATTTTCTTAACAGCTTTTCTGAAACAAAAAGACAGCAGAAAACAGGAACTGGCACTGTTGCATCTTGTTAATAGGTTAGTACCCAAAAATGTATAAAAATGATATAAAGTGTAAATAAACATGTAGCATTTGGTATAAAATAAGCATGGAGCATCAAAAATTATAGATACGTTTGAGACGTATCAAGCATCCCCAAGCTTAGTTCCTACTCGTCCTCGAGTAGGTAAACGATAACAAAAAAATAATTTTTGAAGTGACATGCTACCCACATAATCTTGATCAAATAGTAATGTACAGCATGTAAACTGAGATCAAATCATTCAAAGTAAATGTTTGTAATTGATATTAAACAAAAGATGACAAGCAAGATAATTAAACAAGTAAAACCTTTCATGGATGATGCTTTGGAGACATGGAACCATGCAAAGTTCATTATAGATGATTTAAGTATTCAGTGTAGGAGTTCAATCCTTCAATCCAAGCATCAAGCAATTTTTCACAACATAGAAAGGATGCAGTCAAGTAAACACAAACATGAGCATCATGAATCAACTGTTAAGAAGTTTTACTCGACCGGTGAGCGTAAGCATTTGGTTCTAGCACCAGGATGTTATGGTAAAGAGAATAATGATGGGGGTTTGGAAGGCCAATGAAAGAAATGCTCACAAAGCTACTCCCTCCGTTCCAGTTTAATTGACTTGCTATGCACAAAATATGGATGTATATGGACATGTAACAAGTCTAGATACATCCACATGTGATGCATAGCAATTCAATTAAATTGGAACGGAGGGAGTATAAGTGATCATTAGACAGGAGGAAGTCTTATAATCGAAGCTATGCAAGGAGTAGTGATTGCCATGCAACGGATGGACATAGAGCTATATGTGTATGAAAGCTCTCCAATGGAACTAGTGGGGTGCATCCAACTTGGTTACTCACGAAGACCTAGAGAACTTTTGAGGAGGCTCATCACATTGGAATATACAACCCAAGTTCTATAACGAAAAATTCCCACATAGTTATACTAGTAAAACATGAAAACTCTCTCAAATGGTGTATAGGTGCTAAACATGAGCACAAATGATGACTATGAAACTACAGTGCTAATCATGAGCACAAGTGTGGATAAAGGATAGTAATGTTGCCCCCTCTCTTTATTTCTTTCTTTCTCTTTTTTTTTTTTTTTTTTCTTTTTTTTTCTTTTTCTGTTTCTCTTTTCGATGGCCTCCATGGTCTTTTCACTTTTCTCTCCCTCACTGTAGGGGCAACATTCTAATATGATAACACACTTTTTGGTACAAATAACTCATAATGAACAAAACATGATGTATGAAACTGAGTGCCTCTGCTAGTGTAGCAGGATGTGCACTGATCTAGCGTAACATGGGTAAAACCACATATCAGCTGTATATCATCATGCAAAGCAATATATAACAATGATGAATGACAACAAGTCATGTAATGTAAGATGGAAGTTGCATGGCAATATATCTCGAAACAACTATGAAAATGTTGTGGTGAATGTAGGTATGGTGGCTGTTTTAAGAAAGATGTATGGGCTTATGTGTAGGAGAACAAGAGGAGGTTCTCCCACGAGATTTGGATGTACTGGAGAAGTATGCACCAACTCTCAATGTGAGAAGAGGGCAATGCGCACACCGAAGAGGCTAGCAAAATTTAGATGGTGGAAGTGCCAAAAACCGTAGCTCAACATTAGTAAAAAAGAACTCACAAGCTTATTGCAAACAACTAGCAGGTTCAACATTAAGAGCATGATTATAATTTACTCCAATGAGGGTTGTTCACGGTGGCACAAGTACCCGTTAGATCCCTCGACCTTAGCACACAACTATGCCACTACGAATTACCTTTAGTCATGAAAAGCTATCAAGATCAACTACACCTTCAACAATTTTAGTAGGGTTTGTAGTACGGCACATGCTTTAACGGAAACAACCACTAATCAATTTTAACTTAAGTAACCAGCAATCATTAACATCTAAACATTTAGTACCTCAAAACATTTGCAAATAATCAAGTTTTCAAAGTTTAATGATCTACAAGACTATACCAGTTTTTTCATTATACCACTACCACATGCATACATTTTTTGTTCCAACCAAACACCAATCAACTTATTTAAACAACTCTCCAAACAAATATAAGTGAAGCAAAGAGAGTACTTTATTTAAAAGAACTAATAGCTCTTAACAAGAGATACATGAAAAACAAGAGCTAAAATAATGACAGAGCTAGAAAGAATGCTCAACAAGTATAAGCGAAGAATAGGAGTATTCTAATGAAAAAGCGGAGCGTGTCTCACTCCCAAATAAGAATGCTAGGATCCAACTGTTATTATCAGAAAACAAAAAAAACTGAAAATAAAACACACAGACGCTCCAAGAACAACACATAATATGCGAAGCAATAAAAATATAGTCTCACTAGAGATGACCTGATAATTTGTAGATGAAGAAGGGGATGCCCAAGGCATCCCCAAACTTTGACGCTTGAGTCTTCTTGAAATATGCAGAGGAGGTCCAAGGGAGCCTCCCCGAGCTTAAGCTTTACTCACTTCTTGATCTTGTTATATCACTCTTCTCTCTTAATACTTGAAAACTTCCTTCACACAAAACTCATCAAAACTTCATTAGAGGGTTAGTGCATCAAAACATAATCTCACTTGGTTCTGTAAAGACACATTGCAAACAATTATTTTAAACATTAGCTACTGTTTAATAGGTTCACGTGACGTTCTCCACCTTTAAGAACTACACCTAACACTTGCAAAAGATAGAATGCAAAATAAAGACAGAATCTGTCAGGACCAGAACAGTCTGTAAAGACGAATTTGTTCGAGGCACTTACGTTGCTCAAATCAGAAAATGATAAACTAAAGAAAGATAAATATAAAGCTCAGGATTCTGCACAAAACTTTGCAGATCAAAAAGACGATCTATGATTTTTTCATGGATTTTAAGGTGAAGCACAGAAATCTGTTTCTGGACAGCAAACCAAACTTTAGCACTTTCTTGTTATTAGAGGCTCTTTTTGGCACAAAAAACGAAAACAGAAAGATACAAAGGGGTTGTTACAGTAGCATCAACATCCTTGACTCAAAATAAAATAAAATAATGGAAAAATAAAATGGATTGCCTCCCATAAGCGCTTCTCTTTAACGTCTTTTAGCTAGGCACAAAGAAAGAATCAAGTATTGTCAAGAGTAGAAACATCAAAATCGTAGCTTGTTCTAACAATAGAGTCAAAAGTTGTTTCATCCTCTTTCTAGGAAAATGTTCCAAACCCTTTATAAGTGGAAACTGAAATTTAATAGTCCCTTCATATCAATAATAGTACCAACAGTTCTAAGAAAAGGTCTTACCAAAACAATAGGGCAATAAGCTTTGCATTCAATATCCAGGACAATGAAATCAAAGGGGACATAATTATTGTTAACCATAATGAGTACATCATTTATCCTACCCACTGGTCTCTTCATAGTAGAATCAACAAAATGAACATTCAAGGGACAATCTTCTAATGGTGCTAAATCAAGAATATCATATAATTTTTTAGGCATAACCGAAATACTAGCACCAAGATCACACAAAAGCATTGCAATCAAAATCATTCACTTTCATTTTAATAGTGGGCTCCCAACCATCTTCTAATTTTTTAGAAATAGAGGCATCACGTTTAAGTTTTTCCTCCCTAGCCTTGATAAGAGCATCAGTAATATGCTTAGTAAAAGCCATGTTTATTTTACTAGCATTAGGAGTTTCAGCGAGCTTTTGCAAGAACTTTATAACTTCAGTAAGGTTACAACTATCAAAATCAAAATCATTATCATCAAAAATAATTGGGACATTATCTCCAGTATCTCGAAAAATTTCAGCACTTTTATCAGAAACAGTTTTAGTGCCATCAGAAAGTTTTGGGATCTTCTTAACCAAAGTAGAGACTTTCCCAACACTAATTATTTTACCATTAACAAGTTTAGGATCAGTGGGTGAATCACTAGTGTTCAAAGTTTTAACATCTTCATTGGTAAATATAGTACAAACACTAGCAATCCTATTCTTTTTAGCAATTTCAGATTCTTTTTCCTCTCTATCCCACCTAGCAGGCAACTCGGCTAGCATCCTAATGTTGTTGTCAATTTTAATTTGTATGGCATTCAGAGACTTACTTTCCTTAACATCATGAGGAATATTCTTTATTTTCAAAAATTCAACATCAAGCGCAAGACTATCAACCTTAGAGACAAGATTTCAAGTTTCTCTAGCTTTTCCTCAGCAGTTTTATTGAAAACTTTTTGTGTACTAATAAAATCCCTAAGCATACTTTCAAGATCAGAGGGCAAACTTTTATTATTGTTGTAGGAATTACCATAAGAATTACCATAAGCATTGCCACTATTGGGAGGATATGGCTTATAATTGTTATTACCATAGTTATTCCTATAAGCATTGTTGTCATAGATCGTCCTGAGAAACCAAGGAAGCTAAAGGAACATTATTTGGATCAACATCAACTTGATTACCAGCAAGCATAGACATAATAGTATCAACTTTATCACTTAAGAAAGAGATCTCCTCAACAGAATTTATCTTCTTACCCGTTGGAGCTCTTTCAGTGTGCCATTGAGAGTAATTTACCATCATATCATCTAAGAGCTTTGTTGATGCACCCAAGGTAGTAGACATAAAGGTCCCTCCTGCAGCCGAATCCAACAAGTTCCTTAAGGAAAAATTTAAACCTTGTTGTAGCCTCCAATTCCCGGCAATGGCGCCAGAAAAAGAGGTTCGAGGCGAAGCTACGAGACGTCTACGCGACAATCACGTGCACCCGCATAGAGGACGTTGTTCGCCACCCGGTGGGACAACGACCCCCGCGCCCCCCGACACGACGCCAGCAGCAGCGGCAGCAGCAGCATATGCATCAGGAGCAGCAGCACGAGGAGGAGCAGCAGCACGACGACCATCATCTCCTGCACCAGCAGCACGAGGAGCAGCCGCATCACCGACATGAGCCGCGTCCACGTCTAGTACCACAGCCCAGGCCACCTCCTCCTGACCAGCAGGAGGTTCGGCGTGGCAGGGTCCCACTTCTAGTTACGGGTATCGGCCACAGTCTCCTCCTCAGCACCGAGGTCCTGCCCCGGAATTCCCGGATTACGGTACGTATATTGTTTTCATATTTCAATTGGGACTGCGTATTTCTTATGTACTAATGATTCCATCTGTAGGAGCCTATGGCTATCACGCGGCTACGTCCGGACACCAGGCGTCCGGATCTGGATCAGGGTGGGGGAGTGACCAGGAGGCTCGGTCCCACGTGGGGGAGGAAATGTCCAACTGGTTGGGCTTTTTCAACACTCCAGAATTCCCCACGCAGCCGCCACAGGGTCACATTCACCAGACTCCTCCACCATACCCCACACAGGATACACAGGATGACGGGGACTTGACAGTGCCTCGTCAAAACCGGGCACCTCACAGGTACATGTGGACGACGCCCGTCTAGCCCCTCCTCGTGATCCTCGGGGACGCAGGGGTCAGTGATATCTTCGGGACATATTCGTACTTATGATGTATGAGACATATCCGTATTTCTATTTGTATGTGAGACATATTCATATTTATGTTCATATGAGACATATTATCTATGTACGACACATATTATTATCTATGTACGAGACATATTATAATTGATACGAAACATTCCACATTGCATCGATAAATTAATTTAACATACAACACTACATGTCCACGTTACAACTTCACTAGTTCTGAACACTGCATAGAACAACTACTTGTAAATAATACATGGAACTCAACGATAACTAATTCTAATCAACGACTTTACTTCCCTCTGCCATGTGTTCGTGATGGAGGCATGAAGTCGTCATCACTATTTTCATCGGCGACAACCTTCGATGCACCAACACTCTTCAACTTACGTCTAAAGTTGCCTCGTTTAGGAGGCATGAAATCATCATCACTATCATCTTGAACGGCTTTCTTGAATGATCCACCACTCTTCGCCTTTGATATAGCCCTCTTCACTGCATTAGCGTGAAGTGTATTCTGTGGATGCCCATCAGGACAAGCGCCAAAAAGAATTTCCATCCAACCAAAATGAGGGATCTCTTTGTTCAGAAACTGTGCGTCGGCGGGCCAGCGCTGGAAATTAACAATATCAGACGAAAACAAGTTAGTACGATAACACTACATTCTAACATAATATAACTTCGGTACTCAGTTACCTCCACGTGAAATGCATAGGCCTCCGGCGAAAAATGGATTATCTTTGACTTAGGTGTCATAGGCATGTCCCGAAGACCCGCCTTGATATCTTTTAGCTCATGCACTCTCTGCCACTTCCACCGCCACCCATCAATTTCATCTAAAATTTCTTCAGGGTCATCTGCGGGATTTTGTATTTTTTAGCTATAGTTTCTCCCAGCTCACAAATGTGGCCCTCTCACTAACTAGCTCCCTAATACTACCTTCAGTCCATCTTGCGGCTTCATACAGAATACACCACGACCTATATGGGTCCAAACCAGGACCCGAACTACCAGACATCGTTCCTATGCGACTAAGAAAATAACCGCGCACAACACGCCTCCATCACAAAATCTGCTGGGGTATATATAGGCTCACCTGGGAGAAAAAGAGCAGAAGAAAAATGGCGGGAGAAGAAGGGCGGGAGAAAAATGGCGGGAACAAAATGGCGGGGAAAAAGGGCGGGAGGAAAATGGCGGGAACAAAATGGCGGGAGAAATATGGCGGGAGAAGAAGGGCGGGAGAAAAATGGCGTGAACAATTGACCGCAAAACAAATTTACTCGAGGAAACAAAAATCCATGCACTAGTCGTCTTCGCCTAAACCGATTACGGCTTATCGTCTTTGCCAATGCCGATAAGGGCTTATCGTCTTCGCCTAAGCCGATTAGGGCATGGATCTGGGGACGAGCGGCCAGTCGTCTTTGACAAGGACGACATGCCTCTAGTCGGCTTCAGCAAGGACGAGTAGGTCCTGTCGGCTTCAGCAAGGACGATTGGATAATATTTTTGAAAAAAAAATTGCGTAATATTTCCAGAATTAAATAAATTTCGTGTATTATTTTAAAAAAATTAGCCTTATAGCAGCTCCATCGCATAGTATATCAGGATGCTGAATTATTACGAAATTGTTGGTACGGTAGTTTCAGCTCTCCCTTTTAACTTGAAAACCCCTCAACTAACAATGCAACCAAACCATTTTTTGTGTGTGGCATAATCAGAAGCCAGAATGTGTGCTACGGCAGCACCCCAAAGTTTTTTTTTCACCTGGAAGACTAAGTTTCTGGTTAATTTATATGAGTCTTGCACGATTTATTTTATTAACCAAACCATAACCATATTAGTTTCTGAAGCAAGTAAATAAAAAAAAATCCAAACTATCAGGATGGCAAAAAAATTGGATGAGAGGAGAAACGTAACTACCGGCAACATTCGCACGGAGCTGTATGGGTGGACTGCCGATTAGCTAGCCCCACAGAGATTTTTCTATCAGAGATTGCATCGCCAGATTTTGCACAGGGAGGATCCAAGCAATGCATAATGCATTCATGTACGAACAAAGCTCAAAGTTTCAAGATTAAACTAGTCATCCGGGCGCGGCGACACGCCGCACCTGTGGTTAGTTTTAGCGAGTGAATATGTTTGTGAATGGGTTCACCAAGTTTTTTTTTACCTGGCCAAGAGATGGTCTCATAGTAATTTTTGTTCCAGCGAGAAAGGCTTTTGTAAGTTGGAGAAATAAATATTGTCGACAGAAAGAATATTTTTCACTTGGCTGTACATGCATCTCGTGTAAAAAGTACATAAGAAAGTCTGATTTTATTCGAAAATTAAATACATGGTGCGTTTTATTTATTGGAAAGCAAAATTACATAGTAAAGCTTACATTTGTGACAGAGACAGGAGCTGCACTATTACATAATATGAAGGGGTCGCACAAGTACGGAAACATCAAGTGATGGACACTCTTGTCCACTTTCAGATGAAATATATGTCAAACGTGTTGATGTTGATGGAAGCAACTTTATTTCCAATGTTGGTGATATTCTCCGGTAGTCGCGGCACCATGCAGTACATTCATAGATTATAATCGTGTTGCCGAGTGTTGCGTCTGTATCTGAAATAGCTGTCTGATGAATTGTGACTAAGGCAAATGGACTCATCATATATTCAATAACAGGCGGTGTATTCAGGTTGCAAGGGAGTCCTTTTATCTTCAGCTGCACAGTTTGTTCTATGGTAAAATTAACTGAGCCATATTGGGGTGACCACTGAAAAAGCTGCAGCTCTTCTCTTTCTATCCATTTTTGCAGGTGAACTGAGAGCAGAGAGTACAGTGAGGCATACATTGTTTTCTGTTGTTTTCTTTGGCGGTCACAATTTTTTCCTTTCAGTCCAGCAAATAAGCGTGTTATTGAATTTGCAGGTAGTTGTATGTGTGTCAGCTCTTTATGACAACATGTATTGAACCGCAATATCATTTGGTTGTCCATGTGTTGGGCACTATTTTTTAATTGCACATATTTTCAATATCGTGTCTGACATGGTAACAGAAAGGCACGAAATATTGGCGCAGCGATACGCCACCTGTGGACTTTTTAAAGTTGTAGAGAATTGCGTAGAGAGCTTACATTTGAATATGTTTAGATTTCGGAAGGTATTCAAGTTAGAAAGTTTTCTAGATAGAGATTATTTTCATGTTTGTAAAATGGCTAGGTTTGGATGGCATTTTAATTTTTAAATATTCAGATGTGTATGTCGCGTCACTGTGGTAAAATTCAATTTTGGAAAATTTCCACATTCTAGAACCGTGTAAATCTAGAAATTATTGAAATGCAAAGACAGCATGCGGGTAAAAATTGTTTAGATTTCAAAAATCGTTCAATTTCGGAAGTTTTCAGCTTTATGCAATAGGGGACCAATAATTGTGGGATATAGACATGAAGTTTCAAATTTAAGATTTGTATGAACATCTAGGAGAAGGAACATATCTACCGACAATTATAGTTGCAGATATGAATATCTAGGAGAATAAGCATATCTACGGACAATTATAGTTCTAGATTATAATATGAGATAATATATGTTGTGGGAAAACATTATCATACAACACAAGTACTGTAATTAAGAGTAGAAGCATCTGAAATATAAACATGAAGTAATGTCTTTGCATAACACTCTATTTACAAATTTGACATAAAAAGTGGGATAACTTCTTGACAACTTCTAAAGATCTTGAAGAACTTCATGGTATACTATATTTCGTGTCTGCCTTGTTGGATGTCCATTGTCATCAAGTGCAAGTATTTTGAGACCTCCTCTAGATGTGACTCTTGATATAGCAACATAAAGCTGACCATGAGAGAACACAGGTTTAGGCAGATAAACTCCTACTTTATCAAGCGTTTGTCCTTGACTTTTATTTATCGTCATAGCATAACAAAGTCGGATAGGGTATTGGCGACGCTGCAACGTGAAAGGCCATCTTGTAGTTGCATGAAGTACAATCCTTGGTATGCACACGTATTGGCCAATATTACTTCCAGTAATTATTTTAGCTTCAAGAACCCATTCACCAGTCTGGTTATCAACAGCCGAGTACCATTGCAAAGCCCCATAGCTTGATTGATATTCCGCAACAACATAACTGGAACCCCAACTTTTAGGGAGATACTATGTTTAGGAAAATTAGGGGGATCAATCTTGTGAAGAAATTCAGGTGGATATAGAAGATCAGCGTCAGCTATGTTGTCAGTTGATTTGCATATACTATCACAGCTGTCAAATGTTGTTGCATCTCCAGGAACCATAGCAAAAAGAAGATCATTGATCTCATCAGCAACTTTATTTGTTGGGCATACGATTGCACGCTTAGCCAGATAGGACACTTCAGAAAAACTTTCAGCAAATGAATCATATACCTCATTGATGATAGCCGTAATATAATTAGAAGTAGGCAGTAGAGCTACATCTTGTGGCAAGGAAAGCCAAGAAGGAACGGATTCTTCTGCTTGGGTATCCATAGGAATAGTTCCATCACCAATATGAAGGACCCATTGGGCAAACAGATCCATCTGAGTTTTTTCTTCATCGGTCAATAGGGGATTAGATAATCTCATGTTTTCTTCCAACTTAAGTAAAGTGACGTGCTTCCACAGAGGTGATCTGATTAGAGAAGAATTTACAATCTCTGATTTACTTGCTCCTTCTATAACAGGAAGTACTTGTCTGAAATCACCACCCAGAACAACTGTTTTGCCGCCAAAAGGAAGATTTTTTTTTGACTTGTCATGTATGGATAGAATATCTTTCATGCTTCTGTCAACAGCTTCAAAGCAGTGTCTATGCGTCATAGGAGCTTCATCCCATAGTATAAGAACCGCTTTTTCAACCAGCTCAGCTAAATTTGTTCCTCGATGTATATTACACATGGTCCGATCAGCAATATCCAAAGGGATCCTAAACCGCGAGTGTGCAGTCCGTCCACCTGGAGAAGCAGCGATGCAACACCCGACGAAGCTACGGCAAGGACAATGTGATCATCAGCTCTTAAATCCGTAATGATAGCGTTCCATAAAAATGTTTTCCCTGTACCACCATGTCCGGAGACAAAAAATAACTTGCCAACTGAATCGCTAACGGACGCTTTGATTTGATCATATATCATCCTTTGACAATCATTTAGTCTCTCATGCAAAGATGTTGCTATAACCCTCAATTCATTTGTATCATGCTGCATTTCCTCTAGAAGCAGTCTGTTCCCAAGAGATTGTCCCCTGTATAAGCCATCAGTATTAATTCCAAAAGAGGACAGAGAGTAACCATTCTTAGCAAATAACATGGACAACTCTTCAAGCAAATGAGAACGCAGATATTCTGATGGAACTACTGTAAAATTCTTGTCGTTCATTGAGTGAATAATTTTGCGAGATAGATCATCTGTCATGTACGTCCAATATTTATCAAGAATTCGCTGACCGTTGGTAACATCACAAAATAGTAGCACAGTCATGAACAAATGCCTTAGCTGATAAGAAGTAGCCCATTGAATGGACTCATCAAAAAGCAAAAACCACTCTTTGTCGTCACCAACTAAACCACGAGCTTGGCAAGCTTCTTTAAACGACCCATAAATAACACCACGGTTAGCTTGAGGTCCTCAAAGCATGTAGCCCCTGCAACTTCATTCAGAAGCAGCCGCAAGAAATAAAGCTCTTTTGTTGAAGGATGACAGTTGTATATCCGGCCAATAGGAGGACCAAACTTCAATTTTCGTTCTTCAGCTGTCTTCCTCCTTTTCCACTTCTTATGTGGACTGTCCCATACCCATTCAGATGGAAACTGAACGTAAGTCAATGAGCGGGCATCAGGATTTTCTTTGTTTGCAACAAACCATTCGGTCAACATCGTTTTGTACTTTTTGGGATTGTCTAGAACATCTGCAAGATTCTCATTTTCAGCATAGATTACTCGATTCATATTCGGAAGGTGAACTGTTAATCTATACACAGCAGGATGACGAACATGAATATCAAATGCAAAAGTTCGCCAAGCTGATTCACATGTAGACAAAAATCTACAGAAAAAGAAGGAATTAGTAAGTTATGTAAAATGAATAACAATAAGATTTTGGGGGCCGAAAAATAAAAACAGAATTTGGGAGCTGAAAAATAAAAACATGGGAAACCACAGGCTAATACAAACCAATAGCATAGGTAAACAATACTGTCTGTAGTAAAACCGACCTGCATTTTGCATACTCATCAATTTCGTTAATACCCACTGCATGACCATTAGGAGGCGTATACACTGATCTCAACCGCGCATAAGACATGTCATGCCCTTTAGCAAGATATTTGAAAAGATACTTTAGAAGATTAGTCTTGTTGCACCACTCTACATTAATATGGGCTTGAAACTTTTTTAGCAATGGTATGTTGTGCGGAACAATCCATCTGTTGTCTAAAGGAATACCATTTTTCATAACAAAGCGGCCATTATTTCGGCGACGGTAGACTGGAAAACCAAATCCATCAATAGTTGTCTCGTCATTATATTGCTTCAGATAGTGTTTAGAACAGACCCCATCCTTCATACAGGGAGACTTTGAATTATATTCTCCACAAGGACCGTGGACCATAAATTCCTCCACAAGCGCATATGCAAGCGCATCATCTTTGTAATCTGGTATCTCCGCGGATATGTAAGTATCAATCATTTGTGGTGTAGGATCGTCCGTCTCAACCTTCAACCACACAAGGGAATGTATATGAGGCAGCCCCCTTTTCTGAAACTCGACAACATATAGATCTGCAAATGGAAGTAATGATGTAAGAAAGATTGGAAAAATTATAGATCGTTATAAACTAATAATAGGTTAGGTTTAGATAAAGAATCTGAAATATTAAGTGGTGAACAAAATGCAAATATAGGAAGCAAGCACCTACATGCATTAATAGGCCCGAAAGTATCCCCTTGTTTAACATCTGTACTGAATTCATCAATCTTCATTTTGAAGACCCGCGTAACAATATCTGGCCTATCAGATGCTGACTGTCCAGGTTCCATAAGAAGAGCTTCAGCTATTTCATCCCATTTAGGATTACATGTAAAAGTGATAAAAAGGTCAGGAGCCCCATGAACACGACAAATAGCCATTCCATCTTGATAATTCTGAATCATATACCGTGGACTGCCGGTGTAGCTTGAAGGCAATATATACTCAACCCCTATGTTTTTTCCATTGCAATCTCCTTGACCAATAGCATCAGATATTCCCTGATAAGTTTCAGATCGAAGGATATCTTGATTCCAAAAATGGAAATTCAGCCGACATGATTCCACACACGAATAAGAGTCCACATCAATTTGATGAGATAGCCGACCACAACATGTGAATGGATTAGGTTCTCCTTTTCGGTAATGAAATCTGTAACAATAGTACTCTAGCATCGAAACATCCTGTCGCCCATGAATAGGAGCTCCATCGACAGACCTGTACTTGATGCCTAGATGAAATCCCATAGAAGCATAGGGAAATAAAAGCGGTACTGAAGAGACATAAGCGACGGATTAAGAGGAGAAACACGCTGAAAAGGACCAGCATTCTTTTGAACGATAACATCAAATCTATTTGTTTCAACTGAAAAATCCTCAACGATCAAGGCTGCCAATTCAGGAGCTGTTGGCAAAGAATATCGAGTTCCATGCTCTGTTCCTTCATGTCCAAAAAGCTGAATAGCAACTTCAGGAGAATGAGGCGAAGCTAGCCTTTGCTGCGCCATTCTAAACGTCTGTACCAAACGATTGTGAGTATTAAGCATCATTCGAAGAGAGTCAACAATGGCAGCATCAGGTTCATCTCTAGAAGAGCGTCGTTGCTGAGCAGAAGGAGTAACATCTTCAGTGACCATAGAAGCAGACTGGTCACTCATATGATGAACAGGCCCATAAGAGGAAGATGAAAATTGATTGGTAGAAGGAACACTGCCCTCGACATCAATTCGTCCAGAAGAAAATATACCCATCCTATGGCGTAACTCATTCTGTGGATCAAAAATGTAAAGCTGCGCAAATTTAGGAACAGGATTATGTTCAGGTGGAAGAAGAGAACCTATCTCATGGCAGACCACTCCACATATCTTGAAAACATACGGGCCTCGTCCAACATTAACACTCTTGTCAACATGAACACCAAGAGATGTGAAACAAAACATAGAGTTGTACTCCCGTATGAGACGTAAGAAACGGTCGCAACTATCACCACCATCAAACTTCGAAGCTCAGCCAACGGAGAAGGCCAGTCAGGATAAACAGAAGAGATATCTTTCCACCATGGCAACAGCGCGTGTACACCACACGTTTCTTTGTGCTGAGTCGTTTACACCGTTCCTCATACCAGAAGTTGGCCACACAGTGTTCGCATAGAAAATAAGGGCCGCCATAATAAGATCTTCCGGGCCAAGCACCTAATGACAATATGCATAGAATAAGAACAACATAAATGTAATAAGCATTCATTAGAGCATATTAAATAAAGAGCAGCCGCTTTACGTTTTAAACGCGTAACCAAATCTTCAGAAAGCGGAAGACTAATATTAGCAGGCTGCGTGCTTTCTTGTAAAAGGTGACGATGTCGACGAACATTCGAACGGACACGCTGATTTGGGACATCTCTGTTATTAGGAAATGAAGGAGTAGTCGTAACTGCATATATAAGAAAATGAGGGATACAAATTAGCCGCAAATCGAAGAAGAAGCAACAATAATATCCTAAAATTGAAAGAGAGCGTACACAAAAAATTTATATCCGGGGCCGGACGAATAGATGACACATGAGGAGAAGCACTGAAGCTGTCCACTCTGTTGTGAACCAGCTCGTCCTTGGATGACATATCCAAAGAATGGACACCAATTTCAGAAGGCCGAAGCAGTAAATCTTCATTCAGATACATTGAACCCAGATAATCAGTAGAAGAAAAAGGCATCCAAGAGGCAGCATCTGGCAAACGTGAGTGCATAGAAGAATTGGATCGAATTGCATCAGCCATCAACGGAGCACGGCCCCGCAGGGAGTAAAAAGGAAGGAGCGTCGATGTCAACGATGGGGGAAAAGCGGTGGAGCCTCTGGATGTCACCGATTGGGGAAAAGCGGTGGAGCCTCTGGCGAAACGGCCCCGCAGGGAGTGGGTAACGTGGCAGTGTTTGATAGGTAAAAATAGGGTAGCTACAGTATCCGGTAGGGAATAGGAGATCTGGGCTGTTGGAGGACCCGTTCCGACGATGGGAAAAAAACAGCGACGTGGATGGCACGAACGGAGCCGAAAAAGTTGTACTTTTATATACTAGGGGATTATTACATAAGCAAGCGGCAGGGAGCCAGGCCCCGGGCAACCAGGGCCGTGGCCCGGGGCGTGGAAATTTTCGTAGGCAACAATTTGCCAAGGTACAAGATTTGGCCCGGGATCTGTGATATCCTAAGCCCGGCGGTCATGTAGCCCATCATCATCTGAACAGTTTTGCAGGTCTTGCACAGCCCAACACAAATTATTTCCAACCTTCTATAGCCCAATAGCCAACTAATAGTCGCACACAGCCCAGAGAAAAGGAACATCAAAGAGGAATAGCGATGGAGACAAGGACGAGGTGATTCAGACCTTTGCCCTAGC
The DNA here is from genome assembly GCA_947311845.1 of Poa pratensis. NCBI lineage: Eukaryota > Viridiplantae > Streptophyta > Magnoliopsida > Poales > Poaceae > Poa > Poa pratensis. Next base: position 9,394,360 of record CAMZMU010000115.1, on the reverse strand, counting down.
CAGCTCAGTGTGAGAGTGCGCACTGATTTTCATGGTATAATTTCTAATATTGAAAATTGAGTTATGTGAGGCCTGGATCAACCACCTCTTTGATTAGGCACATCTTTTGTATCACCCAAAATTATGTTAAATATGGTGCCTAGATTACGTGCTATGTGTGAAATTGAGCTTAGTTTTTCCATGCCTTGAGATGGGATTTTTCTACTCTAGTGGATTTTTTCCCTTGGCTTTTGGCCCGGGCGTGGCCAAATCCTGGCTCCGCCACTGAGCAAGCCAATACGACAGGGAACCTTGCGCGCTTGCCGGCCACACAACCTGAGCATGTCGTGTGTGTCTCTTTTCTCCGCGTTGGCTTCGCCGTCGCCCTGGCTGATCCTCCGGACACGCTCTCGTCATCGGCAGCAGCACGAGCACGCAGGAAGGAGGTGTCGAGCATGGTGGGACGACACGGAGGCGGGCGAGCGCGTGTACCCCGGAGTCACGGCGTCCTTGTGGGCTTGCCGGCCACGCAGCCTGGGCGGGTCGTGCGTGTCTCTCTGCTCCGTGTGGGCATCGCCGTCGCCACGCTCACGCAGCCTTGGCCATGCTCAGCACAAGAAAAGGAGGGAGTGTCCATGGTCACGGTGGCGACTCGGAGTCGTCTGTCTCGGTTGCCTCCGCCCAGGGCGTCATGGACTCTTCCTCGGGAGTGCTTTGCGGCCGAGATAGAGCTAGAAGGCACGGCCTCCGAGTGCGCCAGCTTCCAGGCCAAGTACGCGAACGGAGGCGCAGTGCACGCCATGCCAGCGTGGGGCATGGCTTCCACTCCCGCCGCAGCGCCACAACGTGCGGTGGCTCGCCCCCCGGCGTCCAGCATTGCCCCTCCTGAATAAACTGTCGTGCGTAAGCCACTACGTCGCTGGCACTGGCCGGCTGGCTTGCTGCCTCTCCGGAGAGCAAGCAGCAGCACGACAAAGCCGACCGGCTGTCAGGGATCGTAGGGGACGAACGAAGAAAGAGCGAAAGAGGTACAGGGACGGGAAAAAACGAAGCGGTATGTAACTTATGGGTGGTAAAGTGGGTAATTATTCACAACTTCAGGGGCAATTTCAATGACGTACCGCAAAAAGCTATCCTTCCTTTATTATTACTAGGAAACGTGCCCGTGCGTTGCAACGGGAGAAAAACGGTGTTAGAGAGATAGATAATGTTGTTTTCTCTAGAACCATAATCATCATCAACTTATGGCCAAAACATCATAATTTGGGGTTATTAGTTAGAAAAACACGAATTTTGTCGTTAACAATTTTGACCAGAATTAGGCAATAAGGCCTACCTGCAATACCAACTTGGCATCCCCACTCGGTCAGTTGTTTTTTCAGCACTCACGCGACCCGAGAGCTGCGGCCATGCTTGCGTGCTTGTCTTCCTTCTTACTCGGACTTTCGTTCTTACTCAGCTAATTTCCCTGGCTTGTCGCACCCGTTCGCTTGCTCGAGAGGCGAGAGCTGAAGCTGCAGGTTTTACTTGAGATCTGTGTTGCGCTTGAGGCCTAGCCGCCTAGGAGGAGCAACTTCTTTTTCGGGAGGAGCAACTTCTTTTTCGGGAGGAGCTGCCCTGCGTAGAACAGGATGCCATTGAAGAGCATTGTAAATTTTGAAGGCATGGTCTACTCTCTCCACGGAGAAGAAAATAAGTAAAACTGAAACTGCGGATACGTCAAGCTTACACAGGCAAGCGCGTCCTCCTATACCCTTCGTCTCAGCTAGCTCCCCGACATGCATATCACGACAGCGAGATATTAGAGGGAACGCAAGCGGGGCGGCACGCCGAGACGGCTAACATGGAGACAACGCACGAGCGATGTCCAAGTGTAGTAGCGGACGGGTGCAGGCCGGGGCGGCGCGCGGCATCCCGTTCCTGTCGTCGGCGCGCCAGGTTGCGATGCAGCCGACCACAAGATCGTCGTCCTCCTCGCCCAGAAGCCTCGTGCGTGTCCTCGCCCAGGCCCATGGGGCCGCCCATGAAGGCATCACCAGAAGCATAGTCCCAAGCTCGTTCTCCCCTCTTGCGCCGACTCCGGCGAGGAGGCCACGGGCAGCATTGGTGCCTGGGTGACAGAAGCTTGCCTTCCATGCGCTCCTGCCGAGGCGTCCGACTACAACGTCGACACCCAAGGAGGCGGTTCACCATGGTTTTCATCCAAAGAGGGGTAAAGATGAGGATGTACGCAAATTGGCGTGGCTGGTCGAGCTCGGCCTTTGCCGGCCGCTTCACCCTGATGCGTGTGGCTGGTCGAGCTCGGCCTTTGCGGCAGCTTCTCCCTGGCAGCTCTTCAGGTCCTGCTAATCGGCGTAGCTGGTTCCTCCGGCGATGGCGTGCGCATGCTGCCGTGGTCGATGACCTTGGTGAGGATGGGGAACGGCGTTTTCAATGCAATCATCCTCGATCACGCGGTGGATGCGAGAGGGCCGCCACCTCCGCTTGATCTTGAAGCGAGCGTTGCCGGAGCTGTGGTCGCCGCCAAAGTTCACAATCGCTAGCTCGCCTGATGGCTCGAAACATTGGATTTCGATCTAAGATTGGATCGTCTTCGATGCGGGACAATCGATCGCACCCATATTTAAAGGCAGTAAGATGCGGACTTGGGTCCGGTTGGGATAATCGAGTCTGCATCGGTCTCCTGACTCTGACAGAGTCTCTTCAGCGGACGTGTGATGAGCGATATATTATTTGCATATCCTTAATGTAACATGCGTCCATAATGAATCTCATAAAGCATTTGTACAATTCCCAATAAATTAAATACCCGTGCGTTGCACCGGAAGAATTAACTTTTCAATGAGTAACCAACGCAACCCAAATTTTACCCTAAAATAGATCGACCATGGTAACCCTAGCCAACGGAAGTGTAATGGTTTGCGCCTTCGGTTTGTATTAACTTTAACTTTCTTACGGATCCTCCAATTCTCAATATCCAAATTTCATCAATCTTTATTTTTTGATTTCTTGTAGCACATCTTGAGTTTATCTTGCGAAAAGACTTGCAACTATGTCAATTTCTTGTCGAGCATTCCCTTTTCATTTTACCAGATGTATCTTATATTTCATCCATATGCTATTTTCCACCGCATTTTTTATACAGTCTGTCCTATCTTGGAGCATGAGATCGATAACGAAGGAACCCATTCAGATATATTATCTGTAATTTCCCATAAAAGATTTGTTACAGCGTGTGTTGGTGACGAGTGTCAGAAGTAAAGCCTTGTACATTCAGTTGAATTGATTTGCGGCAACTCCTATTCTATCCTGCCCAGCACGACACCTTGGACACACCTTGACACAAACGACGCAAAAATGAAATTATTTGAATCCAACATATTGGAGTACATAGGGGCAGAAAATTATCACTAAACTGGAAAACTCGTACTGCTCAATAATCAGCCCAAGAACCAGCCTTTAATACACAGCAAAACAATTTAAAATTTACTAACACAATTGTCGCCAACCTTAAAAAACATAGTATAGAAAAAAACACAAAGGCTGTAGGTGAGCGAGTCGGATCAAATTACGCTTTAGTGCAGTTGCTTCCTCCCAAGCATTATCACAAACACGTGCAAGACACATATGCTACTCTTGTGTACATGAGCCGATGTAGCACATCCAGCGGGATTAAATCAATCAAGAGCTAGCAGCAACGCCGGCAGCTCCGGCAGCAAGCACACGAGTCATATCTCTCCCTACTGTCCCAGAGACCACTATGGAGGCTGCGGCGAGCGAATTCATGGAGATCCGGGCCCTCATCCACAGCTGGATCACGGATCACGGAAGGACCACGGCGCATCCATCTTTTCCCATTTTTTCGATATGGGATTTGCCTGCGCTCTCGCTCCGGCTGTGCAGGTCGTCGGTTGCCGGCCGTCTCCTCTAGCTCGCAGTTTTCCCCTCTCTGGTGCTTCCCGCTCTGTCTCCCCCTTCTCCCACCTCCCCCACTGGATCCGATTCAAATTGATGCTGCTTGTATATGCTAGAGGAGGCTGATTGCTTTGAATTTGCGATGGTATATAAACCAGTTGGAATCGGTTTAAGCGAGCGAGGTGGGATTATCCAGTAGAAAATATCCGGCTGCTCTCCCCTTTTTTTTTTCTAGCAGGACTGCTCTCCTCCGACAATCAGAAATTCACGGCCTTGTACGGCGGCCCACAAGAGAAAGCCCAGCAGCGCAGCTTGAATAGAGGAAGCAGGAGGCGTGCCCGCTGCGGTAGTATGTACGACGAAACGGTAGTATGTACGACGAAACGTTATATTCGGCGGTGGCATTGCCCTGTTAATACATCCAAGTCGAAGGGCGAACCGTTTTTTAACTTATGAGTGGCAGTGGTGAGTAAATATGTGGTTTGGTGGGAGGGTAAAATCGGCAAAAAAAAATGACGTACCACAATAAATCTTAATGCTTTTATTATTAGGTATAGATATAGATATAGATTAGTATTATTATTATTAGGTATAGATAAGAACAACCAATAATTAGTAACACATGCATCTTTTGCTATGTATTCTCCCACTCCACCATCTATTTAGGATTAACGGATCCGAATATTCATAGTATCAGGGAGTTACGGTCTCTGAGACATGGGAATATCACTTGTAATATGTGGCTATGCCACGATTTCCATTCTAGAACTTTCACGAGCAAGAGAGCCACACAGATGTATCATTTCCATGCCTACCCAATTTTCATGTTCGAAAACACTATACAACTTATTATCTCTAGTGATCAAACCGAGACTTCTCGGGCATATATGCACAGGCATATACACACACGTATGTGTTGTGCGTGGCAAATTGATACATGTTTAGGCTAATCGTGATCCTTAGATTTAAATGATTAGGGCATGCACAATGGTTCATAAGACCTCGGTCTTTTATTACGCGAGCATATATCATTTAGATACGACAAAAAAACATGTCATGCAATGGATTATGTCCTAGTGTTATCTCTTTGGTAGTGTTTGCATGGTCCTAAAAATTTGGAGTTATGAAGTGACTAAAATGAAACTAGAAAATATGCAACTAAAAAATGACATGCTGTATTATGGAGGGATTCTTTATGTCATCTCTGAACCAGAATCTCCTTTCTTTTCTTTTTTTTCTCTTTCAGTTACTCTATTTGAACTCAATCATACTAGTATGTGACATTGCTAAAATTAAATTAGATCATTGTATATTCCCTTAGATTAGTGGGTGTGATACATCATCGGAGCATCTTGAAACTTTACATGGGGAGAATGGTAGGACCGACGGCACGACATTCACCACGGTTTGGTAAAAAAAAGACGTTGGCCGCTCCGATCCCACAACCGTTGCTGTGCGCGGTCGCACATCCGCTCTTCCACGTCAGCGAAAAGTCCTAGGTGGCAGGATCACAAGTCAGGAGATATCACCCCGGCCCCACCACCAGACGACGAACGGAGTGGTCTGTACCGCAGCAGCAGCTTCCCCGTTCCGGCGACCGCCGCCGATCACGTCGCCGGGAGTGGGAGAGATGATGCAGCCGACGCAGATGCACTGGGCGAGAGCCGACCCCTCCGACTTCGGAGGCCAGCCCCCCGCCCCTCGCAGGTAACCCCCAAATCCGCCTCGCCGTCGCCGATCTCTCCCCCCTCTCCCCCCTGAATCCCGCCTGAAAGTCCAAGCGTATACCCGCAGCGGGCACACGGCGGTCGCGATCGGCAAATCCAAGGTGGTCGTCTTCGGCGGGTTCGCCGACAAGCGCTTCCTCGGCGACATCGCCGTCTACGACGTCGGTAAGTCCCGCCGCCCCACCCACCCATCCCCACACGTCTGTCTCCAACCGGTGGACGCGACGCCTGTGCTGCTGCTCAGACGGTTGATTAAACTGAACTCGCGCACGCGGTGCCCTTGTTGCAGAGAACAGGCTATGGTACACGCCGGAGTGCACCGGCAGCGGCCCGGATGGGCAGGCGGGGCCCAGCCCGAGGTCCTTCCACGTCGCCGTGGTCATCGACTGCAACATGTTTGTCTTCGGCGGCCGCTCCGGGGGCAAGAGGTCTGCGACTGCGCCCCTCGCTCTCCGTCTAGTAGAGTTTTGCAGGCGTCAGTCATTGTCTGTCTGTTGCTTACAGTCCGGTGTTTGCCTCGCAGGTTAGGCGATTTCTGGATGCTCGACACTGGTAAAGCCCTCAGTTCCATCGAGCTTTTCTAGAATCCTTGTTACTTGTTCTGCTTCATATTGCTGCTACCGGGTTATCTGCGACCGCTAAGCGCTGTATCTGTCTTGGTGCTTCTTTCGTGTTCAGACATTTGGCAGTGGTCGGAGATGACCGGCTTTGGTGATTTGCCGTCTCCGCGGAGTTTGCGGCCGCATCAGCCATAGGAAACAGGAAAATTGTCATGTAAGCGATTTGTTCCACACAAGTTTGTTTTTCCTGTCATTACTGGGTCTCATCACCTGTGACTTTTTTCAGGTATGGTGGCTGGGATGGCAAAAAGTGGCTATCTGATGTATATGTCATGGACACAAGTGAGCTAACTGCTCCCTTTATTGTAGCTGTACTGAGCACTGAATGCACTTTGTTGATGAAGTTGATCCTTCAGTTTTACTTCTATTTCATTTTTTACATTTTTTGTTCGACAGTGTCACTTGAATGGACAGAACTAGCAGTTGCTGGATCAGCGCCACCTCCAAGATGCGGACATTCTGCCACTATGATTGAGAAGAGACTGCTTGTATTTGGAGGCAGAGGTAACCACTCCTTAATTTGGTGTTTTTTTGGTCTGTCAAAGCTTGGGTTTTCTAAGATTATTAGCTAGCTAGTTTCCATTTGATATGTTGCTACAAGGACAGTAATACTTCTCATGGCTTTCCTGAGCTAACCTTGATGAGCGGGCCGACACTAGAAAGTACAATTATGTTTGTTTTGTAAATACCTACCAACATAAAAGATGAGTGAAACTAAAGTGCTTTGTTGAACTTGAGTAACTTCAACATTGAAAATTTCAAGAGCACTGCCACTATTATCCCCTTTTTTTGAAGGAAAACTGTAAGGGACTAAGGGACGCCCTGACAACATCATAAGTAGGAAACCAAATTGGTGTCCATGGGGATTTGAACACAGGTGGTGAGATCGTACATGCATTTTCCCCACCCAAGTGAGCCTACAAATTGTATTCCTCAATTTCGACACTTTCCGATATCCACATTTTGCTATTCGGCTTCCTGCTGGGTATCAGACTATTTCTGAGTAGAATTTGTAGTGTGCTGACAATTTCAATGATAAATGAGGTGCACAATTTTTTGGTCTCAGACATTCTATCATTTCTGATTACTTTATATCTTCCTTCCAACAGGTGGAACCGGGCCGATAATGGGCGATCTATGGGCTTTAAAGGGTGTTACTGAAGATGGTAGTTCTTCCTGTTTTTATGTGTCTATTTGCACTTGAGAGAAATATGTCATGTTAACTGATACACACCATATATGCTTCCTTAATTGATGAGTACACTAGCAGAGCTCATAGTGCAATTAGAACTATTTGCTTAGACAGTTTATGCGAATGTGGGTCATGATCAGAGGAGTTTACATGCCTGTGTTTATTATATTTACATACTCTAGGACACAATCCAGAGTATCATACTCACATCTTATTTTTCTTGTATGTCCATTCATGCTTCATTGGAGGAAATGGAATTTGAGATGGCCATTTGTATTATTTAGCTATCCTGTTCCACTGAGGGACGTGAGAGATCACCCTTTTTTAGGCGATACATTTCACATGCTTAGTTACAATTAAGTTGTTTCTCCTTTAGTCCTTTTGCAGTGGTTACCTCACATTTGTTTGTATGAAGTTGTGCTTCTTATTTAAGTAATATTCCACTGGAAATCTTAAGTTAGACGATAACTGCAAGATTCGTTAATTTGCTGTTTCTGAACCTGCTATTGTTGTGTTGCGGAGATAATGAGGCACCAGGTTGGACACAATTAAAGCTGCCAGGACAATCCCCCTCTGCACGATGTGGTCATTCGGTGACTTCTGGTGGACCTTATGTATGAAATTAAAACCTTGATGTTTTGTCTATCTAACTGCAATGATGTTTAACAACTGATATGTCTGCTGTTTGCATCACATATTTGGAAGTTTTTATTTTGCTGTTAGATTGGATATCAATCATGACTACCCATTGATCATTAGGTTGTTTGCTATCATGCTATCATAAGTGTCCTGCGAACCATTTGTTGAATATAATGGCCTTCAGTGTTGCTTTTGTCGAATATACATTTTTTTAAATTGTTTTATCTTCTGCTAAAATTTCAGTATACACCTTTATACGAGTTTTTGTGGAATGCATTAGTTTTTTGTTCAAACTACGTTCTGGTCTAGTGAAACAAGGCTTAGCTACCGAAACCTTGCTCCCTTATTTTTAAGTACATAATAAGAAGTTGGTACTTGATGATCCAAAAAATAACTGTTCCCCTCTTTCTTGAAACCTTTGAAACGAAAATTCTGTTATATACTGGGATCCTTTACACCAGAAGTTGGTCATCAAGTCAACTAGAATGTATGTATGAGAAGATATTTTGTTTCTTGGGGACTTATCTTACATTTTTCTTGTCTATTTTTATTTGTGCAATAACATTACTAATAATATATTGTTCTTGGACGTTGTTGTCAGCTCTTGCTATTTGGAGGACATGGAACTGGTGGTTGGCTAACTAGATATGATGTGTACTACAACGAATGTGTTATTTTAGACAGGGGTAAGCTGTAGCTCCAATGAATTTATGTTTTGTAACCTTTTTCTGTATTGCCTCTTTGGGGACATTGAACATGACTTTGCATCTTGTTGTTTACTGAACACACCAAATATTCTTGCTGTTTATTGACATAGATGGTTTTAAGAAAAAAAGACTGTTTTGGTAATTAAGAGCATTATTTCATAACTGGATAGATGCTCAAACAGACACTCCACAGCCAGTTTGGGTACTAAACAATAAACTCCCTTTCCTATGATCAATGCTGTAACCTACATGGCTCACCACAGTATGCCTTGGTAATTGGTATCACCAAAATTAGCTAACGTGGTTTGTATGAATTTAACACACTAGAGACAGCTGAAATTGTATCCTTAATTCATTTGTATGCCTGTGCACTGTGGTGCTGACTGTTGACCACCTTTTTTTGTCATGCATTCACCCATTCTGCACGTGTGGATCATATGTTTCTGTCCACTTTCCTGATCTGCATGCATCAGATGTAGAGTAAAGTATCCTTCCAACTATATAAGGCCCCTCAAATTTCGAGTCTAACTTCGACCACGAATTTGATAAATTAAATATGAGTTATATGCCACCAAAAGTATACCATTGGATTTGTATCAAAGTTTACAATGCTAATTTCTGTGTGACTTAACTCTTATTGTGAAATTCATGTTCAAAGTTGGCTAAAAACTCGACGAGACCTTGTATATAAAGGAGGGGGTATACAAAATCTCTTAACCTCGAAAATGCCATGTCAGACGGATCAACCTGTTTCGCATGACTAGAATTTGTATGTGTTAACACACATCTTCGCTATTTTGTTTATTGTTCTCGTTTTGATTTGTCTAAATCGATTCCTTTCTTCTGTTGAAGCAACCAGCAGTCCAGCATCGGCTATAGATATTTGGCATTGCATATGTTTTTGCTGATTAATACTTTGGTATCTCAGTCTCAGTTCAATGGAAGCGCTTACCAACAAGTAACGAGCCACCTCCTCCTCGGGCATATCATTCTATGACTTGCATAGGGCCTCGATTTCTTTTATTTGGTGGCTTTGATGGAAAGAATACCTTTGGTGATTTGTGGTGGCTTGTTCCTGAAGGTATAGTATCACATCTGAAAAAGAAGAATCCCTATTGATATCTTCTAGCTTTATTTTGTATGGTGCATACAGCAAACTGTCAAAGCTTTAGAAGCAATATGTGTTATCATATGCTGGGCCTGTAGTTTGGCCTAGAAATAACTGAAGTGGTCGCACTTGACAGATCCATATTTTTTGCTCCATCCGCTATCATGTAGGTGTTTACGCATAGAACAAAAAATAGTTAATTCATTGTCTCTAAGCAGGACTGCAAACATTTATCAAGTACTAGTGTATAGTAGAGTACTTCAAGAAGTCACATATGTTGCCCCCAATAATGGCATACATATCCATCTCTGTAGCATCACTACAAGCACCCAATAGGGGCATTTGGTGAACACTGTCGCCTACAAAAATTTAACACACTTATACTTACTAAAACAATGTCTGGACTTAATGTACTACTCCCTCCTTTTTTAAATATAAGATGTTTTAGGTGTTGCACATGTTGTTAAGATGCATACTAAAGTAAGTCAACATATACACTAAAACATGTCTAGATACATTTGTATATATATGAATGTGGACAAAGGCTAAAACATCTTATATTTTAAAAGGGAGGGAGTAGTTACCGAGGAAGACAGTAATATGTTCAAGAAATTGGACCTCTCACTAGGTTCAAACATCAGTTCCACAATACATCAGCTGGCTATGGTACAATGAGCTAAATCTACATACCAGTGAATTGTACCAAACCCTTACTGCATCCAGATATTGTGCACACTGCACACAGACAAACCGTATTTTCTGAGATAGTGGACCCAGCATCTGCATCTGAAGATGGACATAGATGAACCACATAAAGACATTGCTCCTTGAAACTTCAAGAAATGATGCATTTGAACATGAAATGGGCTTGGATTAAGATGTTTGCAGGGTGTTGAGGGATAACTGTTTTGACGCAGCAATCATGCTGAAATACTTCAGTACTTACATCTGTCAGTAGTAAAAGCAGTTACATATGCCATGTTTGATGGAGAAAGATAATTTCTGCTTCTCTAAACTCTACCTGTTTGAATGTTCAGATGATCCTATTGCCAAACGAGACTTGGTTCCTAATGTTGATTCAGACAGCAAAAATAGCACTGTGACTAGTGATGCCCAACAGTCTGCATTGAAGGTATGTTTGCTTATGTGTATAATCTTTGCGGGGAGTAAAAATGTAAAATGGAACTAATGCCGAATTTTTTGGTGACATCATAACCTTTCAATTACTAAAGGATATAACTGTTGCAGGAATCGCAATCTGGGGAGTCTCCAATGTTGGACTTGGCAAAAAGATTGGGGATCCCACTTTCCCTGGAACCTGCAGCAAGTTTTGTTGATGAAATCAACGATAAAGAACTAATGGAATTATCATCAAGGCTTATTGGCGAATCACTTCCTACTACTGACCAGCTTGCATGTATTCAGGTGCTGACATCTTCCCCTTTCTGCAACGCTTTGCACTTGTGTTGGCTTCCGAGGAAACGGGACATTATTCTATGATGTACAGGCACTTCGTGATCATTGGAGAAGTTCTCCATCAAGCTCGATACAGCTCCAGGAGCTTGGCCCTCTGCTGAGAGACTATCAACGTCTCATCATCCGCCGCTATGTGTATGGTTTCATTCCTCCATTTCCCCGCTGCATTTATTTTCTACAAATTTTAACCATTCACTTCATGAAATCAAGAAAATAACCGCACAGTTTTGCAGATGCTTGTATTTCTGGTCTATTTATTATTATCTCCTTGTCACGATAATAATTTTACCTGCTAAATTTTAATCCATTCTGTTGTCTTTTGCACAAACAATACTCTAGAATTATAATCGTGTTTTGTCATGTAACATATGGCATCTTTTCATGTTATTCTTACTTAATTCAAAAGGAGAAGTGCAAACCAGTCGAGAGTAGAACGTGGTTTTTTTTTCTGTCAGACTATAAAAATGAGCTGGGCCTAGGAGGAACTAGGGACCAGATTTTTAATAGGTAGGATGTGAGGCTCGAACCCTGGCTGGCTAGCTCACCAACACTGGTGCTAGCCAGGAAGACCCAGGGCCTTTCTCCGTGTAGAATTGCAGTAGAATTGTTAGAATTGCAGTAGAATTGCTAGCCAGGAAGACCCAGGGCCTTTTTCTGTCAGACTATATAACTGCAGTAGAATTGTTTAGCTATAAATTGCATACAGGTAACCCAGCCATGGTCAGAGCTTGTAATAATATCTGATGAAAGGATGGTGCTTATCTAACTATTTGTTGAAGTCCTGCATTTAAGTTAACATGTCTTCCGCACGGATTATGTTTTCATTTCCGCCAACTAAATGGATGCAGGGAGAACCCATCCCCGACGTTCCTTGAAAGGGAAGATCACCGCCTTTTCCATTTGAAAAACGCTTCGCAGGTATTGTGAACTCCAGTCCATGGGGCAGCCATCTCCTTGTTATGTTATAACCATCTGATGCATCTCCTTTTATCATTTTCTTGTATTTACCAGTGCTCTGTATTTTCTGATACACTTCAGTTGCGCATGGATGACATCCCTGTTCTTCTGAGCGAGTACAGAACTCTCCTTTCCACCTGAGAGCGGCTCAACATGCAGCTCTTTTACCTGGCAGGTGCTTCTTCTTGGCCGCTAAACCATTAAGCTAGAGCATCCTTTTGTCCTTATATGGTTTCTGATGACACTGACTTTTATGTTTGCACCCTGCACCTGCAGGCGACATATCAACAAGTCGAGCGAACCGTAACCGCGTACTTGTCAGGTCAAATGACCATGAATCCCTTTTTGCGAGGTCCCTCGCCAGTGTGATGAACGAGTGGCTAACCAGAGCTCTGCACGCGACGCTTACCTGAGGACGGATGCGTTGTCAACCGCTCTTCGAGGACAATACATACATCTCTCTCCCTAGATAGATATAGGCGAGCCAAAGAAGAAACATGCGCATGATTGTGGTCGATATAGTGGACCCTAACGGGAATTCAGTTCCCAGTGGGACTCTGAGAGGAGTAGATAGGAACACAGTTTCATTTGCTCATTTGGTCCATGCTTAATTGAGAAATTGTTAGGAGCCTTGCTTGCACCCATCTCATTGAGCCGGTGCCATGGGCTCCCAACGACGGGCTTGGCCCAGCTCACAGCCAGCTACCGATCCACACTACAAATATCTGAGGAGGCACAACGAGCAGACCATCCAGAAGGATCAGAACGGCGGCGGCGGCACCTTCTCCTCCCACCTCGGCTCTGTTTCTCCCTTCCCTTTCATGCTTGTTCTTATGTGAGCTACCAAATCCATGTATCTGTGAGTGATTGAGTGAATTGAGAAGTTGACTGTTAACATCTGGTATCAGAGCCAATCCCGATCCACCCACCACCGAAATTTCCACCAAAAAAAAAAAAAATTTCCACCCCACAATCGCCATGAATCCCGAGCTCAAGGCCTACCTCAATGATGGGATAATTGATAATAACCCCCCAAGTACAATTATGTTTGCTTACATGCCCCCCAAATGTGTCTATGACATGTGGGGTTTAAGTGGCATGGGGAGTTATCATCAAATGCCCCCGATGATGATTGGCAAGCCAGACAGAAGCGTGTCTTCGATGATCATTTGGCTCGCATGGATGCACACCTCCGATCTATGCAGGACATCACCGGCTGCGTCACCGGGCCCGTGCAGGCGAGCTCCGGCACGTCCGAGCTCGTCACCGCGTCGGCAGGGCTGTCTGAGCCCCCAACTCCAGCCCCTTCCATCGTGGCGTCACCAGTTGTCGAGCCCGCAGCTCACATCGCCACCATCGCCATGGTGCCCGCGTCCTGTTCTACGGAATGCGCGGCCCAAGCGGTGATGGCGTCGACCACGACGACGTTCCTGCCATGGGTCTCCGTGTCATCATCGTCACCAGCCACATCCACGACCAACGGCGTGGTCTCCACCGAGCTCGCCACCGACATCGACGACGGCAAGCATGACGCTTCGCTCAACGACAACTCCGTCAACGACGTTCCCTTATCAGTGGCACCCGCCCTCAGCTTAATGGCCTGTGCCTACGACGACTCCACGCCATCACACATGTCGCCCACCCGGTGCTCGACGTACGGCAGCACCGCCGACGCCATGGTCTCGTCGCAGCTCATCAGAGTTCGTGTGCCGAAAGCACTCGTCGTCACCTCAGCATCGTCCGCCACCACCAACGACGTCTCCGAAGTCTTCCACGATGCACACTCGGGCATCAACATCAGCCCTATCAGAAGCATGCCCCTGGCTATGGAGGAGGCACTCCTGTCCGATCAAGTCCTGCAGCCACTATGGCCGCCTACTCCACGGGACATGAACCAGTGTAATAGCAGCAAGCCACGACCAATACCATGGCCGTCGTTCGAGGACCTGCCTGGAGGCGTGCACCTCACCGAACCAAGGCCACAGCTTCAAGGAACTCTAGAGGTTGATGCTGCAATGAGGGGCTTTGATCAAGAGGAGCAGTTTAATTATCTTTGTGCAAACTTGAATATGTTGGAAAAATTTCTGAAGAATCCAGGTGCAGAATGGGAGGCAGCTATATGGAGTGATCTGACGAGCAGAGCTCCACGTGCATTCAAGCTATGGTGCATTCCTTGGGTCAGTTTCCTTTTCCTTGACCTGCGGCCACCATGGCCACCACCTGTGCAAATAAATTTTAGTGGCCTGTGTTCATTTGCGCAACTGGATACAGAAGATACATTACCCATGTTCCCTTGGAATCCTGATCCTGCAATGCGATCTTCTTCAGCTGTTCTATATGATGAATGGGTTCTGCCATCATGGGATTCTGGACAACAAGCGGATGCCTCATATGATCAGTTTCCTTGTGCAGTTCGAAATGCTTATGAGCCAGGATATTTTGTCACGGGAGGATTGGCATTCCCAGATCTTCCAAGCTCTCGTGCACCAACCTCCGTTCATCTTTCGAGAAGATTGGAACTGTCCACTCAGTAGCAGAGCAGAGTTCTGGTACAGCACACGGAGGTGCCATGGGATCCCGGAGGTCCTACACGGAGGTGTTATGCCCCAGTGTTGCTGCTGTACTGGAATTAGTCATCTGAATTTGTACACTTGGTATTCAACACTCCATTGTACCTCTGCATCACACGAAAATTATGCAAGCGACAACTTGACAATTGAGGGCAAGGAAGTTCTGATCACATGGTCATTACCCAATATATATTGCTGCAACACAACAACCCTACAATCATCAAATGGAACTGTGGACTCTGAACTGCTGTACTACTATCAAGCTTGCATGGTTCAGAGCTACAGGAAGCAGCAGGCAAAGGAAAATGGTGAACTACCTCAGTGGCTAGTCAACGATCTTATGAGCAAGTGTTTTTCTAGCAACATATATGCTTCAGCTCTATCAGGTATCAAGCAACCTTCTCAGGTTAGTAAGCTTGCGACTACATTATTTTTCTGGGTGCCCACAGACTTGGATGACGAAGCTAATCAACACTGGAATATTCCATGGGATCCTGGAGGCTGCATGTTTGCACTTTGCAACTCTCAAAATTGGTGGATTATTCCAGAACTCAATCATCTGCATTGTCTTGAAGGACTCCAGTGTTTCTTTGCACGTGCATCTCGGATCTTGTCGGTCTCATGGGATGCAGATGATCTTGAGTTCTCCACTGATTGCGGGCAAACTCCTTCTCAAGGAGGTAGGGATGCCACGAACCCAGGTGTTTTCTTTGACCAAGTCCATGTCGATCACGACTATTTCCTCGCCTGTGTAAGCCAGATCACCATCAACTACAACTTCTACCTCAACGAGGCTCTCTACTTCGACACAATCTACAACGACCTCAAGGACTACCACGGCGACTCCATCAAGACCAAGGAAGTTCGCATGCCATGGGACCCTGGTAAAGTCAGCCCTTTGATATCCTCTCAAGTTTCGGCTTGGGGACAAGCCGAGTTTCAAGGAGGGAGGGATGTTAGGAGCCTTGCTTGCACCCATCTCATTGGGCCGGTGCCATGGGCTCCCAACGACGGGCTTGGCCCAGCTCACAGCCAGCTACCGATCCACACTACAAATATCTGAGGAGGCACAACGAGCAGACCATCCAGAAGGATCAGAACGGCGGCGGCGGCACCTTCTCCTCCCACCTCGGCTCTGTTTCTCCCTTCCCTTTCATGCTTGTTCTTATGTGAGCTACCAAATCCATGTATCTGTGAGTGATTGAGTGAATTGAGAAGTTGGCTGTTAACAGAAATGGTCGAGTTTTTTGTTTTCAACTCCCTCCGTCTTGAATTAGTTGACGTAGATTTGTCTAATATAGATATAGATATATTTATACATATTTTAGTATGTAGATACATCCGTATTTAGATAAATTTGTGTGAACTAATTCGGGAGGGAGGGAGTAATAAATATTTGTACATGTTCCTTTTATTCATGTCACGTGCTTTGTTATTCCAACATATGTGCAATGGTAGAGACCATTCTGAAGTACTATAGTTTCCATATTTTAGCGCGACCTACTCGAACTAAATTGTCAGTTTGGTCCGGTTGGGTTGAGATGGACGAGTGAAGTACATAAATCTATCATTTGCTTATGAATAATATACTCTTTTTGTGAACTAACGATTCCATTGGATTGACTAACTAGAGTACATCACATAGACCAAAAAAAAATCTCTGGTAAAACTAAAAGCTACGTCGAAGAAAGACGTTGTCTTCATAAAAAGGATTTAGCGGATTTACATGTGCGGAAAGTGGTTTTCGCTCCCAACCTCTAGTGATTGCTCTATTTTAAAAAAATAAAAAATATATTTAAAGATTTTATAAATCTGAAAAAATCATGCATTTTCTTACTGATGTATACTACAAGCGTGCAAAATCACAATGCAAAAATCTTTATACTATAGTCAATAAATCTGTAAATTTGTCATTTTTGTGTAGGTCGGAATACAAAGTATTTCATTTTGTGATTTTGCACATCTATAGGATACATCAGAACATGCATGATATTTTTTTCAGATTTTTTGAAACTTTTAAATATATATTTTCAATATTTTTAAAGTAGCAAGAGCACTGGAGCCTGGAGCAAGAAATCTGTACTCTTTGCATGTGCATAATTTTTCCCGATAGTTTGCTATTAGAAAAAAAAGACTGTGAAGACAAAGCGAAATGTTACCCATACACACGGCAGACATTAAAAATAATAGTCAAACACAAAAGATTATCGTAGTGCACCGAAGCAAATGGAAAACACCGAG
The DNA here is from genome assembly GCA_947311845.1 of Poa pratensis. Lineage (NCBI taxonomy): Eukaryota > Viridiplantae > Streptophyta > Magnoliopsida > Poales > Poaceae > Poa > Poa pratensis. The sequence continues at coordinate 9,377,229 of CAMZMU010000115.1, read as the reverse complement.
CCTCCTTATTCAGAGCATCTTCAACAGATGCCCCAAAATTAGAGTAATGCCCGAAAAACTGTATTTAGCGAATTTGGGCTAAAAGCGGCGCCTACAAGCTACAACAGATGCCCAATCTCTACGGATACTGTTATAACGGAGCACATATCACTCTCGGCCGAACCATCGGCGAGACAGTGGCTATTCTCGATGTGCGAGACGATGAAGGGAGCAGATTTGACGAGGATGCTCGTCACTCTATGGTCTATATGGCATGCACGGAGGAAAGCGATTCATGAAGAAGTTTTCCAAAGCCCTTTTGCCACTATTCAGTTCGTCGACAGGTTTCTGCTAGACCTCGATGCAGGACAAACAAAGAAGGCGGACATGCCCATCTTGCATGGAAGAGGACAGCGAGCTCCAGGTCGATGGATTCCTCCCATCGATGGACGAACCAAACTGAATGTTGATGCTGCTGTGGCGAAGACAGCGGCGAGAGGGGCTGTTGGTGTAATCTGCAGGTCAAGAGAAGGAGTTTACAGGGGCGCATCGGCAGTGGTGTTCGAGGGTATCACTCACCCGGGCTGCCTTGAAGCAATGGCGTGTCGTGAGGCGCTTGATCTGGCGACCGATCTCCAGCTGGGAGCAATCCACGTTGCTTCCGATTGTTTGGAGGTGGTGCAAGCTATGAAGACCCAGTACCTTGGGGTGTTCAGTTCGGTACTGCAGGATGTGAAGGAAAGAGGACAATCCATGCAGGCGATTTTTTCTCATGAAAGAAGAGAGTGCAACAAAGAGGCTCATGCGCTCGCAAGGCTTGCTTCGACCTTGTCAGTAGGCCGCCATGTTTGGTTACTTGCACCCCCGGATGGGGTAAACTTGCCTGTAAACTTAGTTCTGAATGAATAAAGAGGTGTAGGGTTATCAAAAAAAAAAAAAACTAGTGTTTAAGATAACATTTATCATTTACTGTCCGGTCGGTCTCAGATTAGAGATTAACCGATTTTATTGGCCGCCTATTTATCAGTTAGTTTTTTTAAAAAGCCTTCAGCACAAAAAATTCTAAAATATGCTATGAAAAACCACTATGGATCTTTTGCGCCCTGTGGTTCGTCTTGGAGACAGCTGCGGGGGCGTGTGGTTCTTCTTCATCCTCGTCAATATGATGGTGGCACGCTCGTTGAGTGGTGGATGAAGCGCAAGTGCTTGAAAGGGAGCATGGTCCTGCAGGTCTGGAACCTGCACATGAGGATTGGAGATTCCCCCGATCCTTGTTTTTCTGCTCAATGATACAAATGCGTGTCAATATGAGGATGATGATTATGCCCAAGATATGGTTATGAGGTCGGACATCTTCATATGGTGCAGCGACTACTCCAAGCTTCTCAATTTGCCATCTAAAGTCACCATCAGACTAATGTTGATCTCCAACTTTTGGTATGCTAAGTGAAGCTTATTTTATCTAGTTCTGTCTTTGGAGATCCCGGATATATGTTTCCGACCTATGGTTTTGCTGCTCAAGGTTTGGTATGTCAGAACTGGGATCGTACTCTTAGTGTGAGCTTATGGAGCCAAGCCAATATAATTGTCATAATTTTGAAACATCAGCTATGCTCACACACAATAAATGAGATTCATGGACATCAAAGATCTTGGAGTTGCCTATATGCTCGCAAAACTATCATCAAGGGTAATGCTATTAGGGTGCAGGATTATTTTTTTATGAGTTCACAACTCCCACACTATTCTGTTTGGCAGATGATCACCTTGTAGTAGATGTTGTCCTTCTGCTGTTTGGGCTGTGTCACCAGAGATAGATGCTAACACATCTGTTGTTGATCCCCAGATTTAACGGCGGGGACCCCTTTGAGATTGAGTTTGGTGATGGGTCATCAAAATCTTTAGCTCAATCCTCCTCAACCTCGGGTGCATACATCGGGAGAGCCACCCGCGGGACAACTGGTATGGAGCACGATGGAGGCCTTTGAAGATTGCAGATGCAGCAATATCGAATCCGTTGTCGACGGATGAACGATCGCTGCTTGGTTTAGATCATCTTTCTATCATATTGTACGCTTAGACAGCTCCGATCCTCGTCGCCGAGACATCGGGACGGAGGGTCACTACGCCTCAAGTACCGTATTGCTTGAGCAGAACAAATGCCATCCGGTCGGTTCTAGAACGTTCCGGCGCAACGGGAATGGCCGTCCGGGCCAAAACTGGAAACCACCCAGCACCCAGGTTCACCGTTCCAGGGGCAAACTTGTCATTTCAGCAGAACCTTTTTAGCATAACTTTATTTTTTGCTGATAGGAAAAACGACGGGCGCAAGGGCAAGCAAAGCCGGGCAGGCACTCTCTCGCTCCGCCTATTAAAAGGTGGCCGCCGCCGCCGCCCACTCCCACCACAAGAGGCACACAGAGACGCAAGGGAAGGGTGGTGGTGGAGGAGCAGGAGGCAAGTGAATCCGCCGCCGCCGCCGCTTCGTCCGTCTTCTTCCTCGACCGCGGCAGGTAGCAGCAGCAGCAGCCTCGATCTGTTTTTTTCTCCTCCTCTCTCCCGCTCCCGTGCGGTTTTATTTCGCTGGCGACGAACCGTACCGTGGTCTGGGATTAGTCTGCCTCTCCGCGATGACCACTCTAGTTCCGAGATGTGACCGGGGCGCCGGAATCCCCGTCCGGCTAGCCGCGGATTTCGAATCCCCGCCCACGCGCCTCGTTAAGTCCGCCCCTGGTAGGCTGGTACTACTGGACAGGGGATCTCTTTTTTTTATATCTCTAGGAGGTGGAATAGCTGGATCAGCAGCTGGTTTGCTGTGAAGCCTTTACCTTACCATTATGCCTCCCCATAATACTCTAGAAATTACAGCACTGCTCTAGCTCTAGGCCTCCCTTATCACCATGATGAGGCAGGTTTAGGACTTCTGGGCTTAGATTTCCACGTTTGTGTTTGTCTGCTGGCTGCCCTATTCGACGACGAATGCGCTCTATAGGTCGGAAAGGTTTATCATGAAAATAATGTGATATTCCAGCGTTGGCTAGAATGAGTTTATATTATACGCGTGATTAAAGTTTATAATTTTATACTATAACATGAAATTAGTTGCTCTACTGAGCAAAGAAATGCACGCTTAGGTTATGTACTGTGTGTACCGGAGCTTCGAGTGAAGAGCAGGGACTCAATGCCTGCCTTTCTCATATTGCTCCGAAAGTAAATACAGCCTTCTCATGAAGGGAGTGGAATGGCTTGTCCCCATTTTTCTTTCTCGGTAAGATACCGTTGGCATATATCAGCAGCCCATCTTCATAAAGAAAGAGTCCGAATTAGTAACAGGCGTATGTTAGCAGTAGAGGTTTTCTTTTGTTTTCTGTGTGTCCTGGAGCTTCGAGTGAAAAGTAGGGATCCAATGCCTGCCTTTCTCATATTGCTCCAAAAGTAAATTTGTCCTTCTAATGAAGGGAGTGGATGTCTTCTCCCCCATTTCTTTCTTGGTGAAGTTACCGTTGGCATATATCAGGCAGCCCATTTTCATTAAAAAAAAGACTGTGTTAGGTGTGTATGTATTCTTCTTTTTTCCTGTGTGCCTTGGAGCTTCGAGTGAAGAGCAGGGACGCAATGCCTGCCTTTCTCATATTGCTCCAAAAGTAACTATGGCCTTTTCATGAAGGGATTGTATTGCTTGTCTCCATTTTTCTTTCTTGGTAAAGATACCGTTGGCATATATCAGCAGCCCATTTTCATAACAAATAGTCAGATTTAGGTTCAGGTGTGTATCGTAAGTTCTTAACAGCAGAGTTATTTTCTAATTGCAGGTTTCAAGATGTCGACCAGCACACTTGCAACTTCCTGCTTGCTCTTGAGCAACGCCAGAGCTGATGCCCCGCAAAGAGCGGCCAAGAGCCCCTCGTCTGTAGGCTTCTTCGGCCGAGGCACACCGCAGGTTGTGGGCCTCAAGTCCTCTTACAAGAGGCTGGACGTCTCCGCCATGGCCTGCTACAAGGTGAAGCTGGTGACTCCGGAGGGGCAGGTGCATGAGTTCGAGGCGCCCGACGACACCTACATCCTGGACGCGGCAGAGACAGCTGGAGTGGAGCTGCCCTACTCGTGCCGTGCGGGGGCGTGCTCCACCTGCGCGGGCAAGATCGAGTCCGGAGAGGTAGACCAGTCAGACGGGTCGTTCCTGGACGACGGACAGCAGGAGGAGGGATATGTGCTGACCTGCGTCTCATACCCCAAGTCGGACTGCGTCATCCACACCCACAAGGAGAGTGACCTGTATTAATTAGTGGGGCCTCGGCCTCTACATGGTCGGAGCTCTTCTAGTTGTCTTCCATGCCAGTCGACGACTAGTACAAGCTTGTAAACTTTGATGGTTGTGTGTTTCATTGTTAGTTTGAGGTCAGGTTGGTGCATTGAGATTGGGAAAACCCGTGGAGAGCGAAATAAGGAACAGCTATGATCGCATATTAATGCAGTTTCATGGTTTTGGATGTCACTGGAATATACTGCCGTTTTCACTAGTTGATCCTGGATGTTGCGGTCTGCATCCTGTTGCCCCCATTTTTTCACTAGTCTGTCCTGATTGTTGGGCATCTTGATGGTTGCCTCTTGGTTGCTTCCTTTGCAAGCTGATTTTTCTCATGAAGCTGCTGTCGTCGTTCAGTTAGCTAAGCTGAATGCCGTATCTATCCTCATTGGCTCATGCATTTTTGGTGTATGAATGTAGATTTATTATTATTCATCCATTTTATGCTTAGAGGCGCAAATGGGATGATTGTGCCCTATTGCCAGTGCAGCTCGTGAGTGCAAAATCGATGTGTTGTCCGTGCCAGGAATCTCAACCCTGTCAACTTGCTGGGGTTGCTGGAGATCCATGTGGTGTTCGTTTTGTTTTGCCTCTGCCTTGGTGGTTGTCCTGGTTTACATTTTTTAAAGGTGGTCATACGCAGCTGGTGACGCTCTCATACAGTTTGGTGGCCGGCCGGCCGAGAAATCTTCCACCTAATCTTGTTTACACGATGCCCCCCTCCAGATTCCAGATCTTCCACCTAATCTTGTTTACACGATGCCCCCTCCAGATTCTTTCTCCCTCTTGTCCTTTCATCCATGGGAGAAGCAGGGCCATTTCTTCCAGGTGCGCAATGTTTTCTGCCAAAACTTCTTTTTCTACCACGGTGAGCAATACTTTTTGCCAAAACTTTCTTCTGCGTGCTGCGAGTTGCGACAAGAAACATGCTCAAAGCATCAGCACAAATGGAAGCGTGATAGGAAGCACAACACTTTCTAGGGAACAATCGTAACTAACGAAAGAAATAGCAAACCAGAATAGACCGGTAACCAGCCTCACTGACCACAACTAGTGGTTAAGCATGAATAGGAGAACACTGATAATAAAATTATATAATTCCACACCAATATACTACTACAAGACACGGAAACAACCATACGACCAAGCAAATATTTATTATACATACATAAACATTACACAAGCTAATGTTCTGCGGCCACAGAACATGTATATCACTAGAACGAACAAAGCATCGTCTGAACCACTAATATAGGAACATATCAAACGCAGGCGGGGCTTGGATCTACTCTTTCTTCATCCAGACAGCAATATACTAGTGCGTCCACGACGAAAACGGTTGCAGAGACTCAGGGGATACTTCATGGAAGGTTGGAGACACACTTAAGCATGGGAACGGGCACAAAGACTGCGCACAGCAGGGCTTAGAAGCACTTGCGGTGGACGATCGAAGGGCCAGATTCATCATACTCTCCCTTGGATATCCACATCTGCGAGAAAAGAAAAAGAATCAGGGGGAAAAGTACTTAGCTTTATTTTCCTATAGACAGTGGGGAAAATATTGATTGCTAATGCATGATCCGGCTGTCAAAAATTCACAACATGAAGCAACCGGGCATATAAAGTATCACATAGTTAATCTGTTGTATGGTTGGTTCCATAAGGTAAGATGTTAAAAGATATAGGAAGAAGAAAAAACATTTTCTTAGGAATAAGATGGTACTTACGCGCCATGACAAAATGAAAGGTCATGTAAACAAGTACCTGCTGGAACGTGCTGAGGGAGGCAAGGATGGAGCCACCGATCCAGACGCTGTATTTCCTCTCAGGGGGCGCCACGACCTTGATCTTCATGCTGCTAGGCGCGAGGGCAGTGATCTCCTTGCTCATCCTGTCGGCGATGCCAGGGAACATGGTGGTTCCTCCACTGAGCACAATGTTGCCGTACAGATCCTTCCTGATGTCCACGTCGCACTTCATGATGGAGTTATATGTGGTCTCGTGGATCCCAGGCGCTTCCATGCCGATGATCGAGGGCTGGAACAGCACCTCCGGGCACCTGAACCTCTCAGCGCCAATCGTGATGACCTGCCCGTCAGGCAGCTCGTAGCTCTTCTCGACGGAGGAGCTGCTCTTGGCAGTCTCCAGCTCCTGCTCGTAATCAAGGGCGACGTAGGCGAGCTTCTCCTTTATGTCTCTTACAATTTCTCGCTCTGCACTTGTAGTGAAGGAATAACCCCTTTCCGTGAGGATCTTCATCAGGGAGTCAGTCAGATCACGGCCGGCAAGATCCAACCGGAGAATAGCATGAGGAAGTGCATATCCCTCGTAGATTGGTACAGTGTGGCTCACACCGTCACCAGAATCAAGCACAATACCTGCAGAAGACATGCACATTCAGGGTCATATAACCAATAACGGATATAAGCATAGATAAACATCATCTTGAGCAGATAATGGAGACATACCTGTCGTACGACCACTGGCATATAGAGAAAGAACAGCTTGAATAGCCACATACATCGCTGGTGCATTGAATGTCTCGAACATGATCTGGGTCATCTTCTCTCTGTTTGCCTTTGGGTTCAGAGGAGCTTCCGTCAGCAAAATCGGATGCTCTTCAGGGGCAACACGCAGCTCATTGAAGAAGGTGTGATGCCAGATTTTCTCCATGTCATCCCAGTTGCTTACGATACCATGCTCAATAGGGTATTTCAGTGTCAAGATACCCCTTTTTGACTGTGCTTCATCACCCACATAGGCATCTTTTTGGCCCATTCCAACCATGACACCTGTATGCCGAGGGCGGCCAACTATACTAGGGAAAACTGCTCTTGGGGCATCATCACCAGCAAAACCAGCCTACAGAGATGAGAGAGGTCTTTATTTTCCAAAAACTAATTTTCTGTGCTGCAAGTTTGAATGAAACAAAGGGATGAGCATCAAACCTTGACCATTCCGGTGCCATTGTCACATACAAGTGGCTGGATATCTTCACCGTCAGCCATTGATCTGCACAATACAATCAAAAACCATCTCAATCATTTACTTGTTACATCACGTATTGATTGCTAGTTATCTTGCAAATAAGAGTTACTTTTGATGATCACAGGAAACAGAACCAACAAAACCATTTTTTCCAAGAAGCTTTGAATTTATCTCTACCCCATGTACTCAGCAACATTCATCAGATATCTAACTAAAATCTGAAAATGGTCCTGGTAACTAATTAAGAGGGAAAACTACAAATGTATTTAGCAGAGGTTACCTCGGCTCTAGCTCTAAGTACAACAGGTATTTTCATCCCTAATGAGGTTACTTGAAAAAGGGTAGGCTAGCAAAACCACTCAGAATTGTGAAGATGAAAGTACAAAATACTTTAGTCACATTAATGGATCCTCCTATATGCTTAAAAAGGTAAAGAGAACAATAAGCTGTCATAAGCTGTCCTAGTGGGCAGACATGCTCTACCCATGTGCAACTGTGCCTACCAAAGCTGATAAAATTATAGCAGTACTGGATCACAATTATTGTTGCTGCTGAACATCTAGTATAGTAGTAGTTATGGATCGATGTTTAGTCATCAAACACAAAGTTATGGAGCTGTAAAGTCTGTGCCAGCAGTAGGGGCATTCAATCTATATTTTGTATAAAAACCAGGCACTAAGGTACTAATATGTAGTGGATATAGATATAAACCATTCTAAAACCGAGATTAGAGTGTAAACCATTGAGCATCATCATGCATAGTAATCTAAAAAATAATAATACTAGCATTTAGTCTTTACATTTCGTAACAGTTTCCCAGAGAATCCATCCTACATAAAATCAGGTGCCTAAGTTATTTGGTTCAGGAGTTATTTGGCTGGGATTCAGTTCAAATTTAAACAGATCCTAGCCTAGTCATCTCATATAGACAGTGATCCAAACCCCATTTTATGGTTGAAGTTGAACTCTGTTATGTATATTTCTTTTTCAACATAGACCAAGCGACCCCACCCAGTTTAGACCATGGTAGCATAACAGATCCCATCATGTCAGCACCATTCCAAGCAGCCGAGAACTACACAATTTCGTACTTCCGCGACCACTACATCAAGCCTAATCCCCAACCCAATCATCATCACTAGTGATCAAGCAAATCAAGCAGCAACACAGCCCAATTAAACCGAACCCATTATGCAGATCGTGCAGAGAACAAAGCTACGTGCGGGAGCAGATCGGACTCCACGCTCGTCATCGGTCAATCAAAACCACTAGTCGCCGGCCGGGGCACCGCTAGATCAGACGAACCCAGGTACGAACTGGAACCAGCGACGGACGGACGCAGCGACCAGATCCACCGACGAAATCGCAGGTACGGCGACACGAAACCCAAACACTCAGAGCCCCCGTCGCGCGCTCGACGGGGACCGCGATCGCGTCGACGGATCCACCCCCGGGAACGAACTCACCGGGGCGGGGAGCCAGCCGCCGCCGAGAGAAGGCGACGACGACGAGCAGGGCAGCGTGACGACGCACGCAGAGAGGTTAACACTTTGGCTCGCGGCCAGATCCGCGCTGCCCCGGGCAGCGAGGCAGCGGAAAAGCGTAAGAGAGAGAGAGGAGGGAGAGTGAGAGGGATCGGACCTTGGCGAGCAAGCGAAGCGGCGGCGTCGGCGGGGAGGAGGAGGAAGCGGCGGTGGGTGGGTGGCGAGAGAGTGGTGTGTCGGAGAAGACGAGTCCCTGCTGCTGCTGCTGCGTGCGTTGGACTTGAGCGTGGCGTGTTAAATACAGGAGAGGAGCTGCTCGCCGTTACGGAATTTCGAAATGGAGAAGATCTGGAAGAGTTATTGGTGGGATCCGATTTCAAACGGATCTGCCTCGCCCGGACAGCCTAGGTAGGGCCCGTCCTAAATGCATCTCAGAATTAATCCATATTGAAAAAACATCTCAGAAAAGAAGAAAAAAGAACTTGCCATGTCATAAATCCGTTTTTCTGTAGTTTTGGCTCGGGAGATTTGTTTTTACAAAACCGACTTCATCCTCGAGCACTGGGGAACAACGAGGTTAGCATTGAGCCGCTGACGACGGATAAAGAACCATGTCGGAGTGGTTAAGTTACAACCGTCGGTGGTGGCGAGCCGAGGAAGGAATCTCGTCGGATTCAAAAGTTTGAGATGATATGGTCAACAAATATGGGAGTTGTTTGGCCCCCACGTGCCCCGAAAAACATAATGTGTAAATTTAGTCAAAACCCAAATCTTGCTAAGTTTGACGAATTACTTAGAAGCAAATATCAACATCTATATTGAATAAATACATTTTGAAAATTTATATCAATTGAAATTGAGTTGGTATTGTATATCTTTATATTTTTGTACATATACTTGTTCAAATGTAGAGAGTATTGTTTTTTCACTAAATTTATACGCCATGTATTTGGGGACGGAAGTACGACAACACAAGATATTGGACCAACATATACACATATCTTTGCGGACTTACTAATATGCTAATCGAGTATGTGTTTAAATCATACTCCCTCTTTTCCTTTTCTTTTTTGAACATGTATTCCCCTGCCTCGACGGTCTCAGAACCCAACGGAGACACATCGATGGACCGGGCATCGTCACAGCATACGTACTTCAAATAGAAATGGCACCACTAGAGTTGTGATATGAAAATAGTTCCACGATACCGCGATGGTTTCAACTTCACTTTATCTGTTATTCATGGAGTAGTATACAACATGTCAATAGTCATATCCATATTTATAATACTACATATTTTACGACGGATTTACTCATATACTTACATTTGATTTTGTATACTCGTATAGATATTGAAACAAACTTATACTCACTCCGTTCACAAAAGAATGTCTCAACCTACCACAAATTTGCATGTATCTATACACGAGATATATGCAAATTTGAGATAGGTTGAGACATGTGCATGCATACTACAACATGACAGAAGCTTGACTTCTTCAGTAATTGTTTCCACCATCCTAGATTTTAGATGGGGCGATGCGCATGCATGCAGCAGGGCGCCACCGGCTAACAGCAGACCAGCGTGGTGTTGGGCGTTGGGCGTTGGCCGGGCCAGCACGCATCGATGAGCTTCTTCCAGCAATTCAAGCCTACACACGGGAAACTCTAATTTGCAACTAGTTGCACCCATAACTTATTCTCGGATACCCCACTTAGGAGTTTTCAAAAATCGTGAAATAAATCATGCACATAGATTATGTTGAATTTTGTGCACATAAAAAATCATCTAAAAATATGATCATCTGTAACCTGTACAAAAATGACAAATGAAAGTTCGAATAGTAGTGACACTATTCAAACTTTCATTTGTCTTTTTTGCACAGGTCACGTATGATCATATTTCTAGATGAAATTTTCTGGGTGCATAAGATTCAACATAATCTATATGCATGATTTGTTTCGCGATTTTTGAAAACTTCGAAATGGGGTATCCGGAAAAGGGTTGCACCCGCAACTAGTTGCAAATATTTCACGTTGCACACACAGGCACACACAACTCTCACTCATGGTCCACACTATGCACACACAGATACAAGCTGGGCAATAGATCTCCAGAGAGGACCTGATGCGACCCCGAAATAATTGGGATCGATCGATTGATCTGATTGCAGGGAGAGCACCGGGCAGCTAATTTGGGCCCTTGCCGACTCGAATTATAAATGACCTACTTTGCTACCGTAGGTTGTTGATGTTGTACTTCCTCGGTGAAACTCAACTTGACTTCTTGTAACCACTACGTTTGTTAGGAGATGGATCTTCCGTGCTGCATCAATCAATTGGATGTTCATCCCAACTCCAAAGGATAAAACATGCATATTGTCTCACTCTTGGCCAAGAAATGTCTTCGTCTATCCCTCTTTATAGAATTGTTTTACCCTTCAAGAAATACAAACCGCATCGCCTCCAATTTGGCAACATTGTGGGGATTACCCGCCGCCAGACCTCAAAACTAGTGAGGACCTCGAACCAAAAGAAGCCACAACATAGAAGCGAAGCCGACGAGATCCACGATCAAAGTTTTCCGACTAAATGGGCAGTACTCCTGTCGATTTCTCGAGAAAAAAAGATGACAAGGTTCGCCGTAAAAGTTTCCCAGCCTCCCCGCATAAAAACACACGTCATATGTAGAATTCTGAAGAGGTGCATCCTATAACAAATAGGGTCAAGAGTGTTAGGGAAACATACCATCCGACAACCGATCGTGCAGGAACATTCATGTGGAGAGCTTCGGGAGCAAGGAGCCCTCTTTATAGCTAGGGAGCTTCGAACAACTCCAACCATGCCACTTCTCCCCCCTTAAACCTTAAAGTAGGAGGTGGGGATTGAAAAACCCCTTCTCAACCACCACCTACTCACATCCATGCTTTCCCTGAAATCCTCGCTACATGGAAGTGAGCTACTCCTCCTATCACCACAACCACCATGATTTTTACCTCCCGCCACAGTCGGTCGTTGTCAACCGCTGAAGACTTGGAGTTGCTAATCGCTACCGTCGATAAGTTCATTGGAGCTCACTTGGTCTCGCAGGAGTTCACTGCCTGTCGGGGATCATCAGAGTTCACATGCATGTCATTGTCCACTATTTATTACTGACTTTGTTCCAAAATGTAAGCTGTTGTCCTACTAAAACGACTTGCATTTTGTAACATATGTAGTAGTGCATTTTTTAAAAGACTAAGGAGAGAAAAGTAGAAAAGATGGGTGAAGTGCACCCAAAAGAAAAATCACCTCTCTAGAATAGGAAACCTCCTAAACCGCTAAGGGCATGTACAATTAATGGTATTATCTTAGCAGTCCCACATACGATAATTGTTGAGTTAGAGGAGAGTGAAACAGAAAAAGAGGTTTGTCTTATCTTAGCTAAGAGATGATTTCTTAGCAACAATTGTCTCACCACATATTTAGAGATATTTGATACTAAAGATAAGACTAAAAAATAAACCATTGTACATAATATTTTTTTGGTCTTATCTTAATTACGCGGCAAGTTTAAAATAAAACCATCTTATCATTTATCGTTGTACATGCCGTAAGAAGGGGAGCAAAAGTAGCCATGCATGAGGGATCGCGCTCCTCCTGGCTACTATTTCGTACTTTGTGCTCTGTGTGGGCTTTACTCAGCCGAAAAACAATCCGTTTGCCTGTATGGGCCGAATGCATAAGCCTGATAGTCACAAGTTGGCCTGGAAACGTGTGCATGGTATCTGAATATTCGACCATATATGCATTATTTTCTTTACTGAAAATAACCAGATTAGTGTGCTAACCAGGCGAAACCCTAACATCCATTCCTCCATTCCGCCGCCGCCGTTCACTTCCAGCTAGCAGGCAGCCATGTCGACGCCCCCGACGCTGCCCAGCACGTTCGAGAACGTTGTGAACATGGAACTCGTCGCAGCATTCGGCATGGAAAGAGTCTGGAAGATCGTGGCTGACAACCCTCAGGTCTCGCCGTATGGTTGGTACGACCTCGTAGTGCCGGCGATCAAAGCCTGGAGCGATGCCAGTCTGCGAGAGATCGCCAAGGATGAGAACTCCGAGCATGAGGACGAGGACTCCGAGGATGAGGACGAGGATGGTGGCGAGATTGGGAAGCTCGGCGATGAAAGCAAGTCAGGTGCCGTAAAACGACCACTGGCAGCCATAGATGGTGAGCTTGAATGCAAGAAGCCAAGAATGGCTGAAGGCTCTGCGTGCCAAGGAGAAGAACCCGAGTCTGATGACATGTTAATGTAACTGCAGAGGTATTTATATATTTTTTGGGATATTACCTGCATCTTTTCTGATGTACTATTTCCTTTCAGTGATAAGTGAATGCTGGCTGTAATAAAGGATCATAGCTGTTGTTAGACATCTTCGATCGATCTTCTTCCAAGTGCTTGTGTTTTTCTTTGGTAAGATATGGACAGACGCCTTTCACGATTCTAGTTTTGGCACAATTTTGCAACAGCTTGTACGTCCTGCTTCTTCTCCAGTGATTCACTTACCTCATACGAAGTTTAGACGGAGTTGGGCAAATGTTCAAATGCCAAGATCGGAATTCACTTCCTTGTGATAGTTATGTTTGTACGAAGTAGAACGCACACTTAGCGCGTTATGTTCTCGGTTCAGCTCATGCATCGCATGGATCTGCCTAGTGTGGCAGTGTGGCCTACCAAGCATAGCTAGTGTTCAAAGACATGCACAGGGACAAGAAAAGTAAGCACCGGTTGGAGATGCTCTCACTCCATCAATCAACCCTAGGACCTAGGTCATTCTCTAACTATGGATCGATTCTTAAGCACTTGTGTTGTACATGCTCTTGTCTTTCGTCCCGTCGGTTGTGAAGGGGAATCGTTGTTTTCATATGAATTACAAACTTTTATTAGCCAAACGTCACACGCTGGTTTCTAGTATATGTATGCATTCCTTGCTTCATCATGTGGCATCTCAACTTGTTAGTTACTACGCCTATGATAAGGTGTGTGTAAAAAATTGAATACCATTGTACACCATGTTTTATTTGACATATCTAAATCATGTGGCGAGTCTATGACAAGGCTATCTTATCAACCATTGTACATGCCATTAACCTTTCGTCCAGTCGGTTTTCTAAGTTCTACCATTAACGACGCCATCAACGTGTGGTCTTCTAAGTTCTACCAGACTACTATCTACCCAAAGAATGTCCAATCGATTTCAAACTAAAAGAATATTTGTTCCATGTGAGACAGTACACACGATCGAAATATGAGATTTCAATTTCATTATTTCAGCAATGAGTTCCATAGGTGCTACAACCTCGACTAACCATCCAAGCAATAGCTTTGTGAAATTTCATCATGATTATACTATACATGAAAATACATATATGCATGTAGAAGACCACATCTTGATTTCAACCTCATCTTGATTAAACACTAGCCACCACTCTATCTAAGAAAGCTTCTTTTTCTCTCAGTTTGATTAGTTTTTTACCAACCTTCTCCACCACTTCTCGTCGGTGTTTACATAGAAGTACATTTGCTACCTTTCTAAAGTATTTCTGGTTTGTCTGTCACTGGGATTTTTTTGTAGCTTGTCGTTAAGCAGTCTACTTTAATTGCTACGCTCGGCTAGCACTCTGCTTGATTTTCATTTACTTGTAATGTCGTTTGTTGCTATGACTTTGTTGGTTGACTACAATACCCACTAAAAGCACATACTAAGGTTATATGCCACAAAAAACCAACCCTTATTGGAGTGACGAGGAAGCATGGCGAGAAAGCTTAGTGCGTAGATTGGCAACTAACATCAATTCATGTTACCAAATGTTTGGTCAGAAAGGAGTGCAAGGTCTAGTCCAGCCCCATATAGCTCCGACACTGCTCGATTGTGTACTTGCCGTTGTTTTGTTATGCCAGTTGTAAAAAAATGCCAAAGAGAAAGTTATTGGGAGATCGTGGTCTTCAGAGAAGCTTGATGGTAGAAGGATGTTTGTCTTTTATGTTAAATTATACATTATTTATTTTCAGGTGTTTATCTAAAATAAACCTGAGATTTTTTGTAAAGAACAATTATAATTGATTCTCTCTTGGTTTCTCTATCTTGACTAAACAATTAAGTTAATGTGAACAGACTCATGCTCCAAAGTTACTTTTGCTAGCCTGGTGTAATATCCTCGAAACAACAAGACAAAGCGATTACTAAGATCACGTTTGGAATTAGCGTAAAATTAGTGTGGCCTCATGTAGTTAACTAGCTAATACATGAGGCTCACTAATTTTGCACCTATTTCAAACAGGCACACTAATTTTACACCCATTTTAAACCTGAAGACATTACTCGAGCCAAGCCCGTCCATCACCGACGACTTGCATGTTAGCTTGTTGGTTAACAACAATGCATCGTGTAGGCGTAGGCATAATCTCTGTAAGCATTTTCAAAACAAAAGAGTTATGTCGTTTTGTAGGTCGGGCTTTGAGATCTTTAAAAAAAAAAAAATGGCATTTGCATGCTTCACAATTTTTTTTTGAAAAAATAACAGAAGTGTGCATCGGATGGTGTGAATTTTTTGTCAGATTTGACATTTTTTTTGTGTAGCCTAGATTACAAGTTATTTTGCATTTGATTTTTTACACACTGATAGAGTTTAACATTATCTACGGCTAGTATTTTTGTTCGAAACCCTTTTGAATCTTTGAAACAGAGGTTTAGAATTATTCAAAAAATGGGGCCTTTGGGACTTTTCCTCCCAACTCCAAAGCCGAGCGAAAAGCCGGAGAGTGTACGAATGCACGTGTTCCCCGTTGCGCAGTGGACCCCGCGAAGGCATCTCCGGAGAAATGGGCCCAGATCTCCGTGACCGGTGCGCGCGGTGGTCCCCGCCCTCCGCGCTGGATCCAGCTGGGCCACCTACCCCACCGTCAGGACACCAGCTCAGCCCCCGACGCGTGTGGCCTAACTGCCGAGCGGGCCCAACCCCGCCGCACGCGCTGCCCACCTTTTCCATTCCGTTCCGCCGGGGCCCACACACACACCAGACACGGCCACGCCCTTTCCTCCTTTGAAAGTCCTGGGAGCGGTCACGTGCACGGGCGCGAATCTTAAGACCGATTATCACGCCATAATAATCCAACTGGGCCTCGTAATTACGTATTGATTACGTCAATTAGCGTCGCGTTTTATTTCGAGCAAATGTTAAACGCGCTGCGGATTTGATTTGATTTGACCCCTACGTACGGTGGGGCCAGCTGAGAGGTTTTTATCATGGTGGGGCCAGCTGAGCAGCTCGTCGCCCTAATCCGGTTGGCCCAACGGTCAGGATGCGTCTAGGCACGAAACGACAGTTTTTTTTTTGAGGGGCGGCACGAAACGACAGCTGATCCTGGGCCCACGCAGGCGGGCCGGGCCCGCAACGTAACGCGGGTGGGACCAGGTCCCCACCACCACCGCCGGGACCGGGTTGAGCGGTGGCCCCGGGACCCCACCACCAAGTGACACAACCCGATAGGACCACCACCAAGTAACTCCCCCACCCACCCCGCCCTC
This sequence comes from Poa pratensis, assembly GCA_947311845.1. Taxonomy (NCBI): domain Eukaryota; kingdom Viridiplantae; phylum Streptophyta; class Magnoliopsida; order Poales; family Poaceae; genus Poa; species Poa pratensis. The sequence goes on along the minus strand of CAMZMU010000115.1, from coordinate 9,360,900 downwards.
TCCCGCAACACGCGAAGAGAAACGAAAGAAACAGAGCCGCGGCGCCGAGGAGACATGACCTCCATGGAGCCGGCGCAGCAGGGGCAGGACAGGCCGCCGGAGGGGGAGCACGCGCCGCAGCAGCAGGAGTCCCCCGGCGGCGCGACGGCGGGAACCATGTCCATGGTGCCGCTGCCTTCGCCGATGCGGGGAGGCGTCCCAGGGTACATGGTGGTGCCGAAGCCGGAACCAGTCGAGCTGTTCGGCGGGGGCGCGGGGCTGGCGCTGGCGCGGAAGGCGCCGCCGAGGAACCGGGACCGGCACACCAAGGTGGAGGGCCGCGGGCGGCGGATCCGAATGCCGGCGGCGTGCGCGGCCAGGATCTTCCAGCTCACGCGCGAGCTAGGGCACAAGTCCGACGGCGAGACCGTGCGCTGGCTGCTGCAGCAGTCCGAGCCGGCCATCGTCGCCGCCACCGGCACCGGCACCGTCCCCGCCATCGCCACCACCGTCGACGGGGTGCTCCGGATCCCCACCCAGTCCGCCGCATCCGCGTTATCCTCCACAACCGTCCTCGACGGCGCTCCCGGGGACGAGTCCGCCGCCAAGCGCCGCCGTAAGCTGCAGCCCACGCGCGCCGGCGCCATGGTCCCGTTCGCCGCCGCCGCGCAGCAGCCCGCGGCGTACTACTCCGTCCTCGCCGACCCGCTCCTGCAGGGCGGCGGCGCCGTTTCCGTCGCCAGCGGTCTCGCTCCCATCGCCGCGGGACAGCAGGGCCTCGTACCCGTCTTCGCCGTCCCGTCCGCCGGCGGAGCTGCTCCCGGCGCCGGCGTGAACCACATGATGCCCCAGGCCACCGCCGTGTGGATGGTCCCGCAGCCCACCGGCGCCGCCAACCAGCCCACTCAGTTCTGGGCCTTCCAGTCCGCGCCCCAGCTCATCAACCTCGCCGGCGCGCAGACCATGCCGACTGGAGCCGTATACCCAAACGCCGCGGCCGACTACCACCAACAGCAGCAGCAGTCTGCCTCTACCGTGGTCCAGAACAGCAACTCGGACCACCAGCGCCAGCACCAGTTCAACCACCATCTCGCCGGCGCCGAGTCGCGTGAGCAGCAACGCGAGCACCACCCGGAGGAGGACGATGCCGACGATGATGATGAGCCCGTCTCCGACTCCAGCCCTGAAGACTAACGAAGCACTCCACTGCACTGCGGCCAAATAGTCAATCCAATGAAAAAGCTTAGGTTTTTTATTTTACTACGATTATGTATTAGTCAGTGATGATATCAATGTTGCCCCTCTCGGGAGTGTTTTCTAGTAGAACCATAACCATTGTTCGTTGCCCCTAATTCTTCTTGACCTTCAAATCAATAAGCATACAAAAAAATTTGAGCTTTGTTGATGATTTCCAGCAGGTTTGTAAAATTCTAGCCAAACGTTGGTAGACTGGTTCCGCAACTGGAACGATGGTAGCACTATACTGAGCTACAGGCGACTGTCAGCTTTGAAAATGTTGCTACACTCTGTTAACTGTTATGTTTCAGGATAATGTATCCATACTCATAACATTGCTGGTAAGAACAGTCTTTGTCCAGAGTAACTTCCTATCGTTTCTTCTTGACCTTGAAATCAATAAGCATACGAAACACTGAGAAAATTTGAGCTTTGTTGATGTTTTCCATCAGGCTTGTAAGATACTGGCCAAACTTTGGTTGATTGGTTCCGCCACTGGAACAATGTTAGCTGTTAACGGTTATGTCTCAGGATAATTTATCCATCAAGAGAAAAAATAGATCTTTAGTACAATGGTGTCAATGTTTCCTTACCTTTTCATATTGAAGAAAAGAAGAGACATGCTTGCACGCAGTATAATTCTATTGTTCTTTTTCACAAGTGACTAATTTCTTTTGATTTTCACACCAATAGCTACTGCTTGATATGCTGGAAATTCATAAATTCCCCAGCTAATTTTGGATATGAGTAGTATGGTCATGACATTGCTGGTAAGAACATTCTTTGTCCAGAGCAACCTCCTATCGTTTCTGCTTCTGTAAATAATGCCGTTTTCACTATTTTCACTGCCACACTGGAGCTCTTTAATTCTTTATGCTTTTGTGTTAGAACCAAGTCAGTTTCTGTTACTAGTTTTTCGTACACTTGCAGTTGGGGAGCAAATAACCAACTTACTGCACAGTGCACAATCAGGAATTTTCAATATCCTGACAAATTCTTTCCAGTTTTTTTTGTCTGATCTGTTGCTACAGTCCTGCCTTTAATTTTATGTTCTGTATTTGCTTACAGTTCAAGGTTTCTCTAGACTCTGTAAGCCAAGACAGTGTGCATGGATTTAATGAAGTTCACTTCAATATACATGCTGATTACTTTCTTCTCGAGTCCCGTTGCTACGATCTGCACATAAAAAAAGCCCGCTTGCTTATTTTTTAATTCATGTCTCATTTGCAGATGATTACTTTTTACTTTTTCTATCTGTTAATGATCACATCATTTTCATCATGTTTTCCAGAGCTTTCTGAGTACATCCTAATCCTTGTTCTGTAAAATAAATGCTGAAATTAAACACAACTATCCATTGCTTGTTGTAATGAATTGAAGTATGCAAGAATAACCATGGCCTTGCCTTAGTCTTGGTTCCTCTGGAGCATTCGGAAAAATAGCAAATGGAAATATCAGTACTTGTTCTTTTTAGGGGAGTACTTGTGATTTTGATAAGGAAACCAGTGCACTAACTGTTTACATACACGTGTTAAATATTTCAGTGAGTTTTCTTGTGGGTTTTGCTAAGGAATCCGGTGCACTAACTGTTGAAATAAGCGATGTAGGATTTGCGCAAGCACATGTTATCTATTTTTATGATTGTTACATCTGGAAGGCTCACTACAAATATAAAGCACTTGGGAAGGCTATTGTGCCTACCAGGAAGGAGGCCCTGGCCTCAGAAGGCAATGCTGCATACAGTTGACCCAGGTGATCGAAAGTTACCGTTCTGAATAGAATAGTTCAATATCCTGACACAGTTGCTGCAATTGTTTCTTAGCTTGTAACTTCCGGATTAGCAATAGTACTATCTGGAATTGCAATGCCTTAAATATCCTAAATTATCTTCACCTCTTGCACTGTTACACACAATTTAATAATCAGTGAAGCTAATCCTAATCCACATAATAAGATAATAGCTATCTTACCTAACATGCATCTGTCTTCATGCATGTTGCTATGGTACTAATCGTTTGGGAGTAAATTTGTTAGCTGCAGATCATAAGGTCTAAATTCTTCTTGAACTCTGTATCTCGATAGAATGGACTTGTTTTACTGATGTGTTTCTGTACTCGAGAGCAAGCTTTCCAAACTTAACTTAAAAAACTGTACTTTTATCATCATAAGTGCATTTTTATTCCTTTCGTGCAATTATGCTTTTTTGGTTTTCACAAGTTGAATTTTGCTGGAATCTTGCAGGTCTTCAGAAATACACTGTTTTGGTCTAGAAGGCCGTCCAGAGCATTGATGCGCATGGTTCAGAGCAGCAGTTTTCTAGAATGTGTTTCTTGGGCCAAGAGGCTGTTCTGGCTTGTTAGCACCAGGGAATGAGAGCTATCCTAATAATAGTTCAGTTAAGGTGTTAGTCAGTTTTCTACGTACCGGGTTTCCATAACTTTAATTGTATATGTATTAAAAGAGGCTGGAAACTGCTACGCAAAGACTCACAAGTCTATGTTCTGTGCTAAATGACATGGAGCCTATTTGTGTTCTCAACCTGTTGCTGTTCTTGGTGAGGTTCGTACAATTTATGATTCTCCATTTTTGGGCGTTGTTTTGCTATCCCACAGCACATACATCAGCTATCACTCCTTCTTATATCAAGGACTTGTTTGAGCTATCTCTTTTCCTGGTTGAAATGAAGGAGATTTTGATGTGACACTCCATATTTGCTCTACCTTAAACTGGAACTGTAGATGTGTTACGATAGGTGGTAATGGTACGGTTGGTTGTTGTACATGACTGAAGCTAGTGACCCTGTTTGTTGTTGTTTTTAGATCCAACCGATATTCTTATTTCCCTGTAACATAGTAATCTTAAGATAAAGAAGGAACTGATAATATATCTTATAGCATGATAGGGATACTTTATCTTTTAAATCATTGTATGCTCTAATCCTGTGTAGAATTGTTTATGCAAAAACCAAAATCGGATGACCGTGCTATCTGATATGTTATATACCATCTAGGCAGGTGAGATTTCTTGCTTCCATTTGATTTCGAGGGCAGGAAGTTCTTGATTTTCTCGTTTCAAAAAGGCTGTTTATTGAACTATGACAAACAGGAAATTTGGCGTGCTAATGGTTTTGTAGCCTTCCTCACAACGATCCTTGTCGATTATTGATGATTTTTGTATGACCTTAATGCAGAGTTGCAGACCACATATTGTTCCAGAGCTAACATTCATCGATCAACTTTGTGAGCTGCTGTCCTCCTACCTCCCAAGGAGCAGCACCTTGGAAGCTCACATACCTCGTACCATTCCGTGTTCGATCTATAGCTGGTTAAATGGAGCCATCAGCGATGCAGGAACGGATCGGGACGACAGCACCCGGGTCTCGTACTTCCGAGCCAGGCTACGAGAGCTCATCTGGCTGGCTCTCTGTCCGACTGAATCTTCCTTCAGCAAATACCGTTCATTTTTAGTTTGCCGACCTCGTTGACAGCACAGGTAAGATGTATTCTAGCTGTAATCCTACCTATAAGATTAGCAACATGTACCCTGGATTCAGACAAACAAGACTTAATTACTAGTCATCTTTGATATGACTGAATCAATAATCCAATAATAAACCTTTACCATATTGTTGGCTGAAGACTGTGAGAACAAGTGGTTTGGATGCCATGGCATGGGCCAAGAACAGGTGGTTCATCTATGGAGTTGTCTCTCAAACTTTTAGTAGTTTGTTGCTGATCCCAGGAATATCTTGGGATTTCTGGGAAGCTACGGACTTGTTGATATATAATGGCTCTGCTACCGTAGCATGTATGCTTTTCTTCTCTGGTCTCAAGTCAACATTTGTAATCACTAAAATTTATATGGAGATTGATCTTCATACCATCAACCGGATGTTGATCCGAAGGATTAAATATTTAAAAATGACCGATGCTAGACATATTATGATTGAACAGCCCTAGATTATAGAAGAGGTCATGTTGAACCTGCTCGACACAAGTGGCTAAATATAATAGCTAGCTTATTCGGCTGATCAAGTATATATGTAGAATAGATGGTACAACATGTTTTGGTTGTTTCTAGATGAAATGGCAGCAAAAAAAGGTTGACCACCATCTACGATAGCCTCAGATCAGTCAACTCTAGGTCACATCACCTGGGCTCTGTCAGAAAATATTTCTTCTGCTTTACGAGCTCCAAATAATTTGCACACGAAGATTTCATTTGAGTGTATGCCTAGTTCCATGTGAATTTACAGTTTTTCACAGCTTGTAAAAGACAAATTTAAGAGTGAGCGTTACTATTTACGCACTATTTGTACATTCTGGACATGTTTTATCATATTTAAAATGATCTACCACATTTTACCCCTAGTTGTTACATGGTGTCACGCTTTATTACATTTATTATTATCACTGATCTTGGACAGCTGGGTACACATGTGCGGTCCACGTGGCTGGTGGCTGGGGACCGGATGCCAAATGCGAGGCGGAAAAATCTTGTATATGTGTTTATTTGGTATGAAGTGGAATTCACCCAAAATTCAAATCATACAAAGAGGTTTATTAGAATAACTACAAGAGATTGTTCTTTGGCCCAGTTTCTTGTCTTTTTATTGTACACCGCAAATCAAGTTATTTTTCCGCAAAACTTTGCAAATACATATTTTTGATATTTTGAAACTTGGGAAGTCACGTTTCGAACTTTGTTTGTAAACAGAGCACATGCACTTGTGATCTTGGTAGAAAACTAATGTTCTCCTACGTACGTCAACCTCGAGAATAATAGGCTTGTGACTATCGTAGTCCTCACCAGAGCCCTGTCTGGGCATCGTGACACAACATGAACGAAGCTCCATTCAAATGACACACTCTGTAAGTCCACAAACAATTTTTTGAAGCCGTTACAACTACCTCTATAATCTAAGACAAATGATGTATGTCTTGGCAGTGTATACTCTACTTACTCTGCTTCCCCGTGACATAAAACAAAAACAAAAGGAAAAAACCAAAGAAGCAAGCAAGACAAAGGCTAAAACTGTGTGAGCAGCTTACAATGGAACTCGAGTGATCCTCTGGCATGGCACCAAATGGCCCCCTCTCGTGCGTAACGACGACGAGGAACAAGAGGACAAGAGACAATGATATATAAGAACGAGAACGGCGATGGTGATGAGGTGTGTAGCAGTGTAGGTCTCTCAGAAAAGATCCAATCGATCAATGGCGCTGGCCATCTTCGGAGTTTCTGTGTCGGTGCTGGTCACCGCTGCGGCGGCGGTCTGCGGCCTCCTGCTCGGGCTGAGGGTGTCGCGTAAGCCCTCCGACGACAGGATGCGAAGCATCCCAGGGACGATGGGCTGGCCGGTCGTCGGCGAGACCTTCGCCTTCATCGCCGCCTTCTCCAGCCCCGCCGGCATCCTCAGCTTCATGCGCGACCGCCAAAAACGGTAACACACCGCCATGATCGTTACATCGATCGAAACTTCAAAACCAAAATGCATGAATTTGTGATGATTTTATCATGATGGTGGCGTGGCGATGATGATGCACGTGCAGGTTTGGGAAGGTGTTCAAGACGTACGTGCTGGGCCGGACGACGGTGTTCATGACGGGGAGGGAGGCGGCCAAGATCCTGCTCTCCGGCAAGGACGGCGTGGTGAGCCTCAACCTGTTCTACACCGGCAAGCAAGTGCTGGGCCCCACGAGCCTGCTCACCACCAACGGCGACGAGCACAAGCGGCTGCGCCGCCTCATCGCCCAGCCGCTCTCCGTGGACGCCCTCAAGAAGCACTTCGACTTCATCAACCATCTCGCCGTCCAGACCCTCAGCTCCTGGGCTGGCCGCCGTGTCCTCGTCCTCGACGAGGCCTCCTCCGTACGTTGTTAATCCCCATGAAAATTCTCCCACCGTACACAAGGATCATCCACAAAATTTTGGTTAATGTTGTTGATGATTTTGTATGGACCAGTTCACGCTGAAGGTGATCGCCAACATGCTGGTAAGCCTGGAGCCGGAGGGGAAGGAGCAGGAGGAGTTCCGGGCCAACTTCAAGGCCATCTCCTCCTCCTTCGCATCGCTGCCGCTCAAGCTGCCCGGCACGGCCTTCCACAACGGCCTCCGGGGCAGGAACCGGATGTACGAGATGCTGGACGCGGTGATCGCGCGCCGGAGGCACGGCGGCGAGGTCCGAGAAGACTTCCTCCAGACGCTCCTGATGAAGCACGCCCGTGGAGAAGGTGAAGTGGCGACCAAGGAGGAGGAGGAGAAGCTGACGGACGCGCAGCTCAAGGACAACATCCTCACCCTCCTCGTCGCCGGCCACGACACCACCACGGCGGGCCTCACCTGGCTCGTCAAGTTCCTCGGGAGAACCCCGCAGTCCTCCACAAGCTCAGGGTATGTCAAGCTCTGGGTTTCCTTACAGCTAAAACTGAAAGTTGTTTCCAGCTCAGAGTGAGTAGTGGTGATCTTGTTGTTTGTGTTGGCGTGTAGGAGGAGCATTTGGCGATCAGGGAGGGGCTGAACGGCGAGTCCCATCTGAGATGGTCAGACGTGAACAACATGCCTTACACCACTAAGGTGATGAACGAGACGCTGAGGAGGGCGACCATCCTGCCATGGTTCTCGAGGAAAGCCGCGCAGGACTTCACCATTGACGGTAACTCCAAGCACCAACTGGCAAGCTGATCATTTTCTGGAACGGAAGTAGTCGTGAATACAACCGATTTCGGGCATTGCAGGGTACGAGGTGGCGAAGGGCGTCGGTGAACCTCGACGTGGTGTCCATCCACCACGACGCCACTCTTCTCCGACCCGGAGCGGTTCGACCCGGACAGATTCGACGTAAGTCGAGCCTCCCTCTCAGGCTAGAGACTGCCATTTATTCCTGATAACTGATATACGAACACATAGCTTTCTCTGACTGCAATGCAATGAACGGATGAACTGCAGGGAGCTCTGAAGCCGTACAGCTTCCTGGGGTTCGGCAGCGGGCCGCGGATGTGCCCCGGGATGAGCCTGGCCAAACTCGAGATCTGCGTCTTTGTTCACCACCTCGTCTGCACATATGAGTGAGTCGTCATGGCCGGCGATCAACGCCATGTCCAATAACTCTAGTTCTGGGGTCGGCTAATGGTAATTGTGTGATTGTGTCTGCTTTTCTTGTTGGCAGCTGGAAGGCGTTGGAGAACGACGACTCAGTGCAGCCGACACTTGTGCGCATGCCAAAGAACAAGTACCCCGTCCACGCCACCACGATCTGAACTCGGACTCCGGCGACAGCACCGTGAGGCTTTTGCTTTGTTGGACATCTACTCACGGCTGCTTGGCTCATGGCTAAACCGACCGACAGTACTCTACTGATGTCATAGGCATAGATGGCCAGACATTGGTATTTTGAGGTATTTGTATGGAGCAACTATATGCAAACTTTACTAGCATGCCAAACAGAGTTTTCAGTAGCAATGAGCATGCACTTCTTCAGTTTTTAGTACAAAAACAACACACATACAGAAGTAATACTGCATCAAAGAACCGGAGATTTCAGCACTCTTTGTATGGACCAGGTATACGCGAACTTTTGCGTGTCAACCAGAGATACAACAAGCACTTTTGTTAGTACAAATCACACACGCATATGATGCACAGATAAGTGACGTTGCATACAAGATCCTATGTTACAACTAATGAAGTTGAAAAAGAAAAATACTGAAAAGAAATTCCCAAGACCAAATATATCCTATCTGACGGCTAGGTAAGTCGGAATCGACAGCCAACTAACTGAACTTAGTGTCATGATGTACTAACGGAACTTTACTCCAGTGGTGCGATGCCAAAGAAGGAACAGCCAGGTAGCTTATCATCATCACTCAGATGCATCTCTCGCAAGGGAATGGCACAGCTCGACGAAACAAGGAAACACCAGCGAGACGAACAGTGGCAAGGTAACGAAGCTGCCGACCAAGCAGGAACAAAGGCAGAAGCATCTAGGTTTAGTCTGCAGAGGTCCTCCAATGCTATGATGGCACGGTAGCATAAGGTTGGAAGCAAAGAGCATGTCCTTAGTTACTAGAGAACAGTCGGTCCGACTAATATTGTAACGACTGAAACCAATCCAGAACAAAAGATAGAAGCCAAATGGAAGCCTGCCAAAACAATAAGATCATTTTAAGATGGTATGCTAACTCAATCTTGAAGAGGATTGAAAGAAATTACCAGCTGGTTTTCCTTTTACCGACGATTCGTCACTTGCTTGTGGTATTTTCATGCAAAGTTTCGTTCATCATTTCCTTCCTCGATACAACAGAAGCAACATGGTATGCCAGTCCACCCACGTATCCCACATAAAGAGATGATGTGCCACGACCACAACCGACATGCTGGACCAGCATCAACACACAGCACGGCAAAATCCATCTTTCAACCATTCAAGAATCACCGAGAAGCGTAACAACCAAACATGTACGACCCAGCGCCAAGCACTATGACCAAGTCATATAACTCACATTAAGCAGGAAGCAATAATAAGCAGGTCAGTAATATGGTCTATAATAAATGAGCTGCTTACTCACGGTACATCATAGTTCAAATACATGATCACAAAGTTTCAAACACAAGGAAACACACATCGTGGTAGTAGATAGGGTGTTCATACCTGGATGACACATACTTCTCGAGATCTAGGCCATCAATAGGGACCTGATCGGTCACGACTGTAACGGTCACCCCCGCTTCCACCATCTCGGCTGCGACCAGAATATCGGTCACCACCACGGTCAGATCGATCACCGCCACGGTCAGAACGGTCACCACCACGGTCAGAACGGTCATCGCCACGGTCAGATCGGTCACCGCCACGGTCAGATCCATGACGACTACCACCACCATACCTATCATCTCTGGATTCTCTGCCACCATATCTGTCACCTCTCCCACCATCTCCATCTGGGCACTCCCTAGCAAAGTGTCCAGGTTTGCCACACTTGAAGCAATCACCACCACCACCACCTCCACGCGGCGCACGACCACCACCATAGTCACGGCCACGGTCACCACGAGATCCATGGTCGCGATCAGAATCACGGTCACCATTACGGTCTCTCCCAACTCCTTGAGGTTGAGCTTTATCAACGGTTATGGCTCTCCCCTCCAAGTCCAGTCCATTCATGTCCTCAATAGCTGCTTCCATGTCTTTCTTATCATCAAAAGTTACAAAAGCAAATCCGCGTGACCGGCCAGAAAACTTGTCAAGAACGACCTGCAAGTCATCAGAAAGTAAACTTAGGGAAACAAAATAATAGCTAATGCTAAATAACCACCAAGTGTATGTATATCATAGTTGTGAAGGTACAGAAGATGTATCATTCTGTCAAGCAAGATGATGCCAACATATTTCTCAATTAATTCAGAAACTAAAACAAGTGAACCGACAGAACCTGGTAACTCAATATCGGGAACACTTATGTATGAATCTGTCATATTATTTCCAGAACAAACTATTGCACTGGTGGTGGACATAGGAAAAGATGAAAAGTGACAAAATACTATTGCGGAACGAGTACAATAGCAACCATAACACCATTGAGCATAAAAACTTCATCAATGCCCCATCAAACGCTAAGCATAGGATCACCAAATTGATTCAGATGTCTGATAATATGTACACAGATGTATTCACAGCCACAGTTATGGAAACAAAAGCAAGATAAAAAGTATAATGCATGAACACAAAGAGTATCCCCACACGAATGAACAAACAATAAAGATTTTGTATGTCACCTTTGCCTCCGTGACCTTGCCAAATTTGCTAAATGCATCCTTGAGGCTTTCATCAGTTGTCGACCATGACAGGTTCCCAATGAAGCAACGGTACTCATCCCCATCACCCATCTCTGAGGGGTAGACAAACACATCCAGCATATGGGCAACAAAAGAGATTGTTAGTACGTCTCAAAATTAAGCAATGCAGTGATGAACAACTAATGTGTCTATAGTACTTCCTAGGACACACTTCCTTCCCAGCACAGCAAAGGATTACATCTTAACCAGCAAAAGAGAAGTTTGCCACAACTAATTTGCCCCTTTCAGTACTACTTCCTAAGAAATACTACTTCCCAGGCACAGCAAACAATTGCACCTTAAGCAGTAAAGAAAAAAGAAGTTAACCATGATACTTCGTTCATTGCTTTGTTTATTTCAGACCACAGGAGACGTTTTATTGTCTCGCATAGGGAGCAGAACAGAGAAGCTGGATCGTATGGTACATACGAATAGCAGCAGAACATCTGTTGCTGCTCCTTTAACTCCTAATTTGCAGAATTTAGATAAAGGTAATGTGATTTTTGCAGCAGTTCCTTTTAAGCATGTTTTCTGCTACTACTTGTTTGTCAGCTCAGCAGGATACTACTCATCTTTCCTGAAGGAAAAGCAGGCTCAGTCCTAAAGGACATAGCGTGGTAGTAGATCAGTGGCTGAGTATCAAGCTAGTTACAACCATACTTGGAGGATTCTGTGTATCAAGCTAGTTACAACTAAGCATGAGTCACTGGAGCCGAGCAAATTAGTCCTGATTCTGCCCAAGTCTAGCCAAACTCGAGTCCATCAAACCGGATCTTCATCAGACATCAAAGCTGGCAGCACAGATCGATCCAGCAAAAGAAGATTTCGGTCGGAGCCGAGCAGGGGAATGGAAGGAAGCTGTACCTTGAGTTGAGGAAGGCGACGACTTGGGGCGGAATATTCTTCGGCCGGTCTTAGCTAGATCGGGGAAGAAGGGAAGGAGGGAGGACCTCGTCGTGCTCGTGGTTTTTATATGTGGGAGAGTGGGGGAATCTGATTCTGGTTGGTTCGTTTGCTGTAAGTGGAATGGTAGAACCCTAAATTTCCCGGCGGCGGCGCGAGATATTTTCCCGTTGTGGGCATCCGATCGACAGCAGGTGGGCCCGGGAGGTAACTGTCTGGCGGCTGCGTCCACGGGCTCGTGGGCCGCGCGGTTTTGCCCGATGAAAGCGCGCACAGGCGAGGGAAAAAACCCTAAAAAAAATCTGAAAAAAGGAAATGTGTTGACTTCACTGAAAAAATGAAATGGTATTTTTTATTTTGCGAATCAATGATCTTTTATGGTCTAGGACGATAAATTGGACATTAAAGAAACTTGGGAAAAGTCTTTTTTGCGAAAAAAGTTGGGAAAGTCAGAGAACCATGAAATAACTTATAGCGTGTACTTTAGTATTTTCTATGTTAAACTAGGAAACGTGCCCGTGCGTTGCAACGGGAAAAAATAATGCTTCGTGGAGGCACACAAAGCTTATCAAAGTTTTTTCTTACCCCACATTTAAACATAATTCACGAGCATAGGAAAAAACTGCCACAATACTCTCTGACTCATCGTATGGTCTAGGATTGATTTTCCCCAAAGAAAAGAAATATAATCTGAACATATAAATTTCAAACTTAAGAACATTTACAATATGGTGCAAACTATAGCAATGGTCAACTTTTGTATTCTCTTATTGTACTTTTTCTCCTTCGATAGAAAAACATAAGAAGACATGTAATATTGTGCACATTGTAGCATGCACTAATTTTAGATTAGTCCAGGTGCATCCGTTGAAAAAAAGGTATTATGTTACAAGTTGTAGCAATAGTCTAATTTAGACTTGTCTAGGAGGGGCATGCAACTTGTAGTAATAGTCTAATTTTGGATGTGATCCGAAAAAAAAGTAGCTCAAAATCCTCAGATATATGGCTCGAAGTACCAGAGCTAGCAGATTGTTTTGTCAGGATCCAGACTAATATGTGCGCTGCAAGCCAATCAATCGTAGTTCACATGTAAGCTAAACACCAGCGATTGCTCACTCAAGCATCCTGACACAACCAGCGACATGTGGACGGTCACGCTGACGTGCTGATCAAACCTCCAGGCATTGGAAGCGCCGAGTGCAGCACGTCTGTCCAGTTCGTCGCGGGGAGCACTATGACAGCGATGTTTCCACTGGCCGATGGTCTCCTCCATCGAACAGGTTGTTCCCCCTGGACGCACCCACGTGAACGAAGAGCTCGACGACCGACGCGGCGCCGTTGAAGAACGGTACCTCGGCCTCCCGCGATGGCGTGGGCGAGCAGCGTTTTCCTGGTCCTCTTCCAGCTTGAGCTTGGCCTGGTCGATGCCGGCGACGTCCTAGAAGTTGGACATCTCCTGGAACGTACATGCTCTTGGAGCGCCAGAGGTCAATGCGCCCGTCCAGCCTGCCGTCCTCGGAAACTCGTTATAGTCACTGGACGCCCGCCGCCGTCGTGGACGTCGACGCATGCGGAGGAGGTCTTGGTCGTGGTGAGCAGGGTGTCGGCGAAGGGGTTCGCAGTGATCAGAGACGCCTGGGTCTGGAGTTGCGGGGCCAGGCTCGCCGTTGAGGACGTATTAGAGGTAGCCATCGACCATCATCCTCTCTACCGCCGCTGTCTATTTCTCCGCTTCTCACTCTGTTCTCGGGTCCGGTGGGAGCCAGCCATCGTCGTATCTGCCTCTGCCGCCGACGACCTAGGAAACGACAGAAACCTTGGCAACGACACGAGCAGTGTTATCGACGGAGTCGTGCGAGCGTCTCCTCCGAGACATCGCCTGGTCTCGGCGAGATCGTTTCCAATCTCTGGCCCGCGTGAGCAATATGTCGCTTGCATCCGTCTTGGACTCAAATTTAACTTACCTGAACACGACCATCGATCGGAAAAAGGAGTCGATCTCGCGACTCGCGTCTTGCGTGGTTTTGTTTTTCCTATCAAACCGTTTTTCTGACTTACCGGTGGCACGGGTGGGTAATTAATTAAAACTTTAGGAGTATTTTGAACGACGTACGAGAAGAAGTCTTAATGCTTTTATTATTAGGTATAGATTTGTATGCCCCGAAGAAAAAAAGACGACATAGTACACCGTAAATGTATTTTTGGATCTTTTTACCACAATCTACTCCATGAAGGGTTCTTGTGACATGTTCGTCATGCTTTTGGTATTCTTTCTCGATAGTTTGTTAATGAGGCGATTTTATGTTCGTCATATTTTTTTCCTGAACAAGGGGAACGGAACGGTTCTAAAGGATCTCGATCATTAAAATGAAACTGACGATGTGCTGCCTCCGGGGATTGAACCACTTGGGACAGAGGGTTCCTATAGTTGGCCACTTGGCCACCTAAAACAAAGGAAGAGAGGAAGCGGACAACGAACAAGTAGAGGATCCTTTAAGGCGTTCAGTTTAATGTTAAGGATGGTGTCACCACAATCGAGATTCATAAAAAATAGACCATTCACAACAGGAGTTGATCCGTAAAACATATTCTTAAAATAAATTGAACAACCATTGTTCTTTGAATTGAAAGAATAACCGTCACGTAACAATCACAACCCATATATTATGTTCTTCCATAATTCCATAATGTCGGAACGAAATAACAGTTATTAAGTTCTATAATGGATCCTGAAGTTAGATGTAGAAGCATAGTGCCGACAGCTTGGACGGTTGCTTTAACCCCATTGTCGACGCGCATCTGCACTTCATTTCTTCTTAGCATCCTCACCTTCTGTAACCCCTGTACCGAGTTGCAAATGTGAGCAACTGGTCCAGTAAGATAAACATCTATAACGTGTATAACACTTATACCTTTGCCGGACGTTCCGAAGTTCTTATTTTCTGCAGTGTTCTTGGTGTCACTCTCCCACTGATCACATGACAAGTTGTTGAACGTTTCAACCAACTTATTATTATTTGTCTCAGCCTCTGCAGTTCTCAACATATTCATAAGATCGTCCATGTTTATAATGGAACGGTACTCATCCCCCATGTCTGATGGGTAGACAAACACATCCAGCATGTGGGCAAGAAAAAACGGTTAGGGCGAGTCAGAATAGAGCAATACATATTATGTGGTGATTAACAATTAATCTGCCTAACAATGATAATGGCGTCGCTTCATTTACTCGAGACAACAAAGGAATTTTCGTCTATCATAGGGAGCAGAGTAGCAGAAGAGAGAAGTTGGGTTTTATGTAAAAAAAACAGGATGTAGACATGCATCATGGACAGGACAGACAGATTGATCTGATATAATTAGCTATAATCAGTACCTTACTATTTCGTATAAAATCTATGGCAAAGGTAATGCACTTTGTTGCAGTTGTATTTACCCCAGCAGAAAAGTAGTACTCCTACTCTTATCAGAAGGAAAACACGCCCAGTCCTAAAGAACAAGCATAACAGTTAACACTCGAGGGTTCAGTGTACGCATATGTCAGGTATCTGTAGTGGCAAGGAATAGTAATATGTGGTAGTTGTGAGGGCATAGTAGGTATTTCATATATGAGGCCACCTTGTATCCCCTAGCTCTATATAAGAGTAGCTTTGTATCCTGTCGCAACAACAATGAAATAAACCCTAGTTTTTATCTTCTTATTTCCTGCAATTTACTTTATTTTAGTTCAGCAATTTATCCAATTTATCTACCGATCTTCCCCAAATTCCTCTTTTTCCTCGATCCAATCCCGTCAGGATCCATCGGGGTCCTGACAAGTGGTATCAGAGCGGTTCGATCCACCGGGATCGGCTCCCTCCCTTCCCTCCCATCTTCTTCTTCTTCGATTCGCACCGGCGATTCTTTCTTCTCTCTTGCGATCCGATTCGCAGTTGTATTCTCCTTCTTCTCCGATCTGATTTACCGCAATTTCCACCCTACCTTGTCTTCGATTTCCAGATCCGACGAATTTTCCTCTTCTTCGATCTAATCGCGTCCATGGCGACGCGCCGTACACTTTCTCCCACCCCTCCGCCGCCACCTACCCACCTCCTCTTTTTCACGGTGCCCCTTTCCCCTACTCTGCTTCCACCCAAATCCATGGCTACAGCTATCCACCCCCGTTTCCCATCGTCCCTCATCCTTCACCACCGCCACCAGCCTTTCCCTACGCCGCCGCCTACCCCTATCCGCCTCCCGCCTCCGCGTACGCATCACCGACCGGTTCTTCTCCAGCGCACGACGTCCCTCCTCCACAAACCCATGTGCCTCCGCCTCCCCTATACTGCCCCTTCCCCACGCCGATGTGTTCGACAGCAGCGGCGCCGATGGCGTCGATTCCACCCAACAAGGCTGCCAAGAACGGGCACCGCAACGACCCCACCGTCGGCCGCGTCAACAACGACAGCTTCGGCCCCTGCCCGGCCTCCGTGCTCGAAGAACAGGGGCGCTGGCAGCGCCTCTACCTCGGCCAGCCCGACGTCCTCTACTTCCACAGCCTCCAGCCAGGGCTCGTCAACGCCGGGGACGTCTCCAAGATTTCCCTCGTCGACAACGCCATCCCGACCATCCCGACCGCTCCAAACCAAGAGCGTCAGCCGCGGAGCTCTAGCACGCCCCCGTGGCTGTTGGACACAGTCCGGACCCCTCCTACTCGAGAGCGCACCCCGCTTCAGTCCAGCTTCGACTCACTCCATGGTGAGCTCTCAAAACTCTCAGCTGCAGTCTCTCAATTCGCAGCGGTGATGGGGTTGCAGACGACCGAAACACTGGTTACTAGTTCAGCCTCGGCAGCTCCCACACAGTTTCGATCACCAGGCACTACCGCATCAAGGTCATATATGGGTGCAGCAGCAAGTTCGTCAGTGAGCTCTTTTCACTCTCCTTCTGATGCATCAGCTAGTGCTTATGTCGCCCCAAGGGTGTTTGATAAAATGCTAACACCAAGTTCTGGGTTTGAGAACTGCTCTGCGCATCCAAATCAGATTCAGAGTTCTTGTGTGCAAGGTGGAAGAACCAATCTCAGGGAGCAGAACCTTGATTACTCCTTAGAGCAAGCTGCTCCTGAAACAGTATTTGATGTATATGATGACAAGTCAGATGCCTGCTCAAATGAGTTCATTCCTATGTTCACCGATACTCCTGAGCAGGTAATAGTTGAAAAAGAGAAAAGTGAAAGTCATCAGGCTTCCGAGTGTTTCAGCAAGCCAACATTCAGTCCTCAGAGACCTACTGCTAGTACTGTTGGTGTATTCTGTTTAACAAATGAGCAGAACACTGATAATGAGCCGTGTGGTAACCATGTGAAACCACAACAAATAGACAACCAACAGTTGAACATGCTGATGGCTGAAGCAGAAAGAAAGGAATGGGATCCAGGCACCTTGAAAACCATAAGGTTCACTAGCACTCCTGAATTGCTTGCCAAGTCCTTCCACAAGGCATCTGAGAACCCATCCAGCGAACAACTCAAATGTTTTAGCAAGGAAACTGAATTAACTAGTGCTTGTCTGTACATTATCTCAGATGTGGGGGATTTCACGCTTGAGCTGCCACAAGATGATGAGAAGCTGAGGCATGCAATTGAGCAACAGAAAAATGAAGATCAGCAGCCAATCTATGATGACGACAAAACAAAGGGCGACTCGAATGTGTCTGTTGATGTGTGTGCTACCATTCCTGAGCAGCAGCCATATGAAGACATGCAACAAGGAAGTGGACAGTCTCCCAAATGTTTTAGCATGCCAATATTCAGTCCCGAGACACCTACTGTTGGTATTGACATAGACCAACTTCTCAAATGTCCTTGTGAAGCTTCAGAATGCAGAACATGGGATGAAGAATACCAAGGTGATGACAATTCATTGTGGGAGAAATCTGTTTGCCGAACTGCTACAGAGCTTCCCATATCATATTTTCCATGGGATCCAGGAGCTTCAACATCTTTTTACTCAAGCAAGGCTGAGCTTCTCGGGAATCAAGTTGAAACCCATGTACAACAGCTGCGAGACCCATGTTGGAATGTGTTGGTAGCTAGTGAGAAAAGAGAATGGGATCCAGGAGATACAAAGATCCATTTTCTGTTCACGGTTGCTGCTGGTGCTACAAAATCGCAGTGCCCAGATGTTTACAAGCTTGCAATAGTACAGAAACTAGCTGTGAAGTTCGGTGCAAAAAGGGTACACATTTTCCAATCTGATATCATGCGCTCTGATGCTTTTGGTTTGGGATGTACGGAAGTGAATGCAGCAGCTGTTATTGTTCTAGTGGTTCCATGTTCTAAAGCAACACCAGTCCAAGTGACAGAACAGAGTCATCCAATGGAGTTCCAGTTAATAGATGAGACGCTGCGGAATGGCAGTGAGCTCAGAGATGGACAATTCGCATACATGCCTCAGGGTACAAGTACTAATTATGCTGATTGGGTGAAGCATAAGGTACAATATTGTTGCTTGCAAATGGTCTTGTCCTGCCCATTTTCAGTACCAGTCTGCTACGGTAGCAAGTGCAGTTCAGCATTAACTATCATTTCTGCAATATATACGTCTACTGCTAGTACGCTGCTTATGAGTCTGGTTTCGGGTTCAGGAAAACCAATTCCAGAAGAAAATCACTTTGTAGCTGTGTACCAAGTCTCAAAAACTCAAGTACCAATGAGCAAAACCTCTCATATTTGGGATCCTAGTACTATGTTACTATCCTACAAATGCAAATGGTGGTTGCTGTACGCAGAAGAAAAGATCAATTGGCTCACAGAAACCAAGAGCTATGGAGTTGCTCTTTGGTTGGTCCATTTTCTACCTCCCTGACATGGTGAATGAATTTTGAAGGATAATTGAAAATTGAAAAGTTTCTGTAGAAACTTATCCATTGGTGACCAATGGCTTCAGGGGGAGTAATGTCAGGTATCTGTAGTGGCAAGGAATAGTAATATGTGGTAGTTGTGAGGGCATAGTAGGTATTTCATATATGAGGCCACCTTGTATCCCCTAGCTCTATATAAGAGTAGCTTTGTATCCTGTTGCAACAACAATGAAATAAACCCTAGTTTTTATCTTCTTATTTCCTGCAATTTACTTTATTTTAGTTCAGCAATTTATCCAATTTATCTACCGATCTTCCCCAAATTCCTCTTTTTCCTCGATCCAATCCCGTCAGGATCCATCGGGGTCCTGACAGCATATCGACGTATATATATGAACTGAAACTTGATACTAATGCAGATACCGGGAGGGCTAGCTACAGTAACAACTCAACATGAGGGGAAGCTCCTTCACTAGCCCAGCAATTAACTGCTCCTGATTCTGCCGAAGTAAACAAACTCGAGTCTACGGACAACCGATCGTCACATCGGATCTCGATCTGGCAGCACGGCCGTGCCAGATCCATGGAGCAGAAGGAGGGAAGACGGATTTCGAGAGGGGAATGGAAGCTATACCTTTGCGCTGAGGACGGCGACGACTTGGAGCGGAAATATTCCGGCCGGTCTGGTTAGATCGGGGACGGACCTCGTCGTGGGAGAGTGGGGGCAGAGGAACGCGATGCTGCTTCCTTTTCCTCCAGTGGAAATGCTCGTGGGCCGCGTGTGTGGGAATATTTCCCCGTTGTGGGAATCCCTGGTGGGCTCCAGGGGTAACTGTCGCGCTTCGCTGGCGGGCTCGTGGGCCGCCTGCTTTCGTGACGAGGTGAAAATGAAAGGGAAATGTATTGATTTGTTTTCCCCAAAAACTCAAATGCCTGTGGCGATCGTCATTCCATTTCAGATGCATGGCGCTGACATAGCCAGGTTCAACGGCGGAGCGACGGGTGTTGCGTAATCACGTCAGATTTGGATAAATTTTTTTGCCTAATTTTTGGAAGCGGGTTAATTCTATCGATTCTCACAAACGCCCGTTGGTGACACTTTTGTGTGTATTTTTGGTATTTTTTATGTGAATTTATATGCCCTGAATAAGTCTGACATAGTACACGATAAATGTATTCTAAATCCTTATACCGCAATCTACTCCATGATAGGTTCTTGTGACATGTTCCTCGTGCTTTTAGTATTCTTTCTCGACCCCTTGGCAATGAGGCAATTTTATTTTGAACAATTTAAACGGTCCTAACGGATCTCAAAGCTGCATTATATAAAACCGATGAGATCACAAATTACACAAGAACCCTAAAGAAAAAAGAAAATTGTACCACAATGCATATGTTATAGCAAAAGAGCCCCGATCTAGGAAGATAGATTGCAATCATGCAGTTTCTCCACCAAACAACACACGTGAGAAGATGTGATTTAGACTAGGACCAACCTTGCCGCCGCCAATGATTGAACCGCTTGGGATGGATATGTTGCTTGATGCCCAACTAAAAACCATGCTACCTCCCATTTGGCCACAAGGCCCAAAGGAAGAGAGGGAGTCGGCGACAAACAAGTAGAGGATGATCTTCATGCGATGACATGGCGCTCTAATAGGATGCCTTTTGGCCACATGATATATTCACAAGACAACGACCAACCATCAAAGAAACACCGACGGTGAGCTTCAAAGCAACTTCACAGTTGCATCTCCACAAAAAAAAAAGAGGACCAGGAAGAAGAGGGGCCACTCTGCCGTCACACGTATCAAAACATGGCCGATGTTGCTCGTCTCCGCGAGAAAAAGCTTCACAGAACATCCCTAGATCTGCAGATCTAGCACCCTTCACCGACCCTTAATCTCCGCGATGAACGAAACCGGAAGGAGCGCGACAGGCAGCCGCTCCACCGTACTTATTGGGGAAGCTCTAGCCATATCCAGGCCTCATAGTTGCTCCCTCCATGGAGAGACGCATAGGAGGCTTGTTGGCGACCAGCTGTCGGTGCTCGCAAACGATGACATGGAGCTTCTGACTATCAGCATATAGCCAAAGGGCACACATGATAAACTGTTTCTAAACCTAGTACTACTCTTTACAGTCTACACTGCGCATATTCTCGCCACCGGCCGACAGATGCGTTGGGGAAGAGAAAAGAGCGAGTCAGGAAACCTACATCGACTATCAACGGGGCCGAGACATAGGAAACAAATGAGAGGGAGGGGGGAGCCCGGAGAACATGGTTCAAAATTCAACATCCAACATGACCACTTCCATAGATCCGTCCTTTGGTGAATAGAATTTTTCCTAATTCGCATTGCACATAATAGTAGCTATATACTGCCTGTAAATAGTCCATGGCTGATAAAATAAACTACAGAGATGACGTATAACTTGCTAAACTATGTATTCTCCGTTTCAAACTATAAGATGCTATGACCATTTCAACATAGATTAATATAAAAGGTTTTACATTTAGAAACAGAGGAAACAGAGGGAGTACTATTATTCCAGGCATTTCGTGTTCCGTAGAAGCAAAGAAGAGAGGAACTTGTCAGGCTGAGGAAGAAGCAGAGTCAAAGGCTCAAAGCCCTCTCCAAGGTTGGTGGCGGCGGCTAGGGCTAGCAGCCGGCGGCGAAGAAGAAATCGAAGCGAACCCGTCGCGGCCCGAGGCTTTGACCCGATCGATTTGTCCACCCGCCGCAGGTTCCGCGGCCGTTTCCCCCACCCGATCGGCGTCCGCCGCCCGCCTGCGATGGTACGTAGGATCTCCGCCCCCCGCGAGCCGCTCGTGTTCCCGTTCCCCTCTTCTTTCCCTTGAGATTTCTGACGGATTATCTGGATTCCCTGGGTAGTATCTCGCGCGGAGACCCGTTTCGATCCGCGGGGTGGGGGACTCGTCGCGGTGTCGGTTTCCCGTGCTCTGGAAAAAAAAATCCCAATTCTCTTGTGCGTAAGTTCGTCGCGGCAGGGTGGAATCGTCTTAGCTTCTCACTACGAGACCTGGCACTCGCAGCCTGAACTATGGCTAGTACTTTCTGTAGCTAGCTAGCCTCTCTGATTTCCTCTGTTCCGTGATTTTGTCCATTTCGGCGTTATTGTAAATCAGTAGAAATTAGTAGTTTGTTGTAATCAGTAGAGATTAGTAGTGTGCTGTGAAGGTTGTCTCATCATAAGTTTCCGCGGTGTTGATCTTTTCATTTCATAGATGCCATGGAGATAGGAGATTATAATGAACTGATGACGGTGCGTTTTTCTATATAGGTCTCTCGTTGCTGACTGGAGCGATGAATTCGAGGCCGATAGTGCTCGTCTTCCTCCTGCTCGTGCTCATCATAACGTCGCAGTTTGAGTGGAAGCAGCAGATCGGCGAGGTTGAGGCGAGCCCAGAAGCTACACGGCGGAGGCAGCAAGCACTGGTCGTAAGGGAAGATGCTGTTAAAGAGAAAGTGAGCCCCTGGCATTCTTGTCAAATTACACTCTCTTAGTTGAATTTAGTGTGCCTGGCATTCGGTTTCACTGAACAAATAAAAAAAATCCTTGGAAGCACCAAGATTTATGGCTAGCATGTGCTGTGCTGCCCTGTTTCGTATATGTTCAGAATTGGTGTTGACATAGGGCAGCATTGCACATAACTTTGAGCATAGGGATTAAATGCTTAAATTTACCATCGTTAAAGATCTTTGAAGCATGAATGACATGACAATTCTTCATATATCTCATTTTGTATCTCAGCCAATTTTCCACCTTTTCTGAAACACTATAGCTTAGTCCTTTCTGTTCCTTAGTTGCCTTCTATGTAACATCCTAGTGTTGTAGTTGAGACTGACAGAAGCCCATTTGGTAATAGCTTCAAGCAGGCCAGTTTTGAGTTTTGGCACATGCCCTCCCTCAACATTGATAAATATATACAAGTATTGCTTGCTTAAGAAGCTGAGTGATCAGTGGAGTTTTCATGCTAATTTACTGAATTTCTAACATGTTTGGAGTATATTGATTTTTTTTCCCGCGACATCGCTTGTGGGTCATCGAATAACCACATTACACTTTATGTTTGCGCAGCACCTTGGCTGCACCTCTCTCTCTTCTTCCTCTCACTCGCACTAACAAGCAATGGAGGTGGAGACACGGAATTTTCCCGGCCGGCGCACGAACGCCGCCGTGGGCGCACATACGCCCTACTCTATTCCTCTTCAGCTCACTCAACACGTACATGAATGTACATCCCAGGGAGCTCTCCTGCCGGCCGGGCACACACCATGGTCCCGGCGGAGACTACATCTCCCATGTTCACATCTCCACCCCTTTGGGTGCATGTCCTATTTATAGGACTCACAAACCGACCTAGGTAGGAAATATCTAGACCTACCTTCTAGTGCCTTCTACTAGATTACAACTCATGTGTATTCTAGAGACTACCACTAGGTACAACTCATGTGTACTCTAGAGACTTCTACTAGCTACTACCTTACTACATGGTAGATATTTCTAGAACGCACAGGATTATTCCAACAATCTTCCCCCTAATCCTGATGTGTTTCACTTGTGAAACCTAGCAGCCATGGACTCGACCTGGCACACACGCCGGTCGCCACCGCACGGACACAACCTGGCGCTCACATACGCCGGTCGCCATCGCCACGGACACAACCTGGCGCTCACATACGCCGGTCGCCACCGCCACGGACACAACCTGGCGCTCACATACGCCGGTCGCCACCGCCACGGACACAACCTGACGCTCACATACGCCGGTCGCCACCGCCACGGACACAACCTGGCGCTCACATACGCCGGTCGCCACCGCCACGGACACAACCTGGCGCTCACATACGCCGGTCGCCACCGCTCCACACGCCCCAGCTCGTGACCATGACCGCGCGCTGACACGATCAACACGGCCGGCCCTGCGTGCCCAGGACGCGGTCTTCTTCCTCCTCGATCGTCCCGCGCACGTACGCGGTGATCCAGTCTTCCTCCTCGGCGACACACGCCGGCTTCTTCCATGGCCGTCGCATGGCGCCACTACGGCCTCCGTGGCCGCGCAGCACCTCCACGCCGCCGCCATGCCGCGCCACCGCGGCTCCTGCGCCACAACACAGGACCTCCGCGGCCTTCTCGCCGCGCCGCCGTGGCCGCTGCGCCACCACGCAGCGCCTCCGCAGCCTCCGCAGCCTCCGTCCGCCGCGCACCACGGCCCCGAACCTTGCGGCTCTGATACCAATTGTTTGCGCAGCACCTTGGCTGCACCTCTCTCTCTTCTTCCTCTCACTCGCACTAACAAGCAATGGAGGTGGAGACACAGAATTTTCCCGGCCGGCGCACGAACGCCGCCGTGGGCACACATACGCCCTACTCTATTCCTCTTCAGCTCACTCAACACAACACGTACATGAATGTACATCCCAGGGAGCTCTCCGCTCTCCTGCCGGCCGGGCACACACCACGGTCCTGGCGGAGACTACATCTCCCATGTTCACATCTCCACCCCTTTGGGTGCATGTCCTATTTATAGGACTCACAAACCGACCTAGGTAGGAAATATCTAGACCTACCTTCTAGTGCCTTCTACTAGATTACAACTCATGTGTATTCTAGAGACTACCACTAGGTACAACTCATGTGTACTCTAGAGACTTCTACTAGCTACTATCTTACTACATGGTAGATTTTTCTAGAACGCACAGGATTATTCCAACACTTTATACTTTCTAAAAATGCCTCTGCTGTGATGGATCTGATGGCATATAACCATATAAAAGGAAAAGAACAATGGCTGCTTTGTTATCTGAAGAAAGAAACAATGCCTTTTTGTATCATAGGCTCTGTGTGATGGATCTGGTATACACGTTCTTCCTCAATCCATTGCTAATTTGACACTGCATAGGTTTGCTGGTCTAGTGATTGCTCCTGGGGCTTAGCATGTGTTCAGTATCAAGTATCTGTGATGTACTTGTTTCAGTATCAGCAGCCATTGTTACCTATTCTTCTGCGGTTTTATTATTGTCATCTCTTTTATGTGCATTCAAGAGATTACCCACTCACAACTTTTGTATGATTGGTTTACAGATAATATTGGCACAAGAGAAAAACATCCAACAGCTCACCGAGCTTATCCAAAGCCTCCAGGTGCAGTTACTGCACTGCCGTGGCAGTAACAGTACTACTGCCCATAGCGCTTCCTCAAATCAGTCATCAACCAACTACAAGGAAGCAGAGGGACATGAACTAATTGATGATTGATCACCTGTGAGCAGCGCCTCCAGGTTTCAGAGCACAGCTTGCTCAAGAACATGCACCTGAATCAAGGCACCTTCCAGGCAATATCGAAAACGTTTTATCGTTATCGTCACGACCAGTAGGACCCTAGAGAGTTATCTCGATGTACTAATATGCAGTGGCACTGACACTACGATCATCCCCTTTAGTTTCTTTTCACCCGCAGCTTGTTGTACAGGGTTATACTGTATCATGTAAATTGAGCTCACTTTCCTGATTCAGTTTGAGATATATTTATACCGAATCTCTGGTGCGGTTCTTAATTCGTTTCACAGCCAAAACACATGTGCACCAGTCTGTATTCGTCTCTGAGCATCTCTCTGTGATGTTAAATGCCATGCTCTGAAAGAAAGAGATAAAGCGACACTCCAATCTGAAGCAAAGGATTACATGAAACTTTTGCATGTGCTGGTGTTTGCTAGCCTGGCAACTCAGATCAAAGGTGGTATAAAAAAATAAACACATGAGAATTGATCCAGAGAATCAAGGACGCAAGCAGTATGAAGCGAGCATCTCATGCTTAACAAGGTGCGCAGCTATGGGAGACAGGCACACTCAAATTAACAGTCACAGTGATGACTGAACTCAATGCAGCTAGTGTTTGCCTGTCAAGAAATTCAGGATCGGAGCAGCAATCAAAAAGAAGAAAACGAAGAAGAATCAAGCTAGGTCTCGTGCATGGTGGATCACTTCTTGAGGAACTGGAGGCCGTTGGCCTGGGAGTACCGCTCCATGAAGCGCATGAACCTGTCCCAGTCCTTGGGGGTGCGCATCACGTACTTGGCCTCCACTAAAGCGGGCTTCCCGTTGAGGAACTTGGCGCTGACGTCCACGGAGCTCAGCGTGCCCTCCTCGTCGATCATGTAGAACCCCGTGATGTCGCCGAGCTCTGCGGAGGAGTCGAACACCGACGGCTGGTCGAAGGTGAAGATGGCCACCCCGTTGGTGCCGTCCCGGGACTTGGTCAGCCGCACGTCAGGGATCGTCTGCTCGTCCGTGCCCTGGATGAACTGGATCGATGGCCTCGACGTCATCGCCACCACCGACGACGAACGGGGACGCGACAAGTGGAGCGGTTTCTGCGGCCGGCGCTGCATGGTGACGCCGCTGAAGGAGGTGTGCAGCTGGCTCCTCATCTGGCATGATTGACCTGATGAAAATAACTAATCGGGTCAAGTGCTTGCATGGGAGATAACACTTGGATTGTCACTCACAAGTTGGCCTCTAATGCATTGTTAGTATGCATAATAAGAACTGAATATCTTCTTGTGCTGGACAAGAGCATTAGAGCAAGCAATAGCATGTGGTGGAGAAGATAAGACACATCATCACTGTGCAGCAAATTAAGGAATGGAAATGCATGCGGGTTAGCTAGCTGAGCGAGGAGTTTGCAAGACCTGCTGTGAGGCATCGTCGACGGGGCGGCGGCGCTCGTGCCGCGACCGGCGAGGCAACGGCGAGAGCTCTCATCGCTTGCTGCAGGGCACGCCGGGCTGGGCGAGGAAGAAACGCTGACGTTCAGGAAGAAGGTGTGGCTCAATTTTGAGTGGTGCAGGAGAGGGAGGATAGCTGGAGGACCGATTGGGTGGGCTACCAAAGCCAGACACCCGTCCCTGCATCTCTGTGTAAATGCTTTTCCGTGCCATCACTCCTCGTTTCAAAAATTTCCATATATGCCCTCCATGTAAACTGTAAAGTATGGTAACATTATTTCCTAACAAGTTTTTATCGAGGGAAAAAATAGCGGGCTATAGCAAAATAGTGACGGCCTTAGAATACGCTATTAGCGAGACATTGTATATTGATTTATTTAGCGAGACAATCCCCAGCCTTAGAATACGCCATTACCTGTTTGGCCAAGCCCTACCAACATCCTCCCCTTTTCCTCCTTGTATGACTATCATCCACATCCAAGTTGGCACGTTGGCGCTATGGTAAGCCTTGTCGCTAAACCCGGGGGAGGGAGGGAGGGTATTAGTTGGCCGGCGGCTCCAAACGGACGAATGTTGATCCCGTTTTCATCACCGTGGTCATTTTTCATCCTCCATTCTCTCCTCTTCTCCATTTGATGCAAGGAACCATTCTAACGGTAAGCCAAAAGTCAACCCTTTGCCTCTAAGTGACATTGAGGAGATGGCGGTGTTAACCCTACCACTCCGTTATGGCAATGCACTCAAATTCTTTGTAAAATGTAGTATTTGCATGACTATCCAAAAAAAAATCGAAGTTTTAAAAATAGCGGTTTAATTAAGGTGCAGCTAAATGAAACCCATATACAATTGAAGGGCCGATTTAGCTCATTTGGAGAGCTGGCGCAATTCGCCATAGCCCACGACTGTCCACTTAAAACTTTGCAAAAGAATAGAAGCTGGCCAAACAAGTTGTGAATTTGTGATGTCAGTTGGAGTGTAGTCTGTTGAGACGCCAATGTCCCCCGAGCATCATTCATGGATGGCACAGACCAATCATTGTATCCACAACAATTTTCTTTTAGTTTTAGCTGTCTCCACCGTGTCTGAGAGACAGACAGAGACAGATCCAACCTCGAACCAATTCTGAACGACCCAGCAGTCAGTCAACTCCTCCCAAGGTCTCTCTTATTCAGCAACTCCCTTCACAACAGCAAGGAAATTGTAGTGCATTTTCTAACCAGACAGGTAGTCGCAAACCACCCAAACCCCAACTGAATATAGATCAAACAACCAATTTTTCCTTAATCATAGCCTCCAATCTCCCATCCCACTCACTACTCAATCAACAAAAGAATCTGAAAACAATATTCCTTTTCTTGATTACAAGGAATGGGCATGGCATTGGTTCTGCACTACTGATTGGTGACCACTGACCAACACCAAGAATCCACTAATTTTTACAGCAAGAAAATCAAAATGCGAGTACGGCTAGCATCCGGAGGTCTTGGCCCTGAGGATGGTGCACTTGGTCCTTTGGAACGCGGTGGCGGCGACGTCCGGGTCGACGAGCTGCAGCTTGAGCGGGCAGATGACGGCGACGGGGCACTTCTTGCTGCGGCCCTTGTACTGCATCGTCCCGTCCAGCCTCACCTCCACCTCGAACACCCCGGCCTCCTTCTCCTTCCCGAACTCCGTGGCCCCGGCCGCCGACAGTTTCGGCAGGGCCTTGGCGACGTCGCCCACGGTGACGCGCAGCGTGACCGTCTTCTTGGCGCCGTGGTCGAACGGCGGCACGCTGGCCTTCTCGTCGAAGCGGGTGCCGTTGAAGGAGAAGGAGGCGGGCAGGGCGCTGTAGCTGATGCCGTAGTGCATGTTGGGGTTGCGGAGGGAGAGGGTGACGGTGGCGTTGTAGGAGATGAGCTGGAGGTTCCGGGTGGAGGAGTTGGAGTTGGGGGATGGGGAGAGGGAGAAGCGAGTGAGGAGGGCGTCGTCGGCGGTGGCGGTGGGCGGCTTGACGACCGCGAAGGCGAGGATGAGGACGATGAGCACGGCGGCGAGAACGGCGATGACGCCCGCCCAGATGGCCACCGTCACCCAGTCGCAGTTGCAGTCGCAGTCGCAGTCGCACCGCTGCCAGATGGCCATGGCCGCTGTGCTTGGGCGGAGGTTGGGGGAGGTGGATGGTGGCTAGGTAGATGCTGCGCGCGGAGAAGAAGCTCGCGGGGGATACTAATGGTGGAGTCGGAGGCACGGCGAGAGGGGGAGACTTTTGGTTTCGGGGGCGAAGGGTCTTTTGGACGCGGCAGACGAGACCAGACCAGTGGGGTCGTAAATAAAAGACATTTTGATGTGGACTGGCCGGAACGCGGCGAGGTTACCGTTGGCTTCTTTATCTCTGTTTTTTTTTTTCCCGCCAAATTGGCTTTCTTTTTTGGCAAATTGTCGAGCTGTCAGGATCAACCGGGTGCTTTGCTTCGGAGCTCCACCCTGTCTTCCAGCGGTGTTCAGGTCTTCTTTTGAGCGTAAGTCGTGTTTCAATATGGTTAACATTATCACTTGTATTCATAATAAAAAGATACAAAGTTGATACAAATACAAGTACCAGAAGATTAGGAGGATACAAACGGTTGAATTGCTGCATACGACTCTCGTCGCAACTATCGAGCACCCACGTATTTCGCTGTTGCCGGAAAAGAAGATCACCAACAGTTAGTCCACATCTTGGTGTTGAATAAACTTGCCGCGAATAATACCACGAAATAGGATAGATTTGTGCATAGAGTTGCACGTTACTGGATCCGAAACTCACATGGAAGATTGGATGAATCCTGCCACCCGCATCCAACTCTTTAGAGACATGTAATATGACAAAATCTTGTGCCCATTTGAAGTTTATTGCGTATTTGGAGCCAATCCGAGAGGCGACCGTGCAAGGATTAACAGATTATCTTTGATCCTTTGCGAGACTCGCATGCCAAATCATGTAATTGGATAGCCAAATTAAATAAGAACCAACTTTGCGATATGCAAATAATTTTTTCATCGTGATGCTACAAAATGGTTATAACTAGTTGATTGTTATATTTAGTGTGGTCTTGCCAATAAAAAACTATGCGTTAGCACCCGTTTTTGGCAGATTGCCAGTTTTAGCTTCGAGAAAGATTTGGCTGCTTAAAGAAGGCAGCAAAGAAGGCTAAAATGGTGATATGGTAAACTTTTCAGGAAAAGACGGCCAGAAGAAGGCAGCAAATAATCCGGCAAGTGGAACAAGGCGGAAGCTAGATTTGGGAGTGCAAAGTTGCCTGAAAACCAAGCGAGGTAAGGCAAAGGAAAGCAATAAAGGTGGCAGAAAAAAAGCCAACTTGTCAAGACAAGGCGGAGTCAACTTTGTCAAGACAAGACGGAAAAGAAGCCAACTTTGTCAAAACAAGCCAGCAGAGGAGAAACCAACTTTGTCAGTACAAGCCGGCAAGAAAGAAGACAACTTTCCACCGATCAAGGGTCAAGATCAAGGCGGAAAAAGAGCAGACAACTTTCCAAGATCAAGGCTGGAAAATAAAAGGCAACTTTCTAAAAGAAGCCAGACGGATAGTGAAATCCAGATCTAATACAAAGCCGATTAAGATATCTCATCTCTAAGGAAGAAAGCAAGTTTGAAACCAATACGGAACAAAAAAGACAACTTTCCAAATTAGCCAGCAAGTTTGAAGCCTACGAAGCCGGCCAAGAAGTTGCCTATTGTAGAGATGGGTTCGACTTAGACTATGATGTAAGCCTTGTAGAAGTCCAATACTTGTACGGGAAGTCCAGCCGCCTCATATATATGTGAGAGGTGATGGCCGATTGAAATTAAGCAAACAACCGATAACCTATCAATACAACCTAGTTTTCCCCTCAAACCCTTATCCATGCTTCCGTTGTTCGGCAACTTCGCGTAGATTTCATCGGATATCGAAAACCGAGCTAAGAGCGGCTAAGTCCGGCTTAGTTCAGCTTCAGCCAATTTTCGCTGACTTTCCTCAGACGGGGCTTCCCGAGGGGCGTCTGGTCTAAAAAGAGCATGCTTGCCATCTTGCGTATCACGCTACAAGCAGGCCTCCCGCGGGGCGAGTTGCGGAGTATCTCCCCCGGCACCGTGGGTACACGAGGACGTGTTCGTGTGATGCGTTTCGAGCGCAACACTATGTTCACCCTCCACCACTTTGAGGCTTTGACAAAACTATCGAGAAAGCATATGCACGAGAGGCCTACCACGGAAACCCTAAGACTCTAGGAGTACTATGTGATGTGCTTATCATTTTTAATGTTGTTAAAGACCTTCGAACCTAACATAGCAATAACCAAAAACTACACGCTAGAGGTTGATTGATTGTGTTCCATCTACCTTTTGTGGCAGGGGTTCCCTCTGCCTTTCTACAATGTAAAATTTGTCGTCGGGCACAAGGAGAAACATATTTGATAAAAAACCGAGCCCCCGCGTCGTCTCCTCTGAGGCGGCACGGGCGGAATCCTAGGGTCCCCTGCCGCCGCCACCCTCCTCCTCCTCCACCCCCTCGCTGCCGACCAGAGGATGCTGGCCAGGCACAACCCTAGGCGGCGGACGGCGGCGGCGGCGGGGAGCTTCTCTCCTAGCTTTCTCTCCTTGCAGCAGACGGTAGACGGCGGCGATTGGAGGCCACTTGGCGGTGCGTCTCGGCGGGTGCGGCCGGCAGCACGGCGGCGGCGACGTGCGGCGCCGCGGAGTGCTGCTGGGAAGATGGTCGCGGCCTGGGCCCGATCTGGGCCGGGGCGGGCCGAGCGGGCCGAGGATGCGCTCGAGCAGGGGAGAGCGCGGCCGTGCCATTGGAGAGGCGTGATGAGCATGCCGGGGCGGCGGCCCCAGGTCGGCAGGAGGTGCCATGGATTGGCTCCGGCGCGTGACAACAGGAGCGAGGGTCTGGCGGTCGGCAACAATGCCCCTGTGTTTGTCTCGCTGCTCCTGACGCTTTGTGGGCAGATCGTGCTCCGGGCGAAAACCTCGCAACGACTTCGGTCGGTGTCGATGATAGCGGCGCCTTCCAGCGTCCTTTCCCTTCTTGTTTGCGTCATCGTGGAGCTCTGATCCTGACCGACGCGAGTGGCTTCGAGATCTCCGGGAAAAACCTAAGCTCCCTCGGAGCGGGTGACGGTGACAGACACGTCACTTCCTTGTTGGAGGCGTCGCCTTGGAGCTCTTGGCCCTAGCTATGCGTCGGTTTTGCAGCGGTCGGGCAGGTTGGTTCTGTGGTCGGGGGAGGTGAATGCCGGGGAGGCGACCCCGGACGGTGGTGGTACGTCGAGGCGGCGGCCTCAGTCCCCTCTACAGTGACGGTCCTATGGGGCAGAGCCTTCACCTAGCGAGGTTTTGGGTGGCGACCTGGTGATGCGAGGGCAGCAAGGTTGTCGACTCGGCTGGATCACCTCCAGGCAATGCGAAGGCTGATTTGGTTGATACGCAGGGGCGGCGGCCCCAGAATTAGCCCGACGTTGAGGTCTGCGGTCTGTCGTCTTTAGCGAGGGTAGCAAGGGCTACGAGATGGCTAGGCCGTGCGGCGTTGTGTCTCGTGTGCGGCTTTGGTGCCTAGTGGTTTTTATCGGGGCGGCGGTCCCGAAGCTGGTGGTGTGCGTTCGTTGCGTTTACTGGACTTGCGTCGTGTGGGCGACGGGTCTCCTCGTGTGTGCGGTTTTTCGGCCCGGTTTTCCTCATAAAAAGGGCAATATATGGATTTTGGGCCCGGTCTTACTTATAAACTGGGTCAATTCTATTCTTCTATACAAATTACAGGAACACTCTGCCCTCCTTTTGAGAGATTACTCGGAAAAAAAAGAAACATATTTGTTTTTTTATGGGACCAGAAAAACAGACGGTGTAGGAAATGGTGCTAGGACATGCTTAGAAATTGGCCCATCCATTTCGGCCCACATAGGCATGCACCAAGCATGCGCGCTCGAGAATCTGTTGCTTCAGCGAGTAGAGTACTCCACATCCTTCTGATTCTTTGTGCCAAAAAAAGGTCAGCAGCAAATGTCGACCGTGAGAATTGACAAAGCTTCACCCCCTTTTAAAATTTGTCCAAAAATTTCAAATTTTCGAAACTTGGTTTCTAATTAATGACACGTACTGGCGTGTACTCATACATGCTTATGGAAATACTACAGTACATAGGTGGTACCAAGTCGAAAATTGGTACTGAGTGCCGATACGACTGAGAAACACGCCAGAACGTCCCCCCTGCCCAGAGGAAAAAACTGAGCGCACCGCACCTAAGGCTACTTGCTATACATGAGTGAGTGTGAGTGCCAGTTAGCTGGCTACTAGAGTTGCTCTCTTGCCCGGCTTCCTCGAGCCAGCAAAGCCAGCAATAGTTCGTTAGCTCTCACATCTCCATCGATCCATCTCCCTCTGCGCTAGCTCCACGTCTCCTCACGTCCAGCGATCGATGGCGATAGCCGCACAGCTGCTGCTGGAGGAGGCGCGGGCGCCGGGGTTCGCGGCATGGCTGCGCGGGCTGCGGCGGCGGATCCACCAGCACCGGAGCTGGCCTTCCAGGAGCACCGCACTTCTGCACTCATCCGTGCCGAGCTCGACGCTCTCTCCGTACGTCCCGTACACCTGGTTCGTCGCACGCACCGGCGTCGTCGCCACCATCGCCGGCGGCTCCGGCCCTGGTCCGGTCTTCGCGCTCCGGGCCGACATGGACGCGCTGCCCATCCAGGTGCGTGCAGCGTGCGTTGATCCGGCCGCGACTACTACTTCTCAATAATGCATATGCATCATGCATGCAGATCGTAGCAAAGGGACCGCGTAATTACTTGCATGTAGAAGGCCGGCCAGGTAGGCTCTGAATATAAAAATCGGAATTTAATCACCGGTTAATTAGCTTGCGTGGCAGTAGGAAGAAGTAGGGACTACAGACTACTCTTCACTACTTGTCATCGATGTCATTAAGCTTTAAGCATGGATCATACTAGTATACTCTTGGTTTAACAACTTCTAAGTATAAAATCGATCCATTTGCCGGCATGCATGCATGCACGCAGGAGATGGTAGAATGGGAGTTCAAGAGCAAAGAAGATGGCAAGATGCACGCATGCGGGCAGGACGCTCACGTGGCCATGTTGCTGGGAGCTGCCAAGCTGCTTCAATCACGCAAAGACGATGTCAAGGTACGTTTCCAAATTTGTGTATATAGATGGTTGAATTAATGTTTATACAGACTAATCCTTACAAATGTCACTTATAATTACGACC
This sequence comes from Poa pratensis, assembly GCA_947311845.1. Taxonomy (NCBI): domain Eukaryota; kingdom Viridiplantae; phylum Streptophyta; class Magnoliopsida; order Poales; family Poaceae; genus Poa; species Poa pratensis. The sequence goes on along the minus strand of CAMZMU010000115.1, from coordinate 9,327,102 downwards.
CCCGGTCTTTCATGCTCGACATGCATCCTTAACCAACTAGGGCACGGTGAAGTTTGTCTTCCAACCGGCGGAGGAGGGCCACGTCGGTGCCTACCACATGTTGCAGGAAGGCGTCCTTGACGACGTGGACGCTATCTTTGGTGTGCACATCGACACGCTTTCACCGGTGGGCACCGTCTGCTCCAGACCTGGACCATTCCTCGCCGGATCGGCTCGCTTCAAAGCCACCATCACTGGAAGGGCGGTCATGGTGCCTTTCCACACACCACCGTCGACCCTTTGATCGCCGCCTCTTCGATCATCCTTAGCCTCCAACAACTTGTTGCTCGTGAGATCGATGCCCTTCAGAGTGCGGTATGTTTTTGTTTTTACTATTTCTCAAGTGAATTTTTATTTCACTTGTCATTGTTGATGACCTCATGGAGCCAATGGTGGATAACGAGTTTCAAGTACTCATCGATATGCAATGATGTCAGAGACAGACATGGGCGAAACAAAACAAATCCTATGGGGTCAGCCTTATAGCCATGGGTCTATCTCTACAAAAAAAAAGAGACTAAAACAAATTTACTGGAGGATTTCCCAAAATGTGAATGTGAACTGGCACTAGTGCCTACACTTCCGCTTCGTCCCTGATGGTAGAATAACGATGGTGCGAGGAGGAGCCATTGCCAAAATGTCATCTAAGGCAGAGCAAAGCATGAAGATCTCGTCGCAATGTCTCAATTAGCGATGGGGGAATCATATTAGGGGTTTGGTGTGCCGATGATCATCATGTTGGAGAACAGTAACTTTCTCTTGGTTTACAAAGATGACCGACGAAGGAAGGGTGGGGGTGCTGCTATATCCTAGGGTTTTGGAGCAAGATAAGGAGGTCACCACAAGAAGGTGCATATCGAATTGAAGAAGTATCACCTCTTTATATCCCTTAATTTTAGAGGGTAGTACTGGCACCAGTATGGGCGCTTTCTCTTGGTCCCTCGAGGTAGAGTAAACGACGGTGCGAGGGGAAGCTACATCGAAGCAGAGTAAAGCATGAATGGTTAGATTAGCGATGCACAATCATATTAGGGTGTTAGTGTGATGAGGATCGTCATGTTGGAGTATAATAACTTTATCTTAGTTTACAAGATGGCGAACGAGGGGGGGGGGGGGGGGGGGGGGTCACCCCAAGAAGGTGCAGATCGATTAGAAGAACTACAGTTCTTTACTTCCCTTAATTTCAGAGGGTACACAATAATGATATTTATATCATGTCTTGTGTCCACAAGTTGGATTTATACCTAATCTCTCAAAATGACAACACCTCACCTCTCTTTATTAAAAAGATAAACTGCCTAACAAAGATGCGAAAGGGGCGCATATGGCGGCTCAACTCGGAGTGGAAAACGAATGACAGTAGTGGGGGCGCAAAAATAAGAAGATGGGTGAAAGGAACAAGAAAAACCAAAGATAGATCAAACTCAAGAGCACAAACGTTAGATTGCACTGAGAAGAAGATTCATGTGGATTAGTATATTCCTTCTTGGGGTTTGTGCATTGGCTGTGCTAGTTTCTTCAACAATTTAAGCGTGCATGCGTGTGCGTGCTGTGTGTCTGATAAACATTGTACTCGTGCGTGTTTCATCAAAGGAGGCGACGCATTCAATGTTATCCCAGAATCTGTGACCTTGGGTGGCACCTTCAGGAGCATGACAACGGATGGATTATCCTATCTCATGAAGAGGATCATAGAGGTAACTGACAACATGAGATTAACTGGCTCCTTTGCGTCTTAATAACAACTAGTGTGTTCTGCATTGATTTATTGTAAATAACATGAATACACAAATAAAATTCTGAAGGTATCGAGGGGCAAGCGGTGGTGGGCATGTGCAAAACTACAGTGGACTTCATGGAGGAGGAACTCCGGCCGTACCCGGCAACGGTGAACAACGAGGGCGTGTATGCACATGTCAAGGATGTGGCCGAGGGCATGCTAGGGGAGGAGAACGTGAACATGTGCCCTCAGGTGATGGCAGCTGAGGACTTTGGATTCTACGCACAGAAGATCCCAGCCGCCTTCTTTGTTGGTGCCCGCCCCGCCGGCGAGGAGATCAGTCATGTGCACACACCCCACCTAGTGATCGACGAAGTTGTTCTCCCCATTGGAGCCGCCCTACACGCTGCTGTGGCCATCGAGTTCTTGGTAAAGCAGGTGCCCACCGTAGAGTCATGCCTTGGACTAGCTAGCTATGCACGCGCTCTACTTTTGCGTTTGTTTTCAAGGGGTGAATTTTGTATTTTGTATTTGGAATTTGAAGATTTTGTTTTCTTTTCGAAGAGTGCCAAACTCATGCGTTCTTTTTGATTGTTTATCGTCATAAGTTAATTTATTATTTACTCAACTTGTACGTTTAAGCTGAAATATTTGCAGTATGGTATAGTACTGTTTAAGGCGAGGAAGAGCAAGGCTCGAATACCATATACGCTGGTTATTTTCCAGTTTATTATACTACGTACTCTAGTCGTAGTACGTGTCCTAGCGTAGTTCAGTTAACCGACTGGAGTAGCGTTTGAGTTGTAATCAGTGTGGAGTCCGAGCAGTAGTTGGATGTGAAGTCCGTTCAGGTTCAGGCTGTAGCGGCCGGGTCGTGGCTTCGTGTGTATATATACACGATGCTGTGCAAAGTTAACTATACACCACCACATATTGTGCCGTACATGTGACAATATTGGCGATACTATTGTGATCGCACTGCAACCATGTCCTTCGCCGGCGTATCTGTCATTGCTAACGGCAGGCTCCTGCAGCCGTCGGCCGTCTACTTCGGCGCCGCCAGCGGCAGCGGGTATCACCTTCTTGTGGTCGAAGGTTACTCCGGTATCAAACACACGCTCAACGGCACAGCAATCAGTTCTCGCCCTTTCATGCTTGGAGGCTACCGTTGGGTTCTCAAGTTGTACCCAAACGGTGATTGCAAAGACAGCACCGATTTCATATCCCTTTTTATTGAGCTTGACGAGGAAGTTGCTCAGCCTGTGAGGGTGCATGTCCAATTTAGTTTCATCGACCAGGTTGAAGAGCAAGCGGTGGCATGTATTCGTGCAACCGAGGCAGGTGATTTGTCTAGCAGTGACAAATCTTGGGGTGACCCTCGTTTCATGAAAAGAGGAGCCCTTGAGCAGTCAGAGCATCTAAAGGATGACTGCTTCACCATCAGGTGTGACTTGATCATCCAAGAACCCCTTGATCCCTTCATCGAGGTTCCGTCATCCAACATTCGTCAGCACTTGAAGGAACTCCTTCGGACAGAGGTGGGCACCGACGTGACATTCATGGTTGAGGGTGAAACGTTTGTCGCGCACCGGTGCCTTCTTGCAGCTCGTTCTGCCGTCTTCATGGCGCAGCTCTTTGGCCCCATGAAGGAGGGAACTAGGGGCGATGTCATACAGATAAACGACATGGAACCATCAGTGTTCAGGGCCTTGCTTTGTTTCATTTACACAGACTCGTTGCCAGAGATGGAGGTACCCAGCAGCATGGAGGTGGAAGGAGAAGCGGAAGAAGGCAGAGCTGAAGCTGCGTGGCTGCAACACTTGCTTGTTGCGGCGGATAGATATGATCTCCAGCGGCTCAAGTCAATGTGTGAAGCGCAGTTGGCTAAGCACATAGATCTAGACTCGGTGGCGACCGTTCTCGCTCTGGCTGCGCAGCACCATTGCTCCGGACTGAAGGAGGCCTGCTTGGAGTTCCTCAATGTCCAATCTCCTGCAGCTTTGCAAGGATTAGTGAAGACTAGTGACTGGGAGCATATGTCAACAACTTGTCCCTCGGTTCTTGACGAGCTCATTGCCAAGTTAGCCCGTTTCCAAAGTGTAGTTCGTTCCTTTTAATTGCTTATTAGTACTCTCACCTATGAGGAGTTCGTGCTGATATATTGTTCTATAGAAGGAACGTCGAGTGGGCAGTGCAGGCCAGGAACGATTTATAAAAATGCAGGTAGTACTGAGCGTCAACATTCATTCCTGTAATGACAGGCAGTACCTTCGCTACTTGTTCCTTCTCGTATATTGCTTTGTATCCTCCCCATCGCATCAAGTGGTTAGAAAGAAGAAGAATCGGGTCTGGTCAAAAGACATGTTAATAGAAAAACAAAATAGAAATCTGAAAACACGACTCAAATTAATCTGAAAACAAAATAGGAACCTCATGTTATTTTGCTCAACCAACTTCTAGTTAAACCGTCGATAAATTTTGACTCGACTCAAATTAACATGGGTGAGTAACAACATTTGATTTGTCATCATGTTGTTCTCAAACAGAGTACGGGTCATATGGAAAAGCATCACGGAAAAGCGATGTGTTCAGCTATGGAATCATGCTCCTTGAAGTTTTCACTGGAAAGAGACCCACTGATACCATGTTCAATGCACAATTAACCCTGAGGCAGTGGGTTCAGCAGGCATTTCCTTCAGAGCTTGTGAAGGTCGCTGATGGCCATCTACTACAAGGCTCCTCTCTTTCTAGCTGCATCTTGGACGATGGCTCTCTTGCTACCGTATTTGAACTGGGATTGATTTGCTCTAGCGCGCGTTGCTGTTATCGTGGGCGTTGGTCACAGCAAAGGGATCAGCGCCCAGGTCCACTTCCAACTGCTTTTGACCCCTAAGCCTGACCCCTACTGCCCCCTACGCGAAGCAAATACGGCTAGGGAATCGTATGGACAGCCAGGAGACGGAGCTAATTAACGCAGTCTCAGTTTGAATTAGACACCAGCTCACTCTCCCGTCTCTCTCTCCTAGACTCTTTTCTCTCTCCTCTCTCTTTCCCCACTCTCCCGTCTCGTGCTTCTCTCTCCCGTCTCTCTCTCCATATCCGTCCTTGCCGGCGAGCACCACCGCGACTAGGCCCCGTCGGCCATCTATCTGCTCTCTCCTCTTCCTCCGGATTGGAGCAGGCCAGCCTCACCGCAGGTGCGGATCCGTTCCGGGCCGCCGCATGTAAGATCCATGTTCACTACTATAGGATTCAAGCGTACAGATACAGGATTTCAGTCAGGGCCGGGCCGGCAAAATCCGGGGCCCTGTGCGAAACTCTAAAACGGGGCCTATCTCATATGAAAATTTGAACTAATAATTTAATTAAATTAATGTAAAGGAATATAATTTAATTAAATCTCAAAAATATTGTTGTTCCTCTAACTCAATATTATCTGTCTCTGTGGATCATTGTAATGAACATTTGCAAACGCAAGGACAGAAAGATCAACAAAGTGATTACAGATGACACGTGTGATGGGTCTTTACTCTTTTCTAATAAATCTGTCCATAGGCCTTTTTGATATTTAATTAATATTTTCTCTTGCGCTTCTAGGAACCAGAGATGTTTTCTCATGCTCAAATGTGAATTATTGAAACGCGGGATAGAGATGGTTAGTAAAATAAAATTGAAGTTCATCAAAAGGAGGAGTTAGGATATAGAAGTAGGAGCAAGCTACCTGTTTAGGCGTTGGGCGATTGCAATGTCTGTGTCTCCCGTCAGCGGCCCGGCGACAGCGGCAGTAAAGACTGAAGACGAGATTGATCAATGATCACGCTTCCGATTCCCTGTGGCTTGCCAAACCAAACCGCCGCTCAATCTGGACGACTGGATGCGACTGATTCCTGCCGATCGAGAGACGGGATCTACATAGGACTATGCGAGCGATTTGATCGAGAGAAAGGCGTTCGCCGTTCGGCGGTTCCGGAGCCAGGCGCCAGGCGGCGATGCGTTGCGGCGATCGGTCATCGGTCCACTCCTTTCCGATGCGTCGAGCCAGGCAGGGTGTCGTGGGGTAGAAAACACGGCAGGGTCTACTTGAGGGTAGCTTGAACTTTTGGGCAAGGCGACTCTGGTGTCTGGATGTTTGTTTAGCACGGCAGGGGACAAAGGTTTACCCAGGTTCGGCCTCTCCATTGGAGATAAAGACCTACTTCCTGCTATCTTATTATTAATCTCGATCTCTGTCTCGATAACCCGGCTACTACAACAGAGCCGGATCTCGATCTAGGTTACAAGAATTGTATGTCTCTCGCCTAAAGCTTGGGGTTACGAAAAGGTCCTCTTTGTCTAAGGGCCTGGAGCCGGTTTATATAGATACCGGGCCTCCTGGTCGCGTACATGATAAGCCGGGTTCTACCCGAACTCTGAGTCCTACTACTACTCCTTTATCCTTCGTGTATTCCAAGTATAGAACCGCCTCTTGAACCGCCTCTGGACCTTCTGGAATACTCTTCATGAATAGCCGGGTCATCGCCAAGATACCGGCCCAGCACCATAACCCGGCCTATGCTGAGGGTTAACTGGCTTCGCCGGGCCTCCTGCCTGGCGGGTCATGTTTTCCTCTTCATGGGCCTACCGGGTTATTATCCCCCCATCAGTAGCCCCCAGGTTAACCAGGTAACCAGATTGCCACGCTTTGCTTCTATCTTGCGTTGTTTGTTTCTTGACCAATGCTGGTGTTCTGGCTTGCCTGGTTAATCACCTGAAATACAAAGATAATAAATATGTACAAGATATCAAGTTTCATTTCCCTCTGTCTTGTTAAGCCAGCTTTTCTTGGCGGGTTATCTCATGACCCGGCTTTCTCATTCTACACCGTGTATCTCCGGGTTTCACACCCAACACTTAGCGAAAATTTCTGCTCGGCCATCTCACTGAGACACCATAAATGAGTCAAGGAATATTCTTTTTGTCCTGTCTAATTGTCGCTGACTTCCCGGAGAAGATGCTTATCTTATCCACTCATTTTTACCATGTTACCCCTAGGGTTTTCACCGCGGTTATAAATATCTGACCACGACCTCGCGCAGTCATTTTCCCCATTCTCAAACTCATCTCCAACTTCGCGCAAGCACTGTAGCAGCCGCGGATCCGATCTCGAATCGAGCTCTCCAACTTCAACTAATCTCCAAGGTAACTCCAATCTTTGTTTTTACTTGTGCTGCGCATCCGATTCCGCTCCTCATTTTGTCTAGATTCAATCTGCACTCCTCTACCCACATTTGCATCTGAGCTAGGGTTCTTATCATGTTCATCATTCTTCGCCATTGTTGCCGCTTAGGCACCTCGTTGATCTCCAGCCATGGTGAAGGAGAAGAAGATGGCAGGAGGGCCCAAAGCTGCAAAATCTCTTGCAAAGAAACCTCCCAGCTCCGCAAAGGGCGGATCTAGCGGTGCGCCCGCAACCGCTCCTGTGAACTGGACACGGTCCAGCGCAACCAAGACCACGCTTCAGTCTTTCGTGAACCGGGGTGAACTCCCACCTCAGGAGGAGATCCAGTGGCGCGCCCCTGGGGAGGAGATCCGCCCAAACCCCAAGGAAGGTGAAGTGGTAGCCTTCTTAGATCATGTCCTGCGTGGTTTCCGCCCACCGGGTTCCCTGTTTTTTCGCCGGGTCTTAAAATACTACGGTCTTAGGCCACAAGACATAGGCCCCAACTCCATTCTCAACATAAGCAACTTTGTAGTTTTCTGCGAGGATTACTTGCAAATTGCCCCCAGCATTGAACTTTTCCTAGAATTTTTCTACTGCAACCCATCCCGCAAAGACAACCTTGGCCCTTACGGTGGAGTGGCGATCCAGCGCCGGCGGGTATGTGATTTCCCGGCTCTTGCTCTCGCCAGCCATCCAAAGGGATGGCAAAACACTTATTTCTATTTCAAAGACACTTCACCCGAGTCAGATGATGCTCGTTACCCGGCTTTTCTGAACTCTGGCATGACCTACGAAGCAAAGATGAACAGCTATGCCCCAGACGCAGACCGGGTCAAACTCGAGCCCACGCTCCGCCGGGCCAAAGCCCTGCTCGCACATGGACTCAGGGGGACTGACCTGGTCAAATGCTAGATCGGCTGGTTCATCCAGCCCCTCAGCATCAGAAACCGGCTCTTCCATGAATATACGGAAGAGACCACTGACGACATGCGTTATTCAGAGATCACTCTGCTGGATGACCAAATCGTGAAGAACGCCAAGAGGCTTCTTGGCGAAAAGAAGACCGATATTGCTATGGACGGGCTCGCCCCATATAGTGCCAAAAACAAGCCTCCTACGGTAAAAAACTTGCCCTTAATTGTTTCTGTAAACTATAACCCGGTACTTCTTGCAAACTGTTATTGATATTTCTTTTTCCAGGACTCCAAATGGTGGAGCGCAGATTTCACCCCTACATCCTCTACTGAAGAGGACACAGAAAGTGACGATCAAGAGGAAGAAGAAGAAGAAGGTGAGCCAGACTCCATAGGCCGGCTCTTCCTCGAGCTGATTAACACCGAAGTCCCCAAAAAGGACACTTCTACTGATAACTCGGCTCTTCTCATTCCAGGCCCCAATGACCCGGCTCCGGACGTATTGCCGGGTCCTGAAACTGCTGCACCCACTCCACAAAAACGGACCCGAGCCGCCATTGCAAAGGTGCCAATTTCTCGTTTTTCAACTTGTACAACGAACTCATCTCAAACTCAAGTACCAACACAGGAGAAGGAGCTTGAGAAGGAGGCCAAGGCAAACAAGAGACCGCGGACCCGGTCCTCTTCAGCCCACGTATCCTTGAGCTCAGGTATCCCTCAACAATCTTTATCAAGCTGGGCCAAATCCATCCAGAAGACGCCCAGCTCAAAGTATCCTTTAGCTGGAAAAATCCGGGTCCCTAAACGCTCTGGTTTATCAGATACTTCTTCCTCGGACGCGGTTAGCACGCCCGAGGATTTCCACATCAATGCCGGTTAGAAATGCTTCACTATCTCTTCCTTTTTTTCAGTACTTTGCAATCTTTACTATGACTAACTGCTTTTCTTTTGTTTCAGCGCTAAGGCAATTGTGGAAGGAGAAGAAGACCCGGAATCTTCTCCCGCTGCCTCTCCTCAACACACGACTGCTGAACCCTCTGTAATGGAGGTACAAATTGAGGAGCCGGTCCAGAAGGAAGAATCTGGCGCCGAAAATGTGGTAGCATCACCACCAAGTCCCCCTGCACCTGCTCCAGAGCCAACAAAGAACACTCCCTCACCCGGGCATGGCTCTGGTACAAAAGAAGTTGAACCAGAAGTTCTAATCACCGGGTCTCATCAAGGCCCAGCTCCTGGTGTCTCTCAAGTTCTTGCAAAGATTGTTGCTCCTGAAGTCAAAGTAGATCCCTCTGCCAAGGGCAAGGACCCGGTTTCTTCTTTAGATTTGGCGACCTTGGATTCCATGTCCACACCTGCACTATGCGAGGAGTATTTCTCTCGCCTTGCTCATCACAAGAATTTGGAAACTGAACTTGTTTCTCTACTTCAAAAACGATACCAGGTACTCTTTTATCCTTGCTTGACCTTTTATCTTCTTGCATAACTATAACCTTACTAGCCCCCAAGCTCCAAGACTATCACTTGTTGATGGACTTGGTGCTTGAAAAAATAATAACTTACCAAAAAACTTCAACCTGTCCATTGGCCTGAGGATGAGCAACTGAGGCCACATCCAAACGTATACCATTATTTCCACAAAACTTTGCCATCTCTCCAAGTGACATATTAGTACCATTGTCTGTGATAATACTATGAGGATATCCAAACCTATGTATGATCTGCTTCATAAACTTGACCACTGTAGCCGCCTCACAATTTGTAACAGGCATAACTTCAACCCACTTTGTAAACTTATCAATGGCAACCAAGAGGTGGGTTTTCTTGCAAGGAGACATGCTGAAAGGACCCACCATGTCAAGCCCCCAAACTGCGAAAGGCCAAGTCAAAGGTATGGTGCGCAGTTCCTGAGCCGGCACATGAATCTGTCTGGCATATCTCTGACACCCATCACATCTATTCACCAAGCGCTCTGCATCTGCCTGGGCTGTGAGCCAAAAGAAACCATGTCTAAAAGCTTTTGCTACCAATGACCTTGTTGAAGCGTGATGACCACAATCCCCTTCATGAATTTCCTTCAAAATTTGCCGGCCCTCCTTTCCAGAGACACACCTCTGAAACACGCCTGAGACACTTCTCTTGTACAACTCGCCATCAATAACCACGTAGGCCTTGCACCGGCGCACGATCTGCCGGGCTATAACTTCCTGTTGTGGCAACTCACCACGCAAAAGATACGCCAAGTAAGGTTCTGTCCACTCTGGGATCTCATGTGTTGCTGCTACCAACTGTGAATCCGGGTCCTCCTGACCCGCCAGCTCCTCTGCATCCTGAAGCTTGACTGATGGCGTCCATAGCTCGTCCAAGAAAACATTTGGTGGAACCGGCTCTCTGCGAGAACCGAGTCTTGACAAAGCATCTGCAGCATCGTTTTTTCTGCGGTCAATATGATCCACCTGAAAGCCTGAGAAGAACCCGGCTACTCTGTCCACCTCTCGCCTGTAAGCCGCCATCGTTGCATCTTTTCTGTCCCAAGTTCCTGACACTTGCTGCGCCACAAGATCTGAATCCCCATAGCACTTGATACGCTTGACATTCATCTCTTTTGCCATACGCAAACCATGCAACAAAGCCTCATATTCTGCCACATTATTGGAACAATCAAAGTGAATTTGCAAAACATAACTCAACTTATCACCTTTGGGAGAAGTTAGCACAACTCCAGCTCCTGATCCTTGCTCTTGTTTAGACCCGTCAAATGCATAACCCACGATTTGAGACTCGGGGTGAGAGGTGGCGCATTCAACTGCGTCCAATCATTAAGAAAATCCACCAATGCTTGAGATTTAATAGCTGTGCGAGGCACATACTCAATGTGATAATCCCCCATCTCTATGGCCCACTTGGCAACTCTCCCAGTAGCTTCTGAATTTCTAATAATATCTGCCAAGGGTATAGAACTAACCACCGTAATTGGATGCTCCTGAAAATATGGTTTCAACTTTCTACTGGCCATGAAAACACCATACACTAACTTCTGCCAATGCGGGTACCTTTGCTTGGTTTCTGATAACACCTCACTAACATAATAGACCGGCCTTTGCACCGGGTTCTTTTCCTTCCTCTTTTCTCTCGACCACCACCACGGCACTCACAGCCTGAGGCCCGGCAGCGACATATAATAGCATGGGTTCCTTGGGACCCGGCGCTGCCAGAACTGGCGCTTCTGACAGCTGTTTCTTCAAAGCCTCAAATGCCTCATCTGCCTCTTGATTCCACACGAAATTATCTGTTTTCTTCAATAACTTGTACAAAGGAATTGCTTTCTCTCCGAGCCGGGAAATAAACCGGCTTAACGCTGCCACACAACCCGTCAACTTCTGAACATCGCTCAGTTCCTCTGGCTTTTTCAAGCTTTGAATGGCTCTAATTTTTTCCGGGTTTGCCTCAATTCCCCGCTCTGACACAATGAAACCAAGTAACTTTCCCGCTGGGACTCCAAACACACACTTTGTAGGATTAAGCTTCATCTGGTACTCCCTCAGATTTTTGAATGTCTCTGTAAGATCACGAATAAATGACTCGGCTTTCTCTGACTTTATTACCACGTCATCAACGTAAGCATGCACATTACGTCCAATCTGATCATGAAAACAATTCTGAATACACCTCTGATAAGTTGCCCCTGCATTCTTTAACCCAAAAGTCATGGTCTTGTAACAAAAAGCACCAAAGTGATAAATGACGTCTTTTCCCAATCATTTTTGTTCAACTTGATCTGATGATACCCTGAATAAGCATCCAAGAAACACAAAAGCTCGCTACCTGCTACTGCATCCACGATTTGATCAATACGCGGTAACTGAAACGGATCTTTGGGACAAAACCTGTTCAAACTTGTGAAATCAATACACATCCTCCACTCGTTGTTCTTTTTCAGAACCAAAACCGGGTTAGCTAACCACTCTGGATGAAACACTTCCATGATAAAGCCGGCCTCCAAAAGCCGGGCTATCTCCTCTCCAATTGCTTTCCTTCTTTCTGCATTCATTTTCCTCATACCCTGTTTTACCGGCTTTGCCTTAGGATCAACATGTAAGCTGTGCTCAGCGAGTTCAGTTGGAATGCCTGGCATGTCACTAGGTGTCCATGCAAAAACATCCCTATTCTCACGGATGAACTCGATGAGCGCGCTTTCCTATTTATCAGTCAAGTTGGTCCCAATGGCGAACTGCTTGGAAGAATCTCCAGGCACAAAATCCACCATCTTTGTATCTCTGGCAGCTTTGAACTTTGCCCTATCATCCTCTGTTGTTGGCCTTTTAAGTGCTGTGTTATCCTGCGGGTCAAGATTTGCTCTGTAAGCTTTCAATTCCTCCTTAGCACAAGCATGCTCTGCTAAGGCTGCATCCCCCTCATCACACTCTGCCGCAATATCTCTGTTACCATGCACTGTAATGATCCCATGAGGACCCGGTATTTTCAACTGGAGATACACGTAACACGGCCTTGCCATGAACTTGGCATAGGCCGGCCTTCCCAACAATGCATGATATGGACTTGGAAACTTTACCACCTCAAACGTGAGCCACTCTGATCTGAAGTTATGGATAGACTCACCAAAAGCTACCTCCAATGAAATTTTACCCTCTGGTGTGGCTGATTTTCCCGGAACTATACCATGAAAAATTGTTGACGTTCTCTGCAACTGTGACTCCTTCAAACCCATGCGCACAAACGTGTCCCAGTACAAAATATTGATGCTACTGCCACCGTCCATCAGCACTTTCTTTAACTCAAAACCATGAACTTGGGGAGCCACAACCAACGCAAGAAGACCCGGGTGCTCCACCACCTCTGGATGATCCGCCCTACTCCAAGTAACTGTATGCTCTGACCACCTCAAATATCTCGGAACTCCTGCAGCCACTGTGTTAACTGCCCTCTTGACTATTTTCCTCTCTCTCTTGGTTGTGCCACTTGTGTATATATGATACTGACCAAGTTGCCTTGGCTGCTGTGAAAATCCACCTTGGTTACTTGTGTTCTGATTTTGGTTCTGACCCGGATTTCCCGTAGGTACCGCATTTGCTCCAGTCAAAGGTCCCGAGGCCGGGTTACCACCCGTGCCGGGTCCTCCACTTCTATTTGCTCCTTGCAAAGCTCTCTGCACCTCATTGTTTTTCCACCTGTTCAGATCCACACACTGAGCCAAAGAATGATTGGCGGCTCTGCCGTTCTTACTATGACGAGGACACGGCATCCTGAAGGCCTCCTCATTACTCATTGGACGCGATCCTTGGTAATTATTTCCACTGTTGTAATTCCAATTGTTGCCTTGAGAACCCCTGTTTTCCTGATAACCCCTGTTTTCCTGATATCCTCTGTTTTCCTGATAATTCCCATCCATCCTTTGCCTCTGAAACCCGGCATTGGTATTTGCCACTAACTCTGAACTACCATCATTGTGACCTCGCTTATGCTGATTCTGGTTACTGTTATTGTTGTTACCCGAGCCATTATTGTTCCTTCCACCATTATTTGCCGTGCCTTTCCCCTTCTCCTCCTCAGGCTCATCCTGAGTCTTGTCTGTGGCTGCATGCCTGTTGCAAGCATCCATCAACTCTGCCATGGTGACCGGTTTAACCCGGTGCCCTTCCTTCATGCGACCCAGCTTCTGGACAAGTGGTGCATACTTACAAGTTTTCTCCATTGATGAAATTGCGTCCTTTGGCTCGATACCAGATGAGGAGTGCAAGATTTCCGTGACCCGGCCCATCCAATGACGTGCTGACTCGCCTTTTTTCTGTATACAACGATCAAGATCCTCGATGGAAAACAAACGCTTGCACGTACCTTGAAAATGCTTGGTGAAAACTGCCTTCAACTCATCCCAGGAATTAATGGACTTCTCTGGTAGATTTTTAAACCACAACTTTGCTGCTCCATCACTCATCATCAAATACATGTACTTGGCGCAAACATTCTCTGTGGCATTGCGTATACACATTGCCATCTCATAACTGCTCAACCAACTGGCTGGGTCCATGCTAGGTTCATAGTTGGATATCTTGCTTGGCTCCTTGAACTTCTCAGGGAAAGGTTCTGCTCTGATGGAATCTGAAAGACATTTTGGCCCGGCTAAACTAGAAGAACTTGCTGAAACATTGACATTACCGGGTGAGCTTGCAGACGCGGCTGGCGCAGGGCCCGGTCCTCCTTGAGGTACTCCTGCTGCAGGTACTACCGGGTTTGCATTACCTGCACTTCTCCCTGCACGTGATCTATTAACTATCTGCTGTGCTATAGAAATTGCTGGGGCGGGTTGATGCTGCTGATTATTTTGATTCTGATTTGCTGGGGCGGGTTTGGCTGCTGTGCTGCTGCAGGCCCGGCCAACGGCGGGTTTCCTCCATTGCGGCTCCTACTACGATACGTTGTAGAATGCAACGCACTTTTCTCTCTTGAATACTGCGTCTGCTGAACTACTGCAGTACGTAACATATCTATGGCACGCCGGGCTTCAATCTCTGCTGGTGTATCTCCTAATGGAATACGATCAAGTGCCAGAGTTGCTGCATACACGTTATCCGCTGGATTTGAATAGTGACCCACCGGCGTGTGAAACCTCGGTGTTCTAGGCGGCAGACCCGGATTTCCCCTGGCTCCTCCAGCGGGCAAACCCGGCGCTGCTGTTGCTGCTACATCAGTTCTCGCTGTTCCTCTATTCTGCTCTGTACTTGCCCTAGCCACTGGTGCCACCTGAGTTGCGCCAATAGGCTGGTCTTCTGGAGTTCTGAACAATGCTGCCACAGGCACTGGGTTTGCTATATTTTCCCCAAGGCCCAGCCGGCTTTGATGCCTCCTCCGGTGTGCCCGGGTTGCCTCGTTGAGACGATTTTCCTCTTCTTCTATTTGCTTCTTTCTCGCTTCTATTTCTTGCCTCTCTGCCTCGGCGTCCCTGCGCATCTGCTCCAACGCTCGGCGTGCTGTATCCAATTCCATTGCTCTAACTGCTGCGTTTTCTGGAGTAACCAACCTTGTAAGTGCTGATGGATCTAAGACCAGGCCATTGTTAAACAAGGCCGGGGCAGCTGCTATGTTACTTCTTTCCTCTCCTTGGGCCCGGTTATGCAGGAACCCAAAACTGTTTCTGTATCTTGCCGTACCCTCGCTTTCCTCTGAGACCGAAGCCGGCTCTCCATCAACCCTCTGTTCTGCCAACTCCAGAATTGGGGGCAGCTGCTGTTGACCCGGGGTGAAGGCCGGTGGAACAACAGCTGATGGTGACGGTTGCATGCTGGACGAAGGCGCGGTGTACACCGCTACCCTACGTACCGGGCTTGGACTTGACTCTTGTTCCTCATCATCCTCTTCTTCTACATCATACCCAAACCGGCCTTCGAACAGGGGCAAGATTGATTCCGACCCGGCTCGTTCCACCGCGTCGCCCGGGATTCCTGCCGGGTCATCCAGCCGTTCCTCCAGCGTGTTCAGGACCCCATCAACTTCAGCTGTGCCAACTGATTCCTCTCCATCAGATTGAACAATTGTGGCGGCTCCTGACACAGATTCATAATCTCCATCACTAGCAGATCTAGTTGTAATCATGCCCACAAAAACATTAACTTTGCCAATTGGAATAACATCACCTGATTCTAGTAGATCCGAGTCCGGTCCCCAGCCAAAATCATCAACGATGAGCTCTCCTTGCTCATTGGTTGTGATCTGGCCAAAGACGAAGTTTTCGACCCCTTGCCTTGCTTCACCCATGATGGTGACACCCTTGGACGCGATTCCCACAGACGGCGCCAACTGTCGTGGGGTAGAAAACACGGCAGATGCTACTTGAGGGTAGCTTAAACTTTTGGGCAAGGCGACTCTGGTGTCTGGATGTTTGTTTAGCACGGCAGGGGACAAAGGTTTACCCAGGTTCGGCCTCTCCATTGGAGATAAAGACCTACTTCCTGCTATCTTATTATTAATCTCGATCTCTGTCTCGATAACCCGGCTACTACAACAGAGCCGGATCTCGATCTAGGTTACAAGGATTGTATGTCTCTCGCCTAAAGCTTGGGGTTACGAAAAGGTCCTTTGTCTAAGGGCCTGGAGCCGGTTTATATAGATACCGGGCCTCCTGGTCGCGTACATGATAAGCCGGGTTCTACCCGAACTCTGAGTCCTACTACTACTCCTTTATCCTTCGTGTATTCCAAGTATAGAACCGCCTCTTGAACCGCCTCTGGACCTTCTGGAATACTCTTCATGAATAGCCGGGTCATCGCCAAGATACCGGCCCAGCACCATAACCCGGCCTATGCTGAGGGTTAACTGGCCTCGCCGGGCCTCCTGCCTGGCGGGTCATGTTTTCCTCTTCATGGGCCTACCGGGTTATTATCCCCCATCACAGGGTCTACGGATGGCTTGGGAAAAGAAGTACAAGCGGCGATGGAAGTTGAGTAACTGTCTTGGAAATAGGTAAGTCGGGCACATATTCGAGTTCCGATTCTAGGCTATCTATAGAAGAATGGAGTGTTAGAAATTCGACTATTTAAGCTGTTGGTGCAGAGGTAAGCAAGTCAGTCTCGGGATGCTCGCTTCGTTTCCACTTTCCGATCGCGAGTTCAACTATGCGATCGACGCGAGAGGCCCAGTAGCCCACCACCAGGAGCTCGACTCAGACGCGGACGCGCGAGCTGCACATGGCGAAAAATGCGACCCAGTAACCTGTATACTGCCTATAAAAAAACTTGGGGTCCCTAAAATTCATGGTCCCTGTGCGGGCCGCACCACCTGGAACCACTGTGGGCCCGGCCCTGATTTCAGTAATCTCTGATACAATTTCCGCAGCGTCAGGCTGGGATGGACAGAATCAACGAACTGAGTTCGTGAAGAGGAGGAAGAGAGAGCTATCTCAATCGAGATGTATGTCTTGGTTCACAAGTTGATGCTGTCTCTCTGGACAGAGCCAGGTGATAACGAGCACGACGCAGTCACTGCTTGCCCCTGGGCTGCTCTTGGGTCTCTGCTTGTTGGGCCTTGCGCAAGTGTTCCTGTTCCATCGCTTGCTTCTTCACGCGCAGGGCGTCAGGCAGCAGTCGTGCCGTGACAATACCCCGTCCTGGAGTACCAGCTTGTCTCGGGCCATCCCTCCCAGCTGATCAGCACTTGCGGCACCTTCTTGTTGCCGCGGCGAATGAAGCGCTCGTCGCAGAGGCGCTGTGGTTGCACCTTGACGTCATCCTGCAGCAAAGCTAAAGGTAAGTCTGCACTTGCCTGCACGCCTGGCTTCAATGCCTTCTTCAGTTGTGAAACGTGGATGACGGGATGAATGCGAGTGGACTCTGGTAACTCCAGCTTGTATGAGACTTGCCCAACTTTCTTGAGCACTTTGAATGGACCAAAATATTTGAATCCTAGTTTTTGAGACGAGCGTCGAACAAGAGAAGTCTGCACATATGGTTGTAGTTTCAGATAGACCCAATCTCCAACTTCAAACGTTCTCTCAGTTATGTTTTTGTCTGCTTGCATCTTCATGCGACTCTGAGCTCGTTCCAGGTGCTGTCGGATCACTGGCATCAAGGCTGCTCTGTCCTTAAGCCATTCATCCAAATCAGCTTGTCCTGTCGAAGACCCTTGTTGAAACCCAAAATGTCGAGGTTTCCTGCCATACAATGCTTCAAATGGTGATCGCCCAATTGCAGAATGGTGTAGTATTGTACCAATACTCGGCTAGAGATAGCCATTTTGCCCACTGTTTAGGGTCTGCCTGAACCAAACACCTCAGATATGTCTCCAGACATTGATTTAACCTTTCGGTCTACCCATCAGTTTACGGATGGTACGAGGAGCTCATGTTGAGTGTCGTGTCGGCTAGTCAGAATAGGTTTTGCCAGAAACTGCTGATAAACACCTTGTCTCTGTCAGAAATGAGTACCTTGGGCATACTGTGTAGTTTGAAGACATTATCCATGAACAGTTGTGCTACCGACGCTGCTGTGAACGGATGTTTGAGTGGAATAAAGTGACCAAACTTCGTGAATTTATCCACAATCACAAGAATGGTGTCAAACTTCCTAGACAGAGGAAGCCCTTCAATGAAATCCATTCCCACAGTATGCCATGCTTCAGGTGGAATTGGACGAGGTTGTAGTTTACCAGGAAGTTTGAGGTGCTCACTTTTCGCCTGTTGGCAGATTGTGCAGTGTTGCACATACTGATATACATCACTCTTCAGACCAGGCCACGAAAAAATGTTTTTGACTTTGTGATATGTTGGTAATGCTCCAGAATGCCCGCCCAAACCACTGCTGTGAAGTGCTTGCAGTACTGCTTGCTTTGCTTCAGAGTGAGCTCCCAGCCAGATTCTACCTTTGTGTCGAATCACTCCATCTACCAACTTGTAGCCTTGTGCATTCTCAGCATTGATGCTTAATTTAGTGAGCAGCTGTTTTGCTTTAGCATCTTTCATATAACCTTCTGTCACTATTTCCAGCCAACGTGGTGTTGCTATGGATACTGCATTTATCCCTGTATCTCGACGTGACAGAGCGTCCGCTGCCATGTTTGAGGCCCCTTTCTTGTATTGAATTTTATATTGCAACCCAAGGAGTTTGAAGAAAGCTTTTTGTTGAATAGCCGTGTTGAATTTGTGATCACCCAAGTGGACTAAGCTGCGCTGGTCTGTTTATGATGAATGGTCCATGTTGCAGACATGGCTTCCACTTCTCCACCGCCAGTAATATAGCCAAACACTCTATCATAAATTGATAGTGCTTGGTTCTTTGGACCCAAGGCTTTACTGAGAAATGCCAGTGGATGTCCTTGTTGCATGAGTACAGCTCCCACTCCAGTAGCACAGGCATCAGTTTCCAACACAAACTCTTTGGTGAAATCTGGTAAGGCTAGAACAGGAGCTTCTGTGGGTTTTTTTTTAGAGCTTGAAAAGCATGCTCCACTTCTGGTGACCAAACAAACGGAACACCTTTCTTTAACAAGTTTGTTAAGGGCCTGCATATCAGTCCAAACTGTGCTATGAATTTCCTGTAATATCCTGCCACCCCCAAAATTCCGCGAACTTGCTTCAGATTTGTGGGTCTGGGCCACTCTTTGATTGCTTGAATTTTAGATGGGTCAGTTGCTACCCCTTCTGCACTGATGATGTGTCCCAAATACTCTAGGGATCGTTGAGCAAAAGAACACTTGCTTGCTTTCACATATAATTTGTTTTGCTCCAGTAGCTGAAATACAGCTGCCAAGTGTTTCTTGTGATCTGACAAGGACTTGCTGTAAATAAGCAGATCATCAACAAACATCAACACGAATTTCCTTATCAGATGAGCAAAAATCGTGTTCATCGCAGACTGAAACGTCGCAGGAGCGCATGTGAGACCAAATGGCATAACTCGGAACTCATAATGGCCACTGTGCATTTTAAAGGC
This sequence comes from Poa pratensis, assembly GCA_947311845.1. Taxonomy (NCBI): domain Eukaryota; kingdom Viridiplantae; phylum Streptophyta; class Magnoliopsida; order Poales; family Poaceae; genus Poa; species Poa pratensis. Next base: position 9,307,791 of record CAMZMU010000115.1, on the reverse strand, counting down.
TGTTTTGCCCTCATCAGTCTCAACCATTCTTATTTGATGGTACCCAGAGCGAAGATCCAGTTTTGTGAAGTATTGTGCCCCATGCAGTTCATCCAACAATTCATCTACTATTGGCATTGGATATCTATCCTTCACCGTAACTGCATTCAACTGGCGAAAGTCCACACAAAAATGCCATGTGCCATCTTTCTTTTTCACAAGCAACACCGGTGAGCTGAATGGGCTCTGACTGGGTTTGATATCCTTGCGCAATCATTTCCTTTATCTTCTATTCAATCTCGTCCTTTTGCTGTGGCGAGTATCTGTAGGGCTTCACGTTTACCGGTTGTACACCAGGCATAAGATTTATTTTGTGATCGAATGGTCGATGTGGAGGTAGCTCCTTTGGTACTTGAAAGCATTGTTTGTATTCTTGCAAGACATCTTCAATTTCATAAGGTATGTCAGTGGTGTTTGTCGTGTCAGTGATAGGACACAAACGAACCAATTGCGCCAGGGAGTTGGTCTTGATCAACTGTTGTATTTCAGCTGATGAAATGGGCTCACAGCTTTTTGTTTTGTCTTTGACACCCTTGAGAGTTATCCGGACACCATTGTGGCGGAATCTCATGATTTTCTTCGGCCAATTAACCCACATCTTACCGCAAGCATCTAACCAATCCATGCCCAAAATAATGTCATAGCAAGGAATGTTGAACACTCTGAATGAGTTCTGAAATTTATTACCCTGGCATTCCCATTGTAAACCTGTCACTTCAGAGGTGACTTTGGTTTTGTAGCCATCGGCTACTTGTACTGTCACTGGAGTTACTTCTGTAGTTACCAGCCCCAATTGCCCCACTGTGCTTCGGTTAATGAAACTACCGCAACTTCCAGAATCAACAAGGATCAACACTTGTTTGCCATTGATCATCCCTTGCAGTTTAATGCTTCTTTTTGCAGTTGCTCCAGCTAACGCATACTGTGAAATGTATGTCAGAGACTCATCACTGCTACTGTCCCCTTCTTTGTCAGTTTCACCTCCGGATGATGACATCTGCAAGACCTTCATCAGTTCTTCCACCAGATGTAGCGGCACTGACTTGTTGCAACGATGACCTGGATGAAATTTATCGCCACATTTGAAGCATTCACCTCTTGCACACCTCTGTGCTTTGAGGTTGTTGAGTTTTTCCTCCCATGGTTTCTTTTCTGGAGGCTTATCATCCTTTTTGTTAGTTTCCTCTGGAGTTGTTCCCACTATTCCTCTGCCTGGAAAACCAGTGTACTTGTTCTTGTGACTGTATTCTGAATGTGACCGAGTATAGCTGTATGGCCTGCCTTCTTCCAGCATTTCTTCTTGTGTTTCTGCTAATGACAGTGCTGCATCCACTGTTTTTGGCTTGTGCAACTTAATTGCTCTTTGGATTTCTTTCTTCAATCCATTGACAAATTTTGTCACAAAATAAGCTTCATCGTAATGCTTGTTGTGGACCAGTACTTTGTGTCGGAGTGCTTCAAATTTCTGATAATATTTAGCCACTGTGTGTGTTTGCTTGCATCTCTCCAGCGCTTCGAGGTACTTGTGGTGCTGATCTCTACCAAACTTTTGATGTATGGCAACACACAGCTCCTCCCAACTGTCCACATCATGTTCAGCTTCATATGTCTGAAGCCATAACGCTGCATTGCCAATAAAATGAATTGTGGCAAAACTAGCCCACGTTCCATGATCCACATAATACAGTGCAAAGTATTTCTCACAGACTGATTTCCACCACTTCGGATTTTCACCATCAAATCTGGGAAAATCAGTTTTCGGCGGCCTTGAGCGTGAGCCTCCTGCTCTGGATCCTGGATATCCACTATCCTCGAACACTCCTGAGTTATCTCCCAAATCAACATGTACTGGTGTGTGTGGAAAATTCCTGCGCTGACCGCTGCGTCCAGGCAAGACTACCTTCAGAGTTCCTGGCAAGGTGCGTTGCTCTGTATCCTCATTCTCAGCCACTGGTGTTCGCGTTTCACCGACTGGCATTTGTTCTGCCTCTAGCACTGTCAGCCTATTCTCTACTGTCTCCAGGACCTGTTGAATCCCTTTGATGGATTCATCCACTTTAGGAACCCACGCACCCAATCCTTGCAGAGTTTCATTGATTGATTTCAGAGTAGAAGTTGTTTCCGCACACGGTTTCCGTAGTTCCTCACCTTGCTTCTTCAGCGCTGTTAGCTCCACCTGCGCTCTCTCCATCCTTACCTCGTCTGCTTGTCCCCACACCGCCGCTCCGGGGACTAAGGTCAGCCGCCGCCGCAAGGACTCGCCTCCAGTGACACACGGATCCACCGTGAGACCGGGATTTCACCACCTACGGAGATGACCGTAAGCAACCGTCTCACTGCCGCGAGATCTGCGCCCGAATGATCTACCGCCACCAGCGCCGCCGTAGGTCGTCGGGTAACGCCGATCGACCGCTCCGCTGCCGCGAGTTGAGAAACGTGAGTGGGATTTTACGAGATGTTGCTCAACCACCGCGTCTCCGCTCCCGATTCGCCGCCCGCTTGCTTTGATCTGAGCCAATTCACTCTCTCTCTCTTTTTCTGTGGATTTTTCGACTGTCGAATGGGAAATCGATCCGAAGATCTTCTGGCTCTAGATACCAAGTGTAAGATCCATGTTCACTACTATAGGATTCAAGCGTACAGATACAGGATTTCAGTAATCTCTGATACAATTTCCGCAACGTCACGCTGGGATGGACAGAATCAACGAACTGAGTTCGTGAAGAGGAGGAAGAGAGAGCTATCTCAATCGAGATGTATGTCTTGGTTCACAAGTTGATGCCGTCTCTGGACAGAGCCAGGTGATAACGAGCACGACGCAGTCACTGCTTGCCCCTGGGCTGCTCTTGGGTCTCTGCTTGTTGGGCCTTGCGCAAGCGTTCCCGTTCCATCGCTCGCTTCTTCACGCGCAGCCGCGCAGGGCGTCAGGCAGCAGTCGTGCCGTGACACCGCAGCTCGAGGGGCGCAAGTAGTACTAGTGTACCAGAATGAGCGATGACCATCACCGGCGCCTCTCCTCCTGCCCTGACTGGACGCGGAAGGAGCAGGGACTCGGGCATCCTCGGGTCTCCGTGCAACGGCATCGCAGCGAACGCTCAGCCGCGAGAGGCCTGTGGCAAGCTAGCGCGGCCCGGTGGCGCGACCTTGCGTCGTCGAGGAAGCCGAGGATGAGCAGCAGCGACAGCTCTGGCAGGTTCAGGATGGCGTCCTTCTCAACCCCATCTCGTGCTCGATTGAGTCACAGAGCACCGTGCCGCGCGCACGACGCCGGTCGCCGCGCCCGCGCCAAGCTGGTTCGCCGACCGGCGACGACGCCAAGCAGCGCCCGCCAAGTGCTCGTCCCGGCGCGTGGCATCGGGCCTCTCGGCGAGGGACGGAGCTGGCCGAGCCCAATCGATGGCGGTGCGTCAGCTGGAGCACGTAGAGGATGCTAGATAGCTGAAAAACTCGTGCTGCCTGTGTACTAGTATGTGTCCACTGGTTTTGTCTTTGTTTTTTCAGTGCATTTTTTGTTCTCTAGTGATCTCGATCTTCTCATGTTCATATGTATTAATTGTTGACTCGGGCATTAAAATTAGAAAAAATCAAGTTACAGTGATGCTTTTTAGATGATGTGATCACATAGATTTCTAGTCAAGATCCAGACTTTCTTTAGATGATCTACAAGTGTTGTGTGATTTTGTGGATCTCTGTAAAACCAAATGAAAAGTCCGATCATTTTTGTATATTTTTTTGAACATGCATACATATTATTACCGTGAAGATGTATATAGATTCTGATATTATTTTCAGAAACGAAATGTATTTATCTCCGAGAGTAACTGCGTGCCAAAGTTTTCTAAATGAGTGAAGATGTATATAGATTATGATATTACTTTTGCTTTTTTACCTTGAAGCTTTTCTAAATGTATATAGATTATGATATTATTACCGCAAACCTCTTACGATATCTGGTAACATCGCGCGACAGTAGCTGAGATCCCCATCTTCTCACTTGGGATATCTTCATGGCTTACCGAAAACCTCTTATGATAACGAGTTATCCATGGTCTCAATGGTGGATGTCTTCATTGTTTATTTTGAAGAATCTCTATTGCAGGAAAACTACTCTACCATGAAAACCTATCACAATATCACCCGGATACCTTCATAGGTACTTGTAGATACCGCCATCGCATACCTTCGAGTGGTTATCCATGGTCCACTTGTGGATACCTTCATTACACGTGTGGATATCTTCACCCTTTATCTGATAACACCGAGTGACATTACCGGGATCCCCATGTCCCCACTTGGGGATATCTTCATCGCTTATCGAAGAACATCTTACCATCACCGGTTAATCCATGGTCCCACTATTGGATATCCTTATTGCTTATTCAAAAACCTATGTAGCAAGGAAACTACGCACTACTGAATCTCTTAAGTGGTTATCCATGGTCTCGCTTGCGGATACCTTCGATAATTTAAAAGAACCCCCGTTTGTTAGGAAATTATACATGTGGATATCTTCACCCCTTATTAGATAACGGGCGCGTCAGCGCGTCATCACCGGGATCTCCATGCCTCCGATTGTGGATATCTTTGTCGCTAATTCCGTCGTGTCTACGTTTGCTTGATGTGATTTGTTGTGATTTGCCATGTACACAATGTATAGCCATTATCTTTATTCTAGATATTCTCGTACCTTCAACAATTTTTGGGTATACCACGCCGGTTATCCATGTAGCCGCTTGACGATGTCTTCGTTGCTTATCGCTGAAACATTTGATATCTTCATTGGTTTTCACCGGATAGCCATGACTTGGACCTAGATACGTTCGACAATTTGGATATCCTATCCCGTTTCGCCGGATAGCCATGATGAGGATCCTAGATACCTTTGTCGCCCATCGGCTAGCCATGATCTGGTTTCTAGATATCCTCAATAGCACTCGGTTATCATCGCTTGTCTATGTTACCAATCGTCGATGTATTTGTCGCATGTCCGTTAGCACATGTGGATATCTTCATTGCTTTTCACCGGATATCCATGACGATGATCCTAGATAACCGAAAAGGCCCCAATCACGTATCAACATTGGATATATCAAAATGCAAAATCTAAGACTACTATAAGATCCTTGTCGATGATCGGATGGCCATGAATTCGGGTCTAGATATCTTCAGTAGTTTGGTTACCCATCACTACTAGAAGGTACCCTTGAGGTTCCGATAGGATAACCGAGCGGTACCTCCTGTGGTTCATTGCTTTTCACAGGATAGCCATGAGGCGGATCCGAGATACCTTCAACAAGTTGCGACTACTCAACGCTGGTTATCCATGTAACCGCTTGTCGATGTCTTTGTCGCCGATCGGATAGCCATGATCTTGATTATAGACATTATCAATATTTTTTGGATATCAATTAGATATCTTCAGTACTTTCGGTTATCCATCACTACTAGAAGGTACCCAGGAGGTTCCGATAGGATAACCGAGCGGTCTGACTCGTGGTTCATTGCTTTTCACAGGATAGCAGGCGGGATAGCCATGAGGGGGATCCGAGATACCATCAACAAGTTGCGACTATTCAACGCCGATTATCCATGTAACCGCTTTTCACGGGATAAGCGACCAAGACATTGACAAGCGGTTAAATGGATAACCGGCGCTGAATAGTCGCAACTTATTGAAGGTATCTCGGATCCGCCTCATGGCTATCCGGTGAAAAGCAATGAACCACGAGTCAATCCGCTCGGTTATCCTATCGAAACCTCATGGGTACCTTCTAGCAGTGATGGATAACCGAAAAATGCTGAAGATATTTAGAATCGATGTCATGGCCATCCGATAATGCGTCAAAGATATATAGTGTTGATACGATAAGCAACGAAGACATCGACAAGCAGTTACATGGCGGATAACCGGCGTTGAATAGTCGCAAGTTGTTGAAGGTATCTCGGATCCGCCTCGTGGCTATCCGGTGAAAAGCAATGAACAAGAGTCAAACCGATCGGTTATCCTATCGAAACCTCACGGGTACCTTCTAGTAGTGATGGATAACTGAAAAATGCTGAAGATATCTAGAATCGATGTCATGGCCATCCGATAATGCGTCAAAGATATATAGTGTTGATACGATAAGCGACGAAGACATCGACAAGCGGTTACATGGCGGATAACCGACGTTGAATAGTCGCAACTTGTTGAAGGTATCTCGGATCCGCCTCGTGGCTATCCGGTGAAAAGCAATGAACAAGAGTCAAACCGATCGGTTATCCTATCGAAACCTCATGGGTACCTTCTAGTAGGGATGGATAACCCAAAAATGCTGAAGATATCTAGAATCAATATCATGGCCATCCGATAATGCGTCAAAGATATATAGTGTTGATACGATAAGCGACGAAGACTCGGTACTATCACTGTTTAGGTAAACGAGCAGTTCACTGCTATTTTGTAACTGCACTTCTAAGTATTTAAGAATAATAGCCAAGAACAGTGACTCTGCAATCGCTATGAGCATATATGCATGCAAACAAGCTTGGGGTTGAAAACAAGCTTCTGGTTACATGAACCAATCAGATTAATACTCTGCCTTTTTTTGCTTGTTCGAAATGATTTGTATGAAAATATGGGGTTGATGAGCATATATGCATGCAGACACATCTTTTGTTTGTCTTCTAACAATTTCTCTCTGCCTGGGTTGAAACAAGCTTCAGTTCACATTTGTAAATCTGTGTCTACTGTACTCTGTCACCCGTCCACTCACGCTTGGCCTCCCGCCCAGGAAGTTCAAGTGGCAAAAGAAGGTAGCTAGTTGACACACAGAAGAATCCAAAAGCAAATGGAGCAGGCAGCAATTCCGTCAGGCTCAGAGGGATTAGCATTCTGCTTAATCAGGCCTGTTAAAAGTGTTAACTTGGTGTTATCGAGTTGACGCGTAGAAAAGCACGTCGCAGAGATGCTCCTGTCCGCTGTAAGGAGGAATCTTTGGCAAATACAGAGCTAAAAAGAAACCAGCAACCTTACAGATCTGCATGTTCTGCAAAAGTGGGGCGGGTGGTCAACAGAATTGCTCTGATCCATAGGAGAAAGCGACGGCAGAGATAGCACAAACGCGCCATACCGGCTCGGCGGAATCCGCTTTCCAGCGACTTGCCTGACCATAGAATGACGATGCACGACGTGGTCGTGACACTGAACAGGATCAAAGCTGAGTACATCAAACAGACAATAATGACAACACGTAGCGCAACATAGTGATCCATCTGCTCTTCTTCTGCGCTTGCAATAACCACATGCGTTTTGCGGATAGTACGGGATTTCGACATGGAGCTCGCTGCTGCGAAAAGCCTTCTTAAAAACTGCAAGGCCTGCGGTCACTACGGGAATCGCTTGAGACGCCGACGGCCAAATGTCGGGCCGTCGGCGTATAAGCCGAGCTAGGACGGAGCGAGGACGCACGTTTCGCTGCGTTGATACGCCGACGGCAATGCCGTCGGCGCATGGATGTTCCTTTTTTTTTTTATTTCTCTATATAATATTTTATTCATTTCTCTATATAATATTTAATATAGGTATAATTTATATAAAAATGGATCTATAATTTTCCTCCCAATTTTCGGTATCCCACCCGCATAAAATAACAGTTTGAATTTTCCGGAACCCGACCTTACAACATATACATGTAAAATAAATAAATACAACACATGTAATATACACCTACAACATAAATATTAAATATATGGCTCAATTTATCCTGCCCCGCGTGTGATAAATATTAAATATATGGCTCAACATATACCTAATTTAATTTCGCCGATTTAAATGACTTTATGCCTATTTTCCGAAAGTAATCAAATTTTGAACTACAAGTGTGTGATAGTTTGCTCTAATTTTTTTTGAAAAATTCATTTTAAGATACACCAATAGTGGTTATATCACATAACCGTCGATAGTTTTGAAAAATGCGACCCCTTTCGATGAATAGACACAACGTCCATTTTGACCATTTTTTCAGCAAAATAAAAGAACGTGAAAAAATACTCCGAAAATGAAATCCTTTGGCATGGAGTCTTTATATGTGTACTAGTTGCTAGGAAAAATGATAAACTTGATTTTGGATAAAAGTTTCAAAAACTTCTTCACAAAAGGTCAATCATCTATGAACATGTAGAAGTTTCGAGTCAAATGACCTAGATATGATCATTCCCATGGTGTAGTTTATGATAATGTGCCCATATTTGACACATATGTGTATCTTGGTATGACAAACAATGTTGTAGAACTGAGTTTTTTCAAAATATTTTTCAAAATATCATTTTCCATTTTTTAATTGTAAAAAATGACTTTTTTGTGAAGCAAGTACAAAAAATATGGTGGAAAATGGCACTCATCCAATTATCACACAATGTAGACCATAATTTATGGATAATACATCGATATTAGGAATTTTCTCGGTTTTACCTAATTTCGCCTATTTAAATGACTTTATGCCTATTTTTCGAAAGTAATCAAATTTTGAACTACAAGCGTGTGATAGTTTTCTCTTTTTTTGAAAAATTCATTTTAAGATACACCAGTAGTGGTTATATCACAGAAACGTCGATAGTTTTGAAAAATGCGACCCCTTTCGATGATAGACACAACGTCCATTTTGACCATTTTTTCAACAAAATAAAAGAACGTGAAAAAATAACTCCGAAAATGAAATCCTTTGGCATGGAGTCTTTATATGTGTACTAGTTGGTAGGAAAAATGATAAACTTGAGTTTGGATAAAAGTTTCAAAAAACTTCTTCATAAAAAGGTCAATCATCTATGAACATGTAGAAGTTTCGAGTCAAATGACCTAGATATGATCATTCCCATGGTGTAGTTTATGATAATGCCCATATTTGACACATAGGTGTATCTTGGTATGACAAACAATGTTGTAGAACTGAGTTTTTTCAAAATATTTTTCAAAATATCATTTTCCATTTTTTAATTGTAAAAAATGACTTTTTTGTGAAGCAAGTACAAAAAATATGGTGGAAAATTGCACTCATCCAATTATCACACAATGTAGACCATAATTTATGGATAATACATCGATATAGGAATTTTCTCGGTTTTACTAATTTCGCCTATTTAAATGACTTTATGCTTATTTTTCGAAAGTAATCAAATTTTGAACTACAAGCGTGTGATAGTTTTCTCTAATTTTTTTTGAAAATTCATTTTAAGATACACCAGTAGTGGTTATATCACAGAAACGTCGATAGTTTTGAAAAATGCGACCCTTTACGATGATAGACACAACGTCCATTTTGACCATTTTTTCAACAAAATAAAAGAACGTGAAAAAATACTCCGAAAATGAAATCCTTTGGCATGGAGTCTTTATATGTGTACTAGTTGGTAGGAAAAATGATAAACTTGAGTTTCGATAAAAGTTTCAAAAAACTTCTTCATAAAAAGGTCAATCATCTATGAACATGTAGAAGTTTCGAGTCAAATGACCTAGATATGATCATTCCCATGGTGTGTTTATGATAATGTGCCCATATTTGACACATAGTGTATCTTGGTATGACAAACAATGTTGTAAGAACTGAGTTTTTTTCAAAATATCATTTTCTATTTTTTAATTGTAAAAAATGACTTTTTTTGTGAAGCAAGTATAAAAAATATGGTGAAAATGGCACTCATCCAATTATCATACAATGTAGACCATAATTTTAAGATACAAGTGGCTATATCACAGAAACGTTGATAGATTTGAAAAATGCAACCCCTTTTGATGAATAGGCACGGCGATCATTTGACCATTTTGGGACTTCCTAGGGTCCACCCTAACACAACCAAGTAAAGAGTTGCACTTTTCTACCCCATTTTGACGCCGGCACCGGCTGTAGTCGTATAAGCCTGTTTTTTCTCTAGCGAGGCTAGGTTTTACCTTTGTCTTGTGACTTCCTAGGCCTAGCCTAACAAACCAAGTAATAGTTACACTTTGCTGCCCCATTTTGACGTCGGTATCGACTTTAGTCATATAAGTCTGGTATCAAGACCTTAAACCTTCAAACTATGCAAACTGGATGATGTTTTATACCAAGTTAAAGTATACTCATGAAATCAAGATTAATATGAGTTTTAGTTA